>CM068302.1:20350360-20967454 GCA_034768395.1 Linum lewisii | reverse complement strand
GAATAGATCGGTCTACTACTAAGTGCTTTCAAAGGAATGAGAGAGTCCCCGGCAACGGCGCCAAAAACTTGATAAAATCGGGTTTTACCAAGGTCGTATTCCATGGGGTTCTCTCAATGGCCTCTACTCACATTCCTCGTAGACGGTCTATTCATTTGAAAGGAGTTTTGATTTGAAAAAGATATTAAAAACTTAAAGGAAACTAAAAGGAAGAAAGAAAAAATAAAGTGGTGCAAATCAAAGACAAAGGGGCTCTCTTGGTGGGTAGTTTCATCATGCTCAAGATAACTAATTGAACAAACAAGTCAATCAAGATCGAGTTTGCATTCGGATGACCATGCATTTCACTTTTATAGACTCGATGCACTCTCGTAGCACCTAATCCCTATCCCAATACCACTCAACTTAGGCTCTCGCTCTCAAGCTAAGTGAAAAAAAGATGCATTCTAAGTGTTTGATGAAATGCCAAGACACAAGACCCTCTCTTAAGACTCTATGACCACAAGGCTAGGCACAACACTCTCATATCAATGCCCTAACACTAAGAGATTCACCAAAAGGCCTTTTCAAACTCAATTGAATGAAAATCCACATGCACACCAAGTGTTCGATAAAATGCCCAAGAGAGAAATCAAGTGAAAATGGTTGAAATAAGATGATCTAATCTCTTAGAACACACTCACTTCAATCCCTAGACCTACAATCTATGCAATCCAAGCACTCTCATGCATCAAATCACAATGAATGGACCAAATCAAGCAAACATGGCATAAAATGGCATTAAGAACAAGTCTAGGAATCATCCTCATACAACCAAGATCAATCATGGCAAGTTCTATACAATCATTCCTCTATCATAGCACAACTAATCTACCCATCCAAGATGAACCCTAGAAACTCAGCCACACATGGCCAAGGGAGTAAAGAGAAGAGAAGGAAGAATGGTCACGAAGAACACCATGGATGAATCCTTGAGATGATCTTCACTTCTCCACTTGTAAGCACTTCTCCCAAGGTTTGATGGCTTCAATCCTAGCTCCAATGGCTTCAAATTGCTCCAAAAACGTGTTCTAGGGTTTGAGGGTTCGTGGAAATGTGTTTGGGGTTCAAGAGATATCAAAGAATTGCCCAAAATGGCCAAAAACAAGAGTATATATAGTGCAGGGGACAGTGCACGGCGGGTGCAGGGTGCAGGGCGTGCAAGGGTGCACGGCGTGCACCTTGGAGCTGAATCTTCTTTCGGAGCCTCCTGGACAGCCCGTGCACCAAACCGTGCACGGTGCACGGCGTGCACCCCTGCACTCTGCAGAAAGCTCGATCTTGCAATGCTCATATCTCCCTCGTCCGGACTCCAAATGACCTCCCGTTTGCTCCTATGCGCTCCTTGTCATCCGTACTTTGATGCCATAACCTGAAAATGCACAGGGAAACTCCAATAGCCCACGAATTTGGCTCCAAAGTAGCAACCGGACAACAAAATGACACTTTGCACAAAATTTCAATAAAAGCATATAAGTCATGTCATTTCACGAATAAACACGGGTATTTCATAGGTCATTCATAAGCTTAAAATGTACTAATAAAAGTCACATCAAATTCCCCTACGACTAAGCTTTGCTTGTCCTCAAGCAAATGAATTAGAAAACATCCAAGTTCACAAATGACAAGTTCGGTCCATTGAGATTCAAGCAATCACAATTTAGCTTAAACTGTTCCACGAACAAACTAAACCTACACATGCAAGAACATCAACCAAACAAGTCTAAACCTCACTAATTTCTGCACACTTCAGGTAGTGGTTGATTGGGACACAGCAAAACCGACCACGACAACACCAACTCTAATCAAAAGGACTTGAAATCGGGATATGGATCGTAAGTGGTGAGTGATTATGATGTGGCTATCGACTCGACTTCATCCGCTTCTAGATCCGCACTTTACAAAACTCTGGCTAGGATCAAGGGCTACATTTGAGAACTCTTTTTCTTTCTTTTCTTTTCTTTTCATTTCCATTTTTCTTTCTTTTTTTTCTTCTTACTGCATACTAGTGCTCGATTCAACACTTCACTTAGGTGTTGAACCTGCCTAGCTCACAGCCTTTGCCCTTTTGCTTAGTGCTCAACCCGACACTTCACTTAGGTGCCGAGCTTGCCTAGCTTTTCTTTTGAGCATTTTTTTTTCTTCACAATTTAGCCACTTGATCCTTAGCCCCTTACAACTTCCACACAAGATTTCGAATTGGATTCCGTCTAATCTCAGGCCACAATCACGAAAGATCAAAAAGAGAATGAAAAACATGGAAGAGGGGAAGAAATTCTGATTGCCTTCATCATCCTAGACCGGTGTTATCGAGTGGTATAAAAACACGTATCAAACCAGTCAACCAACATACAAGAGTGATAAAATCTCAGTTCTGGCCCAGACTCATTTGATATTAGTGCTAACATGCTGGTTACAGGTTCTAAGTAGGACAGTCTAAACGTCATTGTGAAAACTAGAAGTCAATTAAACCCAAAAGTCAAGAACCGAACGATTCTACAATAGAGGAATTCGACATTCAATTAAGATCATGCAACACATCAAAACATAGCTTAAGACTTCTACCGACAAATAATCACACCAAACCTCAAACTCCCCTACGACTAACATGAGCATTGTCCTCAATGATCAAGAGAGAGAGGGTAAGGTGGAACGAAGTTACCGCATTGGTAGAGAGGAGCATAGGACGTAATAGAGGTGAAAAAGTTCCATGATGATCCTTGGTGAAGAGTGATCCAAAATGCTTGCCAAACCTTATTCAAAAAGCTAAAACAACACAAAAACCTCAAAGAACAATTAAAAACAAAAGATTAAGGATAACATGGGGTGCCTCCCAATAAGCGCTTGGTTAACGTCTTAAGCTCGACGAAGCACACGGACCAGCTAAGTAAAACCATCCCAACTCATTACCTCTTTGAAATCGAAGTCATTACCTTGGCATGGCACACGGAACTTGAATTGAACCTTACCGACTTCGGGAGGTGTGAGCTCGGATTTCCCAGATGATGAAGTGTGAGCAATGGAGAAGGGGCCAAACCACTTGGAGTGAATTCTCTCATCGGTGGCTTCTTAGTCTTGCTAGTCTCACCCATCGGTGCGGCTTCCTTGCCCTTCTCGGGTGGCTTCTCCACACCTTTCTTCTTAGCCTTAGGTGGAGTCTTCTTTACTTCATCCTTTTTCTCCTGCACATCACTAAGAGCAAACAACTCCGCAAGACTATGACGGACAAGGTTAGTGCTATTAGTAGCCGAAGTAAGCTCATGCGGATTCTTAGGATCATGGTGACTAGCATAAGACAAAGTAAACTCCATGCCATTTGAACGGTCAAAGATCATGCATTCATTATCGACCCTAAGTGTAAGTTTACCACCGTAGACATCAATCAAAGCACGAGAGGTTGCTAAGAAAGGTCGTCCTAGAATCAAAGGCACATCGGTACCACCCATAGCATCTAGAATAACAAAATCCACAAGGAATTCAAAAGCACCAACCTTAACCAACACATCTTCGACAATACCACGAGGGGATGTCACAGATTTATCCGCTAATTGAACATTCATTTGAGTTGGTTTTAGTTTCCCTAGGCCTAACTTCTTAAACATGCAATATGGCATAACATTGATACTAGCACCCAAATCGGCTAAGCCTCTACTTATTGCATGTTCACCAATAGTGCAAGGAATAGTAAAGCTACCTGGATCCTTAAGCTTTTCCGGTGGCCTCTTAGAGAGGATGGCGGAGCATTGTTCGTTGAGCTTTGCCGAAGTCACATCCGTAAGCTTGCGTTTGTTGGTTAAGATCTCTTTCATGAACTTCGCATATTGAGGCATCTTTGTAATTGCTTCTCCAAAAGGCATTGTGAATTGCACCTTGTCAAGAATCTCAACAAACCTCTTGAAATCTTTTTCCATGGAATCCAGCTTCAAGCAGAAGGATAAGGTGGTTTAGGCTTGTACGGAGGCACAACCGGTGCGGGAGGAGAGACCGGAGTGGCACTCGTCGTAGCCTCTTGAGAACCAACCGTATTGGTCATCTTAGAAGCTTCTTTAGCCTTGGCTCTTCTATCTTTAACCTCAATCTTATTCGTGTCATCATCGAAAACCACGTCTTCAACTATAACCAAATCATCATCTTGAGCACTTACCACCTTAGGTATGGCATCTTGTACTTGCTTACCACTCCTCAAAGTTACCATCATAAGCTCCTCGGGACCCTTGGGATTTACCTCGGTGTTGGCGGGTAAACTACCTTTAGGTCGCTCCGAGAGTGCCTTAGAAATATGTCCTAATTGGTTCTCCAAATTGGCAATTGAAGCTTGTTGATTCTTGATGAGTGATGTGACTTTAATTAATGCATTTTAAGCTTATGAATGACCTATGATATGCCCGTGTTTATTCGTGAAATGACATGACTTTTATGCGTTTATTTGAGATTTTGTGCTAAGTGTCATTTTGTTGTCCGGTTGCCACTTTGGAGCCAAAATTCGTGGGCTATTGGAGCTGCTTTGTGCATTTTCAGGTTCTGGCTTCAAAGTACGGATAACAAGGAGCGCATAGGAGCAAACGGGAGGTCATTTGGAGGCCGGACGAGGGAGATGTGAGCCTTGCAAGATCGGGTCTTCTGCAGAGTGCAGGGGGTGCACGCCGTGCAGATGTGCACGCCGTGCAGGGGTGCACGCCGTGCACTATGCACGCCGTGCAGGGGTGCACGCCGTGCACTGTCCCCTGCACTATAAATACTCTTGTTTTGGCCATTTTGAAAGAAGATCATCATATCTCTTGAACCCAAAACACATTTCCACGAACCCTCAAACCCTAGAGCACGTTTTTGGAGCATTTTGAAGCCATTGGAGCTAAGATTGAAGCCAACAAACCTTGGAGAAGTGCTTACAAGTGGAGAAGTGAAGATCATCTCAAGGATTCATCCATGGTGTTCTTGGTGACCATTCTTCCTTCTTTTCTCTTTACTCCCTTGGCCATGTGTGGCTGATTTTCTAGGGTTCATCTTGGATGGGTAGAATAGTTGTGCTATGATAGAGGGATGATTGTTTAGAACTTGCCATGATTGATCTTGGTTGTATGAGGATGATTCCTAGACTTGTTCTTAATGCCATTTTTTGCCATGTTTACTTAATTTGGTCCATTCATTGTAATTTGATGCATGAGAGTGCTTGGATTGCATAGATTGTAGGTCTAGGGATTGAAGTGAGTGTGTTCTAAGAGATTAGATCGTCTTATTTCAACCATTTTCACTTGATTTCTCTCTTGGGCATTTTATCGAACACTTGGTGTGCATGTGGATTTTCATTCAATTGAGTTTAAAAAGGCTTTTTGGTGAATCTCTTAGTGTTAGGGCATTGATATGAGAGTGTTGTGCCTAGCCTTGTGGTCATAGAGTCTTAAGAGAGGGTCTTGTGTCTTGGCATTTCATCAAACACTTAGAATGCATCCTTTTGTTCACTTAGCTTGAGAGCGAGAGCCTAAGTTGAGTGGTATTAGGATAGGGATTAGGTGCTACGAGAGTGCATCAAGTCTATTAAAGTGAAATGCATGGTCATCCGAATGCAAACTCGATCTTAATTGGCTTGTTTGTTCAATTAGTCATCTTGAGCATGATGAAACTACCCACCAAGAGAACCTCTTTGTCTTTGATTTGCACCGCTTTATTTGTCTTTCTTCCTTTTAGTCTCCTTTAAGTTTTTAATATCTTTTTCAAATCAAAACTCCTTTCAAATGAATAGACCGTCTACGAGGAATGTGAGTAGAGGCCATTGAGAGAACCCCGAGGAATACGACCTCGGTAAACCCGTTTTATCAAGTTTTTGGCGCCGTTGCCGGGGAATTTCTCAATCCTTTGAAAGCACTTAGTAGTGGACCGATTTATTCACTTCCTTCCAATTTAGTTTTTGCTTCCTTTTACTTGTTGTTTGGTTTTGTTATCCCGCATCGTTGTATTACCCGGGTGTGTTTGTTGTGCTTGTTTGAAGGAGATTTTGGGTTAGTGCATGAGGCGTTCAGCTCGTCTTCAAGCACGAATCCAAGGACTAGAACAAGTGCTCAAGTCACCTACCACTTCCTCACCTCCTATAGTTGAAGAAGAAGAAGTTGATCGCATCTCACACCACACTATGTCTCAACATGGGGATGACGATGACCAATCGGTTCATTCACACCACACTAATGATGATGATCGCTCACAAAGGGGTGCAAGACGTACCTTGGCGGATTATGCTCGTCCTACTCTTGAAGGGGCAGCCTCTAGTATTGTTCGAAGACCCGTCAATGCTAGGAACTTTGAGCTCAAGCCTAATATGATCCAAATGGTTCAAAATGGAGTGGTGTTCAATGGCATTGATGGTGAATGTCCATCTAGGCATCTCAAGGACTTCTTGGAGATATGTGACACGGTTAAGAATGACCAAGTTCACCCGGATTGCATACGACTCCGACTCTTCCCCTTCTCACTCAAAGGTCGAGCCAAGTCTTGGTTGGAGAACCAACCAAGTAGAACATTCACTACATGGGAGGGCCTAGCCGAAGCTTTCCTTGAAGAATTCTTTCCTCCCTATATGACGGATGCAATCCGAGACCGCATCAACCACTTCATACAACACAAGGGAGAGCTCTTCCATGAGACTTGGAATAGGTTCCAAGCCATTCTTCGGTCTTGTCCTCATCATAACTTCGCCGAATGGAGCTTGGCGGACATCTTTGCTAGGTCCCTTGATTTTGAGAATACAAGGATGATCAACCAAGCCGCCGGAGGTGACTTAAGGATGCTCACTCCCGAAGATGCTCTAGAACTCTTCGCGGAGATGGCCAACAAGACAAGGAGTTGGTCTCGACAACAACCTCCTAAGTCTAAGTATGGAAGTGACACGCACTATGACTCTCGGTCCGTAAGTGTTGATGCACCAAAGGATTCATCCACCTATGGGAAGAAGCATAAGTTACCGGGACATCGAGATGAAGATGATCCAATGATCGCTCTCCTTATGTCTAAGATCGACGCCATGGCTTCACAAGTAAGTAACCTAAGCATGCCTAAGCATCCCTCCAAGGTTCAATCATCTCATGTGGGTAATCCACCGGTTGCTTCGGTATTTTGTTGTGAGGGTTGCGGGGGTCAAGGCCACGATGTTAGTGCTTGTCCTTCCGCCACTCCTGAACTTGACCAAGGCGACCTTGAGGAGGTAAGCTTCGCACAAGGTCAAGGTTTCCATGGTAATTTCAGCCCCCAAGGTAACTATCAAGGTAACTATAACCGACCTTGGTACAACAAGTCTAACCAAGGTTACCAAGGCCAAGGGAATCAAGGTAGTGGTTATAGCAAGGGCTACAACCAAGGAAATCAAGGAGGTTATCAAGGTTATAGGGGTTATCAAGGCAACCAATGGTCTCAAGGAAGTAACCTAAACCAAGGAAGCCAAGGGACTCAAGGAGGACCCCAAGGTCAAGGGCACCAAGGGGGAAATCAATGGAATCAAAGTGGACATCCAAGTCAAGGTTTCCAAGGTCCTTCCCCACCGGGAATGTACAACCATAGAGGTGAAGGACCACCCGGGTTCAACAAGCCTCCTCAAAATAAGGAGGGTGGTTCTTCAATCTCTCAAGAAGACACCAATGCGGCAATGATCCAACTCATCAAGAATCAACAAGCCTCAATTGCCAATTTGGAGAACCAATTAGGACATATTTCTAAGGCACTATCGGAGCGACCCTCGGGCACTTTACCTTCCAATACCGAGATCAACCCCAAAGGCCCAGAGCATTGCAAGGTAGTGACCTTGAGAAGTGGAAGACCCTTGCAAGATACAACCTCTACTCCAATTGACTCTACAAAGGTACAAGATCCTAATCTAATGGTTGATGATGATGATATTAATGATCCTCCTTCGGATGAAGTTGAGGTTGAAGTCGTACCTCCCACGGGTAATGTGAACACTAAGGTTGCCAAGGAACCTAGTAAGGCTACATCGAGTACACCACCGGTCTCTCCTCCCGCACCGGGTGTATCTCCATATAAGCCTAAGCCTCCATACCCATCTCGATTGAAGAAGGATGGCCTTGAGAAGGTTTTCAAGAAGTTTGTGGAGCGGATTAGTCAAATGCAATTCTCTCTTCCGTTTCCCGAAGCAATGACTATGATGCCCCAATATGCTAAGTTCATGAAGGAACTCTACACCAACAAGAGAAAGCTACCGGAGACATCTCTAGTCCACCTTAATGAGGAATGCTCCGCCGTTCTCTTCAAAAGTCCACCCAAAAAGCTCAAGGATCCGGGTACCTTTACTATCCCTTGTGCTATTGGTAATATTTCTCTTGCTAATGGTCTTGCGGATCTAGGTGCTAGTATCAATGTCATGCCTTATTGCATATTTGAGAAGCTAGGGTTGTCTAATCTTCGTCCTACTCGTATGTACATTCAACTTGCGGACAAGTCAACCAAGAGTCCTAGGGGAATTGTTGATGATGTGTTAGTCAAAGTAGGCCCTTTTGTGTTCCTAGTTGACTTTGCGGTCATTGATACCGATGATGTGGATGTCTCATTGATATTTGGTAGACCATTCCTAGCTACTTCTCGTGCTTTGACTGATGTGCATGACGAAAAATTGACACTGAGAGTAGGACAAGAGAGTGTCACATTTTGCATAGCCGATGGCATGAAGTTTGCTCACGCACAAGATGATTTAGAGTACTCGTGTGATACTATTGCTTCGGCTAGTGTGTGTAGTATTTCTAACTTCGTGTGTCGAGATTCTTTGGATGTTTGCCTTAGAACGGATGTGCAGGAACATTTAGGCACCCCGGAGTTAAAAGCTCAAGTGGCCTACCTTGATGAAGGGAGAGACAAGTTAGAGGGTGAGACGGTTTTTGTTGCTCTCCCGAAGGTGGAAAGGGTAAAGACCACCTATGAAGAACCACCTACTCTTGAGCTCAAGCCTCTTCCCGCACATTTGGAGTATGCTTTTCTCATGCCAGATTCTAAGCTACCGGTCATCATCAACTCTGAGCTTCTACCCGAGCAAAAGGACCGTCTAGTGGAGCTCCTCAAGAAGTACATGAGAGCTATTGCGTGGAGCATCTCGGATATTCGAGGTATAAGTCCCACATTTTGCTCACATCGGATCCTTATGGAGGAAGATTTCAAGCCGGTTGTGCAACCACAAAGAAGGCTAAATCCTAACTTGAAGGAGGTTGTGAAGAAAGAGGTTATTAAGCTTATGGATGCGGGTATTATCTTTCCTATCTCGGATAGCCCTTGGGTTAGCCCCGTGCAACTTGTTCCCAAGAAAGGAGGGATCACGGTGGTAGCTAATGACAAGGATGAGCTTATCCCGACAAGGACGATCACCGGGTGGCGTGTTTGCATGGATTATCGTCGACTCAATGATGCCACTAGGAAGGATCACTTTCCTCTACCTTTCATGGATCAAATGCTCGAGCGTCTTTCCGGTCATGAGTACTATTGTTTCTTGGATGGTATGTCCGGGTACTTCCAAATCCTGATCGCCTCGGAGGACATCGAGAAGACCACATTCACATGCCCTTTCGGTACTTTTGCTTATCGACGGATCCCCTTTGGGTTGTGCAATGCTCCCGCCACCTTCCAACGGTGTATGCTTGCCATTTTCGATGATTTCGTGGAAGATATCATGGAACTGTTCATGGACGACTTCTCGGTTTTTGGGGATTCATTCGACCTATGCTTGAGGAACCTTGAGAAGGTCTTGCGTCGGTGTGAAGAGACCAATCTTGCACTAAGTTGGGAGAAGTGTCATTTCATGGTCAATGAGGGGATTGTTCTTGGTCACAAGATCTCTAAAAAGGGCATTGAGGTTGACAAGGCAAAGTTGGAGACCATCTCTCAACTTCCTCCACCCTCATCCGTGAAAGCCGTGAGAAGCTTCTTGGGGCATGCCGGTTTCTATAGGCGCTTCATCAAAGACTTCTCGAAAATAACTACTCCTATGACTCGGCTTCTTGAGAAGGATGTGGAATTCCGTTTTGATGAAGAGTGCTTGCAAGCTTTTGAACTCCTCAAGGGTAAGCTCACGAATGCCCCTATACTCATTGCTCCGGATTGGTCAAAGTCATTTGAGTTGATGTGTGATGCTAGCGATTACGCCATTGGAGCGGTTCTAGGCCAACGAATCGACAAGAGATTCCATCCAATATACTATGCAAGTAAGACTCTCAATGATGCTCAAAGGAACTACACAACTACGGAAAAGGAGCTCTTGGCCATAGTGTTTGCTTTTGATAAGTTTAGGTCCTACTTGGTACTTTCTCACACTATTGTCTTCACGGACCACCAAGCTTTGAGGTACCTTCTATCTAAGGCCGATGCTAAACCAAGGTTGATCCGATGGGTCCTTCTATTGCAAGAGTTTGATATTGAGATTCGAGATAAGAAGGGGTCCGAGAATGTAGCCGCCGACCACTTGTCTCGCTTGGAAGAGGCGGAAATGGTACACAATGGTAGTGAAGAAATCAATGACAACTTCCCCGATGAGCTATTATTCGCTATAACAACTTTAGAGTTCAAGGAACCTTGGTTCGCGGATTTCGCTAACTATCTTGCTAGTGGAGACTTGAAGGAGGGCCTCTCCACTCAAGACAAAAGGAAGTTCTTTGCGGATTTGAAGCATTACTTTTGGGACGATCCTTTTGTATTTCGAGTTGGCTCGGATGGTATGATTAGAAGATGTGTCACTTATGGAGAATCTAAGGACATCATGCGACATTGCCACTCCGGTCCTACGGGTGGACATCATGGAGCAAATCGCACGGCTCGCAAGGTACTTGAGTCCAGATTCTTTTGGCCTTCGATCTTCCGAGATTGTCAAGACTTTGTCAAGTCTTGCGATGCGTGTCAACGTTCAGGTAACATCTCCTCCCGTAATGAAATGCCTCAAAATGTCTCGTTAGTGGTAGAAATATTTGATATATGGGGTATTGATTTCATGGGACCGTTTCCTACTTCGCATGGTAACAAGTACATATTAGTTGCGGTAGATTACGTGTCTAAATGGGCGGAGGCACAAGCTTTGCCCACCAATGATGCCCGAGTCGTAGGGAAGTTTCTTGTTAAGTTGTTCACTCGTTTTGGTACCCCTCGTGCTATCATTAGTGATCGAGGTACTCATTTTCAAGGGCAATTCGATAGAGTATGCCACCGTTCGGCGTCACTCATCGATGTCCACCTCGTATCACCCTCAAACTAGTGGCCAAGCCGAGGTGACCAATAGGGAACTTAAGAGAATCTTAGAGAAGACGGTCGACCAATCACGGAAAGATTGGTCGAAGAAGCTTGATGACGCTCTATGGGCCTACCGCACGGCCTACAAGACCCCTATAGGCACTACTCCCTATAGATGGTCTAGGCAAAGCATGCCATTTGCCGGTAGGGGCTCGAGCACCGAGCTTATTGGGCATTGAAATTTCTAAACCTTGATATGAGTCTCGCAGGAGAAGAGCGTAATTTTTCAGGTACATGAGCTCGAGGAGTATCGCCATCATGCATATGAGAATGCAAAGCTTTTACAAGGAGAGAACGAAGCTCATTCATGATTTCCGTTTGAAGCCGGGCAAGGATTTCAAAGTTGGTGATCAAGTTCTCCTATACAACTCTCGGCTCAAGCTCTTTCCCGGGAAATTGAGGTCTCGTTGGTCCGGCCCCTTTACGGTAACTCATGTTTTTCCTTATGGCACCACGAGGTAAATCTCTCCATCCCAAACCGAACCTTTTAAGGTGATTGGCCATAGACTTAAGCATTATGTTGTTAGTGATACTATAGTCCCGTTGAGGTCTTATCTTTGGTCGTGCCTTGAGTGTTCCTTGCTTCGTCGAGCTTAAGACGTTAAACAAGCGCTTCTCGGGAGGCAACCCGAGCGTTTTTCATGTCTTTTCTTCTTGATTTGATTGCATGATTGTGTGTTTTTGTGGTATTCAAGGTCCTTGGGGTTGTTGTGGTGTCCTTTGTGGTCTCGTGGGCATTGAAATTCTGAAGTTCGGGGTCCGTTTTGGGTTGATTTGGCGGTGTTTTGGTCGTTTTTCGTCGAAGTGAAAATTTGATTTTGTGCTGAGGGGGTGCACGCCGGGCACCACTGCACGCCGTGCATGATGCACGCCGTGCACCGTGCACGGTTGGTGCACGGGCTGTCCAGGAGCTTCATAAAAAAATTTTCAGCTCCGGGGTGCACGTGATGTGACTTTAATCAGTGCATTTTAAGCTTATGAATGACCTATGATATGCCCGTATTTATTCGCGAAATGACATGATTAATATGCGTTTATGAATTTTTGTGCTAAGTGTCATTTTGTTGTCCGGTTGCCACTTTGGAGCCATAATTCGTGGGCTATTGGAGCTTCTCTATGCATTTTCAGGATCTGGCTTCAAAGTACGGATAACAAAGAGCGCATAGGAGCAACGGGAGGTCATTTGGAGGCCGACGGAGGAGATATGAGCGTTGCAAAATCGAGCCTTCTGCAGAGTTAAAGGGTGCACGCCGTGCACCATTGCACGCCGTGCATGATGCACGCCGTGCACCGTGCACGGTTGGTGCACGGGCTGGCCAGGAGGCTGCCAAATTTGATTCAGCTCCAAGGTGCACGCCGTGCTGCCTTGCACGCCGTGACACCTGCACGCCGTGCAGGGTGCACGCCCCTGCACTTCCCCTGCACTATTTAACCCACGTTTTTCACTCTTTTGAGGGGGAGATCATACCTCTTGAACCCCAAACACATTTCACGAACCCTCAAACCCTAGAGCACGTTTTTGGAGCAATTTGAAGCCATTGGAGCTAGGATTGAAGCCAACAAACCTTGGGAGAAGTTCCTACAAGTGGAGAATTGAAATCATCTCAAGGAATCATCCATGGTGTTTTGGTGACCATTCTTCCTTCTTCTTTCTTTACTCCCTTGGCCATGTGTGGCTGAAATTTTTTAGGGTTCCTCTTGGATGGGAGAATAGTTGTGCTATGATAGAGGGATGATTGTATAGAACTTGCCATGATTGATCTTGGTTGTATGAGGATGATTCCTAGACTTGTTCTTAATGCCATTTTATGCCATGTTTGCTTAATTTGGTCCATTCATTGTAATTTGATGCCCTGAGAGTGCTTGGATTGCATAGATTGTAGGTCTAGGGATTGAAAGAGGTGTTCTAAGAGATTAGATCATCTCAATTCAACCATAGTTGCATGATTTCTCCACTTGTGCATTTTATCGAACACTTGGTGTGCATTAGGATTTCACTCAATTGAACTTTGATTAGTCTTTGGATGATTCTCTTAGTGTTAGAACATTGACATGAGAGTGTGGTGTCTAGCCTAGTGGTCATAGAGTCATAAAGGGGAGGGTTTTGTAGCTTGGCCATTTCATCAAACACCTTTAATGCATCCTTTTCTCACTTAGTTTGAGAGGAGAGCCTAAATTGAGTGGTATTGGGATAGGGATTAGGGCTACGAGAGTGCATCGAGTCTAAATAAGTGAAATGCATGGTCATCCGAGTGCAAACTGATCTTGATTAGCTTGTTCGTTCAATTATTCATCTTGAGCATGATGAAACTACCTACCAAGAGAACCCCTTTATCTTTGATTTGTTCCACTTCTTTTCTTGCTTAAACCTTGTTAGTTTTTCATTGTTTATTTCTTTTGATTTGTTCTCTTCAAAACCAAAACTTAATTTCAAATGTTTAGACCGTTCATGAACTTTGTGAGTACAGCTTATGAGAGGACCTCGAGGAATACGACCTTGGTAAACACGTGTTATCAAGTTTTTTGGGGCCGTTGCCGGGGAACTCTCTCATTCCTTTGAAAGCACTTAGTAGTGAACCGATCTATTCACTTCCTTCCAATTTAGTTTTTGCTTCCTTTTACTTGTTGTTTGGTTTTTGTTATTCCACATTGTCGTAGTACTCGGGTGTTGTTTGTTGTGCTTGTTTTTAGGAGATTTTTGGGTTAGTGCATGAGGCGTTCAGCTCGTCTTCAAGCACGAAAACCAAGGACTAGAACAAGTGCTCAAGTCACCTACCACTTCCCCACCTTCCTATAGTTATGAAGAAGAAGTTGATCACATCTCACACCACACTATGTCTCAACATGGGGATGACGATGACCAATCGGTTTCATTCACACCACACTAATGATGATGATCGCTCACAAAGGGGTGCAAGACGTACCTTGGCGGATTATGCTCGTCCTACTCTTGAAGGGGCAGCCTCTAGCATTGTTCGAAGACCCGTCAATGCTAGGAACTTTGAGCTCAAGCCTAATATGATCCAAATGGTTCAAAATGGAGTGGTGTTCAATGGCATTGATGGTGAATTGTCCATCTAGGCATCTCAAGGACTTCTTGGAGATATGTGACACGGTTAAGAATGATCAAGTTCATCCGATTGCATACGACCCCGACTCTTCCCCTTCTCACTCAAATGTCGAGCCAATCTTGGTTGGAGAACCAACCTAGTAGAACATTCACTACATGGGAGGGCCTAGCCGAAGCTTTCCTTGAAGAATTCTTTCCTCCCTATATGACGGATGCAATCCGAGACCGTATCAACCACTTCATTACAACACAAGGAGAGCTCTTCCATGAGACTTGGAATAGGTTCCAAGCCATTCTTCGGTCTTGTCCTATCATAATTTCGCCGAATGGAGCTTGGCGGATTCTTTGCTAGGTCCCTTGATTTTGAGAATACAAGGATGATCAACCAAGCCGCCGGAGGTGACTTAAGGATGCTCACTTCCCGAAGATGCTCTCGAACTCTTTGCGGAGATGGCCAACAAGACAAGGAGTTGGTCTCGACAACAACCTCCTAAGTCTAAGTATGGAAGTGATAGCACTATGACTCTCGGTCCGTAAGTGTTGATGCACCAAAGATTCATCCACCTATGGAAGAAGCATAAGTTACCGGGACATCGAGATGAAGATGATCCAATGATTGCTCTCCTCATGTCTAAGATTGATGCCATGGCCTCTCAAGTAAGTAACCTAAGAAATGCCTAAGCATCCCTCCAAGGTTCAATCATCTCAATGTGGGTAACCCTCAAGTGGCTTCTATATATCGTTGTGAATGTTGTGGGGGTCAAGGTCACGTTTGTTAGTGCTTGTCCTTCCGCCACTCCTGAGTTTGCCCAAGGCGACCATGAAGAGGTGAGTTTCGCACAAGGTCAAGGGTTCCATGGAAATTTCAGTCCTCAAGGGAGCTATCAAGGTGGGTAACTACAACCGTCCTTGGAACCAAGGTGGTAATTACAACAACCCTAATCAAGGTGGATTCCAAGGATACAAGGGGTACAATCAAGGCTCCACATGGAATCAAGGTGGAAATCAAAGTCAAGGCCACCAAGGAGGAAACCAATGGAACCAAAGGGGCTAACCCAAAAACAAGGTAACCAAGGTGGTGAGCAAGGGTTTTAATCCACCGGGGATGTATAACCATAAGGGTAATGGACCACCCGGTTTCAACAAACCCCCTCCAAACAAAGAGGGTGGATCTTCAATCTCCCAAGATGACACCAATGCGGGGAATGCTTCAACTTATCATGAATCAACAAGCGTCAATTACCAATTTGAATACTCAATTGGGCCAAATTTCTAAGGTACTCTCGGAGAGACCAAAGGGTAGCCTACCCTCCAACACCGAGGTCAACCCCAAGGCCCCCGAGGAGCTTATGATGGTAACTTTGAGGAGTGGTAAGCAAGTCCAAGACCCCAACGCCTAAAGCGGTAAGAACTCAAGATGATGACTATGTTTTGGTTGAAGACGTTGTTTCCGATGATGACACGGATAAGATTGAGGTTAAAGATAGAAGAGCCAAGGCTAAAGAAGCTTCCAAGATGACCAATACGGTTGGTTCTCAAGAGGCTACGACGAGTGCCACTCCGGTCTCTCCTCCCGCACCGGGTTGTGCCTCCGTACAAGCCTAAACCACCTTATCCTTCTCGCTTGAAGCCGGATTCCATGGAAAAAGATTTCAAGGGTTGTTTTAGATCCTTGACAAGGTACAATTCACAATGCCTTTTGGAGAAGCAATCACCAAGATGCCCTCAATACGCAAAATTCATGAAGGGAGATCTTCACCAACAAACGCAAGCTAACGGAAGTCACCTCGGCAGAAGCTTAACGAACAATGCTCCGCCATTCTCTCTAAGCAACCACGGAGAAGCTCCAAGGATCCAGGTAGCTTACTATTCCTTGCACTATTGGTGAACATGCTATAAGTAGAGGCTTAGCCGACTTGGGTGCTAGTATCAATGTTATGCCGTATTACTTGTTCAAGAAGCTAGGCCTAGGGACTCTAAAACCAACCCTCATGAATGTTCAATTAGGATAAGTCCATGAAATCCCCTCGAGGTAATTGTTGAGAGATGTGTTGGTTAAGGTGGGTGCTTTTCGAATTCCATTGTGGAAATTTTGTTATTTTAGATGCTATGGGTGGTGCCGATGTGCCTTGATTTTAGGACGACCTTTCTTAGCAACCTCTCGTGCTTTGATTGATGTCTATGGTGGTAAACTTACCCTTAGGTCGACAATGAATGCATGATCTTTGACCGACTCAATGGTATGGAGTTACCTTGTCCTATGCTAGTCACCATGACCCTAAGAATCCGCATGAGCTTACTTCGGCTACTAATAGCACTAACCTTTGTCGACATAGTCTTGCGGAGTTGTTTGCTATTAGTGATGTGCAGGAAAAGACGGATGAAGTGAAGGGTCTCCACCGTTCGTGCTCCCGAGACACCACCTAAGCTAAGAAGAAAGGTGTAATGAGTCACCGAGAAGGCAAGGAAGCTGCACCAATGGGTGAGACAAACAAGTCTAAGAAGCCACACGATGAAAGGCTCAACTCCAAGTGGTTTGGCCCCTTCTCCATTGCTTCACTTCACCATCCGGGAACCCATGCTCAATTCCTCCCGATGTTGGTAAGGTTCAATTAAGTTTCGTGTGCCATGCGTAAGGGTAATGATGTTGACTTCAAGGAGGTAATGAGTTGGATGGTTTTACTTAGCTTATTCCTTGTGCTTTCGTCTAGCTTAGAGACGTTAAAGAAGCGCTTCTTAGGGAGGCAAACCCATGTTTCTTCACTGTTTCGTTTTTCTTGTTTTTGTGTTGTTTCAGTTCTTTGAATTGGATTTTGGCAAGCATATGAGGCGGATCACCTTCACCAAGGATCATCATGGAACTTTTTCACCTCTATCACATCCTTTGCTCCTCTCTACCAAGGCGGTAACTTCGTTCCACCTTACCCTCCTCTCTTGATCTTGAGGACAATGCTCATGTTAGTCTTAGGGGAGTTTGAGTTTTGGTGTGATTATTTATCGGTAGAAGTCTAAGCTATGATCTGTTTATGTGCATGATCTTAATTGAATGTCGAAATTCCTCTTTTGTAGAATCGTTCGGTTTTGACGTTTAGTGTTTAATTGACTTCAGTCTTCACAATGATGTTTAGATTGTTCCACATTAGAACCTTTAACCAGCATGTCAGCACTATATCAAATGAGTCTGGGCCAGAACTGAGATCTTATCACTCTTGTATGTTGGTTGATTGTTGGATACGCGTTTTATACCACTCGATAACACACGGTCTAGGTTGATAGAAGGCAATCAGAATTACTTCCCTCCTCCATGTTTTTCATTCTCTTTTTGTTCTTTCGTGATTGTGGCTTGAGACTAGACGGAATCCATTTCGAAATCTTGTAGGAAGTTGTTAAGGGGCTAAGGATCAATGGCTAAAAGTTGAAAAAAAAAAAAAAAAAAAAAAAAAAAAAAATGCTCAAAAGAAAAGCTAGGCAAACTCGGCACCTAAGTGAAGTGTCGAGTTGAGCACTAGCAAAAGGGCAAAGGCTGTGAGCTAGCAGGTTCAACATCCTAAGTGAAGTGTTGAATCGAGCACTAGTATGCAGTAAGAAAAAAAAAAAAAGAAAAAAAAAGAAAAGAAAGAAAAAGAGTTCTCAACTGTAGCCCCTTTGATCCTAGCCAGAGTTGTAAAATGCGGATCTAGAAGCGGATGAAGTCGAGTCGATAGCACCATTCACGACTCCGATCCATGTTCCGATTTCAAGTCCTTTTGATTAGTGTCGGTGTTGTCCGTGGTCGGTTTTGCTGTGTCCCAATCATCCACTACTTGAAGTGTGTAGAAATTAGTGAGGTTTAGACTTGTTTGGTTGAGTTCTTTGCATGTGTAGGTTTAGTTGTTCGTTGGAAACAATTTAAGCTAAATTGTGATTGCTTGGATCTCAATGGACCGAACTTGTCATGTGTGAACTTGGATGTTTTCTAATTCATTTGCTTGAGACAAGCAAAGCTTAGTCGTAGGGGAATTTGATGTGACTTTAATCAGTGCATTTTAAGCTTATGAATGACCTATGATATGCCCGTTATTTATTCGCGAAATGACATGATTTATATGCGTTTATTGAATTTTGTGCTAAGTGTCATTTTGTTGTCCGGTTGCCACTTTGGAGCCATAATTCGTGGGCTATTGGAGCTTCTCTATGCATTTTCAGGATCTGGCTTCAAAGTACGGATAACAAAGAGCGCATAGGAGCAAACGGGAGGTCATTTGGAGGCCGGACGGAGGAGATTTGCGTTGCAAAATCGAGCCTTCTGCAGAGTTCAAGGGAGTGCAACGCCGTGCACCATTGCACGCCGTGCATGATGCACGCCGTTGCACCGTGCACGGTTGGTGCACGGGCTGTCCAGGAGGCTGCCACAAATTTGATTCAGCCTCCAAGGTGCACGCCGTGCACCCTGCACGCCGTGCAGGGGTGCACGCCGTGCACTTCCCCTGCACTATTTATACCCACGTTTTTCATCTTTTGAGGGGGGAGATCATACCTCTTGAAACCCAAACAACATTTCACGAACCCTCAAACCCTAGAGCACGTTTTTGGAGCAATTTGAAGCCATTGGAGCTAGGATTGAAGCAACAAACCTTGGGAGAAGTGCCTACAAGTGGAGAATTGAAGATCATCTCAAGAGATCATCATGGTGTTCTTGGTGACCATTCGTCCTTCTTCTTTCTTTACCTCCCTTGGCCATGTTGTGGCTGATTTTCTAGGGTTCCTCTTGGATGGGTAGATAGTTGTGCTTATGATAGGGGATGATTGTATAGAACTTGCCATGATTGATCTTGGTTGTATGAGGATGATTCCTAGACTTGTTCTTAATTGCCATTTTATGCCATGTTTGCTTAATTTGGTCCATTCAATTGTAATTTGATGCATGAGAGTGCTTGGATGCATAGATTGTAGGTCTAGGGATTGAAGAGAGTGGTTCTAAGAGATTAGATCATCTCTATTCAACCATAGTTGCTGATTTTCTCACTTGTGCATTTTATCGAACACTTGGTCGTGCATTAGGATTTTCACTCAATTGAACTTTGATAGTCTTGGATGATTCTCTTAGTGTTAGAAACATTGACAGAGAGTGTGGTGTCTAGCCTAGTGGTCATTTGAGTCATAGGAGAGGGTTTTGGTAGCTTGGCATTTCATCAAACACCTTTAATGCATCCTTTTCTCACTTAGTTTGAGAGCGAGAGCCTAATGCGTGGTGATTGGGATAGGGATTAGGTGCTACGTAGAGTGCATCGAGTCTTAATAAGTGAATGCATGTATCCGAGTGCAAACTTGATCTTGATTAGCTTGTTCGTTCAATTATTCATCTTGAGCATGATGAAACTACCTACCAAAGAGGGAAACCCCTTAATCTTTGATTTGTTCCACTTCTTTTCTTGCTTAAACCTTGTTAGTTTTTCATTGTTTATGCTTTTGATTTGTTCTCTTTCAAAACCAAACTTAATTTCAAATGTATAGTTATCACGCCGTGCACCCATGCACGCCGCGTGCACCCTGCACGCCGTGCACCCTTGCACGCCGTGCACCCTGTTTTCACCCTTACTTTTTTTTTTGGTTTGGTTAGTGGTTGGCTCGGTTGATACTTGATTTTCTGGTTTGAGTCATTGGCTCGGTTTGGTTTTGGTTCACCCAACCCACCCCCCCCCCCCCTTATCCCTTTCCTCGACCCCCTCACCCCCGACCCTCTCACTCTCGCCCGATCACCACGCCGCCGCCGCCATCTGCCCAGCTCCCATCCGACCGCCCGACCACCACGCCGCCGCCGCCACCCCCTGCCAACTCCAATCGACCGCCCAGCCACCTGTCCGCCGCCACTCCTCTTAACCCGACCGCCCGCCCGCCGCCACTCTTACCCAGCCGCCGCCGCCAACTCATCTGCCCAACTCCTGCCCACTGCCCCGCCCACCCGACCCACTCGCCGATCCCCATCCCGCCGACCGCACCCACCCAGCCACCTGCCCAGCTCACCCGCCCGACGCCGCCGCCGTCCCTCCTATCCGCTGCCACTGCCCAGCCTCTTCAGTTGATTTCGAACCAGTTTTTCATTATTAAGTGTGGCTGGCATGGTTATTTGTTTATTTGGCCGATTGGTGACTTCTTCAATCGCGTTCATGTGTTGTTTGCCTATTGTGGTTAATTGGGGCTTGGCTTGAATGCTTGCTTGGTTCCTTGTGTAATTGGGTGAGGTGTGTTTGCTGAATGAGCAGATTTGGTAGGGGGTTTTGTTGATTTGCTTGTGCATTATTGGTTGGTTTGCTTGCTCATGAGGGTGCTGCCGTTTTGTTGCTTGGACATTAGTGGTGTGGGTGTTGCTTGATGGACTAAATGGTGGCAGTTGGTGATATGTTGGTAGGCTTGGCATGTGACTTGATGAGCTTTTGGTGTTGTTGTTTTGTTTGGTGGGAGTGTGTGTTCATGTGCAGGTGTTTGAGTGTTGGCGTGTTTGAGCTATGGAGTTCTGTGGGTTGATCATGTTGGCTTTTGTCTATGCCTTTTGTCTTGCTCTGTTTCAGTATGGTCTATGGTTTGATTTGCAAGTTCTGAATTCAGGGACTGAATTCCATTCTTTGTGTGCGGAGGGTGTGGTTAATCACCACTCGTTGGTTTAAATTTTGTGCATTCCTCTTTACATTGCGTGGACTTAGGCTTATATGTTCTTGATTCGTGTTTTTGATCCATGATGCATACCTTTTGCTTAACTGTGGATTTCAATGATTTGATTTTTGCTAGCATAGGTTGTTGCACTTGAACGTGATGATCTTGAATCGTGCTCGATATTGTGCTCAATGTTTTGATCATGTGTTCTGATTCGGCGCCTCGATAGGATTTGTGTCAGGAGTGTGCCCTTCTTGTTGAATCTTTGTTTGCACTTCTTTTGCAGGATGCCTCCCAAGGGTAAATCAGCTTCTTCATCCTCCGCCCCTAAGCGATCCAAGGCACCAGCTCCCAAGAAGCGGAAGGGACAGACTGGGGAGTCTTCTGCTCCTCCACCACGGTCACCTTCGCCGCCTCCAGCTCCTCGTGGCGTCGACCCTCCTGAATCAGTGGTTCAGAGGATCTTCGACTTCGACCCCAGGGATCGGGCTTACAGTCGTTATCAGGTTATGGCGAGATGGCCCGTGGCGAGGCAGGGTAGATTTGATTTTGAGGGGTTGCAGAGTCGTGATGGATGGTTGGATGCTGTGAAGACTTTTGCTGATGGAGCCGGTGTTTGGCCGCTCTTGGAGGTTGACGAGAGGGCGTATGAGTGGCCTACAAAGGAGTTCCTAAGCACTCTCACCGTGGAGTGTCACGAGACCACTAGTGAGGTGTGTGTACGCTTTAGGCTCGGCGGGATGGCGCGTGTGTGCTCCATTGACGAGTTTGGATACCGTCTTGGGTTCTATGAGTGGGCGGAGGTTCAAAGTGGCGAGCTCTCTGGGTTGGCTCTCATATCTTCTCTTACGGGGGACGCCAGGTGTGCATTCTTCAAGGAAATTGCACCGAGGGCTAGGGGTTACTCAGCTCGCTCATCCAAGGTCACAGAAGTGAATCGGCCTATGCTGAAGCTCCTTCATCACTTCTTCCGGCACTCCATCACCCACAGGAAGTCATCCTCCTCTCCAGGTGTAGTCTCAGTCAGAGATTTGTTTCTCTTTTATTGTTTGGAGAGGGCATCAAGCTGCATCTAGGTGATTTAGTGCTAGGAGCCCTCCTTCAGATCCAAGCTAATGACACTGCTGGTGTTCTGCTGGGAGGAGGATTTGTGACCAGGTTGGTGCGGTGGTATGAGTGCCTTGATGCTTTTGGTCCTGCTCCAGCATTTGTCGAGCCTCGACCAGTTCTCTTGCGGATTGTCCTACCTACAGCTCAGATCACAGACCTTCTGGTTCCGACTTGTCGGATCTCAGATGATGACAGTGATGAGGAGGATGAGGAGATCGACCCTACTACACTTCATGAGCTTATCTCGGGGATGGGTCGCCTCACGACCGTAGTGGAGGATATGCGTGAGGGACAGAGGAGAGACAGTGCGGCAATACAGGACCTTAGCAGGAGAGTTCAGAACCTTGAGGCGTACAACGCTAGGGACTTTGAGAGTCAGCAGTTCTATGGACAGCAGCTTGCTCAGGTGCATGAGGTTCAGCAGTTTCAGGGTATCCAGCTTACTCAGATTCAGCATTCTCAGTACTGCAGCAGCATCAGTCCTACTACTACCAGGAGAGCTTCCACTCTGAGTCCGGCCCCTCCAGCACTTGGACAGTCTTTCCACCGCCTCCCCCGTTCGACGGCTACCATCCTTGGTCACAGTGGCCTGGGCACCCACGACCACCACCTCACTGAGAGCTGCAGGATCACTCACCACTTCTCAGGACTTTGGATTTTTCCTTTCTTTTATTTCTATTTATGACTGCATGCTTTATTGTGTTTGACTTCTGATTTTCTCTTTTCATTTCTGGCATTGAACTTGTCGTGATGGATCACACATCTCATCCGTACTTTCATCTTGTCGACTATGGGTTGTGTTTGAGTGGTGTGCCCTCCCTTATTTTCTACAGGTACCCCTGATTCAGGTCCTCGTCCTGAACAGGTTACTTGACCCGGATTCCATCTCCGGCTTCTCTTCTTCACCGCGCGGTATATTCGTTCCACCTTATCCTCTCTCTCTCTTGATCATTGAGGACAATGCTCATGTTAGTCGTAGGGGAGTTTGAGTTTTGGTGTGATTATTTGTCGGTAGAAGTCTAAGGCTATGCTTTGATGTGTTGCATGATCTTAATTGAATATCGAATTCCTCTATTGTAGAATCGTTCGGTTCTTGACTTTCGGTGTGTAATTGACTTCGAGCCTTCACAATGATGTTTAGATTGTTCCACTTAGAACCTATAACCGGCATGTTAGCACTAATATCAAATGAGTCTGGCCAGAACTGAGATTTTATCACTCTTGTATGTTGGTTGATTGGTTGGATACGTGTTTTTATACCACTCGATAACACCGGTCTAGGATGATGAAGGCAATCAGAATTTCTTCCCCTCCTCCATGTTTTTCATTCTCTTTTTGATCTTTCGTGATTGTGGCTTGAGACTAGACGGAATCCAATTCGAAATCTTGTACGGAAGTTGTTGAGGGGCTAAGGATCAAGTGGCTAAATTGTGAAAAAAAAAAATGCTCAAAAGAAAAGCTAGGCAAGCTCGGCACCTAAGTGAAGTGTCGGGTTGAGCACTAAGCAAAATAGCAAAGGCTGTGAGCTAGGCAGGTTCAACACCTAAGTGAAGTGTTGAATCGAGCACTAGTATGCAGTAAGAAAAAAAAGAGAAAAGAAAAGAAAGAAAAAGAGTTCTCAACTGTAGCCCTTGATCCTAGCCAGAGTTGTAAAGTGCGGATCTAGAAGCGGATGAAGTCGAGTCGATAGCCACATTCACGACTCACGATCCATGTTCCGATTTCAAGTCCTTTTGATTAGAGTTGGTGTTGTCGTGGTCGGTTTTGCTGTGTCCCAATCAACCACTACTTGAAGTGTGCAGAAATTGGTGAGGTTTAGACTTGTTTGGTTGATGTTCTTGCATGTGTAGGTTTAGTTTGTTCGTGGAACAGTTTAAACTAAATTGTGATTGCTTGAATCTCAATGGACCGAACTTGTCATTTGTGAACTTGAATGTTTTCTGATTCATTTGCTTGAGGACAAGCAAAGCTTAGTCGTAGGGGAATTTGATGTGACTTTAATTAATGCATTTTAAGCTTATGAATGACCTATGATATGCCCGTGTTTATTCGTGAAATGACATGACTTTTATGCGTTTATTTGAGATTTTGTGCTAAGTGTCATTTTGTTGTCCGGTTGCCACTTTGGAGCCAAAATTCGTGGGCTATTGGAGCTGCTTTGTGCATTTTCAGGTTCTGGCTTCAAAGTACGGATAACAAGGAGCGCATAGGAGCAAACGGGAGGTCATTTGGAGGCCGGACGAGGGAGATGTGAGCCTTGCAAGATCGGGTCTTCTGCAGAGTGCAGGGGGTGCACGCCGTGCAGATGTGCACGCCGTGCAGGTGCACGCCTGCACATGCACGCCGTGCAGGGTGCACGCCGTGCACTGTCCCCTGCACTATAAATACTCTTGTTTTGGCCATTTTGAAAGAAGATCATCATATCTCTTGAACCCAAAACACATTTCCACGAACCCTCAAACCCTAGAGCACGTTTTTGGAGCATTTTGAAGCCATTGGAGCTAAGATTGAAGCCAACAAACCTTGGGAGAAGTGCTTACAAGTGGAGAAGTGAAGATCATCTCAAGGATTCATCCATGGTGTTCTTGGTGACCATTCTTCCTTCTTTTCTCTTTACTCCCTTGGCCATGTGTGGCTGATTTTCTAGGGTTCATCTTGGATGGGTAGAATAGTTGTGCTATGATAGAGGGATGATTGTTTAGAACTTGCCATGATTGATCTTGGTTGTATGAGGATGATTCCTAGACTTGTTCTTAATGCCATTTTTTGCCATGTTTACTTAATTTGGTCCATTCATTGTAATTTGATGCATGAGAGTGCTTGGATTGCATAGATTGTAGGTCTAGGGATTGAAGTGAGTGTGTTCTAAGAGATTAGATCGTCTTATTTCAACCATTTTCACTTGATTTCTCTCTTGGGCATTTTATCGAACACTTGGTGTGCATGTGGATTTTCATTCAATTGAGTTTAAAAAGGCTTTTTGGTGAATCTCTTAGTGTTAGGGCATTGATATGAGAGTGTTGTGCCTAGCCTTGTGGTCATAGAGTCTTAAGAGAGGGTCTTGTGTCTTGGCATTTCATCAAACACTTAGAATGCATCCTTTTGTTCACATAGCTTGAGAGCGAGAGCCTAAGTTGAGTGGTATTAGGATAGGGATTAGGTGCTACGAGAGTGCATCGAGTCTATTAAAGTGAAATGCATGGTCATCCGAATGCAAACTCGATCTTAATTGGCTTGTTTGTTCAATTAGTCATTTTGAGCATGATGAAACTACCCACCAAGAGAACCTCTTTGTCTTTGATTTGCACCGCTTTATTTGTCTTTCTTCCTTTTAGTCTCCTTTAAGTTTTTAATATCTTTTTCAAATCAAAACTCCTTTCAAATGAATAGACCGTCTACGAGGAATGTGAGTAGAGGCCATTGAGAGAACCCCGAGGAATACGACCTTGGTAAACCCGTTTTATCAATGAGTTGGATCATTGCCGCATTGGTGTCTTCTTGAGAGATCGAAGAACCACCCTCCTTATTTTGAGGAGGCTTGTTGAACCCGGGTGGTCCTTCACCTCTATGGTTGTACATTCCCGGTGGGGTAGGACCTTGGAAACCTTGACTTGGATGTCCACTTTGATTCCATTGATTTCCCCCTTGGTGCCCTTGACCTTGGGGTCCTCCTTGAGTCCCTTGGCTACCTTGGTTTAGGTTACTTCCTTGAGACCATTGGTTGCCTTGATAACCCCTATAACCTTGATAACCTCCTTGATTTCCTTGGTTGTAGCCCTTGCTATAACCACTACCTTGACTCCCTTGGCCTTGGTAACCTTGGTTAGACTTGTTGTACCAAGGTCGGTTATAGTTACCTTGATAGTTACCTTGGGGGCTGAAATTACCATGGAAACCTTGACCTTGTGCGAAGCTTACCTCCTCAAGGTCGCCTTGGCCAAGTTCAGGAGTGGCGGAAGGACAAGCACTAACATCGTGGCCTTGACCTCCACAACCTTCACAACAAAATACCGAAGCAACCGGTGGATTACCCACTTTAGATGGCTTAGGCATACTAAGATTGCTTACTTGTGAAGCCATGGCGTCGATCTTAGACATAAGGAGAGCAATCATGGGATCATCTTCATCTCGGTGCCCCGGTAACTTAGGCTTCTTCCCATAGCTAGACGAATCCTTTGGTGCATCAACACTTACGGACCGAGAGTCATAGTGAGTGTCGCTTCCATACTTAGACTTAGGAGGTTGTTGTCGAGACCAACTCCTTGTCTTGTTGGCCATCTCCGCGAAGAGTTCTAGAGCATCTTCGGGAGTAAGCGACCTTAAGTCACCTCCGGCGGCTTGGTTGATCATCCTTGTATTCTCAAAATCAAGGGACCTAGCAAAGATGTCCGCCAAGCTCCAGTCGGCGAAGTTGTGATGAGGACAAGACCGAAGAATGGCTTGGAACCTATTCCAAGTCTCATGGAAGAGCTCTCCCTTGTGTTGTGTGAAGTGGTTAATGCGGTCTCGGATTGCATCCGTCATATAGGGAGGAAAGAACTCTTCAAGGAAAGCTTCGGCTAGGCCTTCCCATGTGGTGAAAGCTCTACTCGGTTGATTCTCCAACCATGACTTAGCTCTACCTTTGAGTGAGAAAGGAAGGAGCCGGAGTCTCACACAATCCGGGTGAACTTGGTCATTCTTAACCGTGTCACATATCTCCAAGAAGTCCTTGAGATGCCTAGATGGACATTCACCATCAATGCCATTGAACACCACTCCATTTTGAACCATTTGGATCATATTAGGCTTGAGCTCAAAGTTCCTAGCATTGACGGGTCTTCGAACAATGCTAGAGGCTGCCCCTTCAAGAGTAGGACGAGCATAATCCGCCAAGGTACGTCTTGCACCCCTTTGTGAGTGATCATCATCATTAGTGTGGTGTGAATGTACCGATTGGTTATCTTCATCCTCATGGTGAGACATGTTGTTGCGTGTGGCGCTATGAACCAAATGAAAGGGAGAGAAGGTTGGTGGCTCAATCACTTGCGCAAGACCTTGAAGTCGTGCTTGAAGACGAGTGAGTCGCCTCATGCACTAGTACAAGATACCTACAAACAAGCACAACAAATACACCCAAGTAATACGACAATGCAGAATAACAAAACCAAACAACAAGTAAAAGGAAGCAAAAACTAAATTGGAAGGAAGTGAATAGATCGGTCTACTACTAAGTGCTTTCAAAGGAATGAGAGAGTCCCCGGCAACGGCGCCAAAAACTTGATAAAATCGGGTTTTACCAAGGTCGTATTCCACGGGGTTCTCTCAATGGCCTCTACTCACATTCCTCGTAGACGGTCTATTCATTTGAAAGGAGTTTTGATTTGAAAAAGATATTAAAAACTTAAAGGAAACTAAAAGGAAGAAAGAAAAAATAAAGTGGTGCAAATCAAAGACAAAGGGGCTCTCTTGGTGGGTAGTTTCATCATGCTCAAGATGACTAATTGAACAAACAAGTCAATCAAGATCGAGTTTGCATTCGGATGACCATGCATTTCACTTTTATAGACTCGATGCACTCTCGTAGCACCTAATCCCTATCCCAATACCACTCAACTTAGGCTCTCGCTCTCAAGCTAAGTGAAAAAAAGATGCATTCTAAGTGTTTGATGAAATGCCAAGACACAAGACCCTCTCTTAAGACTCTATGACCACAAGGCTAGGCACAACACTCTCATATCAATGCCCTAACACTAAGAGATTCACCAAAAGGCCTTTTCAAACTCAATTGAATGAAAATCCACATGCACACCAAGTGTTCGATAAAATGCCCAAGAGAGAAATCAAGTGAAAATGGTTGAAATAAGATGATCTAATCTCTTAGAACACACTCACTTCAATCCCTAGACCTACAATCTATGCAATCCAAGCACTCTCATGCATCAAATCACAATGAATGGACCAAATCAAGCAAACATGGCATAAAATGGCATTAAGAACAAGTCTAGGAATCATCCTCATACAACCAAGATCAATCATGGCAAGTTCTATACAATCATTCCTCTATCATAGCACAACTAATCTACCCATCCAAGATGAACCCTAGAAACTCAGCCACACATGGCCAAGGGAGTAAAGAGAAGAGAAGGAAGAATGGTCACCAAGAACACCATGGATGAATCCTTGAGATGATCTTCACTTCTCCACTTGTAAGCACTTCTCCCAAGGTTTGATGGCTTCAATCCTAGCTCCAATGGCTTCAAATTGCTCCAAAAACGTGTTCTAGGGTTTGAGGGTTCGTGGAAATGTGTTTGGGGTTCAAGAGATATCAAAGAATTGCCCAAAATGGCCAAAAACAAGAGTATATATAGTGCAGGGGACAGTGCACGGCGTGCACCTATGCACGGCGTGCAGGGTGCACGGCGTGCAAGGGTGCACGACGTGCACCTTGGAGCTGAATCTTCTTTCGGAGCCTCCTGGACAGCCCGTGCACCAAACCGTGCACGGTGCACGGCGTGCATCATGCACGGCGTGCACATCTGCACGGCGTGCACCCCTGCACTCTGCAGAAAGCTCGATCTTGCAATGCTCATATCTCCCTCGTCCGGACTCCAAATGACCTCCCGTTTGCTCCTATGCGCTCCTTGTCATCCGTACTTTGATGCCATAACCTGAAAATGCACAGGGGCAACTCCAATAGCCCACGAATTTGGCTCCAAAGTAGCAACCGGACAACAAAATGACACTTTGCACAAAATTTCAATAAAAGCATATAAGTCATGTCATTTCACGAATAAACACGGGTATTTCATAGGTCATTCATAAGCTTAAAATGTACTAATAAAAGTCACATCACCCGCCAGCCAGAACAACTGCCATCAAGGACATCATTGCCAGATTCTCCCAGAAAGAAGGAGAAAGCTTATATGATACTTGGAATTGATTCCAAGAACTACTCTACAACTGTCCGCATCATGGATTCGAGCAGAGGCAGTTAGCTGGAATCTTTGCTTGAGGACTTCGAGAAGAATCTGCCAAGTGGGTCAATTCTCTAGATGAAGGGGATTGCACTACAGTTACACCTGAAGCTGCTCTTCTTCATTTCGCAAACTGTGCTTCCAAGTCAAGGAACTGGCAACGACAATCTGAAGGATCAAGGAGCAAGCTCGATTTCGAAGCTACTATCAAGGCAGAGGTAGAGAAGCATTTGAAGAAGTCTACCACACCAATCAAACCGCCGACAGCTTCTGTCTACGTTGCCGATTGCGAATGGTGTGGAGCTTGCACACATAACGGAGGCCGTTGTCAGAATTTTGGTAAGGCAGAAGTCTGGTATGCCGAAGAGGTAAATTTCATTCAACAAGGCTTCGTTAATAATCAGAATGGTTATGCTGGCTACCGCAACTTCAGGCAGTAAGGGAAGTATCAGGACAGACCCCCCTACAATGCTGGCACCAACCATAACCAGAACCAGAATAATCGCCCAGCTGGTCCAGCTCATGATCAGAAACCTAATCAACCGCCGCATCGAAATCCAGGCAACTATGGAACTGCACCTGGGAACCTCCAGAACCAATACTTGAATAACACCTACCCAGGTCAGCAACATCAGAGAGAAAACAACGTTAGTGACCTGGACAGGAAGCTTAGCCAGATCATCACCAGACTCGATGATCATGACAGTCAGTTTAAAGCTCAAGCTCTTCTTAATCAAGAACAGATAGCATCTGGACAAAGAATTGAGCAAGCCGTGAACAACATATCAAGCATGCTTGCATCTGGTAGACCATTTGGCCAACTTCCGAGCCAGACAAAGCCAAATCCGAGAAAGGAGCAAGCCAAGATGGTAACTGTTCAAGATCATTCAAGCTCATCTTCTAATACTTCTTCTGATATATGCAGGATGCCTGAAACTCCAGAGAAGAAGGAAGCACAGAAAGTGGCGCCTAAGGAGTCTGATCCTCCTCTCGCCCATACATCGTGAAGCCTCCTTTTCCTAGAGCATTACTGCCAAATGCGAGGATCAAAACTGGTATGAAGGGGAACAAAGAAGGATATCCTGACATTCGTAACAAGAAGCCTATCTCTCCATATCCAGCTAAGTGTTCTGATCCCGGTTCTTTCACGCTACCTTTGGTTATTAATGATATTGAAATAAAGCGTAGTTTAGTGGATCTAGGCGCGTCTGTCAATGTTATGCCTATGAGCTTATTTGAAAAATTAAACATAGGAGAACTTGAACCAACTACTATGCAACTCGTCTTTGCCGATAGATCACTTAAAACGCCTAGAGGAGAAATAAAAGACGTTGTTACTAAATGTGGTCCATTCACGTTCTTAACTGACTATGTGATTATAGACACTAGTGAGGATGATTCTACCATTCTTATAGGTCGACCCTTCATGGCTACAACTGGAATGCAAATTAATGTTCCAAGCGGTTCTTTGACTTTAAGGATTGGTAAAGACACAATAACGTTTCATCTTAAAGATGGCATGAAATATAAATCTAAGACTGAAGAATCTCATTGCCTATCTGTTGAAACTGTGGAGTTGACTCCGGTCAATTCCGTTACTGATATCTCTTCTAGTGTGCCTAGATCAATTGCTGTTGCAGATGTTGAACAGATCGCCAAGAAGAAGACAACAATTTCAGTTCTGAAGCCGTCCAAGAAGAAGAAGGAACTGCAAGCCTATTCTAAACCACCAAGCACAAAACCGAGCAGGCCTCAAGGGAAGAACAAGAAAACGAAGACCCAAATGGTCTGGAGACCAGTTGTTCGACCACCGTCTACTGATCCAGCTGCACCGCCAATTCATTCCGAGAAACCAGCACCAGAACAAGTATGGAGGGAGAAGCCAAAAGCATCTCCTAAGGAAATACTAACGATCACCGATCCTGGTGATATCAAGCAGGAGATTAAAAAGATGAAGCCGAAAGCTCTCATTCCGTCCACCGTCTTCCTTGTAGAAGATGATCCCTTGACAGAGCTGTTCGGACTGTTCAAATTCATTGACCACCTTCCCGACGGACGTACCAAGCTTTTGCATGCGAACGGGAAGAGATTCACGCTCACTGGAGAAGCCCCGAAGCTGTACTTTATGAACTCCGACGCGAGCGTTAAGGAGAATCTGAGTTGGGATGTCTCATAATACCGTCCAGGTATCGTCCAGCTCAAGGACGTTCATAAAAGAGCACTTCGTGGGAGGCAACCCACGGCTGGAGTCCATTTCTGTTTTGTGTCAAACTTAGTGTTTTAGAGTCGGTTCGGGGGAGCCAAAAGTGTCAGTTTGTTTTGGTTTGCCTCGATTTGCGTGCCGACTGATTTCGTGTGAACTAGGTTAGCTAAACTTGTTAAACTATTCTAGCATGCTTAGGGAGTTTCGTGCTTAATTTTCATATCATTTGATCATGTGTTGCTATGCATACGATTGATTCTTTGTGATGTTGACTTGTGAGAAATGTCGGTTTGACCATGAACTGTTTTTGATCATTTGGTTGCCGTATGTGTTCAGTCTCGTTCAGATTATTGTGTTTGCCATCTGAGATCATATTTTACCGTCGTTCTCCGCTTTGTGATAGTCTTGCCATGATTAGGGTTCATTATGCTATAGTGTTGACTTTCTGAATGTCGGTTTGACTCTTTGAACTCTGATTGTGCTTATCCAATTCTGGTTGTTCCTAAACATGTATTTTACTGTGTGGGGTAGGGTTTTAAGTTTGACTGATCTGGTTTCATTCTGGTTTTAGGAACACCACTTATGAGCGCAGGACCAAGGCACGACTCGATGCCGCCTAGAGCTCGAGAGCCCCCGCTCCCGTCACACCCGCCTTTCAGGACCCTCCTCCAGCATTACCTCGTCGGCTGGGTATCATCGCACTATCGCTCGTCTACCTGACTTCTACTTCGAGTGCTTCCAAAAGATCGAGCATGTTCGGGGAGCTAAGGTACGCCCTCTCTCCATGGAGTCCCTCAGCGAGCAAGACGAAGACTACCACCGGAACGTGCATGACGCCCTAGCACCGGCCGGCCTCCTAGAGCTGACCACCATAGCTGCCGACTTCCCAGACATCGCCCTTCAGGAGTTCTGGGCGACCTTTGACCTGGACGAGCACAAGAGGAGGCAGGGCCAGAAGGTTGTCACCTTCTATTTGGGTGGAGTATACAGGACGCTCACCTATGATGAGTTTGCTACTCATCTAGGTATCCCCTACAAGCACTATCATCGCCATCACCTCGGCTGGGGCGACGATGATGACGAGGAGGCGTACCATGCACTCTGGAGCCACATGACTGGAGTGCCTGGCGATCGCCTTAGGGAACACAACTCAGTTAAGTCGCTATCTCACCCTCTCTTTAAATTTATTCATATGGTTTGGCGTAGATCGCTTTTATATGTTCCAGACAAGAATCGCCACCATATCCTCAAGGAGGAGCTTATGCTTCTCCGAGCCATCCGAGAGAGCTACCCTCTTCACCCCGGATGGGTGCTTGCTCACATCTTTCGCCAGAAGACCAAGAGCGGACGCCACCTCGTGCACTCCTGGGAGGTAACTTTATAGGTCAGCTCATCATCTCCTTCGGCATCAGCCATGAATATGGCCCGCACATTCCCCGACACCAAGTTAGGACCGTTGGAGGAGACTTAGCGGTCGAATACGACCTAGAGCTGGACCTCAGTCCCCAGGTTGCAGCAGATCCTCCCCTCCAGCATGTAGCCGAGTCGGAGGAAGATGATGATACTGAGCAGCAGCAGCACCAGCCACAGCCAGAGTTCCATGACTATATACCCTCGCCACATCATCAGGCAGGGTATGCACACCAGTCGCCACCGCACATTCCAGATCCATACCAGGCGCCTCACCCTCAGCACCGACCGCACCCCGCGAACATTGGTGAGCTGTATGAGCGATTGCAGGAGTGGCGCATCACTGACAACGCCACTCAAGAGGCGAGATGGACTATTATGCAGCAGCATATGCGCCGCGCCCACAGGCGGTATGAGGCACAGCTGGCGTGGCAACGTCAGCTCGGCGAGCACCTCCACTTTCCACCCCCCGACACCCCTGACCAGCCATGATCAGGTGGTGTCCTTTTCCTTGTCCTTTCTTTTTATTTCTACTTTTCGGATTTCGATCCACCTTTTTTCTGTGTGGATCCGGGACACTTGTCCCGGTTTCCTTTTTATGTTTCATTTGTTTTTGTTTTGTAGGCAGTAGGGAGATTCCCTTTGCTTCGCTTGGGTAGATTCCCTCCGCTCCGAGGACCCGTGCTCATCCCCTACACCAGCCATCTCGGTCCAGGTTCTTCTACTTCACTCTGAACTCTAGAATTAGTCCTGTGAGGACAGAGTCCGATTTAAGTGTGGGGTAGGATGCTAGAGAACCTTGCATGAACTTGATTGCCCTTGATTGTGTTTTGTGTGTGCCTCGTGATTCCATTCCAGTCTCTCTCAGTTCTTGATTTTTGATGTTAAGTTGTTGTTCAAACCTTCATAATGATGCTTAGACTGCTTAACCTAGAACTTGAGAACCAACTTGTGTACTTTGATGCTAAATTGCCTGGTCAGAACAAAATTTTTAAAAATCACACTTGTAGTTTGTAGCCTTGATTGCATGAAAATGACCGAATCCGACTAGCAAACCAACTGTGAGCTTTTGATCCATTGCACGTAACTTGCAATTTTAATTCTTTCTGAGTGGTTTTCTGTTTGCTGAATGAGTTAGAATTTTCATGAGACCTACTCGAGACCACACGATGACACGAGTTCTAGAAGGATAGGGGCACCTAGATTCAGCTACTAAGCCAGATAGCCTACCAAACGATAAAATCCATTAGGTGTAGACCCTTGAGCTTGGCCTATTCTTTCGGTTCGATAATACATTACAGCCATTTCCCATTTCTTTCATTCCCCGTTGATCCCCTGTGGTTGCAGTTCTAGATTGACCTACCGGAAGTCGGTTTGTGGCAACCTGCCTATAGCCATTAAACAGGTGGTCTTAGCTATTATGTCCAGACGTGTAAATCCCTCTAGCAACTAAAAGAAAATCGGCACAAAAGAAAAAAAATCAAGTAAGAAAAGAAAGAAAAATTTCGAAAGAAGTGAAGAAAAGAAACATCAGAAAAATAAAAAAAAAGTTTCAAAGCTTAGTTCAAATAATACGTTCTTCTCCCTACAAATGGAAGAACGAACTCAGAAAAAAAAAGAGAAAAAAAATAGTATACGAAAAAGAAAATAAGTGCTAGGTTGTGATGACACTCGATTTGACGTGATTATCAGCCCCATTTAAGCAACATTTCATACCCTTTGATGCCATTTTGATGAGTATTTGGTGCATTTGTCGTAACTTTGTGATTATCGGCTCCTAGTGCGTATATTGTCCATTTCTTGGCTATTTTTACCCTTTTTGTGAGCTTTTATGTTGAGCCCCTTGTAGTGTTTAAATCGGTCCTAGCTAGAACATGTAACGTACAGATCTAGAAACGGATGAAGTCGAGTCGATAGCCACGTCACTTTTCCTACCTCCGCGTCCACATCATGGCTAGAGCTTAAAGTCTTTTTGATTAGAATTGGTGTTATCGTAGTCGGTTAATCATAATTGATTGTTTTGCCAAGAAACGAGCTTTGTTTAAACTACTATTTGAAGTGTGCAGAAAATAGTGAGATCGAAACTTGTTTGGTTGATGTTCTTACATGTGTAGGTCACCTTTTCTACGTGGAACAGTCTAAACCAAATCGTTAGAATTAAATCTCAGTTTAATCTCGTGTCATTTGTGAATTTGAGTGTGTTCTAGTTCAGTTTGCTTGAGGACAAGCAAAAGCTTAAGTGTGGGGTATTTTGATGAAACTCGATTTGACGTGATTATCAGCCCCATTTAAGCAACATTTCATACCCTTTGATGCCATTTTGATGAGTATTTGGTGCATTTGTCATAACTTTGTGATTATCGGCTCCTAGTGCGTACATTGTCCATTTCTTGGCTATTTTTTACCCTTTTTGTGAGCTTTTATGTTGAGCCCCCAGTTACCACATTATAGAGGACTCTCTCACAAGTCCAACGCTTCAAACGGAGACCAAATTGGATTTCAAACGGAGCGGGAATGATCGAAACAAGTCGGAGTGCTGCACAGCTCAAAACACTGCGTTTTGGAGCTTACATGCCGTGTAAGCTCAATGCACTGTGAGCTTACACGCCGTGTAAGCTCCCCAGACGGGAAAATTCAGCCTTTTCCAACTTGTAAAGGGTTTCTAGGGTTATATATAGACTTTTTGAAGCCAGATTGAAGATACACGAATTTTGGCTGATTAGCCACGACCTTAGGGTCGATAGATAGAGTTTAGAGAGTTCGAAGAATCGTGGAGAGATCGTGACACCATCCTTCCACCTCGGAGAGCTCGGAGCTTAAAGTTGAAGATCCAGGAGATCGAAGCTTCACCGGAGTCGTCAGAATTAGGTTTTTCAGTTCTTATCTGTTCTTCCTCTGTATGATGATTTCCTTTGTTGCCTTTGATTCTTCTGTTATCGTTATGAGTAGCTAAACTTGTAGAGCTTAGATTAGATGAACCCTAAGTGTTCCAGGGCTTTAAAGCGGTCACGGATTGGCGGTAATTAGATTCGAAGTTCAATTAGTTTCTCTTTGCATGGTTGTTTTGTTCTTGATTGTTTATGTTTCTTCTCGAATTGATCGCCTAGATTAGGTTTATGCAAGCTAGGGTTAGTCGCCAGACAGCTTCCCTGCTTTGGCGCATAAATTTGTCTTCCTTGATCGCCTAGTTTAGATTCTTGTTAAGCTGAGGATAGAAGCGAACGCTCGCCTCTCTTTAAAACATCAATTCAACCAATTAACCTATTCATTTGAGTGTGCCTTTCGTAGGAACCAGTTAGGGTTAATCCACTGTAAGAGTAACTCATAAATCGTTAGTAATTGCACCAGTTAGTTAAGTCGTTGCAAGAGGCGACCGTACTCGGGCGGCTAATTAATCTTCGTAGCTAGAACGGATAGAGCGAACGTTCGCCGGTCTTAAACCTAAGGGTCAGGAGTTATGGTGGTGTATAGAAACCGATTGAATTAGAATTGAAAACCGCTGGTCTTGTGATTGCCGTTTCCTTGGTGATCTAAGGGGGATTCGAAATCTAAGTTCATCTATCTTCTCGTTAGTCAACCTTTTTACTTTTTCTGCCTTTTATTTTCCTTTGTTCATTAGATTAGAAGTCGTGGAACTCACACCACACACAACCTGTTTAAACCTGAGTAATTTGCCAACATATTTGAGTAGACAAGAAGAAGAGACCTCGAGTAGAATACGATCTAGTCTACCTTGGTAGATTAGTTATTTGATACCGCTAAAACTGCAACATCAAATTGGCGCCGTTGCCGGGGACTCTTCTAATTGTTTGAAAGAAGAGTTGGCAAATTATTCTTCTACCTTTCCGCCTTACATTTAATTTTCCTCCATATTTCCATGATTTACCTGTGTAGTGCTTTTGAGTTTTGATTATGCAGGATTACAGGTGGGATGACCAGTACCAAGAGTGGCGCGTCAATGGAGCACCGAATATTAAGGATTACCAAGAGATGCTACATCAACAACAACAACAAACGGCGAGATTTGACTCCCTCTTTGATAAAATCTCTTCAATGCTACAAGGTTACCAAGAGACACACCAACAAGAGCATCAAAGTGGCGCTAGAGATAACCAAGAGATGCTTCATGAACATCAACAATGCTCGTCAAGAACCCAATCTGCCTTGGATAATATTTCTTCAATGCTACAAGCTCATCTCGCGACGGACATCAAGCTCGAGCAACCAAAGCAGTTAATGACAGAAGACGCTCAAGAGCTGTTCGAAGAAGAAGATGATGATCCTATCCATGACTATTATGAGCTAGAAGAATCCTTGGCAGTGGTGGTTGATGAAGACATAAAGCCAATCCATCCTGAAGTTGAAGCCGAAGAGGAGCACATAGAGATTGAGGAGATACCCTCACCTACACTTCCGCCGAGTCAACCTATAGAGAAGATGGAGCTCATTGACCATGTCGCGCCGTACTACCTCTTTCCTCCTCCAGTAGGAGAATTTGAGAAGAACTGGTCATCCAACTAGAACCGCGATCTATTGGAGCACTACCGGCTATATCACCCTTCTGGAGTGCTACACGGCACTCAACCGCTATCCTCGAAGAAGACGATTGACTTCAAGGAACTCCTAAGTTGGGGTCCCTAACAGGTATCGTCTGGCTCACGGACGTTAAACAAGAGCGCTTCGTGGGAGGCAACCCACGGTTGGAGTCAGTTGTTTTCATTTTGAGTCGTTCTATTTTAAAGCCCCTGTTGAAAAAAAAAACTGCCGACCATTTTCAAGATTATTTTCGGTGAAAATTCACCCACATTTTTGCCGAAAATATGTGTTTAAAACTGGCCTGTTCTCCTATTTCTACTTCTCGACCGAAAACAACTTAACTTTTCGCCGAACCAGATTTTGATTTTACAAAACATTTTCGCCGAAAATTTTCAATCATTTTTGCCGAAAAGCTTGTGTTTTCCGCCGACTATTTATACCGTTTCGACTACTGATTTTCACCCCCGCCCTCGGAACAGTGATCAGGTTGTTTCTATCCTTTCCATCTCTTTTCTTTCTTCTTTTCGGATCTCGATCCACTTTTATTCTGTGTGGATCCGGGACACTTGTCCCGGTATCCTTTTGATCTTTTTGTTGTTTTTGTTTTTGTAGGAACTTGAGTAGCTACTCCGCTCCACTCCGGACTCTTCGTGCTCATCCGCTACACCAACCATCACCTTCCAGGTTCTTCGTATCTCTCTACTCTAGATTAGTTCTGTGAGGACACAGAACCGTTTAAGTGTGGGGTAGGAGTCTAGGATTATGCATGATATTGCTTGATTTTCTGTGATTCTATGGTTCATATTTGAAATTTCTCTAGCATAGAATTGCTCAATTCTTGACTTTTGATGTTAAATTGACTTGAATTTTGAACAATGATGTCTAGACTGTTCCACTTAGAACCTGTAACCAACGTGTCGGAACTGATATTAAACGAGTCTAGGTCAGAACAGATCACAAATCACTTCGGTAGTTGAACTTGAATTAATTGAATTGATTGACTTGTTAATAACAAAGCTCGGTAAGACCATTCTAAGATGATAAATGCTAGCTTCTCCCATGTTTTTCACTCCATATTTGTTCACCTGTGATTGTGGCTTGAGATTAGGCGGAAATCCAATTCAAAATCTTGTGTAAAAAGTTATAACTAGCTAGGACCAAGTGGCTAAATTGTCGAATCAAGTAATTGAGTTGTTCAAGTTAATGTTAAGTTCTTTAAAGTGCTGAAAATAAAGATAGGCAAGCCCGACACCTAAGTGAAGTGTTCGGGTTGAGCACTAGCATAGGCACAAATACTGTGAGCTAGGCAGGTCCGACACCTAAGCGAAGTGTTCGGTATCGAGCACTAGTATGCAGTAAATCAATGGAGAAAGTTGAAACTTGAAATAAATCGTTGTTTAAATCGGTCCTAGCTAGAACATGTAACGTACAGATCTAGAAACGAATGAAGTCGAGTCGATAGCCACGTCACTTTTCCTACCTCCGCGTCCACATCATGGCTAGAGCTTAAAGTCTTTTTGATTAGAATTGGTGTTATCGTAGTCGGTTAATCATAATTGATTGTTTTGCCAAGAAACGAGCTTTGTTTAAACTACTACTTGAACTGTGCAGAAAATAGTGAGATCGAAACTTGTTTGGTTGATGTTCTTACATGTGTAGGTCACCTTTTCTAGTGGAACAGTCTAAACCAAATCGTTAGAATTGAATCTCAGTTTAATCTCGTGTCATTTGTGAATTTGAGTGTGTTCTAGTTCAGTTTGCTTGAGGACAAGCAAAAGCTTAAGTGTGGGGTATTTTGATGACGCTTGATTTGACGTGATTATCAGCCCCATTTAAGCAACATTTCATACCCTTTGATGCCATTTTGATGAGTATTTGGTGCATTTGTCGTAACTTTGTGATTATCGGCTCCTAGTGTGTACATTATCCATTTCTTGGCCATTTTTTACTTTTTTGTGAGCTTTTATGTTCAGCCCCCAGGTTACCACATTATAGAGGACTCTCTCACAAGTCCAACGCTTCAAACGGATACCAAATCGGAGTTCAAACGGAGCGGGAATGATCGAAACAAGTCGTAGTGCTGCACAGCTCAAAACACTGCGTTTTGGAGCTTACATGTCGTGTAAGCTCAATGCGCTGTGAGCTTACACGCCGTGTAAGCTCCCCAGACGGGAAAATTCAGCCTTTTCCAACTTGTAAAGGGTTTCTAGGGTTATATATAGACTTTTTGAAGCCAGATTGAAGATACACGAATTTTGGCTGATTAGCCACGACCTTAGGGTCGATAGATAGAGTTTAGAGAGTTCGAAGAATCGTGGAGAGATCGTGACGCCATCCTTCTACCTCGGAGAGCTCGGAGCTTAAAGTTGAAGATCCAAGAGATCGAAGCTTCGCCGGAGTCGTCAGAATTAGGTTTTTCAGTTCTTATCTATTCTTGCTCTGTTTGATGATTTCCTTTGTTGCCTTTGATTCTTCTGTTATCTTTATGAGTAGCTAAACTTGTAGAGCTTAGATTAGATGAACCCTAAGTGATCCAGGGCTTTAAAGCGGTCACGGATTGGCAGTGATTAGATTCGAAGTTCAATCAGTTTCTCTTTGCATGGTTGTTTTGTTCTTGACTGTTTATGTTTCTTCTCTAATTGATCGCCTAGATTAGGTTTATGCAAGCTAGGGTTAGTCGCCAGACAGCTTCCCTGCTTTGGCGCATAAATTTGTCTTCCTTGATCGCCTAGTTTAGATTCTTGTTAAGCTGAGGATAGAAGCGAACGCTCGCCTCTCTTTAAAACATCAATTCAACCAATTAACCTATTCATTTGAGTGTGCCTTTCGTAGGAACCAGTTAGGGTTAATCCACTGCAAGAGTAACTCATAAATCATTAGTAATTGCACCAGTTAGTTAAGTCGTTGCAAGAGGCGATCGTACCCGGGCGGCTAATTAATCTTCGTAGCTAGAACGGATAGAGCGAACGTTCGCCAGTCTTAAACCTAAGGGTCAGGAGTTATGGTGGTGTATAGAAACTGATTGAATTAGAATTGAAAACCGCTGGTCTTGTGATTGTCGTTTCCTTGGTGATCTAAGGGGGATTCGAAATCTAAGTTCATCTATCTTCTCGTTAGTCAACCTTTTTACTTTTTCTGCCTTTTATTTTCCTTTGTTCATTAGATTGGAAGTCGTGGAACTCACACCACGCACAACCTGTTTAAACCTGAGTAATTTGCCAACATATTTGAGTAGACAAGAAGAAGAGACCTCGAGTAGAATACGATCTAGTCTACCTTGGTAGATTAGTTATTTGATACCGCTAAAACTGCAGCATCAGGTTGCTTGAGGGTATCATAGGACGAGCGTTCATTATTCCACCCGTGCCTGGTTAGACGTTAGGAAGCCATAGATTAGATTCGAGGGAAGTTAGACGAAAGCTACACCGCACCAAGCCATCATCATACATTGCCATCATCCATCGCATCATAAACCCAAGTAGTGTATATTTCATTACGGTCCTAGCAGGGAAGTCCTTCTTGACTAGATACTCGTGTTGTCACAGTGGTGGAGATGTGGTCGAATTGCAAACCTATGACAAAATTCAGTAACAGAAAATGATCGAGAGCAGAAACACGTCCTTAAACACAGAGAGCGAGAGTTCCCATTGTACTAAATATTTCTGTGTGATGAGTCTGGTCGGTTAGGTCAAATTCGTGGATAATTGGTTGCTAATTACTTGTCGTGTGCAGTTTACTAGTGAGACCAGGTTGTTTGGCTGATCTGTATACATGTCAGGTCTCTTGTTCTAGGAATTAGCTGTCTAATAATTCATTGTGTTTGATTGAGCTCCAATTTAATCGATCTTATCATTTATGAACATGAGCGTTTCTATTCAGTTTGCTTGAGGACAAGCAAAAGCTTAAGTGTGGGGTATTTTGATGACACTCGATTTGACGTGATTATCAGCCTCATTTAAGCGACATTTCTTTGCTTAAGACATGGTTTTAGGGTAGAATAACAAATATTCAATCGATTGCCCTATCTCGTGCCATTTATGTTACCTTGGCCCGTTTCGGGTCTATTTGATGGTTTTCTTAGCACAGGTGTTCGCCATCAAATGTGGTAGCCAAGGATGTGTCTAAGGCACTGGAACCCCGAGGAATCACACCCGCATCAGCCAGAAAAGTCGTTCTACCCAAAAGAATTCCTGCCCCATTTACACATATATTTTCGGCGAAAATACACTTGGGTTTTCGCCGAAAATGAAAGAAGAATCTACTGACCCAATCGAGAGGAAGACTTCGGCGAAAATTCATAAGCATCTTCGGCGAAAACCCCAAGCAGAACCAACCGGAAGAAACAGCTGGGATGAAGCCACATTTAAACAGATATTTTCGCCGAAAATATCCTTGGATTTTTAGCGAAAATCTCAGTGGAAATTCAGAAATCAACGGTTAGGTATAAATACTGAGACACGCGGATAACTAAGGGGGAATTTTATCACACACACAAAAACGGAGAAAACCTCTAAGACTGAGAAAGGGAGAGAACGAGTGGATAGAGTTCGAGGAGCCAGGAACGGATCGTGACGCCATCCATCCATCTCGGAGAGCCAGTGTTAGGAGTTGAAGATCCAGCAGATTGAAGCTGCAGGAGTCATTGAAATTACGTTTTACAGTTCTTCTCTGTCTCCCCTACCTGAGATGTATTCTTTGTCTATCTTCGATTCTTCTGTATTGGATATGAGTAGCTAAACTCGTGTAGCTTAGATTAGATGAACCCTAAGTGACCCAGGGCTTAAAGCGGTCACGGATCGGCGGAGATTAGATTCGAAATTCATTCAGTTTCATCTTTCATGTTTGATTTGTTCTTTGTTCTCTATGTTTCTTGTCTGGTTTGGCCACCTAGATTAGATTCTTGTTAAGCTAAGGATAGAAGCGAACGCACGCCTTACTTTAGAACATCAAGCTGAACAATTAACCTTATAATTGGAGTGTGCCTTTCGTAGGAACCGATTAGGGTTAATCCATTGCAAGAGTAACTCATTAATCATTAGAATTTGCACCAATTAAGTTAAGTCGTTGCGAGAGGCGACCGTACCCGGGCGGCTAATTAATCGTGGTAGCTAGATCGGATAGAGCGAACGTTTGCCAGTCTTAAACCTAAGGGTCAGGAGTTATGGTGGTGTTTGTGAACTGAATGAACTAGAATCAAAAATCGCTGGTCTGTTGACTGTTGTTGCTCTGGTAATCTAAGGGGGATTCAAAGTCTAAGCTTATCTGCCATCTTTCTAGTCAATCAATCAATCTTCAATCTTTCTTTGCTTTTTAGTATAGAAGACGCGGAACTCACACCACGCACAACGTGTTTAACCTTGAATTATTTTGCCAACACCTTTGAGTAAGGAAGTAGAGGAAACCCCTGGAATACGACCTACCCTAGCTTCACAACTTGGTAGTTATTTGATCGACCGCTATTCTGCAGCTCATCAAATAGTGATGACACTCGATTTGACGTGATTATCACCCTCATTTAAGCGACATTTCTTTGCTTAAGACATGGTTTTTAGGGTAGAATAACGAATATTCAATCGATTGCCCTATCTCGTGCCATTTGTGTTACTTTGGCCCGTTTCGGGTCTATTTGATGGTTTTCTAGTGTTTTTGTGTTAGCACAGGTTTTTGCCGTCAAATAAAGTAGCCAAAGTCATGTCTAGGCATTGGAACCTCGAGGAATCGCACGGGAATCGATCAAAGGAGCCAATCAAGTTCAGGAAATTCCTGCCCGGTTTACAAAGGAATTTTCGCCGAAAATATCAGCACAAATCAACTGATGACCGGCTGAAGGAGTTTTCGACGATACCGTTAAGTTTTCGACCGAAGCAAAAATTACAGGAGATACCAGCCAAAGGACCGTCCATTTACACCATCATTTTCGGCGAAAATAATCCTTTATTTTCGGCGAAAATAATAGAAGAAATCCGGATTAATTAGGGTTAAGTATAAATACTAAACCGGCGGCCCAACATCAGGAGACATCATAATATACTTTTCGTAATCAGAATTCGAAGAATCCTCTGAAGTTCTGGAGCGAAGAGTTAGAGTTCGAAGAGCCGGAAAGAGATCGTGACGCCATCCCTTCCACCTCGGAGACTCGGAGCTAGGAGTGCAGTTTACCAAAGATCGAAGTACACAATTAGAAGAAACCCTGTGGAATACGATCTACCCTAGCTTTCCAGCTTGGTAGTTATTTGATACCGCTAAAACTGTAGCATCAATTTGATGAACCTGAGATCGTTGTTCGGGTTCAAACAAATAAACTAACAAAGCTAACAAGCTAGGGTAGATCGTATTCCACGGGCCTTCTATGATTGACTACTCCAAAAACTAGCAATTTATTCGGATGCAAACAAGTTGTGCGTGGTGTGAGTTCCACGACTTCTAATTCTAAGAAATGCAGAGAAATTTAAAAATTAAACTAAAGCAGATTGGAAATTAGGGTTGAAAACAAAGATGACAGACGAACTTAGACTTTGAATCCCCCTTCGTTCCCAGAGCATTGGCAATCAACAGATCAGCGGATTTCGATTCTCATTCAATCAATCACTAAGACACCACCATAACTCCTAACCCTTAGGTTTAAGACCGGCGAACGTTCGCTCTATCCGTTCTAGCTACCAAGATTAATTAGTTGCCCGGGTACGGTCGCCTCTCGCAACGACTTAACTTAATTGGTGCAATTACTAACGATTTATGAGTTACTCTTGCATTGGATTAACCCTAACCGGTTCCTACGAAAGGCATGCTCCAATTATAAGGTTAATTGTTCAATTCGATGTTCTAAAGTAAGGCGAGTGTTCGCTTCTATCATTAGCTTACCAAGAATCTAATCTAGGTGATCAATCCAGACAAGAAACATGAACAATGAAGAACAAATCAAACATGAAAGAGAAACTGATTGAATTTCGAATCTATTCACCGCCGATCCGTAACCGCTTTAAAGCCCTGGGTCACTTAGGGTTCATCTAGTCTAAGTTCTAATGAGTTTAGCTACTCATGTTTATTACAAAATAATCTAAGACAAAGAAAGAGTTCATCATCCAGAGGAAGAACAAAAAAGAATCTGGAAAACCTAATTTAGACGACTCTGACAGACTTCGATCTTCGGTAAACTGCACTCCTAGCTCCGAGTCTCCGAGGTGGAAGGGATGGCGTCACGATCTCTTTCCAGCTCTTCGAACTCTAACTCTTCGCTCCAGAACTTCAGAGGATTCTTCAAATTCTGATTACGAAAAGTATATTATGATGTCCCCCTCTGATGTTGGGCCGCCGGTTAAGTATTTATACTTAACCCTAATTAATCCGGATTTCTTCTATTATTTTCACCGAAAATAAAGGATTATTTTCACCAAAAATGATGGTGTAAATCGACGGTCCTTTGGCTGGTATCTCCTGTAATTTTCGCTTCGGTCGAAAACTTAACGGTTTCGCCGAAAATTCCTTTGTAAACCGGGCAGGAATTTCCTGAACTTGATTGGCTCCTTTGATCGATTCCGGTGCAATTCCTCGAGGTTCCAACGCCTTAGACATGACCTTGGCTACTTTATTTGACGGCAAAAACCTGTGCTAACACAAAAACACTAGAAAACCATCAAATGGACCCGAAACCGGCCAAAGTAACACAAATGGCACGAGATAGGGCAATCGATTGAATATTCGTTATTCTACCCTAAAAACCATGTCTTAAGCTAAGAAATGTCGCTTAAATGAGGCTGATAATCACGTCAAATCGAGTGTCATCACTATTTGATGAGCTGCAGAATAGCGGTCGATCAAATAACTACCAAGTTGTGAACCACGAGCACACACAAAACACAATCAAGGGCAGTCAAGTTCATGCAAGGTTCTCTAGCATCCTACCCCACACTTAAATCGGATTGTGTCCTCACAGGACTAATTCTAGAGTTCAGAGTGAAGTAGAAGAACCTGGACCGAGATGATTGGCGTAGGAGATGAGCACGGGTCATCGGAGCGGAGGCGATCTACCAAAGCGAAGCAAAGGGAATCTCCCTACTGCCTACAAAACAAATACAAATGAAACATAAAAAGGAAACCGGGACAAGTGTACCGGATCCACTGATGGAACCGTCATTGTGATGAGCAGGTTCTATCAAATAACTATCAAGCTCAAGAGCTAGGATAGATCGTATTCCACGGGCCTTCAATTGATTGGCTACTTCAGAACTAACAAATTACTCAAGGAAAACACGTTGTGCGTGGTGTGAGTTCCACGACTTCTAATTCTAAGGAATGCAGAAAAATTAAAACAAATTAAGCTAAAGCAGATTGAGAATTAGGGTTTGAAAACAAGAATGACAGACGAACTTAGACTTTGAATCCCCCTTCGTTCCCCAGAGCATTGGCAATCAACAGATCAGCGAATTTCGATTCTTATTCAATCAATTACTAAGACACCACCATAACTCCTTACCCTTAGGTTTAAGACCGGCGAACGTTCGCTCTATCCGTTCTAACTACCAAGATTAACTAGCCGCCCGGGTACGGTCGCCTCTCGCAACGACTTAATTAATTGGTGTAATTACTAGTGATTAATGAGTTACTCTTGCAGTGAATTAACCCTAACCGGTTCCTACGAAAGGCACACTCCAATTATAAGGTTAATTGTTCAATTCGATGTTCTAAAGTAAGGCGAGCGTTCGCTTCTATCCTTAGCTTAACAAGAATCTAATCTAGGTGATCAATCCAGACAAGAAACATGAACAATGAAGAACAAATCAAACATGAAAAAGAACTGATTGAATTTCGAATCTAATCACCGCCGATCCGTGACCGCTTTAAAGCCCTGGGTCACTTAGGGTTCATCTAGTCTAAGCCCTAACGAGTTTAGCTACTCATGATCATTACAAAAGAAACAAAGACAAAGAAAGAGTTCATCATTCAAAGGAAGAACAGAAAAGGATCTGAAAAACCTAATTCCGACGACTCTGACAGACTCCGACCTTCGGTAAGTTACACTCCTAGCTCCGGTTCTCCGAGATGGAAGGGATGACGTCACGATCTCTATCCGGCTCTCCGAACTCCAACTCTTCGCTCCAGAACTTCAGAGAAATCTGATCTCGAAAAGTTATGTTTTTTTGAATTATGAATTGTCTCCTTATCCTGGCCGCCGGATTAAGTATAAATACTTAACCCTAGTTGGGCCGGGCTGAGCTGTCATTTTTGCCGAAACTGTAGGAGTAGTTTCGCTGAAAACTCTTGTGTAAATGACCGTAATTTCTCTGCCTTGCATTTTCGGTCCGAAAAGCTTAATGATTTCGCCGAAATCAGTCTTCACTTGGCATCAGCTGATTTGCATTGTTGATTTTGCCGAAACTGTAGGGTCATTTTCGCCGAAACTGTAAGTGTGAATGGCAGATTTTTGGTTTGACTTTGATTGGCTCCTTTGATCGATTCCGGTTCAGTTCCTCGATGTTCCTATGCCTTAGACACGTCCATGGCTACTTTATTTGACGGCAAAAACCTGTGCTTACGCAAAAATACTAGAAAACCATCAAATAGACCCGAAAAGGGCCAAGGTAACACAAATGGCACGAGATAGGGCAATTGATTGAATATTCGTTATTCTACCCTAAAAACAATGTCTTAAGCAAAGAAATGTCGCTTAAATTAAGGCTGATAATCACGTCAAATCGAGTGTCATCAAATACCCCACACTTAAGCTTTTGCTTGTCCTCAAGCAAACTGAATAGAAACGCTCATGTTCATAAATGATAAGATAGATTAAATTAGAGCTCAATCAAACACAATGAATTATTAGACAGATCGATCCTAGAACAAGAAACCTAACATGCATACAGATCAGCCAAATTACCTGGTCTCACTAATAAACTGCACACGACAAGTAATTAGCAACTAATTATGCACGAATTTGACCTGACCGACCAGACTCCTCACACAGGATATATATAGTACAATGGGAACTCTCACTCTCTGTGTTGAAGGACGTGTTTCTGCTCTCGATCATTTTCTGTTACCGAATTCTGTCATAGGTTTGCATTTTGACCACATCTCCACCACTGTGACAACACGAATATCTAGTCAAGAAGGACTTCCCTGCTATGACCGTAATGAAGTCTACACTACTTGGGTTTATAATGAGATGGATGATGGGAATGAATGATGATGGCTTGATGCGGTGTAGCTTTCAACTAACTTCCCTCGAATCTAATCTATGGCTTCCTACCATCTAACCAAACACTGGTGGAATGATGAACGCTCGTCCTATGATACCCTCCAGCAACCTAGCACTTATTCTTTTTCTTTACACGATTTTTTTCTTTCTTTTCAACTTTTCTTTTGACTTCGTTCTTCCATTTGTAGGGAGAAGAATGTTTTATTGAACTAAAACTTTGAACTTTTTTCTTCTGATTTTTCTTTTTTTTTTCACTATATATATATTTTTTTTTTCAAACTTTCTTTCTTTTCTTACTTTACTTTTTTTTTCTTTTTGTGCCGATTTTCTTTTAGTTGCTAGAGGGGTTTACACGTCTGGACATATTAGCTAAGACCACCTGTTTAATGGCTATAGGCAGGTTACCACAAACCGACTTCCAGTAGGTCAATCTAGAACTACAACCACAGGAGATCAATGGGGAATGAAAGAAAGGGGAAATGGATGTAATGCATTATCGAACCGAAAGAACAGGCCAGGCTCAAGGGTCTAAACCTAGTGGATTTTATCGTTAAGGTAGGCTATCTGGCTTAGTAGCTGAATCTAGGTGCCCCTATCCTTCTAGAACTCATGTCATCGTGTGGTCTCGAGTAGGTCTCATGCAAATTCTAACTCATTCAAGTAAACAGAAAACCACTCAGAAAGAATTTAAATTGCAAGTTACGTGCAATGGATCAAAAGCTCACAGTTGGTTTGCTAGTCGGATTCGGTCATTTTCATGCAATCAAGGCTACAAACGACAAGTGTGATTTTAAAATTCTGTTATGACCAGGCAATTTAGCATCAAAGCATACAAGTTGGTTCTCAAGTTCTAGGTTAAGCAGTCTAAGCATCATTATGAAAGGTTGAACAACAACTTAACATCAAAAATCAAGAACTGAGCAATTCTAATGCTAGAGAGACTGGAATGGAATCACGAGGCACACAAAACACAATCAAGGGCAATCAAGTTCATGCAAGGTTCTCTAGCATCCTACCCCACACTTAAATCGGACTGTGTCCTCACAGGACTAATTCTAGAGTTCAGAGTGGAATGGAAGAACCTGGACCGAGATGATTGGTGTAGGGGATGAGCACGGGTCCTCGGAGCGGAGATAATCTACCCAAGCGAAGCAAAGGGAATCTCCCAACTGCCTACAAAACAAAAACAAATGAAACATAAAAAGGAAACCGGGACAAGTGCCCCGGATCCACACAGAAAAAAGTTGGACCGAAGTCCGAAAAGAATAAATAAAAAGAAAGGATAAGGAAAAGGACACCACCTGTTCATTACTGGTCAGAGGTGTCGGGGTGGGGGAAGTGGAAGTAATCGCCGAGCTGTCGCTGCCACTCCAGCTGTCGCTCATATCGCCGGTCGGCGCGGCGCATGTGTTGTTGCATAATAGTCCACCTAGCCTCTTGAGTGGCGTTGTCGGTGATGCGCCACTCCTGTAGTCGCTCGTACAACTCACCAATGTCCGCGGGGTGGTGTTGCGGCTGGTGAGTATGCGCCGGAAATGGATCTGGAATGCGCGGCGGCGACTGGTGAATGTACCCTGCCTGATGGTGTGGCGAGGGTATATATTCTTGAAACTCAGGCGGCGGCTGCGGCTGCTGCTCCTCAGCATCATCGTCATCCTCCGACTCGACCGCAGGTTGGAGTGGAGGATCTGCTGCTACATGGGGACTGAGGTCGAGTTCTAAGTCGTACTCGACCGCCAAGTCTCCTCCAACGGTCCGAACTGGATGTCGTGGAATGTGAGGACCATATTCATGGCCGATGCCGAAGGAGAGGATGAGCTGACCGATGAAGTTGCCTCCCAAGAGTTTGCGTGGTTGCTTCTTCCTCTTGGTCCTCAGGCTGAAGATGTGAGCTAGCACCCAGCCGGGGTGGAGAGGGTAGCTCTCCCGGATGGCTCGATGAAGCATGAGCTCCTCCTTAAGGATATGGTGGTGATCCTTATCTCTGACATATAAAAGTGACCTCCGCCAAACCATATGAATAAACTTATAGAGCGGGTGAGAGAGAGACTTAACTGAGTTGTTCTTCCTGAGGCGATCGCCAGGCACGCCTGTCATGTGGCTCCAGAGGGCGTGCAATGCCTCGTCGTCATCATCCTCGCCCCAACCGAGGTGGTGATCGTGATAGTGCTCGTAGGGGATGCCCAGATGAGCGACAAACTCATCGTAAGTGAGCTGCCTGTACACCCCACCAAGAAAGAAAGTGATCACCTTCTGGCCCCGTCTCTTCTTATGCTCGTCCAAGTCAAATGTCGCCCAGAACTCCTGGAGAGCAATGTCTGGGAACTCGGCGGCTATGGTGGTCAGCTCTAGGAGACCGGCCGGTGCTAAGGCGTCATGCACGTTCCGGTAGGAATCCTCGTCATGCTCCTGGAGCGACTCCATGGATAAAGGACGCACGTCAGCTCCCCGGATGTGCGCGATCTTCTGGAAGTTCTCAAAGTAGAAGTCCGGAAGACGGGCGATGGTGGGATGGTATCCAGCATGGCGAGGGAGTGCAGGCGGAGGACCCAGAATGGCGGGTGTGACGGGAGCGGCAGCTCCTGAGCTCGAGGCGCCATCAAGGCGTGCCTTAGTCCTGCGCTCAAAAGTGTTCCTAAAACCAGAATGAAACCAGATTAGTCGACCAAAACCTTACCCCACACTTAGTAGAGAAACTCAATTTCTCAAGGAAACGAGGGAAACTAAGTGGGGTAAGTAAAGCGGAGTAACCGGTAATCATAGACAATAGAGCACATGTCTTAAGAACAGCTATAATCAGGGAAGCGCAATCAGAGTTCAAAAAGTCAAACCGACATTTTAGAAAGTCAACACTAAGTCATATTGAACCCTAATCATGGCAAGACTATCACAACTTGGAAATTGACGGCATTATACGATTTCAAATGGCGGCACGATAATATGAACAAGAAGAAACACTTATGACAGCCAGACGATCAATAACAAGTTAACGGCAAACCGACATATCTCACAAGTCAACAAAACAACGAATCAATCGTATGCATAGCAACACATGGTCAAATGATATGGAAATTAAGCACGGAACTCCCTAAGCATCCTAGAACAGTTCTATAAGTTCAGTAAATCCTAGTTCACACGAAACAGTCAGCACGCAAAACGAGGCAAACCGAAAAGTCAACCGAAAGTCAACCCGACGAAATCCAGCAATCCATATGTCAAAAGATTCGTATTGAAAAGTTGTACACTTTACCTTGAAGTCATGGAAGTAAAAACTGAACGGGTTGGGAGGAATCGGTGAAAAACGTTGAAAACTAGGTTTTCGGTGAACTGGAGCTGCAAAGCTCCGATTTGGTTGTTCTAGGGCTTGAAATGATCGGACAGGGGAGAGGGAGTGAGCGGCAGCGGTCGGCGACGGCGGCGAGTGAAACGGCGGCGGCGGCGGTGGTTTGAAAATGGATGGTCGGCGGTGATATTTTTAAAGAGGGGGGGGGGTTTCGGGTGTTGTGTGAGCGAAAATGGGAGAAGGGATGAGAGAGGTTGTCCAAAAATCGGGATTTAAATGGGGAGAGTTGGGTTATTTTTTTCAAATCGATTTCGGCGAGAATATAGCAGTGGTTTCGCCGAAACTACAGGTTAACAAGAATTGGTTGATTTGAACTGGCGGTTTCGCCGAAAATTTAAGCTTGGTTTCGCCGAAAATTTAAGCTTGGTTTCGCCGAAAATCTTGGTTGAAGTGGTTTCGCCGAAATCATAAAGTTTTCGAACCGAAAAAGAGAAACAGGGAAACAGGTTCGAAGTTTGAAAATCGGTTTCGCCGAAAACACTGGTAGTTTCGCCAAAAATTTTGAACTGTTCGGGTTTAAAATATTTTCGCAAATCAGGCCAACTTCAGAAAATCACCGTTAAATCCAGAAAAATTGGAACGACCTCAATCAACTTGCAACTGACTCTATGACATGCAGAATCTATACGAAAAATAAGAACACAAACAACCTGACACTTTTGGCTCTCCCAAACCGACTCTAAAATACCAAGGTTGAAGCAAAACAAAACTGACTCCAGCCGTGGGTTGCCTCCCACGAAGCGCTCTTTTATTAACGTCCTTGAGCTGGACGATACCTGGACGGTATTAGGAGACATCCCAACTTAGATTCTCCTTCACGCTCGCGTCGGAGTTCATGAAGTACAGCTTCGGGACTTCTCCGGTAAACGTGAATTTCTTCCCGTTTGCATGCAAAAGCTTGGTACGTCCGTCGGGAAGATGATCAACGAACTTGAATGGTCCAAACAGCTCTCTAGAGGGATCATCCTTCTTGAGTATGACGATGGAAGGAATGAGGACTGTTGGCTTCTTCTTATCTTCCGTCTTCGGCTTGGTATCACCAGGATCGGTGATCGTTAGTATTTCCTTAGGAGATGCTTTCGGCTTCTCCCTCCATACTTGTTCCGACGCCGGTTTCTCGGAATGAACTGGCGGTGTAGCTGGCTCGTTGGAGGGTGGTAGAGCTTTTGGTCTCCAAACCATTTGAATCTGCTTCTCCTTGTGATTCTTCCTCCTTGATCTACCCGACTCCTTGTGTGGCGGTTTTAAAGAGGCTTGCAGTTCCTTCTTCTTTTGTGGCTTCTGAAGCGAGGCTTCTGGCTTCTTCCTTATAACCTGCTTAATACTTGCAGCAACAACTGATCTAGAGACACTGGAAGAAGCATTAGTAACGGAGTTGACCGGAGTCAACTCCACAGTTTCAACAGCAAGGCAGTGAGATTCTTCATTCCTAAAGTCATGTTTCATGTCATCTTTAAGACGGAACGTTTTTGTTTCTTTACCAATTCTTAAAGTCAAAGAACCATTAGGAACGTTAATATTCATTCCAGTAGTAGCCATGAACGGTCGACCTATAAGGATTGTAGAATCATCGATACTAGTATCCATAATCACATAGTCAGCTAAAAACGTGAACGGACCACATTTAGTAACAACGTCTTTGATTTCTCCCTTAGGGGTTTTAAGCGATCTATCAGCAAAGACGAGTTGCATACTGGGCGGTTCAAGGTCTCCTAGTTTTAATCTTTCATATAGACTCATAGGCATAACATTCACAGATGCTCCTAGATCAACTAAGCAACGTTCAATCTCAACATTATTGATGACCAAAGGCAAAGTAAAAGAACCAGGATCAGATAACTTAGCTGGATATGGAGAGACGGGTGTCTTAGCACGAATGTCAGGGTATCCTTCCTTGTTCCCTTCATGCCAGTCTCGATCCTTGCGTTTGGCAGCAATGCTCTAGGAAAAGGAGGCTTCACGACGTATGGTGCAAGAGGAGGGTCATCCTTAGGCGTTGGTTTCTGTTCCTCTTCTTCCTTTTCTTCCGGAGTTTCAGCGATCCTGCGTAAAACAGAAAAAGCATCAGCAATTAAGTTTGGAAGTTTTCGAGCAGTTACCATTTTAGCCTGTTCTTTTCTCGGGTTTGGCTCTGTCTGGCTTGGAAGCTGGCCAAATGGTCGACCAGATGCTAGCATGCTCGAGATGTTGTTCACGACTTGTTCAATCCGTTGTCCAGATGCTATCTGTTCTTGATTGAGAAGAGCTTGAGCCTTGAACTGACTGTCATGATCATCGAGTCTTGTGATGACCTGGCTGAGCTTCTTATCCAGGTCACTGACATTATTATCTCTTTGATACTGCTGTCCTGGATAGGTATTGTTAAGATATTGATTCTGGCGATTGCCAGGAGCATTTCCATAATTACCCGGATTGCGATGCGGCGGCTGGTAGACACCTGCCGGCGGATGGTTAGGCTTCTGATCCTGAACTTGACCAGCCGGGCGGTTATTCTGGTTCTGGTTATGATTGGTGCCAGTATTGTAGGGAGGTCTGTCTTGATAGGTCCCTTGCTGTCTGAAGTTACGGTAACCAGCATAACCGTTCTGATTATTGACGAAGCCTTGTTGAATGAAATTTACCTCTTCGGCAGACCAGATTTCTGCTTTACCAAATTTCTGACAACGGCCTCCGTTATGTGCGCAAGCTCCACACCACTCGCAATCGGCAACATAGACAGAAGCTGCCGGTGGCTTGATTGGTGTGGTAGACTTCTTCAAATGCTTCTCTACCTCTGCCTTGATAGCTGCTTCGAAATCTAGCTTGCTCCTCGATCCTTCATATTGTCGCTCCCAGTTCCTTGACTTGGAGGCACAGTTTGCGAAGTGCAAAGAGCAGCTTCAGGAGTGAGTGTAGTGCAATCCCCTTCAGCTAGAGTATTGACCCACTTGGCAGATTCTTCTCGAAGTCCTCGAGAGAAGATTTCAGCTAACTGCCTCTGCTAGAATCCATGATGAGGGCAGGTGTAGAGAAGTTCTTGGAAACGATTCCAAGTATCATATAAACTTTCTCCTTCTTTCTGGGAGAATCTGGCGATGCTGTCCTTGATGGCGGTTGTTCTGGCCGGAGGGAAGTATTCTTCAACAAAGTCCTGAGCCAGAGTATCCCAGTTAGTGTAGTAGCCAGGTGGTTTGCCAGTAAGCCACCTCTTAGCAGCGCCTTTCAAAGAGAACGGGAAAGCTCTCAGACAAAGAGTGTTTTTGTCGAGGTTTCCGTTTTTAAAAGTATTGCAGAGATCAAGGAAGTCTGCAAGATGAGTGCACGGATTGTCTAGGGGCCTGCCTTCAAACTGTAAATCCCTAGAGATCATGGTCAAGAATGGAATTTTGATCTCATAGTCAGGATCTCCTTCAATGCGCGGAACGGCAATGGCAGATCGAACGCTAGTCGCGCTCGGCTTGTTATAGTCTGCTAGACTTTTCTGTGCAGGTGGGGGTGGCGGCGGTTGATCGCCGTTTGGTGGTAATCTATCGGTCATGGTGGGAGATGGAGGCGGTGAAAGTGACTCGGTGTATGAAGCGGATGAAGAGTGTGGTGAAGACGGAGATGAGGAACTCTCCTTCGGTTCCTCGATCTTGATCGGAGTGATGAATGGATTAGATCTGCCTTCCTTCAGAATCTGTGATCGTAGAGGTGTAGCAGAACTGCCTGGATTCCCTGCAGTCTTAGCCTGTTCAGTCTGAGAGCGAGTCCAAGGACGGTGAGGCATACACCTGTAAACCTACAGATAACAAAGACAAACAAAACCAGTGTAAAATCGAAGTGGATGGAAAAAAAATGAAAGATGGAAAATAGAAGAATAAATTGCCAGTTCTTCTTTCAACAATTAAAAGAAGTCCCCGGCAACGGCGCCAATTTGATGGAACCGTCGTTGTGATGAGCAGGTTCTATCAAATAACTATCAAGCTCAAGAGCTAGGATAGATCGTATTCCACGGGCCTTCAATTGATTGGCTACTTCAGAACTAACAAATTACTCAAGGAAAACACGTTGTGCGTGGTGTGAGTTCCACGACTTCTAATTCTAAGGAATGCGAAAAATTAAAACAAATTAAGCTAAAGCAGATTGAGAATTAGGGTTTGAAAACAAGAATGACAGACGAACTTAGACTTTGAATCCCCCTTCGTTCCCTAGAGCATTGGCAATCAACAGATCAACGAATTTCAATTCTTATTCAATCAATTACTAAGACACCACCATAACTCCTTACCCTTAGGTTTAAGACCGGCGAACGTTCGCTCTATCCGTTCTAACTACCAAGATTAACTAGCCACCCGGGTACGGTCGCCTCTCGCAACGACTTAATTAATTGGTGTGATTACTAGTGATTAATGAGTTACTCTTGCAGTGAATTAACCCTAACCGGTTCCTACGAAAGGCACACTCCAATTATAAGGTTAATTGTTCAATTCGATGTTCTAAAGTAAGGCGAGCGTTCGCTTCTATCCTTAGCTTAACAAGAATCTAATCTAGGTGATCAATCCAGACAAGAAACATGAACAATGAAGAACAAATCAAACATGAAAAAGAACTGATTGAATTTCGAATCTAATCACCGCCGATCCGTGACCGCTTTAAAGCCCTGGCTCACTTAGGGTTCATCTAGTCTAAGCCCTAACGAGTTTAGCTACTCATGATCATTACAAAAGAAACAAAGACAAAGAAAGAGTTCATCATTCAAAGGAAGAATAGAAAAGGATCTGAAAAACCTAATTCCGACGACTCTGACAGACTCTGACCTTCGGTAAGTTACACTCCTAGCTCCGGTTCTCCGAGATGGAAGGGATGACGTCACGATCTCTATCCGGCTCTCCGAACTCCAACTCTTCGCTCCAGAACTTCAGAGAAATCTGATCTTGAAAAGTTATGTTTTTTCGAATTATGAATTGTCTCCTTATCCTGGCCGCCGGATTAAGTATAAATACTTAACCCTAGTTGGGCCGGGCTGAGCTGTCATTTTCGCCGAAACTGTAGGAGTAGTTTCGGCGAAAACTCTTGTGTAAATGACCATAATTTCTCTGCCTTGCATTTTCGGTCCGAAAAGCTTAATGGTTTCGCCGAAATCAGTCTTCACTTGGCATCAGCTGATTTGCATTATTGATTTCACCGAAACTGTAGGGTCATTTTCGCCGAAACTGTAAGTGTGAATGGCAGATTTTCGGTTTGACTTTGATTGGCTCCTTTGATCGATTCCGGTTCAGTTCCTCGATGTTCCTATGCCTTAGACACGTCCATGGCTACTTTATTTGACGGCAAAAACCTGTGCTTACGCAAAAATACTAGAAAACCATCAAATAGACCCGAAAAGGGCCAAGGTAACACAAATGGCACGAGATAGGGCAATTGATTGAATATTCGTTATTCTACCCTAAAAACAATGTCTTAAGCAAAGAAATGTCGCTTAAATGAGGCTGATAATCACGTCAAATCGAGTGTCATCATCCACACAGAAAAAAGGTGGATCGAAATCCGAAAAGAAGAAATAAAAAAAAGGACAAGGAAAAGGACACCACCTGATCATGGTTGGTCAGGGGTGTCGGGGGGTGGAAAGTGGAGGTGCTCGCCGAGCTGACGTTGCCACGCCAGTTGTGCCTCATACCGCCTGTCGGCGCGGCGCATATGCTGCTGCATAATAGTCCATCTCGCCTCTTGAGTGGCGTTGTCGGTGATGCGCCACTCCTGCAGTCGCTCATACAGCTCACCAATGTTCACGGGATGCGGTCGGTGCTGAGGGTGAGGCGCCTGGTATGGATCTGGAATGTGCGGTGGCGACTGGTGTGCATACCCTGCCTGATGATGTGGCGAGGGTATATAGTCATGGAACTCTGGCTGCGGCTGGGGCTGCTGCTGCTCAGTATCATCATCTTCCTCCGACTAGGCTACATGCTGGAGGGGAGGATCTGCTGCCACCTGGGGACTGAGGTCCAGCTCTAGGTCGTATTCGACCACTAAGTCTCCTACAACGGTCCTAACTTGGTGTCGGGGAATGTGCGGGCCATATTCATGGCTGATGTCGAAGGAGATGATGAGCTGACCTATGAAGTTACCTCCCATGAGTGCACGAGGTGGCGTCCGCCTCTTGGTCTTCTTGCGGAAGATGCGAGCAAGCACCCATCCGGGGTGAAGAGGGTAGCTCTCTCGGATGGCTCGGAGAAGCATAAGCTCCTCCTTGAGGATATGGTGGCGATCCTTGTCTGGAACATATAAAAGCAATCTACGCCAAACCATATGAATAAATTTAAAGAGAGGGTGAGAGAGCGACTTAACTGAGTTGTGTTCCCAAGGCGATCGCCAGGCACTCCAGTCTGTGGCTCCAGAGTGCATGGTACGCCTCCTCGTCATCATCGTCGCCCCAGCCAAGGTGATGGCCATGATAGTGCTCGTAGGGGATACCTAGATGAGCATCAAACTCATCATAGGTGAGCATCCTGTATACTCCACCCAGATAGAAGGTAACAACCTTCTGGCCCTGCCTCCTCTTGTGCTCATCCAGATCAAAGGTCGCCCAGAACTCCTGAAGGGCGATGTCTGGGAAGTCGGCAGCTATGGTGGTCAGCTCTAGGAGGTCGGCCGGTGCTAGGGCGTCATGCACGTTCCGGTGGTAGTCCTCGTCGTGCTCGCTGAGGGACTCCATGGAGAGAGGGCGTACCTTAGCTCCCCGAACATGCTGGATCTTCTGGAAGCACTCGAAGTAGAAGTCAGGTAGACGAGCAATAGTGCGATGGTACCCAGCCCAACGAGGTAATGCTGGAGGAGGGCCCTGAACGGCGAGTGTGATGGGAGTGGGGGCTCTAGAGCTCGAGGCGGCATCGAGTCGTGCCTTGGTCCTGCGCTCATAAGTGGTGACTAAAAAGGTTGACCAACAGGACGATAGACGAGCTTAGACTTCGAATCCCCCTTAGATCACCAAGGCAACGACAATCATAAGACCAGCGGTTTTCAATTCTCATTCAATCGGTTTCTATACACCACCATAACTCCTGACCCTTAGGTTTAAGACCGGCGAACGTTCGCTCTATCCGTTCTAGCTACCAAGATTAATTAGTCACCCGGGTACGGTCGCCTCTCGCAATGACTTAACTTAATTGGTGGAATTACTAACGATTTATGAGTTACTCTTGCAGTGGATTAACCCTAATCGGTTCCTACGAAAGGCACACTCCAATTATGAGGTTAATTGTTCAATTTGATGTTTAAAAGTAAGGCGAGTGTTCGCTTCTATCCTTAGCTTAACAAGAATCTAATCTAGGTGATCAATCCAGACAAGAAACATGAACAATGAAGAACAAATCAAACATGAAAGAGAAACTGATTGAACTTTGAATCTAATCACCGCAGATCCGTGACCGCTTTAAAGCCCTGGGTCACTTAGGGTTCATCTAATCTAAGCTCTACAAGTTCAGCTACTCATAACGATAGCAGAAGAATCAAAGGCAACAAAGGAAATCATCATACAGAGGAAGAACAGATAAGAACTGAAAAACCTAATTCTGACGACCCCGACGAAGCTTCGATCTCCTGGATCTTCAACTTTAAGCTCCGAGCTCTCCGAGGTGGAAGGATGGCGTCACGATCTCTCCACGGATCTTCGAACTCTCTAAACTCTATCTATCGACCCTAAGGTCGTGGCTAATCAGCCAAAATTTGTGTATATTCAATCTGTCTTCAAAAAGTCTATATATAACCCTAGAAACCCTTTACAAGTTGGAAAAGGCTGAATTTTCCCGTCTGGGGAGCTTACATGGCGTGTAAGCTCACAATGTATTTAGCTTACACGGCATGTAAGCTCCAAAACGCAGCGTTTTGAGCTGGGCAGCACTCCAACTTGTTTCGATCATTCCCGCTCTGTTTGAACTCCGATTTGGTCTCCGTTTGAAGCGCTGGACTCGTGAGAGAGTCCTCTATAATGTGGTAACCTAGGGGCTCAACATAAAAGCTCACAAAAAGGGTAAAAATAGCCAAGAAATAGACAATGTATGCACTAGGAGCCGATAATCACAAAGTTACGACAAATGCACCAAATACTCATCAAAATGGCATCAAAGGGTATGAAATGTTGCTTAAATGGGGATGATAATCACGTCAAATCGAGTGTCATCAATGTGATCATATTTAGTGCATTTTTAGCCTTTGATTAGCCTAAGGATCTCCCATGTTTGATCTCATTTTGCTATGATTTATATGCTTTTATTGAAGTTTTATGCAAAGTGCTATCTTGTTGTCCGGGTGCCACTTTGAGGCCAATTATATGTCTATTGGAGTTGTTTTCTTGGTATTTTCAGGTCTTGGCATCGTAGTACTGGTGACAAGGAGCACGTAGGATCAAATGGGAGGTCAATCGGAGCTAGGACGGAGGAGTTATGGCCGATGCAAGATTGAGAAAAATTCCAGCATTCATACTTAAGTTTTCGGCGAGAACTCTAAGTTCTCGCCGAGAACTCTCGGTCACTTGCAAACAAGAGGCGGACGTTCGATTTATGAAGAAATTTTCGGCGAAAATTCTACAAGATTTTTGCCAAAAATCTGTGAAGAAATGTCAAGCCGCTGGGTGTTTTTCAAAGACCTTTTCGGCGAAAACTCTGGGAAGTTTTTGCCGAAAATTCAAGGCTATTCCGGCGTGCTATTTAAAGGAGAAGCGGAGGAAATTTTAAGAGGGAGATTCATTCTAATTTTTACACACTCGTCCGTCTCACTCTCTCTCTCAACTCAATTGCCGATCATCCCTCTTTTCTCAACCAAACACCATCCTCTCTCCCTTGTTGATCAACTTGAAGATCAAGGATCTAAGTGAAGTCCTCCATAGCTTGGATTGGAGCTTGAAGAGCCAAGTAGGAAGATCCTCCATGGAAGCAAGGATGGTCTCCTCTACTCAATTTCAGGTTTCTTCCATGGTTATGCTAGGCTAAGCTTAGGTTTGGTTTAGTGGGGGATGGATCAAGCTGATTGTATGGATTGAGTTTCTCTTAGCCATTTGTGTAAGATGATGATCCTAGACCTTGTGCTTTGTAGCCATTAGAGCTTGATTGTTTTTTTGGTATTGTTTATGTCTTTCAATACATGAGAATGATTGATTGATGTTGATCTAAGGTTGTAGGATTGTAATTGGATAATTTGAGAGATTGGATTATACAATTGCAACCATTTTGAGCTTGTTTTCCTTGTTGTCATTTTATCAAACACTTGGTGTGCATTTGGTTTTCTTTCATTTGAAGGCTGAGAGACCCTTTTGATTGCTAGACTAGTGTTTTATGACTGTCATGAGAGTGTCTTGCATCATTTTCCTTGTGCTAGATGAATGTTAGCATAGAATTCAAGTTTTTGGCATTTCATTGAGCAAGTTAAGGCACTCCATTACCTTTGTCCACATAGCGAGAGCTTGGTGCATTTGGTCTAGGAGTAGAGAGTCAATTGTGCGAGAGTTCGTTGATTCTACTTGAGTGAATTGCATGGTCATTAGTTTACACATTGTTGCTTGAGATTCAATCCAACTTTCATGAACCTTGAGCTTGAAGAAACCCCTTGCTAAGCTAAACTCCCTTCTCTCTTGTTTGATCCTCAATTTCACTTGTTAGTTTTTCCTTGTTTGTTTATGCTTTTGATTTGTTCTCTTTCAAAACCAAAACTCAATTTTAAATGTTTAGACCGTTCATGAATTGTGTGAGTATTAGCTTATGAGAGGACCTCGTGGAATACGACCTTGGTAAAATTCTTATCAATGGTTTAGAGAGTATTTGCAGTTAGTGTTTTGCTTTTCCTGGACAAGTTGAATCGGACACCTTGTTTGGGAGATGAGGATACGAGTCTATAGGGTTTTGCTTTCTTAGTTTTTTGCTTTAGTTGTAGTTTGGTAGTAGTTCTGGTTGTATGAATTGTTGTGTTGCCTTCCCCTTTGGGTTTGTTGAATAAAATCCTCTAATTATTCATCAAAATACAAAAAATTCACATAACCTGTAGCTAGTACAAGTAAGAATAAGTAGGTTGGAAGTACGAACAACCCCAAGTGATCCAGGGGATCAAAATGCTAGTATGGTCTAATGACCTCAGTAATGCCATAAGGGAAGCCAGTATGGTCACTAGACCTAGTATTAGTAAGTCAGCTTAAGGGGATTGAGCAATCCAAGGATGGGTCACCCATACTCACACCTAAGTCCAACCTTTACGTTAGTATTTCATGCATATTACAATCCCTAATCAATATGATCGGGGGTGAACCCTACTCAAAGATACCTAGATTTTGGCTAGGATCGTATTTTTGTCGGGTCCCTTCATTCGGCTTACTCATGGAAAGTATTGCTCAATCGGGGGTGTGGTGTAGGTTCCTCAAGGATCACAGTCTAACAACACAAACAAGCAATTGGGCTTGGGTCAACCTCGATCGACTAACAAGCAAGTGGCTCAAAGTGAATGGAAATAGGTAAAGACGACCAAGGCAACGCAAACACAACAATCAAGCCGAAAGTGGGTGAGGATGGAAGGCCGTAGATAAGTCCCCCCACTAAGGATCACGGCAATTGACTAAGTTGATGAATCTAGGATGTACAAAACTCATTTCCATGCATTAAAACTGATAAGAAATGTGAAATATGGGTCGTAAGACTATAACGAGACATTAGGCATAGGCCAAACACTAACTAATAGGACTCTCAAATGCATGCCAAGTGTTTAATGAAATGCCTCTATGGATTTCACCCAAAGTGGACCTAATTCTCACCCCTCTCTCGAGTGTAATGAAGAATTAAGTGATTAATACTAAGTTCTATGACATAACCACCCTCTCGGGACAAATTAAGGCAAGTATGAAAGCCAAAATCAAGCATAGCACTCAAACATTGCACAAACACAATGAAGGCTATGGATATTCTATGCAATTGCATTAATAACAAAAGTTCATCATCATCCAACACAACACAATTAGCAATGAATCGATCCTCGTAGGTTTCCACAAATATAATCCAAGAGGGTTTAGTTACACATGAAAGAATAAAGAAAGAGAAAACCTAAAATGAAGATCAAGGTCATGAATCTTAAATATGGGTCGTCTTCTTCTTCGATTCATGTTCTAAGGTGTAGATGATGATGGATGATGATTGGGGATGATTAGGAATGAGTAGAGGGTGTCTATGGATGATGGGGTGTCTGCGCAGAGGTTCCCCTTTGTCAAAATAGGTCTGGAGGTGAGCCTAGGTCGAATCCCACTAAAAATCAGAAAAATCCAACTTTTATAGGGTTGTCGCTGGGCACTGGGCACGCTGGCGGCGTGATACCACTTCGTCAAAATAGGTCTGGTGGTGAGCCTATGTTGAATCCCCCTAAAAAATCTCCAAAACCCAGCATTTATAGGACTACCGCTGGGTGTTGGGCCCGCTGGTGGCTCACGCATCTTGCATGGGCCATAACCACTAGGAATTCTCGGCAACACAGACAGAAACACAGTGCGTTGAGAGCAAAAAGTCAAAATTTTTATCAAACTTCGAGATCTTGACCATCCAGACTTCGATTTGACCACCATTTGAACCCATGGCTTTGTCTTTTAAACAATAATATAGAATGATATGAAAAATTATAAAAAATACCTCGAGAAACATGAAAATGGACCACAAGGATCCCAAGAGTCTATTTAAGACTAATTATCATGAATCATATGAAAAGCACTTAAAAGACGACAAAAACACTCGAACGCCATGCAAGAATGTATCAATATATGGGAAATTAAATGGTGTATTTTCAAGTCACACGATACCAATAATCATAGTCAATACAACACCAATAACATCATAAGCACATACCCAATAACACCAATCAGCTAACATCTTATGGTATGGGTCATAACAGTTGCATAGCTTAGTTGTAAAACTTAACCCTCGCAGGTCTAAGATGATTCTTGGCTGATATCGGAAGATGGAAGCAACCAATCTTTCTTCGACAATCCTCTATTGAACTCCTGATCTCTACACTAAAAAATCATCACTAGCAATGGGATACAACTTATGTCTAACTAGTTATTAATTCCCTAAGAAGTCTATGAGATCATCCAAGTTCAGTTCTCTAACTATCATCATCAAATAGTATCAACATTCATACATCGTCAGTTCAATTCCATGAGTTTACATCATTCATATCATACATTTAGTTCCACAGTTCCATCATACACAATCCACATTCAGAATCCAAAAACAATCAAACCAAATTCCAAACACAACTCACATATTCAAACCAAGTCACACCACAATTGAATCTATGTGTTTATTAAGGCTCCAAGGAGTTCCCCTACACCACCATTGGTCTTAAAATACACCCCAAATGACATTATCACAATTTCCCCATCTAGGAAACACAACTAATTCCGTCCTCACGAAAGGGTGGTCCACCACCGTTGCATCCAACCGCAATCACATAACCTATCCCCGTTATCAATATGGTGGTCCACCTCTGTGGCACCTGGACTGAAGGGTCAAGTAGTGTAGGCTCCTTCCGGTTTTAATTCCATTTTCATTACAACATTAAACACCACACAAGACTATCATGACATCATCTCATTCCAACTCATCCATTTTGGTCCACAATTCCACTTTCACAGTCTCATGCCACAACTTAAATCACATTCCATGATTCCACACTTTCCATTTCCCTACATACATCACCATTATCAATCACCTATAATCCACATCCAACACACTTTAACAATCAGTTAATTCCATCCACATACCACATACACACAACAAAAGAGTCAAGGGTAAACGAATAGCCTCACCGACCACCCCACCTACAAAGTGAAGAGAATATAAGGGTAGTCTTGTCACAAGTTCTAGAGTTACCCACCCATTCATCCTTCACACAATGATCCTTCATTTGGGATAATCCTCCTCCAACCAAAACTAACAATAACAAGTACATGTAACCTTCATTCAAATCCAATTCGCTCCTGCACTCCTTTCTATCAACATCTATTAATCTCAATGCTCATTAAGTAAATCAAATTTTGACACTGATCGGGATGAAAACCTTCTTCAAAAATATACCAGGCTTTTGGCCAGGGTCGTATTCCTGCGGGTCTCCTGGTATGGCTTACTCAGTTTTGAGAGAGGTGCTCAATTTGGGGGTAGGACAAAAACAACTAACACTTCGCAATCACAAACAAAGGCAGGCTCAAGCTATAATGAACTTACTCAAGCACGGGCTCAAGAGCATGGAAAGTGGGTAGTCAATTGAAACGCGCCCTAAGACAGAACACATAAAGTGAATTGAATGGATGAGAGATAAGGGTCAAGTAAATTTCCCATTAACACAACTTTGGACTTAACAGATTTGACAAGCCAAATATGATCTTTCAACTTAACATCAACACTAATCCTATCTATGCTCATGGGTCAAGACATTTGGGACTAACCAATAATCACTAATCAAAAGGGCATTGGTCACCATTTACATTAATTTAGTAAAATGCACACAAGGTGTTCGATGGGTCTTTAAACCTAAAAATTCATAGCTAACATTTTCTCTTTTGAGTTATGATGCAACTATGATCATCCCTATGATATCAATGACAAGAAAGATCATGGGTCAAGACAATATCCAAATAAAAAACAACCCCAATCATGCATGTATGTCAAGGATACAAGAAATTGGAAATGAAGAACACATAGGTCCGAATCATATCTGAACTTGAATTAAATTGACCTCAATCCAAAGTATGAGAGTGTAATCAATCATCAATTCCCCTAAGGTTTAACACACCAAACCCTAGGGGGTTTAGTTACATCAGTACGTAATCGAGATCTGAGAAATACAACCTAAGAAGAAGAAGAAGAAGGAAAGTGATGTACACATTTTTCACGCGCGTGTAGTCAAATATCTATCAAGCACAAAGCAAGATAGATCGTATTCCACAGGGTTTCTTCTAATTCTCTACTCAAATGGACTGGCAAATTACTCAAGTTTAAAGACTTTATGCGTGGTGTGAGTTCTACGACTTCTAAACTATGGAACAGAGAAATTAAAAGGAAATAAGACAAAAGACAAATTGAAAGGTTGTTTGACTTAACAAGACGACAGACAAGATTAGATTTCGAATCCCCCTAAGATCACTAGAACATTGGCGATCACAAGACCAACGGTTTTCAATCCCAATTCATTATGTCCCAGACACCACCATAACTCCTGCCCCTTAGGTTTAAGATTGGCGAACGTTCGCTCTATCCGATTTAACTACCAAGATTAATTGACCGCTCGTGCGTTCGCTTCTGCAACGGAAAACTAACTAGTGCGATTACTAGTGATTAGTGAGTTACTCTAGCATCGGATTAACCCTAACTAGTTCCTACAAAGAGAAATTGTTCCAATGAATAGGTTAACTGTTGATTTGGTGTTTTGAAGTGAGGCGAACGTTCTCTACTATCCTCAGCTTAACTAGAATCTTAACTAGGTGATCAGGCTAGAAAAGAAACACAAAAGCAATTAAGAACAAACCAAACATGCAAGAGAAACTGATTGAAACTAGATTTAATTATCGCCGATCCGTGACCGCTTTAAAGCCCCGGGTCACTTAGGGTCCATCTAATCTAAGCTCTATGAGTTTAGCTACTCATATCCAATACAAAAGAATTGAAGGCAAACAAAGAATATCTTCAAATAGGGAGAACAGCGAAGAACTGTAAAATCTAATTTCGGATGAATCTGTGAAGCTTCAATCTCCTGAATCTTCAACTCCTAGCACCGAGCTCTCTGAGATGGAAGGATGGCGTCACGATCTCTTCCCGGATCTTATCATTTGTGAACAAGAGCGTTTCTATTCAGTTTACTTGAGGACAAGCAAAAGCCTAAGTGTGGGGTATTTTGATGACACTCGATTTGACGTGATTATCAGCCTCATTTAAGCGACATTTTCTTGCTTAAGACATGGTTTTTAGGGTTGAATATCGAATATTCAATCAATTGCTCTATCTCGTGCCATTTGTGTTACTTTGTCCCGTTTCGGGTCTATTTGATGGTTTTCTAGTGTTTCTATGTTAGCACAGGTTTTTGCCATCAAATAAGTAGCCAAGGACATGTCTAAGGCATTGGAACCTCAAGGAATCGCACCGGAATCGATCCAAGGAGTCAATCAAACCGAACCAAATCCTGCTCCCATTTACAAAGGAATTTTCGGTGAAATCCCTTGGAATTTTTGGCCAAAATTCATGAAGAAATCGGCAGTGCATCCAAGAAGAAGTTTTCGGCGAAAACATCAAGTTTTCGCCGAGAACCCCGGCGTCCGAAAATCACAGGAGAATTCAGCCGACGATCAGTCAATTTACAAAGAGATTTTCGCCGAAAATCCCTTCATATTTTCGGCGAAAATGTTCGGCAAAATCTGCAGTATTAGGGTTAAGTATAAATACTTAACTGGCGGCCCTAAATCAGGATATACCTCATAATTTCAAATAATACAAAATACTTGAGAATTCTCTCAAGTTCTGGAGCAGAGTTAGAGTTCGAAGAGCCAGGAAGAGATCGTGACGCCATCCCTTCCATCTCGAAGACTCGGAGCTAGGATTGCAGATTACCGAAGATTGAAGTTCTGCCAGAGTCGTCTTAATTAGGTTTTTCAGATTCTTTTATGTTCTTCCTCTAGATGATGAACTCTTTCTTTATCTTTGATTCTTTTGTTATGAACATGAGTAGCTGAACTCGTAGAGCTTAGATTAGATGAACCCTAAGTGACCCAGGGCTTTAAAGAGGTCACGGATCGGCGGTAATTAGATTCAAAGTTCAATCAGTTTCTCTTTGCATGGTTGTTTTGTTCTTGATTGTTTATGTTTCTTTTCTGGTTGATCGCCTAGATTAGGTTTTTGCAAGCTAGGGTTAGTCGCCAGACGTAGTCGTTAGACACTTCCCTGCTTTGGCGCTTAAACTTGTCTTCCTTGATCACCTAGTTTAGATTCTTGTTAAGCTGAGGATAGAAGCGAACGCTCGCCTCTCTTTAAAACATCAATTCAACCAATTAACCTATTCATTGGAGTGTGCCTTTCGTAGGAACCAGTTAGGTTAATCCGCTTCAAGAGTAACTCATTAATCATTAGTAATTGCACCAGTTAGTTAAGTCGTTGTGAGAGGGGACCGTACCCGGGCGGCTAATTAATCTTGGTAGTTAGAACGGATAGAGCGAACGTTCGCCGGTCTTGAACCTAAGGGTAAGGAGTTATCGTGGTGTCTTAGAAATTGATTGAACGAGAATTGAAATCCGCTGATCTGTTGATTGTTGTTGCCTTGGTGAACGAAGGGGGATTCGAAATCTAAGCTTGTCTGTCGTCTGTTTAAACCAACCAATCATTCTGTCTTTTAATTTCATTTTAATTTTCCTGCATCTTAGTTTAGAAGTCGTGGAACTCACACCACGCACAACGTGTTCAAACTTGAATAAATTGCCAGCATATTTGAGTAAACGATTAGAAGAAACCCTGTGGAATACGATCTATCTTGCTTCTAGCTTGGTAGTATTTGATCACTGTCCTGCAGCTCATCAAATTGGCGCCGTTGCCGGGGACTCTTCTATATTGTTCCAAAGAAGGGCTGGCATTTTATTCTTCTACTTTCCATCTTTCATTTTCCATCACACTTCGAGTTTACACCGGTTGTGCTTGTTTTTGTCCCTTGCAGATCATAGCAGGGACAGAATCGAATCATTTCCGTTCCATCTTCCCTACCGCAATGTCCGCTCCAAAGAGTCTTGCAGACTACAGTAAGCCGAGCGCATCTAACATTCAGTCTCCCATCACTGTGCCTTCTAATGATGGCGATCCCGACTATGAGATCAAGATCCCCTTTCTAGGACTAATCTCTAGGGACGTGCAATTTTAGGGAAAGTCAGATGATAATCCTTGCACACATCTATCTGACTTTCTGGCAGTCTGTGAAACTTTCAAGTCTAAGAACCTCAACAAGAACGCTTTATGCCTTCGAGCCTTCCCATTCTCACTCCGAGGTGCCGCAAAGAGATAGCTCACTAGCAAGCCACCCGGTCACTACACCAACTGGGATGATCTTGCTCAGGAATTCATAGAGGAATACTTCCCTCCTTCCATAACAACTGCTTACAGGAAAAACATTTCAAGGTTCAGACAGAGAGAAGGACTAAGTTTACATGATGCTTGGAACGAATTCTAGGACTCCTCTACGATTGCCCTCATCATGGCTTCACTCAGATGCAACTAGCCGAGATCTTTGCTTGGGTATGAACGAAGAATCATCTGAATAGGTTAACTCCTTAGCTGATGGAGACTACACCACACTCACACCAGAAGTTGCTCTTCTTCACTTTGCAAACTGCGCATCTAAATCTAGAAGTTGGGACAGACAGTTTGGAGCAGCTAAGAGGCAACCAAGCCATGAAGATCAGATCAAGAGCGAAGTGCAGAAAGAAATGAAGAAGATTTTCGGTACAGCAAATAACTGGGCTATAGGGGAAGTGAATTTTATTGATCAAGATCCCCCTAGATGCACCGGAGGACAGCAACCTCAGAATTATACGTTCGAGAATACTTGGGAAATCAAGATAGACAAGAAGCTCGACCTGATCTTGACAAGACTTGATGACCACGAGGAGAGATTCAAGCTTCAAGCCCTCTTAAATCAAGATCATGAAGCTCGAGGTCAATGAGCGGAGAGCATGATAAATAACATGTTTAGCCTGCTAACTAATAGCCCCCTCCTTAATCAATCATTGGTTCAAGACGACTCTACCATTAGGAAAGAGCACGTCAAAGCTATCTCCACAAGAAGTGGCAAGCAATTAGCTGGTCCTGCAGCTCCTGATCCGGCCATAAATCCTAATGCTATAGCTATTGACAAGCCAGAGATCGAGGAGGAGGATAAAGAAGAAGAGGAGGAGGTGACTGTCCCGCCTCCCCTAACAAAGACATCACCCGCGCCACCTCTCCCTCCATATCAGCCTTGGATTCCGTTTCCTAAGGCTGCGCAATCAAAGGAGAAAGATCATGACACCCGGTACAGAAAGTGGTATGGGTACTTGAACAACACATATGTCAAGATATCAGTTACTGATGCTATCCAGATGATACCGGAGGCTGGAAAAGTCATGAAAGATCTTGCGAAGGACAGGAAGAAGGGAGAGTTGTCTTCCATCTCCCTCGAGGAAGAATGCTTCGTGATCCACAGCCAGACAACCGCCATACCTCCTCCAGATAAGTGTCGCGATCCTGGTGCTTTTACTTTGCCTTGCACTATTAATGATGTGAAGATTGATCGTAGTGTAATTGATCTAGGTGCTTCTATTAATGTTATGCCTACTTGCCTGTTTGAGAAATTGAACCTAGGAGAGTTGAAACCAATTGGCATGCATTTAGTGTTTGCCGACAGATCTGTTAAACTACCTAGGGGAATAATAGAAAACGTGGCTGTCCGTTGTGGTCCTTTTACTATTCTGACTGACTTTGTTGTTATGGATAATCGAGAGGAAGATGTCACTCTTCTCCTAGGCCGACCGTTCATGGCAACAACTGGCATTACCATTAATGTCCCGAATGGCTCGTTGACATTAAGGGTCGGCAAGGATACCATGACATTTCGCCTCAAGGACGGTATGCAAGTCCCAGTCAAAGAAGAGATGCATTGTTTATCTGTTGAAGCTGTGGATTTGGCTTCGGTCAACTCTAGTACTAATAAAAAATCTAGAGTTTCTGCAGAAATCTTCTTGCCAGGTGTTGGACAGGTCCGTAATCTGAAGAGTGAGCTGCCGACACAAAAGCTGAGAAAGAAGGAGGATCCAACGGCATTCCCCCAGGAATCACCAAACGTCAAAGATCCTGGCGAAATAAAGAAGGAGAATGAAGAGAAGACGAAGGCGGTCTGGAAGTCGATTGCTCAGCCCCCGTCTACCGAGCCAACAGGGAAGAATAATCCTCTGAAGGACGCTTCTTCGAAAGAACTGTTCGGGCCATTCAAAATTTCTGGTCACCTTCCCGATGGACGAACCAGGCTAATTCACGCACACGTGAAGAAGTTTACACTTGCCGGAGGATCCCCAAGGCCATATTTCATGAACTCCGACTCAGGCCTAAGAGAAATCCTGAGTTGGGATGTCTCTTGATCGCCGACCAGGTATTGTCCGGCTCAGGGACGTTAAGCAAGAGCGCTTCGTGGGAGGCAACCCACGGCTGGAGTCCGTTTTTGAATTTTTGAGTCAGTCTTTTCGTCGTTCGAGTCAGGTTCGGGGGAGCCAAAGTGTCAGTTTAATTTTCTTTCATTTTGATTGATTTTTCGTCAGTTTTTGAAAAAGAAAAAAAAAGTGTTTTAAAATGGGTTTTCGGCGAGAATTAAAATTACTCGCCGAAAACACTTTGCAAAAATCAAACAGTGGCTTTTCCATTATTTTTGTCAATTTTCGAAGATGTTTTCGGCGAAAACTTCTAAAGTTTTCACCAAAAACTTGTGTTGTTTTGAAAATCAGTTTCCTTTTTTCGGTCCGATTCCAACGCATACTTGATCGTCCAAATCGGAGCTCTGTAGCTCCGGTTATCCCCGAAACAAGTTTTTCACATTTTTTGCCAACTTCGTCACTTTCCGTCCATTTTCTTGAGTCATGTCTAAAAGGTTAGTTGTTGGTTTTTCAATTTCGAATCTTTTGACATGCTGATTATTGAATTTCGATGAGTTTAAATTCTGTCTACCTCATTTTGCGTACCTGCTGTTTCGGTGTGATTTTTTCTGAACTACTTGAGCTTAGATGATCTAGATTGCTCTAGGAGTGTCGTGCCGTGAATTTGAAAACAAAAAAAAAGAGTCAAAATATTTTCAAAATTCCCCTAACCGTCTTTGTTCGACTTTTATTCTGTATGGATCCGGGACACTTGTCCCGGTATCCTTTTGATCTTTTTGTTGTTTTTGTTTTGTAGGAACTCGAGTAGCTACTCCGCTCCGCTCCGGGCTATCCGTGCTCATCCCCTACACCGAACTATTTAGTCGTGTGAGGACACAGAACGATTTAAGTGTGGGGTAGGATGTTAGAGAACCTTGCATGAACTTGATTGCCCTTAATTGTGTGTTGTGTGTTTCTCGGTGCCTTTCCAGTTTCTCTAGCATTAGAATTGCTCGGTTCTTGATTTTTGATGTTAAGTTGTTGTTCAACCTGCCATAATGATGCTTAGACTGTTTAACCTAGAACTTGAGAACCAACGTGTATACTTTGATGCTAAATTGCCTGGTCAGAAAAGATTTTGAAAATCACACTTGTAATTTGTAGCCTTGATTGCATGAAAATGACCGAATCCGACTAGCAAACCAAATGTGAGCTTTTGATCCATTGCACGTAACTTGCAATTTCAATTCTTTTTGAGTGGTTTTCTGTTTGCTTGAATAAGTTAGAATTTGCATGAGAGCTACTCGAGACCACACGATGACACGAGTTCTAGAACGATAGGGGCACCTAGATTCAGCTACTAAGCCAGATAGCCTACCTAACGCTAAATCCATTAGGTTTAAACCCTTGAGCTTGGCCTATTCTTTCGGTTCAATATACATTACAGCCATTCCCCATTCTTTCATTCCCCGTTGATCCCCTGTAGTTGTAGTTCTAGATTGACCTACCGGAAGTAGGTTTGTGGTAACTTGCTCATAGCCATTAAACAGGTGGTCTTAGCTATTATGTCCAAACATGTAAACCCCTCTAGCAACTAAAAGAAAGAATCGGCACAAAAGAAAAAAAAATAAAGAAGAAAAGAAGCAAATTTCAAAAAAGTAAGAAAAAGAAGAAAAATCAGAAAAGCCAAAAAGTTTCAAGTTCAATAAACGTTCTTCTCCCTACATATGGAAGAACAAAGTCAAAAGAAAAGAAAAGAAATGCGTAAAGAAAATAAAGTGCTAGGTTGCTTGAGGGTATCATAGGACGAGCATTCACTATTCCACCCGTGTCTGGTTAGACGGTAGGAAGCCATAGGCTAGATTCGAGGGAAGTTAGTTGAAAGCTACACCGCACCAAAGCCATCATCATACATTCCCATCATCCATCTCATCATAAACCCTTGTAGTGTAGAATTCGTTATAGTCCTAGCAGGGAAGTCCTTCTTGACTAGTTACTCGTGTTGTCACAGTGGTGGAGATGTGGTCGAATTGCAAACTTATGACAAAATTCGGTAACAAAAAATGATTCAGAGCAGAAACACGTCCTTAAACACAGAGAGTGAGAGTTCCCTGTTTACTAAATATTTCCTGTGTGAGGAGTCTGGTCAGTCATGTCAAATTCGTGCATAATTGGTTGCTACTACTTGTCGTGTGCAGTTATTAGTGAGACCAGGTTGTTTGGCTGATCAGTATGCATGTTTGGTTTCTTGTTCTAGGAATTATTTGTCTAATAATTCATTGTGTTTGATTGAACTCCAATTTAATCGATCTTATCATTTGTGAACAAGAGCGTTTCTATTCAGTTTGCTTGAGGACAAGCAGAAGCTTAAGTGTGGGGTATTTTGATGACACTCGATTTGACGTGATTATCAGCCTCATTTAAGCGACATTTCCTTGCTTAAGACATGGTTTTTAGGGTAGAATAGCGAATATTCAATCAATTGCTCTATCTCGTGCCATTTGTGTTACTTTGGCCCGTTTCGGGTTTATTTGATGGTTTTCTAGTGTTTCTATGTTAGCACGGGTTTTTGCCGTCAAATAAGTAGCCAAGGACGTGTCTAAGGCATTGGAACCTCGAGGAATCGCACTGGAATCGATCCAAGGAGTCAATCAAACTGAACCAAATCCTGCTCCCATTTACAAAGGAATTTTAGGCGAAATCCCTTGGAATTTTCGGCAAAAATTCATGAAGAATCGGCAGTGCATCCAAGAAGAAGTTTTCGGCGAAAACATAAGGTTTTCGCCGAGAACCCTGGCGTCCGAAAATCACAGGAGAATTCAGCCGTCGATCAGTCAATTTACAAAGAGATTTTCACCGAAAATCCCTTCATATTTTCGGTGAAAATGTTCAGGCAAAATCGGCAGTATTAGGGTTAAGTATAAATACTTAACTGGCGGCCCTAAATCAGGATATACCTCATAATTTCAAATACTACAAAATACTTGAGAATTCTCTCAAGTTCTGGAGCAGAGTTAGAGTTCGAAGAGCCAGGAAGAGATCGTGACGCCATCCCTTCCATCTCGAAGACTCGGAGCTAGGATTGTAGATTACCGAAGATCGAAGTTCTGCCAGAGTCGTCTTAATTAGGTTTTTCAGATTCTTTTATGTTTTTCCTCTGGATGATGAACTCTTTCTTTATCTTTGATTCTTTTGTTATGAACATGAGTAGCTGAACTCGTAGAGCTTAGATTAGATGAACCCTAAGTGACCCAGGGCTTTAAAGCGGTCACGGATCGGCGGTAATTAGATTCAAAGTTCAATTAGTTTCTCTTTGCATGGTTGTTTTGTTCTTGATTGTTTATGTTTCTTTTCTGGTTGATCGCCTAGATTAGGTTTTTGCAAGCTAGGGTTAGTCGACAGACGTAGTCACTAGACGTAGTCGTTAGACAGTTCCCTGCTTTGGCGCTTAAACTTGTCTTCCTTGATCACCTAGTTTAGATTCTTGTTAAGCTGAGGATAGAAGCGAACGCTTGCCTCTCTTTAAAACATCAATTCAACCAATTAACCTATTCATTGGAGTGTGCCTTTCATAGGAACCAGTTAGGGTTAATCCGCTTCAAGAGTAACTCATTAATCGTTAGTAATTGCACCAGTTAGTTAAGTCGTTGCGAGAGGCGACCGTACCGGGCAGCTAATTAATCTTGGTAGTTAGAACGGATAGAGCGAACGTTCGCCGGTCTTGAACCTAAGGGTAAGGAGTTATGGTGGTGTCTTAGAAATTGATTGAACGAGAATTGAAATCCGCTGATCTGTTGATTGCTGTTGCCTTGGTGAACGAAGAGGGATTCAAAATCTAAGCTTGTCTGTCATCTGTTTAAACCAACCAATCATTCTGTCTTTTAATTTCATTTTAATTTTCCTGCATCTTAGTTTAGAAGTCGTGGAACTCACACCACGCACAACGTGTTCAAACTTGAATAAATTGCCAGCATATTTGAGTAAGCGATTAGAAGAAACCCTGTGGAATACGATCTATCTTGCTTCCAGCTTGGTAGTATTTGATCACTGTCCTGCAGCTCATCAATGGATAAGATCTCGTTCGCCAAAAGGTTTTGGGCACATGCTGAACATGTCATAACCAATGAACTTGAAGTGGAAGCGAGGGAATTTGTATGTGCCAAACTCAAACTAGTCTGCAAACCTCCCTATAATCCCAGTGCGAGTAAGTAACCTTTCTTCAGAGGCATGTCGAGGATGACCTATGCAAGCGCATCCCATTCTTGATAGCTCTAGTGAAGTCAAGGTCAAAGTTGTTGATGCGATGAGGTTCAAGCCTCCCCTTGATTGTTCGAGCAAAGATCATGTGGAAGACCCTGTACAACTTTCTCTTCACCTTTGTGGCACGAGTATTATGAGGGTTGAATTCCTTCTCCTCTCCTTTCGTGAGCTACCTCCACATGTCATTCTTGTCATAAGGAGGAACCAAATGCCAATCACGAACACTAGAGTGAGCTTCCTCCAGAGCGCAGAGTCCCATCCGAACTGCGAACTCGTCCCAAGAGTAACTGAACTCTTCACCCTTGATGGAGAAGGAAACCTAATCATCGATGCTCTTCAGGGTGCACATGAATTGCTTCATCCTCATATTGGTGGCGCACTAATATGAACCGTCTGTAGCCATTTGCAGCGACCCTATATCAATAAGGTATGTAACAGGATGACGAGTCTAACTTTGGTGCCAAAAGGAGAGTACTTGGACCCACTAGCTATAATGAGCTAGGAACCCTAAGTGTCTAGGTCGAATGGTGCCACGCAGTCAGGGTTGTGTACCTTGAGTCACGATAAACCAAACCTTAAGCTAAGCAACAACGAGCAAAAATTGAAGGAAACAAGGAACATAAGTTATGAAAGTCAATTAATCAAAGTGTCCTACATCGATGGCCAAAGACCTTTATTTATAGGTGAGTATTTAGGAACAAGCTCTCTGAATCCTACTTCAATTCTACTTCTAGAATCCTAAAATATTCTTAAACAAAAGACTAAAAGGGAAGAAATCCGAATAAGAATGAAAAACTATCTAAAAATAGCCTAAACACTAAACTAGTAAAAACCCTAATCTGTGTTCGTGTCCATGTCTAACTAGGATTAGGTGTCCCGATACTGAACTGCAAGTGCTAGTTGTCCTTCGTGTTTCCTACTCGTAAAAGGACTTGGAAACACGAGGTTCTTTCACATGGCATCAAGGATTCCTTGTCCGGATGGGAATCTTTGACGCGGTCGGATTTCCTTGTCGCGGTTGGATTTTGTGATGCGATTCTGGACGCATCTGGCATGAGCGTCTGTGTCTACATCTGATTTGGATTGGCATCAGCACCCAGTATCAGCATCTTTCGGTCCGATGTCCACGTCTGGCTCAGTCCAGCATCCGCATCTAGCATCATCATGGCCGAACCCAACATCAATCTGTCTCGGCTCAGCATCGTGTCCCGTTTTGGCATCATTATTAGAGTTTGGGAATTGGGCATTGAATCTTTCATTTCCAGAAATGTATAGCATCCTTTTAAGGACCTCTCCATGTCCTCATCATGTCTCCCCTTGCTTCAAGCCTCCATGTATGCATTGATCATGTCCTTGAAAAGTTCCACCTGGATCCTGGTTAGGGGAAGCTCTAGTCGTGTCCACGATATGGCTGGCTCATTACGCACTCGTCAATAACGCAGAATTCCTAGAGGCTCGCTGCCTCTAGAGGTCCCTTCAAGTGTGTAACATCCTCAGCATCCAGATTCTCAACATCCAAGCACACACCCCTAAGGCTCTCCAAGTGGAACAAGGCTTTGTACCGCGCCTTCGCCTCTGGATTAGTGAACTTGTAAGGTGGTGGACACGACCAAAAGGTTTTTTTGGGTTGTAGCATCGTTGAAAGTCTCCCTTCTTCTTTGGCATCCTATAGGAAGAGCGAAAAAAATGAAATTCATTCCAAACAGGTTCCCCAATTCAAAGCACATGAATGAAAAGTCAATTTAGCATGGCTAGAACAATGAATAAATCATGCAAGAATTCACATAAGGTTTCCAAGTTGACATAAATTCCCTAAAACAAAAGTTATGAGCAATATCAATCATCAAGCAGAGTCCAACATCATACCACCCACACTTAGCATGAAAAATCACATACTAGTCCAAGCACAAGATATGATTTTAAGTACTAAAACTCATTTGCTAAAGTGTGTGGAATGGCACAAATCAATAGTTCAAAGGCATTAAACAATTGAGAGCAAAGAGTAAAAGCATCATCTACTTAATCTCATGCATCCTAGCCAATGAATTCATCATGCCAACTTAATTAGAGACAAGAACACAAAATTCAAGTCATCATCAACTAAAGACCACGGAAAAAATCGAGTCAAAGTGAGGCAAAATTTGAATCAAGCAATAAACCATAGAACAAGCCACAACAACGTTCAAATCATCATCTTAAATCAAGTGAAAAGGAGTGTGTACCTTGGATGCATAATAGAACATTAAACCTAAAATATCAAAACGCAAAGTAGGCACAAAACCGACATTCATGCTAACAATTTTAGAATAATTCATTCATCATTTAACAATCCAAACTCAATTAATCTGAATCACTAGAATCATGCACTCAATTTAATCAACAAGACAATTGATGAAAGAGTCTAAGAATCAAGTTCATGCATAACAATCTAGTTCTTCAACTCACAAAAATCCCAAAAATTCAAGAATGACAATCTTAGCATGCTCCTAACCAACAATCAATCATTGACAATGGCATAATTCATATCATACGAGTCATTAACGATAACTGAAGCTAAGAGAATGTAAGAACAAGCAAACCAACGTCAAAAAGAAAGAGCAAATTCGTGGTCATAGGAAGGTTGACTTTTCTTCTTCTTCCAAAATTGGGGATGAGGAAAAGAAGGGTAAATTCGTGGGAGAAGGTGGAGGTGATATGAACCGATCAGCAACCGTGGGCGGCTACCATATACCAATAAGCTAAATAGAAGAGACGACGACTCTAACCTTAGAAACCGGGGCGGATGAGTACTTGGACCCGCTAGCTATAGAGAACTAGGAACCCTAAGTGTCCAGTCAAAGGTGCCACACCGAGGGGAGTTACCCAAGATGATAAACCAGCCTTAAGCAATGCAACAACTTGCAAAGAGTTGAAGGAGAAATAACAAAAGTTCTGAAATTTATATATTTGATTCAAAGGGGGTCTAAGTTACAATGAGGCCGATGTCCTCTTTATATAGGCTAGGGTGGAGAACAAGCTCTCCAATTCCTCCTATGACTACTCTAACTCCTAAAAATGATAAAATACTAAAAGGAAAAATAAAAAGTCCTAATTAAACTAAAAAAGGGAACTTAAACTAATCCTAAAATAGTCTAAGTAGGAAGTTTAGTTCGAACAAAAGACTAAAACTACAAAAATAAGAAAACCCGACAAAATATGCAAACGTATAGGAATCTTGCTAATCCGGAGAATCCTATCTCAGCTAGGAAAACCCTAATCTGTGTCTAAGATGGATGGGGTGTGACAAAACCCTTCCTTAATAAGGAATCCATATTCGTCGTGTTTCCTACTCCAGAAAGGACTTGGAAACACGAGTGGCACTCCATGGCTTGCTCTTCCTGATCAAGAAAGGATTCACGATCACTATCAGATTGCTGGGTGCCACCGGGTTCTAGGGAACGGTGTTGGGTGCTACCGTGTGTCGTGTCTTGTGGAACTTCCGGTAATCCTTCTCTGACTTGGAATGGGACTAATGGAGGTTTCTCCTTGAACATGGGGAATCCTTAGAGCCAATGGATTCCTAAAAAGCATGGATGCAAAAATACGGCAGCCCTAAGCACTTCTCATACGGCTCTAGGTTCAGCCCTACGCTTGGGCGGGTCTCGGGTCCAGGCCTTTGATCGGCTCGGCCTTGTGTTAGGTCAATGGGGCCAGGCTTAGGATCAGCATCCTCCTAGGAATGTCTTGAGGCTCCGACTCGTCCATTACCTTGAGCTCTTGGGCGTGTGCCGACATTAGTGCTTGACTCCGCTCGAGCATCAGCCCTCGGCCGATGTGGTCTTGGCCTGGCATTAGTGTTGGGGCCGGATCGGTGTCAGCATCACGCCTTGATACTGGGGCTCCGGTCTCTGTTTCCTTCCCTTTCAGCAAGGATAAAGCTCTCCGGATCTCTTCATAAATTTGGCCACCCAAGCCAACATGGTTAGGTTGAGTGGTGGTGCTGGTAGTGGTGACCGCGATCACTTCATTCCCCTCTTCTTGTTGAGGATTCGTCCTCAAATCCTTGACTCTCACTTTGTGAACATTTGGGCTACTTAGCAAGACGTCGGAGAGCTCCGGGATGTGGTCCGTTGGTGTCTCAAACTCGTAGCATTCGTCATGGATTGCGTCGGTGTTGGCTCCTTGGGACTTCTGGCCATGTCGAGGATGGTACGGGGGCTTCGGGCAAGGGCCTGGGTGTACCCGATCGTACCACGACTGGTACCAGTTCTTCGGGTTTGGTCGCCTGTGTGACCTGGAGCTCGTGTTGAGGCTGGAACTGGTGCTCGTGCTGGGGCTCAGGCTGGAGCTGGTGCTGGGGCTCGTGCTGTGGCTCGGGATGGAGCTGGTGCTAGGACTTTTGCTGAGGCACATGCTGGAGCATTCATAATGGTCGCTCCTGCTGGAGCAAAGCCGAGGCGTGAGCTGGGGCTCATCCGGTGCTGGGCAGTTTTGGGGTCGGTGCCTGGCGCTGAGCTTGGGCCGGTGCCAAGACTAGTGCCTGGTGTTGCGCTAGGGCTGGGGCTTGGGCTTCTAGGTCCTACTTCGGTTGTAGTGCCGGGTCTGGCTTGGAAAAGGTGTTCGAGTCATCCGTTCTTAGGCTATCCGTGTCAAACTCCGTCTCAAGGTCCGGGGCTTAGGTGTGTAGGGTCGTGAATTTTTCCAACCCTTCAAGAGCAACTTCTTCCCCATCTTCTGATCCTGTGTTTTCTTCTTTTTCCTCGTCTCCCTCATCATCTGTGAAGACTTCTCCTTCCCTGACCACCATAGCTCGTTGGTTTGGGCAATCTCTGGCTACGTGGCCTCGTCCTTGGCACTGAAAACATATAATGCCACTAGGGCGTGGATTAGTGTTTTGAACAGTAGGTGTAGTGCTAGGATTTACCCAGGGTGTCAGTCCTTTAGTGATAGGGCTTGGACGTGTAGTGCCCTTCTCCGCATTCGGCGTTGCTTGCATTAGGATTCCTTCTCCAAGGGTTGTAGGTGGTAGTGCAGCTCTCCTACCGTAGCCACTCTTTAGCTCTCTCTCAACATGGAGGGCTAAGGCCACTAAGTCTTCATAGTCAACATATATAGTTGATCATGTTGACTTGGTGCAGTCCTTTTGCAACCCGCTTGTGAACCTAGCCACTTTAGCTTTTTTGTCCTCCTTTAGGTCAAGCCTGGTCACCAGGATTTCGATCTCCTTGTTGTATTCTTCCACCGTCATGCTACCTTGCTTCAAGAACTGAAGCTTGGTGTGCAAGTCACGGGTGTAGGCAGCCGGTAGAAACCTCTTCCTCATCTTCCTCTTGAGCTCCCTCCATGTCTCAATGGGGGCTGCCTCGTCTCTTTGAACCTGCCTTCGGAGTTGACTCCACCAAAGGGCAGTGTAGTCAGTAAATTTTATGGTAGCAATGGTTACCTTCTTTCTTTCAGAATAGTTGTGGCAGTCTAGGAAGTCTTTCCCTGCTTCTCTCCCAATCGATGTAGTCATCCGCGTTGGCCTTACTAACAAACTTTGGCACGGTCAGCTTTAGGTTCCTAACATCGTCATCAGGCTCCTGGTTCCTCATTGGCTCCATTTTCACCTTCAGGAGCTTCGCCTCTTCTTTGTTGGCGATCCATGAAGTTGTTCATGGTTATCCTCTCATCTTCCATGGTTACTAGCACAAAGAACTTCCAAAAAAATCTCTCAACTAACTAGACGAGCTAAAACCAACAAGGTAATGTTCGAGCTCAATTTCAAGTACTTGCAAGTTTCTTCAAAGCTACCAAGTTCTAGTTTATCAAATTGTAAAGCACAATCAAGACTTGAAAACCTAGGATTAACTCTAGTCAGAACTACTATCCTTGCTACGACTCGTCTCTCAAGCTTTGGCAATAGAATTACAGTCGGTTCAAAAGATTTGAATTGTCAAAGCAATGAATTCTATCTACTTAAAAACTTCTTTTATTCCCCCTCTTCTTAAGATCAACCTATAATGAATATGGCAAGGGTGGCCATGTTTTGACCCATTTTTATATTTTTTTTGTTTATGTATTCTCTTCGTGGCCACCAGCTTTTACTGACTTACACGAATGAAATACTGAAAGCAAAGAACTAACAGAAATTGAAAACAGATGAAGCTATTTAGGGGGGTTTCGAAAAATTTCTAACAAGCATAAAAATAAAGGGATATGGATCCAAGATGAACTTGGAAACTGGGATATGTTGGTCCTAGTGTTGAACCTCGCTATGATACCAGCTTATATGAACTGATTCGCAACCGTGGGCGGCGACCCGATACCAATAAGCTAAATAGAAGAGACGAAGAGTCTAACCTTAGAAACTGGGACGGATGAGTACTGGACCCGCTAGCTATAGAGAGCTAGGAACCCTAAGTGTCCAGTCAAAAGTGCCACACCGAGTGAAGTGATCCGGGCCACCAGCCCCGGTGCAAACTCTTATTCCTACACCCCACCCGAATCACCCATGAGGGGCCGAAGCCTAGAATCCTACAACAAGAGATTAAAGCCGAGACTTGCTCATAATCGGGCTTTACAAGGGTTCTTCAAACCAAGGTATGTGACTCGGTTCAAATACAGAACCGCCCCATCCAGGATGCAAGCCAGGATCACAGTTAGGCTGCACCAGGCACTCATGCTAGCACCGGCACCAGATACGGGCCCCGGGCCGATGCTAGGACCGAGCCTAACACCAAACTTAGGCTCTGACTTGAGTCCCACGAGCCTGGAAGACAAGGACCAGCCCCGAGACCCTTTGGAGGTTTTCCTAGAGGAGCGCCAGAGAAAGAAAGCTAAAGGCTTGGCCACAAAGGGTCGAAGCCCCGAGCCAGGCCCCAACACGGACTCTAGATCGAGCCTAGCATCCATTCTAGGCTCAAGCCAGTTCATACGGCCCCCAAGGACGACTCCCTACATGAAGGCATCCTTAAGGCATTCCAAAGCCTTAGCCCAAAGCAGAACCAAAAAGGCCCAACCAGAGATGGAGAAGATCGAGATTCGAGCCGGCCACAGGCGCCGGGCCTGGGCACGGATACCTCAACGAGGCACTTTGGGCAGAGCCAACAAATGGCTCGAGCCTTTTGGGATTTTCCAAAGGCCACTGGAAATTCTATGGCCAAAGGATGAACCTCCTACAAGTCCCGTTGGGATCAGAGAAGAATCAAAGAAGGACACGAAGTCCTTGTCCGCTGCAGAGAAGGATCTGCATCCAGCGTGGAAACGGCACCCGGTACGGACACATCATCCACCTCTAGCGCAGACACGAGCACAAAGATCGCATCCAATATGGACATCGAAATCCACACCCGGAACTAACACGAGCCCGGTCACCTAATCCGACGCGGACACGGATTAGGGTTTTGCCGGATTAGGGTTTTTGAGACTGTTTTGGATTTTTCTTACTTTTAGTATTTATCTCGAATTTTCCCTTCTAGTTCCGAATATTTAGGAATATTTTAGTCCTTTTAGTGATCTAATTAGAACTCTTGTTTTATTTATTTAATAATTTAGAGTTAGAGTTTAAGGAGGATTCGTAGAGCTTGTTTACGAATTCCTCCCTATAAATAAAGACCGACGACCTCACTTGTAAACTCAACCTTTGATTAATAAAATTTCCAGAACATTTTTCTTCTTCCCTTCAAGCCTTTGCTAGTTGTTGCATCGCTTAAGGTGTAGGCTTATCATCAAGAGCATTCATCTCTTGAAGTGGCGACATTGACCGGACACTTAGGGTGCCTAGACTTCGCATGCTAGTGATTCCAAGTACTCAACCGTCCTAGTTTCATAGGTTCGACTTCATGGCTAGGAGATCAGCTTGCGGTGTTCTAGTAGCGGATCATAGCCGTTCGTGGTTCACATTACCGAAGGGAGTTACCCAAGATGATAAACCATCCTTAAGCAATGCAACAACTCGCAAAGATTTCAAGGAGAAAGAACAAAAGTTCTGAAATTTGTTTATTTGATTCAAAAGGGTCTCAAGTTACAATGAGGTCGGCGGCCTCTTTATATAGGTGAGGGTGGAGAACAGGCTCTCCAATTCCTTCTATGACTCTAACTCCTAAAAAGGATAAAATACTATAAGGGAAAATAAAGAGTCCTAATTAAACTACAAAAAGGGAACTTAAACTAATCCTAAAATAGTCTAAGTATGAAGTTTAGTTCGAACAAAATATTAAAACTACTAAAATAAGAAAACCCGACAAAATAGGCAAAAGTATAGGAATCTTGCTAATCCGGAGAATCCTACTGAATGCGATCAATCCTCTGCTCATTCTTGGATTCCATCCTATCCAACCTCTACATAATCTCTCTAGTAGTCGGCTCTGCGCTACCAGATTATCTATTACTAGTCCTTCCAGCTGATCCTAGAGGTTGGTATAGAGGTCAAGAACCACTTCCTGATCCTTGTTCCTAGAATTTCTCTTATGGTTGGGGTTGTAGTCACGGTTGAACCGTGCTTGTTTCCTGAATCTTCCATACCTAGACCGATTCTGAGGATAACGTTGAGAAATGAAGTTCAGCTCCTCACTGTTCATAGGACAATTTATCATAAAGTTATGACATGCACCACTATTATGGTTGCATGTCCCACATCATCCATAAGGCTCCTGGAAAGTCTTGGCTCCAGGGTATGTGAGACATTCGTGCTCTGGATGAGGAGGATCACCATGAAAATAACAGCTCTTCACTTCTTTGAAAGAACCTCCAGACGAGGAACTTCTTGATTTAGAATGTCCAAATGACATCCTATCAAATTGTTATTGCAGCTTCTTCAACTCAGTAGCCTGAGAATCAACCAGAGATTGTAAAGGACATGTCTCCTTTACTAGAATCACAAAGAGCAGCTCTCCTCGTCCATGTTCTACTCTGCTTCGCAAGTGAGGCATAATGAGCAAGAGCCTCTTCTAGAGATAATGCAAAAACATCACCTTGCGCCAACTAATTCAACATCATCATTGTCGCATCATTTAAACAAGTACCAAAAAAATTGGCAAATTGTATATCTCTAAACTCATGGTTTGGAAAAGCTCTCAAGAACTCTTGGAATCTGTACCAGCAATCATACAATGATTCTTCATTCAGCTGCATGTATCGCACAATCCTCTTTTGAAACTCAGAACTCTTGGAGGGTGGAAAGAATTCCTTTAAGAATGCTTGGGCAAGCTGCCTCCAATTGGTGAAAGTTCCATCGTATTGACTGTTTAGCCAACTCTTTGCTGCTCCCATAAGGGACAAGGCAAACACCATGAGGCTTATAGTATTCGCTGAAACTCTCTGCTGCTTGTATGTGTTGAAGAGCTCAAGGAAGTTCTCAATGTTGGTTGGGCACTGTTCAGGACTCTCATGATATGGCCTATTGGTGACCATTTTTATCAGATGCATCTTCAACTCGAAGTCTTCTGCCTTTATCTAAGGTAGAAAAATGCTTCTCTTAGCTTCTCCCACCACAGGCTTGGTAAAATCCGCCAACTATCTCCTTTCATCCGCCATAACTTGAAAGAAACGATTCTCGAAGTCTTCAAGATGTTGCATAAACAACAACGAAGAACAAGGAGTTACACGTATGCAATCCTTATCAAAGACACACGAATCAAGTCAAACAAGAACAACAAAAACTAAAGGGTGGAGCACAGAAACTCAAAACGTTTCATACCAAACAAAGAAATCCATACCAACGATGCTAAAATTTGATCACGAGGAAAACCTTCTTTAAAAAAGATACCTCAATTTTGGCCAGGGTCGTATTCTCATAGGTCTTTTGGTCTGGCTTACTCAGTTTTGAGAGAGGTGCTCAATTGGGGTAGGACAAAAACAACTAACACTTCACACAATGACAAACAAAGGCATGCTCAAGCTATAACGAACTAACTCAAGAACGAGCTCAAATAGCATGGAAAGTGAGTGGTCATCAACTCAATTGAAACGCACACTAAGACAAAAGATAGAGGGTGAATGGAATGGATGAGAAATAAGGGTCTAGTAAGTTTCCCCTTTTGAGTTCATAAATCATGATAACACAACTTTGGACAAAATAGTTATGACAAGCTAGGCAAGATCTTTCAACTTAACACCAACACTAATCCTAAGCTCCTGGGTCAAGACATTTAGGACAAAGCAATAATCACTTATCAAAAGGGCATTGGTCATCATTTACATTGATTTAGTAAAATGCACACAAGGTGTTCGATGAAATGGTTTTGAGTATTTAAACCTAAAAGTCACAGAAAACATGCTCTTTTTCAAGTTATGATGTAACTATAATAATCCCTATGATATCAATGACAGGAAAGCTCATGGGTCAAGACAATATCCATATCAAACAACAACCCTAATCATGCATCTATGTCAAGGGTACAAGAAATAGATGATGAAGAACACATAGGTCTAAATCACATCTAAACTTGAATTAAACCTAACTAAATCTAACATCTGAGGGTGTAATTCCTAAGGTTTTACTCACCGAACCCTAGGAGGTTAAGTTACAGAAGTACATAATGGAGATCAAAGAAATACAACATAAGAAGAAGAAGAAGGAAAGCTACATCAATTTCTTCATGTCCGGATGAATCTTGATCTTTGTCTGTTGGTTCTATGGTCTCTTAGATGGAGGATGATGAAAGGTGGATCACTTATGGCCTTTAGGGAAGGTTTCCTACGTCAGGAGAACCTCTAGGTTCATCAAAATTGTGTTTTGGGAGAAGAAAAACCGTCTTTTACCATTTGGGGAAATCTGCAATTTAAAGGCCTAGGGGCTACTGCGTTGGTGGTGCGCGCGCCAGCCTACTCTCTTTTGATCTATTTCAAACTCTTTTCGAGGATCTCTATGGATTTGGCCGCGGCGGCACCTCCTACGCGCCACGAGCTGGGCACTACTTTCAAACTTAAATTCCGAGAGCATCCGACATCCAAATCGATCGTCGTTTGAACCTATTAATCTGTGGTAATTTGGTCTATCAAATAAGCAAAAACATCTTGCGAAATATGATAATGGACCAAAATGGTCCCAATGTTCTATTTATGCTCAATAATCAGTATATAACACAAAACCAATCAAAAGATGACATAAACCACTCAATTGTCATTCAATTTTTTACTAGTTGCGAGGAATTAAAGTGACATGTTTTGATTCATCAGACACACATCACAATACAAAAAATACCACAACAATACATCAACCAACAACACAAGGAAGTTTTCCCCCATTTTTCCTATCATCAATTTCAGGCACAAACTAATTTTCATCAAAGTAAGATTTCAATTCCTCACATTACTCATCAATTCATATCGACGCTGAGCCTTCACCTTGGTAAACAAAGATTTCCTTCCCTGAGACCACATTTTCCTCCTTTCCTTGAGCAACACAAAGAACAACTACAAAAAAGAACTCCAAGTACACCATGACCACTTATTTGAACCTTGGTTTACACTCAATTGAGAAACGATCATCAATCAAGAAGTTCATTACCCTGATTCAAAGACCAAAGAACATTAGAAAGATTTCTCATCAACTCCCTCCTCGATTCCTCGATCAATCCTTAATGATTCTAGGCTTCTAGGTACGTCAAGAGTGTTCTTCAATCAGTTCAATATCTTCTCAATTGAAAGAATGAGAACTAAGGATGTTGTTGTGCATTTTGCCAACTGTTAGGTTTTTATCCTGCAAGTCGTAACGGTCGTTACGACACCCCAAAAGTCATTGCAACTCAAGTGACAATGTCCATTCCAAGGGAGAAATGCTGATTGGCATCGGGGTCACGATGGTCGTTGCATTAAGTGAAACACTCGTTGCCTACTTTGAAGACTCTGAATTATGCATGAGAATGTCGCCCCTCACTGTTCTGAATATGTAGATTATGACTATTCTTCATTTGGCTTTCAAATGAGCAAGTTATTACCAATTGATCCGTTGCCACCTATAGTTCTAGAACCTTTCTCCAAATAATTACAGGTTCTACCTGACTTACTCAATCTCAATTCAGCTCAAAATTTTCAAGTAACGACAATCGGGAATGGGCCATTACACAGCTGCTCTCATCCATTCTTGTGCCAGCTGAGAATCTAAGGTGTTCCCCCTCAAAAGTCACCCCTCCCATCTTCAAGATACGAGTAAAGTCCAACAATGGAGCTGTCGGATGAACTGGGAGTTCTACTGCGGTTGTGCTATCTCAATCCCAACAAAAAGATTGAGAAGTTCAGTTCAGTGATCCTTTAAAAATTGTTTGAAGTTCAGTCACTTTTGTTTAAAACCGTTTGCAGTTAAAAATATTTTTAAAATCCCACCCCAAAAATCATTTCCACATAAAACGGCAAATCAAAAACCATCCCCATATTTTTTTGTTCTAACACGGAAATGGAATACCAACTTCCCATTGAGGTTTATGACGCCCTAGAAAAGTTGGTAGCACCCCTATGAAGCAGAAAATAGCCAAATAGCCAGACTCTAATACCCGTTGTAACACCGTACCCTAGGAGACTCCGGTTGAACCACTTGTTCAACCTAAGCATACACTACACTGGGTGTTACTATTGGGATTATGCTCTCTTGGGGACGATTGCGAGCTATTCCTACTCAAGCAGGTCTTTCACACTTTGAAGGTGATTGACAACCATTTCCGATTCATTCTGAATGGTAGGCGCTTCAAGTTCCATTGGGATTATTTTTGCAGTTTGGATGGAGCTCTACCCCCTAGAGGAATTACATGTGGTGTCAAAGGTTGGCCCTTAGTCCCCCCTTATGATATAGGTGATTTTCTCGTGAGGGATCGCAACGTTACATGGTGATGGCTGACAAAGGGCGAGGACCACGTGTTCGAGGGCTCACTTCGAGCGACGATGAGTTTGCTTACCTACATGTGCTTAGTGAAAGAAGTTACATGTTGTTGGCCCTACTTTAGGTGTTCTTTCACCTAGGCATTTCATCAAACACGTGGTGTGCATAGTGGTCTTGACTAGTTTGGTCGAAAGATCAATTGTCTTGTCACTTTCATAGTAACGGGACCTTGGTAGAGTATCTAGGCTATGACTTGATAAAATGTGTGGGGGTTGTGGATTGACTCTTACCTTGCATTGACTCGTTTTCCAGCCAATTTCCTCAATAGTTGACCCTAAGCTTGAAAGTGAACCCCCAACCCTCATTTTCTTATCCTAGAATCACCCCTTCATTGTCATGACTCGGTTGTATGCTCCATTGCTCATTCTCACTCATTTCCATGCTCTTTGAGCCCTTGTTCACTTGTCCCTTTCAGTTGACGTTTGTTTTATGATTGTCGGACCTTTGTTTGTTGATTGACTTTCATGGCACCTCAACCACAAAAACCTTTTGTTAACTCTCCTCCTATTTGAGTAAGATTCCATCGAGGGACCCCGAGAAATTGACCCTAGCTTGCTAGGTATCTTTTATTACACTACAAGAAAAGAAGGAAAAAATTGCACTTACACTATTGGCGGTTGTACAACCGCCAATATGTAATTTGGGCAATGGCGGTTGTGTTGTGGCGGTTATAACCGCCACAATATTTAGTTAAAACCGCCACAATAGTTAATATATAAACAGCATCGCGTCGCGACTCCCTTCTCCCTTCTCCGACTCCCTTCTTCTGTTCTCTCTCGCTCACTTCTCCGAGCAACCAGAAGCTGCAGCTTCACCGCCGCCGACCACGACGCCCACCTCAGCTCCTGCCGTCGCAGACTACGACGCCCACCGCAGCTCCCGCCACCGCCAGCAAACCGCCGGCCACGACACCCACAAGCAGCAGCCGCACTCGTTTGAACCCCAATTTTCAACTCCATACTCGTTTTTGGTCAATTTTGTGGGTGTTCGTAGACTCCAAGGTATGTATTTCGATCCTCATACCTTTATCGTTGCTCATAGTACACGTTTTCATTGTCAATTTTGGAATTGTAGGTGCTGATTTCGGATTTGAGTTCATGAGCTCGAAAACCCTAATTTTTTAAAGTTGGAGGATTGTGAAATTGATCATATATTATTGAAATTGGCAGTGTTATTAGCTTGTAGATCGAATCGGGGGTCGTTTCGATATCGTTTACTCCTTCAATTGTGCATTTTCATAGAGTTTTCATACCGACATTGGTCAAAATTGGGGATTTTTTTATATGGCCGAATTTAAATGAATTATTGCTTCTAGACTGATCTTGTGATGATTATGAATGTGTTTCAATGCTTGTTCTCGATTTTCTTTGGCTTCACTATGCTTAAATGATGAAGTGAGCACACTTTTGTTTATCTTGGTTTCTTGACTTGGTGCCTTAGCATATGTGAATGGATTGGCTGACTTGGATGTGTTTGTTACTCGATTTAAGACTAGTTGTTGATACGTTGAGTTGATATTCTTGTTCTCCAATATGTGATTAAAGCTGGCACTCGTTTTTTGATTGTGTTGCAGATTGGGTTGACTTTGAATGGGAATCGCAGAGTTGTTTCAGTCTTTTAATCTTAGTGTGTGACATTGATTAGGTTGGTTTTTTCTCATATTGGGCCCTTTTTTATCCTTTTAATCTGATTACCACACGCTAGTTCAACACTTATGTATTATTCGTTGTATGATTGTGTCGCAGGTTGAGTTAACTTTGATTGAGGAAGGCTTTTGGCTGAATCTAACTTTTTGACCGAACATTCCAAGTTAGTTGTTCTTTAAATTATTAGTACAATACTAAATATAATATAGAGCATAATATGATCAATATCATATAATCGACTAAACATTAAAAATTGTGTAGTATAACTTTTCAAAAAATGCATATTCAATCATGTTCATATAATATACTAATTTGTATGTAAAGTTGATTCAAATGTGTTATTCAATGTCAAATAAAAACTTTAATTGCATATCTAAGCTCAATTAGACTAATATATATGTTTTGAATAATAATGCTAAAATATATGCTAATATGTTTTGTATAGGTTGAATAATAATTTAGCTTAGACTAACTAATTAACTTCTGCCATTGAATTCTAACTTCAATTTGCCTTTACTTATAAGGTTTCAATAGGTAGAGCTAGTAATTATGGATAAATCTTGGATTACACAACCTCGCTACACTCGAGATTATATTGTGGGAGTCGAACAATTTCTTGACTTTGCTTTCAACAACTCCGGGGATGGGGAGCATATCATTTGCCCTTTTTCAATGTGTGGAATGAGAAAGTTCCAAACGAGATATGACGTACGGTGCCATCTATTAGCAAAACCATTTCCTGAAGGCTACACCGTGTGGACTCGTCATGGAGAAATAGTGGATGATGTAGGAATTCCTTTAGCGTTGGATGATAGACCTCGTTTAGAAGAAAGAGAGGTCCCAAGTGCCACTCATGAGATTAACTCGATTCGTCATCTTGTTAGAGATGCTTTTGGTCAGGGTGGGGAACATGACGCTTCCGCTGGGGTTGACCACATTGTAGAAGAGAGAGATGAACTAGTAATGAATGAGGAGACCGAACTCCCAGCTCATGATGCAGCAGTTGGACCTAGTGTGGAGGGTAATGATGCTTTCATCAAACTCATGAAAGAAGGAGTTTCTCATACGGTACATTGGTATTATTGCTGGCGACTTCACTGCACTGCGCCTTAGATTCGCTGAGTGGAGAGATCACAGGTAGAAGCCGTATAAAGCTCTTGTATGGAGAAACATGTTTGAGGTAATAATTTTCATAATTTGTTGTTGTAGTTGATGGTATATGTGTATTGTTACTAACCTCTTGTTTGAATGTAATCATCCAAAGTTTGCTATCATGCCCCATGATTTATTGCCTCTTAAGAGTTACATCATGAAACAAATGGATAGAGCTTGGTCAAGAAAAAGAAATTTGGCATACAATGAAGCGGTCGAGAGAGCAACAGGCGCGGATGGGCGTGTTGATAGGAGTTTGCTCTCATCGTTAGGCCCAAGAGGAGCTAGCAACCTTGATTGGTCTGAATTCCTAACCATACGCGGAGAAGGCCGGAGAAGAGTAAGTGAATTCCTATCCATCTTGTTGCATGTTTGTTAGTTGGAATTAACAACATATTTGTTTTCAATTGATAGGAAATTGTGGCGATAAATAAAGCCAACAAAGCAAAGCAAGTTAGAAAAAACAGGGGAGGGGCTAGACCATATAATACAATGCAAGCACAATTGACGGCTGAGCTTGGGTATACGCCATCCAGAGGTTTCATTTTGCTGCATGCACACAGATTAGCAGATGGAACATTCTCCTCTGATGTTGCAGAGTTAGCGGTACTTATCTTTATGAAGTAATTAGATTGCTACTAAAATGGTTGGTTTTGAGTTGCTTTTCTTGCTTTGGTAGGGAATGATTCAACATTATGAGAACCAGCCAGAAGTTCCTAAGCAGCATGGACCTAGTGACTCTTTGGATTTGGCGCACATAGCGTTAGATGCTGCATATGGAGGAGAGCACTCTGGAAGAGTATGTGGGAAGAGTTTTGGCTATTACCCACGAGTGGTAAGAATCTCATCTAATATGCATTATTAGTTCATATAGTGATTACATTATTGATGAAATCCATTTTGTAGTTTGAAGCTGCTTCTGGTTCTTCTGCACAATCAATGGCTCCAACTCAACATAATGTTGATGCCTCTACAATTGCGCGTGTGAGAGAGGAGATGGATAGAGCGTACGTGGAGAGGATGTAAGCTGACATCGATCGTAAAGTCAAGGAAGCGAAGGAGAATATCGGGAAGAAAATGGAAGGAAAATTCAAGAGGTTCTTGGCTAAATTGAAGGGTAAGAAGAAAGGTTCTTCATCAACTGAGAAAATGAGAAAGGTATCTTAGTTAGTCGAGATAACTTGATATTATTAAGTTTTTATGATACTGTTTTACTTTCTGCAGGTGAGTGGAGATGATACTGGATCGGGTGATTATGACAATCTCGATGATTACATAGTCACACCTTTGGATAGGCATGAAGGTAGATCTACAGTTGTCGGTAAAGTTGTTGCGAGTAATGACGATGATGAAGAGCTTGGAAACGCCGATGATTATGATGAGGAGGAGGAGGACGACATTGTAGGTGAGGAGGGCGAAACAGTTGGTCAGGGTGATGATGATGATGATGATGATGATGATGATGATGATGAATTGATCCCCTACTATGACAATTCAACTTCGGATGATGATAGTTAGGTGATGATATGTTACTTGTATCTCACTATATTGTCTAGTATGTTATATGGTACTTGCATTCTAGTGTGTTAATTTGAGCTTCGGATGATGATGATCATAGTTAAATTGTGTAATGATACATTTGGATGATGATGATGATATTAATTAAATGGTGATATGGTACTTGCATTATGTGGTGTTAGTAGTAGTTTATTTGAGTTGATTTGAGTTGCAGGTGCCATTTAATGGACGAATTGGTGAGCTGAATTTGCAGCAAAAAACTGCAAAATTAATAGCAACATTGGCGGTTACAACCCCCAAACTGCAAAACATAAGACTAGTGGCGGTTGAAACCGCCACAAAAGGTATAACAATCGTGGCGGTTATAACCGCCAGTAATGTAATAACAATTGTGGCGGTTATAACCGCCACAATACAACCGCCAGTGTACTATATTTGTGGCGGTTCCTGACCGCCACTTTTGTTCGTTTGTGTCGGACACTTTTTTGACGGTTTTTATCCACAATTGTGGCGGTTGTGCAACCGCCACATTTAATACAACTGTGGCGGTTAGAACCTCCACAATTGTGGAAAATAACCGCCACTAATACTCCATTTTGTTGTAGTGTTAGCCACCCCTCGGGGCCGCGATCACACTCTATATGGAGTGGTTGAGTTGTCTGATTAGAGTGCGAGGAGAGGAGATTGGAAGCCAATTACCCTTGCTAGAGGCGGAATGCAACTGACACATATGTTCTTTGCGGACGACCTCATTCTGTATGAATGGGCCTGAGAGGAGCAAGCTCATGTTATTAACTGTGTGCTGGAGGAGTTTAGAGTGATGTCAGGGCAGGAGATCAGCCAAAGTAAATCAAGGATTTACTTCTTGAAGTAGGTAGAACATCCCACCTCGCGTTCGATCTGTAACAAATTTTTTTTATGAATTGAGCTGATTTTATTCATCAAAAAGAGTGGAATAACAAGACAAAAGTTCAATCTACAAACCAAACTAAAACCTATAATAATCTATTCAATAACGCTAACTATTCCATCTTCATTCTTTCTCCCATAAGCATAGGATCGAATCTCCTCTTTGATCAACTCCACAAGTGTTTCCTCATCCTTCCTAGCTCCTTCAAACACCCTACAACACCTATCAATCCAAATATGACATATCAACACTCTCCATAACAGCAATTTAGCTTTGCCTTTTGCACCGCACCTCTTCCAGCTGCAAACATAATTGATCATATCATCCCAAGCCTTCCCAACAATATCTGGTAATACACTGGTGGTCACCTGGGCAGAGTAGGGACAATCAACAAACAGATGTTCCTTAGTCTCCTCCCCTGCCAGACATAACTCACACGAAGCATCAGCATTAGCATCCCATTTCTTGACCTTATCCTTCGTATAAATTCTACCTTGAACAATTAGCCAAGCAACCACTGAACGTCTAGGGATATAACAGCCTGACCAGACATCATCGTACCATAGCACAGGCTGGCCTAGAGGTCTTATGGTTTCCAAAACCATACTTACTTTATACTTCTGCATATACCTTCCATTCCAAAGCAGCTCACCATTCGTGTCTCTTGTAATGTACTGTTCAATTGAGGCTCTCATCTTAAGAATTTTAATCCAATGCCAAGAACCTATTGTAGCTTTTACATCCCAGAAGCTCTTCCAACAACGCTGGATTTAGGGCACAACCTTGGGGTTCCCATTCTCCATGGAAGGAATTCCAAAGATTTGTATGCATATCTTCTTGAGAAGCTTGATCAGATATTATCATGTTTGAAGACCAAAGCCCTTTCTGTTACTTGTCAAGTTTCTCAGGCGAAGCAGGTTCTTAACTCAATTCTAAATTTTGCAATGCAAGCTACTCCTCTTCCTACGATATCTGGGAGCGAGTGGATCGTAAAATTCATAATTTTATTTAGGGCTCCGATAATGCTGCTAGGAAGATCCATATCCTAAACTGGGATACTGTTTGTGAACCAAAATCATAAGGTGATTTAGGAATTCAGAGTGCTAAAGAGTTCAATTGTGCCTTTATAATGAAACTTATTTCGGGTATCCTTAAAAGGCATAACAAACTTTGGCAAAGTTCTTCGTACGAAGTATAAGAAGACTTCTGGGAACAGTCTTATTCTGAGGAAGTTGAAGCAAATGTCGATGTGTTGGAGAGGTCTATAGAAGGTGTGGCCGACATTCACTTGGGGAATTGCTTGGTGTATATGGAATGGTGTGAATACTAATTTTTTTAGAGAGAGATGGATTGATAGCAGAATTTTTATGGAAGATCAGTTTAACTCGCCGGGAGGGATGGAGCACATGGTGGTGGTAGATTTTTGCTCTAGGGATGGGACATTGCTAAATTTTCCGAAGCTGTCCCGCATAATTTGGTCGAAGCGGTGGTCCGGATGACAACCCCTAGTAGAGAAGTGGAGGATGATCTTTTGATTTGATCCTGGAACCTGATGGTCAATATTCGGTGAGATCAGGTTACTTGCTTGCACAGGATAATGAGGGTTTTTATAATAACATATGGGACCAAATCTGGTAATGGGAGGATCCACAAAGAGTTAGACATTTTTTGTGGCTTGCAGTTCATAATCGGTTGCTTTCAAATGAAAAATGAAGAAGAAGACATCTTGCAGCTTCAAACGAGTGTGGGGGATGTGTGAATGGGTTAGAAACTACCCTCCATATCGTGAGAGACATAAACTTGGCTAAAGAGGTGTGGTACGAGTTACTTGAGATTAGTTTTTCTCGATAAATGCTCACATTTGGTGGAAATGTTTATTTCAGACAAGAATTGGTTCGCTCACATTTGGTATTACGAGTTGGGTGCTATGGAAAGCTCGGAATGAGTGTGTTTTCATAGGGAAGGCAACACTCAAAGTTGTTGTAGTGGGGCGCTCCCGGTTTTAGATTGGGACTTTCTCTAACTTTTTCTCTGATGCAAGGCACTTCGAGCTAACGGGTTGGCTTCGAAAAGGTTAGTTGATGTGTAGTGGAGAGCGGCATCCAATACCTATGTCACCCTAAACTCGGACGGTTCTATCAAAGGTCAAGTAGGGGATGTTTCAGCTAGTGGCTATATCCAGAACTAGGAGGAAAGAATTATAGAAGCCTTCTCTTGCGATCTAGGTAAGTGCTCCATTACTAGAGCAAAGTTAACATGTTCAATTATGGTTCTTGAAGGAGCTTGGCAGAGAGGTTTTCGTGATGTGGATTTACAAATGGACTCTTAGTGTGCTATATAGATTCTTCAGGGACAAGGAAGTTTGGAACACCAACATGTTGTTTCTATCTTGAAATTTAAGAAGCTAATCGAATGAGACTTGGAGAGTGAGGATTGACCACATTTATAGGGAGCGCAATTTCTTGGAAGATTATCTTGCAAAGCGTGGACACAATCTTAGCATGGGAACACACGAAATTTTCCTTGATGACACAGAGTTGTAGTATTAGTGTCGTTACGATGCAGTTGGTAGCGGATATGCCAAATTGATTCATGCAGTTTAGTTGTTTGTTTCTCGTTTCCCTTTTTTTATGTTTTAGATTTAAACATTACATTATTAGGTTATATTCTTGAGAAAAAAATTTCTCTTACTTTTCTTTGTTAAGTCCTGGCCAATATAGGGATTAAAATATATTTCAGTCGAGATCTTATACACCTTTATGTTATGCCTTTAGGGTGGACTACTTATGTCGAACTTAACCCTTTCAAGGGTCTTGAATGTCTTCTATCACGCAAAGTATAGGATGTAATCGATAAAATTTCAATTCTTAGGGATTCTTTGGGTGGGAGAATTGGGGTGGAAATTACGGGTGATTTAGGGTTCAAATCCCTACCCTAGAGATTTGGAAAAAATACGTTGTTTGGATGTAAAATAATCTTGGAAATTGTGGGTGACTTGGAAACCCAATGGTGGCCCTAGATTGATTTGAAGGAGATTTTTAATCTCCATTAATGTGTAGAGATTTGGAGATGGAAGAAGAGATTTGAAGACATTTTTACCCATTTGCCCCCAATTAAAAATGGAAGATTGATATACCAGCGTTGTTATGACCGGACCGGACCGGCCGGTCCGACCGGTAAAACCGGGAACCGGCACCAAAGCCGGTCTGGTCGACCTTCAAATAATAGGCGGTTCAATTAAGCCTAAAATATGGGTCGACCCGGTAAAACAGTGGAAATCGGTCGACCCGCTTCAAGCGGTTTCGGCCGGTCGGATTTGGACGAACTGAAAAAAATAAGTGAAATCACTCTCAGAAATCCCCAATCCGAAAATCAGACAGCTCTCTCCCGACAAAAACCTTATCGTCGGCCGTCACGCCGTCTCAACGCCGGCCATCGTCTCCTTCTTCTTCGGCCACCGTCCGTCGTCGTCTTCTTCTTCTTCGAGGAAGAGAGAATGGATGAAGACAGCAAAATAGCAGGGATGAAGAAAGGAGTTGGGATGAAGATTGATTTTGCATTATGATATAAATGATATAAATATGAGATGGATGATGACCAAGATGGTTACTGCTACTGTTGTTTGAGAATGGAAGGGAACTTTGATTATTTTTTAGCCTGGAGTGGAGAAGAGCCGTAGGTAGAGGAAGAAGAAATTAGGAGAAATTGGGAGAATGCTGGCGGCGGCTGCACTTTAGTGTTTTAGATCTAGGGTTTTCTGAAAGGTATATATATTTAAATACAAATTACACTTTGGTACCTCGATTATACATGCATGACTAATAATACATAAATTTTTAAAAGTTGCAGTATGAGCGGTTCTTATACCGATTTTTACGATTCAATCCCGGTCGAATCTTTAACCCTTAAACCTCTCACTCTACCGGTTCAATGACGGTCTATAGGACTATTTTGGTCTTCAATAAAATAAATTTTAATTTCAATTTTTTTATTTTATGATTCTCCTACTTAACCTCTCTCCAAATCACCCATCCAAACCTTCTATTTTTCAAATTGTGAGGACAGCCCAATTCTCATGCTGTAAAATAAGTCTTAGGGTGTGTTTGGATAAATGGATTTTAGTTTGGTATTTGTATTTGGTATTTCAAATTCCAAATTTTCTTGTTTGGTCAGAAACTAACTTGTGTATTTGAATTTGAATGAAATCAACCCTTATAGTTTTTAGTTGTATTTCAAATCCCCTCTTAAAAGTAGTGATTTCAAACTATACCAAATTCAGATCACTCTATCCAAACACACCCTTACAATATTGGGTAATCCATATTGTAATGCCCCTCAAGCCCAGTTTAAAAAATTTCAGTAGAACTTGTATGAAACTTCAGTTGTTTTATTGATGACTACAATTAAAATAAGGCTTACAATATTGGGTAATCGATCTCGATTATCGAGAACTATTTCGTATACTCTAATTACCTTGTACTCCATAAAATCCAACATTACTGTAAGATTATATTATACAGTTACAAACTTGGGTTCTTGTTATCCCATCAATTTCATCGTCCCCTCCTCCAAAATGGCTTTAACAAGTAAGTTAGAAAATAATAAAAATTGGGTGCTTTTGATACGAATAATAGAATCTGTTGTGGTTAGTTAGTTGTCTTTGTCTGTGTAATGTGTTATTCCAAGCACAACACAATTTTGGGGAAAAGGAACTAAAAGGTGTAAACTTTTGGGGGAGAGCCTCATTATTATTTACGATCATTAGTGGAGTTGTTATTGTTGATTGATTGCTGGCATGTTTTTTGTGAATGATGTTGCTAGCTAGCTATACCCTCCGCCCCAAAACCGGGGTTATCATCCACCCTCTAATTTTTTGGAGTTCGCATACATAAATAGTCTTTTATGTAGCCTGTAGTTTATTTTGGCTGCGACTTTGAATGTTTCACAAATCTCTAAATTACATTTTATCAAATGGCAGTTGATAACTCCGAGTTTCGTGACAATGACAATTGTTTATTTCATTCATTGCAACAATCATCATCCACGGTTAGATTTAGGCACATTTGGAATCTTCTCTTGCAAATTTCATTCATTGCAACAATCATCATCCACGGTTAGATTTAGGCACATTTGGAATCTTCTCTTGCAAGATGGCTAACTCATGATTGCTTAGACCATGAAGTATAGGCATAAAGAGAGAAGTTATTGGGATGTTAAAGCCACAACTGACTCATGGCATGGATTAAACTCCTTAAGATGAGAGCATCCATAAGGCAGCATATCACAAGAGACAATGTGGGTGATATGCTTTGTGTAGATTTGGTTGGAATAGTTTAAGTACATCCAACCATGTGCATATACTTCTATATTTATAAAAGGATTAGTTACATAAAAGTAGGGAATTAGTTACACCATAATAAGAAGGATAAATCCAAGATAGAAACTAGAATAATCTAATTAAATGGTGTGATCCTTATCACCCTCCCACAACCCAATGGCGGGTCCGACAGTGAGCTTGAGACATAGAGCCGTGAACCTTGGTGCTGGCAGCGGTTTCGTTAGTACATCCGCTATTTGATCCTTTGTCAAAATGTAGGCAATATGTAGGTGTTTCGAGGAAACCTTCTCTCAAACAAAATGGAAATCGATTTCCAAGTGTTTGGACCGACTGTGAAAGACGGGATTCATGGATAAGTACGTCGCACCAATATTATCACACCAAACTATCGGTGGCGTTCGTAGAGGGAACCCGATCTCCGCCAAAAGAGACGTAAGCCATAGGACCTCCGAGGAAGCAGTAGCTAATGCCCGATATTCAGCTTCCGTTGACGACCTTGAGACTGTTTTCTGTTTCCGGCTCGTCCATGATATAAGATTGGGGCCGAGATATGTAGCATAAGCACTTGTGGACCGACGGTCAGCCTCATCCCCGACCCAGTCCGCGTCGGTGTAAACAGATAGAGTGTAAGCCGGATGCCTTCGGAGAGTAATAACATGTGTAAGAGTCCCCTTGAGATAGCGAAGTACCCTCTTTAAGTGAACCCAATCGGTCATTGTCAGAGCTTGCATTGTTTGCAACAATTTATTAACCGTGTAATATATGTTGGGGCGAGTCATTTGTAGGTACTGTAGGCTGCCCAAGAGTTGCAGAAATTCCGTGGGGCGTGCGAAAGGCTCTGTATCAGTCACCTTTGCCTTACAATAAGGCGTTTCCACGGGGTTCGAATCTTGAAGCCCTGCTTTTTGTAATATCTCCCTTACATACTTCAACTGCGTCAGGTGCATGCATGCATGGGATTGTTTTACCTCAATCCCTAGAAAGAAACTCAGGCGCCCTAGGTCCTTCAGCTTAAATCGTCCAGCCAACTCCTGTATAATTCTTTGCACCTGTTCACTCGAAGCTCCCATTATAATAATATCGTCTACATAGATAAGCACAATAATTGGAGACGGGTTAGAGAGATAGAACAATGAGGTATCAGTTTTCGATCCTTCAAAACCAAGTTGTATCATGGCATCCCGTAAACAAGAGAACCACGCTCTTGGTGCCTACTTCAAATCATAAAGCGATTTGTTTAGTCGGCAAACATGACTCGGACGGCTCGGATCTGCGAAGCCGGGAGGCTGTACCATATAAACTAACTCCTCGAGTTTCCCATGAAGAAAAGCATTAGAGACATCCAACTGATTAATAACCCAATTTCTCGAAACTGCTATAGACAGAATAAGTTGTATAGTGGCAAGCTTTATTACCGGGCTGAATGTCTTTGTGCAATTTATCCCCTCCATTTGGTGGAATCCCTTCGCAACCAAGCGAGCTTTGTAGCGAGCTACCGATCCATCCGGGTTCCTCTTGATTTGAAAGACACACTTGTTGCCGATTGCCTTTTTGTGCAGACCCGGTTCCTCCAAAGTCCATGTGCTATTTTCAAGTAGAGCATTGAACTCTTCATTAATGGCTCGTCTCCAATTCTCCTTTGGATATGCTTGAGTAAAGCATGTAGGCTCAAAATCGTCATCATGGACTGTCGCTGAAAAGGTCTGGGGCTTTGTGTTCCCGATTATCGAACGAGTCACCATCGGATGTTGGCTAGTCATGGGTGGCTCGTCCCTTTATGCTACTGTCGGTTGAGGTTGTTGTTGGTTAGTGCTGTATAATGGCAATGAGGCTAGCGGCTGCATGATTGGCTGAAGGACGAGTGGGTTAGGGAGAGATAGGTGGGTGAGGTCGGTAGTCGGTGGTGTGGGTGTTGCATTGAGTACCGAGGGCACCTGAAATAGAAAGGTAAGTTCATCTAACACCACATGCCTTGATATATGAATTTTATAATTCATTAAATCCAGACAATAGTAGCCTTTGTGCTGTAAAATGTAGCCTAAAAAAATAGATGGAGCAGATTTCAGCTCTAGCTTGCTGGCCGAATAAAGTTTCAACCACGGGTAGCACAAAACACCCAAAAATCTTCAGCTGCGTGTAATCAGGAAGCTCATTAAACAGACAATGATATGGTATATCATGATTTAGGATAGATGACGGCAATCTATTAATCAGATAAACAGCGGTGCGGGAAGCAAAAGTCAAGTATTGAAGAGGAAGTTTAGCCTCATGTATGAGCGTCCGGCCTAGCTCGGTTACGTGTCTGTGCTTCCTCTTGGCACACCCGTTCTGTTTCGGCGTGTGGGGGCACGATGACTAAAAAATGATCACTTCCTTTGTCAGGTAATGTGACAACTTCTGATACTCTCCTCCCCAATCTGCACGGAACGAGCGAATAGGGCGGCCAAAAAACTTTTCCACCATTGCACGGAAGGTTATAAACACAGAAAGCATATCAGATATATACTTGAGAAAATAAATCCAACAATACTTGCTGTAATGATCATAAAAAAGAACGAAATATTTGTGACTATCCACCGAGTCTATAGGTGACGGACCCCAGACATCACTATAAATTAAATCTAGTGGTCCCGATGCACGATACTGAGAAAATGAAAAAGGTTGTTTATGCATCTTGCCAACACAACAGTCATGACATATATGCGCTAGCCGCTTATTAGGAAACAGAATATCCGATGTGCGAAGTGCCCGTTTCATGCTCTCCATGTTCGCATGCCCCAATCATCGATGCCAAGTGGAAAGAGTTACCAGATTCACCTTCGGCCGCGCCGTATGGAGGAATGAAAGCGGGATATGGTAGAGGCCATCCCTACTCTAGCCTTGATAAAGTATCTTGTGACTCTCCCGATCCTGTATGCACACCAAGTTTTTATAGAGAAGAATAGCCAGATCATTATCACGAGTTAGGGCACTTAGCGATACCAAATTCTGACAAGTAGACGGAACAACCAACATATCATTTAAAGTAACACAAGCTCCATCAATAAAAAATTTAGTTGAACCAGAATGGGAGATCGGAACAAGTTTACCATTGCTAAGCTAGACTTGGTCAGTGCCCTGGTACTCGGAATGCAAGGCTAGGTTGGCTAGGTCATTGGTCAAGTGATGCGTCGCTCCCGAGTCGAGTGTCCATGTGGCTACCGCTTGCGAGGGGGGCGTGAAGTAATAAGCTTGAGGTCCTTGCTTCCCTTGGAAAGGTGACAGACACATTTTATAGTGATGTCTGAAGCCGTTACAGTTATAGCACACTAGGGGACGACTTGGCTGATTATTCGGCTGGAACGACGACTAGAATGAGGGTCGGCCTTGGTAGAGCTGCTGTCCCAGAGTCTGCTGCCTTTGGAAAGTCTGGACGTGCGGGTAGCCACTCCGGCCTGTGGCCTGGTATGGCTGTTGTCGACTCCTTGGCCGTCTTGAGCGATCATGGCTGCCGGCAGTAGGGGCCGTACAATTGATTTGCGACGTTAGGGAGGCAGCCGCCTCTTCCATCTTCAGATCAAGCTCCTCCGACAGAAGCATCCCATGCAACTCTAGGAAGGTCACCTCGTCCATCCGATTGTGCAAGGAACAGATCAGCAGGCGATATTGTGATGGAAGTCCTCGCGTCACGTGCTGGACAAGATCCAAGTCAACTACAGGTTGGCCGAGGGCATGAAGACGATCAACCACATTCTTCGCCTTCTGAAGATAGTCAGCAATACTATCGGTATTCAACTTGAAATCCAGGAGTTAGGACTTGAGGGATCAAATCTGGGAAGGGCTCCCCGATCCAAAAGCAATGGCAAGTGCAATCCATGCCTCGCGAGCGGTCTTCACACCAACGAGGGTGTGTATCACCGACGATGAGAGCGAGTTAATCAACCAGCCAAGGACAAGATAATCCTGGCGGTGCCACCGTGTATACTGTGGCGTGACAGCTCCTTCGGCATTCACTCGGGTTGGAGCTTCGCTGGTTCCATTGACATGGGATATGAGATCATACCCAGCAAGAAAGGGTTCGATCTATAGTTTCCATAGCAAGTAGTTCGACGAATCGAGTTTGACGGATAGTTGAGAAGATGGGGGAGGTAACTACTGTTGGTTGGCGGCCATGGTTGGGTGGCGATGGTTAGGGTTTTTGAGCTAGAGTTTGCAGAAAAGAAAGAGGGAAAAAAAGGTTTATGTGGAGGCTCCGATTACCATGTAGATTTGGTTATAATAGTTTAGGCACACCCAACCATGTGCATATACTTCTATGTTTTTACAAGGATTGGTTACATAAAAGTAGGGAATTAGTTGCACAATATTAGGAAGGATAAATCCAAGATAGAAAGTAGAATAATCTAATTAAATGGCGTGATCCTTATCACTTTCAAATGGGTAGTATATGCAGAGATACAAAGTCAGTTTGGTTTGGAACACTATCAGAACAACATGTTAAAAGGTCTAGTGGTATGATGTTGTTTGGTCTGGGTACTATATTCTTAGAGGATCAGTAATTGGCTGGTTGGTGGTTCAGGACAGACTCTATACAAAAGATAAAGTCAAGAAGTGGGATGCAACTATTGATGATTCTTGTGTGTTATGTATGGCAGGAGTGTAGAACAGACTACATCTGTTAGTTGAGTTCTACTATACTGCACATGTTATTGACAGAGTTCTGCCACACATTGCAGGGCAATCCTAGAATACAATGGTTGATTCTATCTGCAGATGGAAAGGGAATGGAGTCTATGACAAAGCTAAAATGCTGCTCTGGAGAGTCCTGATTTGTCATATTTGGTTGGAAATGTGCTATAGAATTTTTGGAGGGGCCATGAGGACTGAAGATGACATTGTGGAGTCTATCAGGAATGAAATCCGTTCCTATGCCTCTAGGAGACATTATGAAGCTATTATAGCTAGTGTTATTTAGTAGGCTCTCTACAGGTTTCTTTTGTTCTTAGTATTTTGAGCACTTTTGTATGGCTATTCCACTATTTTTCTGAAAAAAATCAGCTCAATTCATAAAAAAGTTGCTCAATGAATTTCCCAATGGCATGAGTCTCCATTGACAAAAATTATTCACCCACGTGATCGTCTTCATTAGATTTATGATTCAGGAAAAAAATATTTTTTGTAAATAAATAATTTTCGTGATGAATTTCCATCAACAGTCTATATAGTTCGTATGCTGCTATACAAACTATATATACTTTGTACAAATGGTTGTACAAATTATATACACTTTGTAGGAGAGCTGTATATTCTGTATTTATTTTTGTACAATCTGTGTAACACCCCACCCTAGAAGATTCTCATTGAACCACTGGTTCAACCCATGCATACACTAATCCGGGTGTTACCGACTCCCATTCAATACATTGATGACATAAAACCATAAATTCATAAACTAATAACAAGTGAAAACCATTACATAAACCAATACTTATAAACCATTAACCTTTAACCAATAAGTTACAAGAACAACCCACAAATCGAGCAAACCAGTAATACAACAGTAATCAATAAAGAAACTCATACAATAGTTCCTAAATGCCAATACTTGATTAAAATAAAATGGATTAGGGTCATCTTGAACTCGGGCTACAGCACCCGCTATGCTCGACACATTATCCAGCTCTTCATCCTCGTAGCCTTCGTATCGCCAAGACTGACTACTAAACATACGTAATACCAAGATAAGAAAAAATAACAAGAAGGAGGGTCGGTGCTAAACACTGAGTTAACACTAAACTAGTAGGAAGTAAGAACTAGTAAGAAACAGTAGGAGAAGAACCTTAGCTCAAAGCCAAGGGTAAGACCCCATAACCAGTAATTAGAACCTAACAGTTCTATTCCGTAATCCCAATACCAATGGTTGGAACACCCAAAGGCAAGAGCCAGTAACTGATACAATTAACATCCATTATAAGTTATGTTGGAAGTACAAGCAACCCGTAGTCGATGTGTCTCAATAAATTCTCACAATGGACCACAATGATTTGGTCAAGAAGGACCCAAGTAAGTTGGTTATGAAGGACCCCAATACCAGTACCAGTAATGTCTATGGGATTACGCAATCCAGGGATGGGTCACCTATACTTTCACCTAGCTCCAACCATTAAGTAAATCTACTGTTACTTATGCTTGTTAGCCAATACCAATGGATTTAATAGTGAACATCCTCAATATTGTATATTAACCAGTAATCCAATACGACTATCTCTCACAATTTCAATAAAACAAAACTGAAAACTAGTAATAGCAATGCAAAATAATTAACCAATGCCATTAACCACTTCCCATACTTAATACCATATATACTAAAGTGGATACCAATAATCAAGATACTCAACATCATTAACCAATAATAACATCCAATACCAATATTATCATCAACATCATTATAGTACATCATAAGCACATAACTGATATAACCGTCAACTAATTCCTAGGGTATGGATCATCGTAGAACTGAATTAAACCTCTCACCTATGAACCGATGTGACACCTTTGAGTCGATACCTTGCTACTCAGCTTTTCAATGATCTTCTTCACTATAGCACACACCTCGAGTAAGGTTCCACAAAAAACACACGAATTATCCAAAACAAAATGGAAATCCTAATTGTAGAACCTTTAGACTTGAATTAGAACAACAATTGAGATATGAGTTTTCCCAAAATTGAGAGAGGGGAATCAATCCAGATGATCCCTGAACCTTCTTTCGAAGTTTCACGACGGTCCGACATCTCTAGCTCATGATCTAAGAGTTTCTCTCTTAAAAACAACATCTGTTCATCAAGAGGAAAAAAGAAAGAACTGATTTTTTTTCTAAATCTACTGCCCATTGAGTTCCTTAAATAGGGAAGGTTCAACGCTCATAGGAAAGTAACAACGCCTGTAGCCACCTTATATACTATGGTCGTTGTCACTTTACCAACACCCGTATCCACCTTATGTACTATGGCTAGTAGAAAACACCTAATTTTTGTTGTAGATCTTTCTTTGTTGAAACCACCGGGTCCGACAGTGAATCGTTTGGACGTCAAACGAGTGAGTTATGTCCAAATTACTGAACTATAACATCTTGATACTTCGCAATGACCACAAACTGAACACCCTCACTGCCAGAACTTAACAAGTTCGCAAATAAGACCGCCAACCAGTAACAGGATGTTATAATTATCCCCCCTCTATAACGAGGTTTCATCCTAAAATCTAAACCCTTCACTAGTGTTTCCTCGACCGAGGTTGCACTTGAACAAAAAACCTATTTAAATCTTGAAGTATGGCTCAGCCACCCACATACTTATTATTGTCACTCTAATGTCCTTAATCCCTTGTACCAATGTAACCTCGAAGTTCACACAAGAAGTTGAAACACAAAGCAACCCGTCGCACAAGTCCACGGGATCCACAACTCTGCCCCACCGCCAAAGGTCACTACCCAGCCTCACAACACCCCTACCTTTACGATAAAAACACAAACACACCTTTGACTCCTTTCATCACCAAGCTTCAAAATCACTTAATTTCTCAACTGGCCAATTAACCAGAATAGGGGTATTACAATTCTTCCCTCCTGAAATGGTTTTGTCGCGAAACCTCAAACTGTCACCCGCTAAATGCTCCGAAGAGACCTTCTTCCGAAGAAAAACCCCCAAATAATGATTTGACCAAAACCGTAACAACCGTGTGCAGCCCGTGTCTCTGGTCAAACTTCCATACCTCAAATTAATGATTTGCTACGACCTTTAGAAAACCGTCAAAAATACCCGTTCAAAAATAACCTCAAACTTAACCTTGTTGACCTCCCTAGACGAAAGTTTACTAACAACTACCCGTTCTCATACTAATATGCCTCGCAGTTCAACTTATATGACCCATTTCTCTGACCGAATTCTAAATTCCAAAACCAACCAAAACTAGACATGCTCCTTATAAATAGAGGTGGAAGTTTGGGATTGGGATTGGGGAATTCCCATTCCCAAATTTAAATTCCCAAATTATTTAGGGAATTGGGAACCCATGTACCAAAATTAAAACTGAAAATTGGGTTTGGGATTAAGAAATGGGAATGGGAAATTAAGTTTGGGTTTGGGAAAGCCCAAATACCAAACTAACCCATCAAACCCAGTCTAACCCATAAGAACAATTTGTTTGGGACTTAACCCGTTAAACTTTTTGCTAGTAAAGTTTGAATAAAAAAATATGCCGCCATAAATTATACTTGCATAACTCAATTGTCAAGATATACCGCCAAAATCCTTTTAACATTTGGGATTCTACCGTCAAAATTTTGCTATTGAATTCCACCAATTAGGGTTTAGGGTATTATCGCTAAATTTTGTCAATATCGATGAAAAGCTGGCGGTGAAGAAATTATGGTGATGTCAATGAAAATATGGTGGCGGAATTCTGGTGACATAGATGGAAATTCGGCGACGGAAGTTCGGCAATGGAAGTTCGGCGACGGAAGTTCGGCGACATCTGGGAAAGTCCAACGACAAAAATATGGCGGCGGAGAAAGTCCGGCAACGTAGATGCAATTTGATGTCGAAATTCCGGCGACATCGATGAAAATTATTCAGCGGAAGTTCGACGACATTTGCGGAAGTTTGGCGGCGAAGTTTAGCGTTGGTGACAAAATTCTGGCGACGGAGAAAGTACGGCGTCATCAATAGAAATTTGGCGAAAATATTCAAGCGACGTCGATGAAAATTCGTCTCCAAAATTTCGACGTCATTTATGAAAGTCCAATGACAAAAATATGCGGCGAAAGTTTGGCGGTGGTGACAAAATTCCAATAGCAAAAATCTGGTGACGTCGACAGAAATCCGGCGGCAGATGTTTGGTGACATTGCTAAATTCTAACGAAGCAAATTTGGCGGCGAAACTTTGGCGGTGGTGATGGAAATATGGTGGCGGAGGAAGTACGGCGACATCAATGGAAATTTGGGGGTGAAATTTTGGCGACTATACATTCGTGAAAATTTGACGATGGAAGTTTGACGGCATCTGCAAATGTCCAATGACAAAAATCTGGTGGCGATATATGCAGAAGTTTGATGATGAAAATTCGGTGACAAAATTTTAGCCAAATTTGAGAAAGATTCCATGTGTTAATTTGAATTTGGGAATTTGGGATCCCGATTCCCAAATTAGAATTCCCGTTCCCGAATAAAAATTCGCAAATTAAATTCGGGATTGGGAATGGGAGCCTTAATTTGGGATTTTGGAAATATGGGAATGGGCCTCCCATTCCCTCCCAATTTCCACCCATACTTATAAATCAAACTGATAACTCTTATCGCTTGTGAAGTGACTATACTCCATTTTCAAACCAACACATCTATTATCCAGTACTTTACTTCTTTTACCTCTGAAGAGTATACTAAAAGAGGTCATGGCCAACACTGTACCCATTTTCTTGTTTTTAGACATAGTAGTCTCCTTGACTCCCTTAAATAACTCGTGACCCCACTTTCCAAGCCCCAAGGCCAAAACACCACTACTGAGCTAATTCCTTACTTATATTATTCCCTGAGTCACAAGGTTTCAGTATCTTGCCTTTCCATAAAGCATTCCCAATTATCCTCTAAACCATCCCAATACTCGTCTGGCTTAATGAGACCCGTCAACCAAAAGTCAAACCTGCCCATGATACTCACTAGCTCAAACCATAACAACTTGTATGCCATGCTCGTTTCCTTTCATGTTGCTCGTATTAAACCATGTACTACCACTAAAGCTGTCAAGCTTCTCCGCTTGATCATCAAAACTGATGTTTCCTTCCACAATGTAAGGTACATGCACCCTCAACCGTGTAACAATTCTGGTTCGACCTATTAACCATCACCTCTATGCTTCTAAATCTACCTTTAATAGATAAACACTCACTTAAACTTTTAAACCTCAAAATGTATTCATAAAAAAACCTCAAAATACCTTTTTAGATCCTTTAAACATAAACCCTTAATCCTACCTTCAATCCTTTAAATCTTCAACATTTCTCCTTTTGTAAAATCTTGAACTTAAAATCTCAAGCTAAAACTTTCCTTTAAAGAATACCCACTAGTATAACCGAAACCCCATTTGTCTTTAAAATTGCATTTCTACTACTGAGCTTTAGTCAAAATAATTTAAATCCATAAAATTCTCCACCTTCTAAAAATCCTTTGAAACCAAAAATATTTAATTCAATACATCTTTTAAATCATGAAAAATGATATTTGAGCAAAACTTGTTTAAACCAATTGAATGAACATAATTTGTCCTCCCTCTCAACGAAACCTTGAGTTTATTAGACTTGATAACACATCTCTTTAAATCTTTAAGACAACTGGTACCTCTCATTAACCATGACAAAACTTTAAATCAAACTTTCACTTTTTCACCATCAAAACTATTCTGAAAAGTTTTACTTTGAAATACTTCAATAAATCCATTTTTTAATGAATTAGCTGATTATATTTCATAAAAAAACAAGGAATCACAATACAAGGAAAAAGACTAAGAGACCTATCTAATTATATTTACATGTAACCAACTATACTACTTTCCTCCCTATGCCCTCTAGCAAAAAATCAAAATTTCTTCTCTAATTAGCCTTCCTATTTCTACCAAACTCAAAGAGGCCGCTGTAAACACTCTTCGGCATCTTTCCATCCAGACCATACTAACAAGAACTCTCCATAATAATCCCTTGAGCTTGTTCTTCACATTGTCTATAGTCCAACGTTTTGCTTCAACCATCATGTTGCACCAACTACATCCAGCTAACTCAGGAATAAACTCCTGAAGCAATACTTTCGTAAAGGCACAATCTGCAAACAAATGTTCCCTCGTTTCATCTGCACTGCTGCATAGCAGACAGTTTGGATCAACACTAGGGTTCCAACATTTGATCTTATCCCTAGTATCCGGCCTATCATTTAAGATTAGCCAAGCAGTTATAGAGCGCCTTGGAATCACAAATCCCGACCAGATTAAGTTGTACCAATCCACAATACTACTCTTAGCTCGAATAACTTCCTAGATTTCAGCAAGCTTAAAGCTAGGCATATACCTACCATTCCATAACAGGTCTTCATCAGCATCAATATATATAAATGTCTTAACCGAGTCTCGAAGCTTCAAGAGCCGTTTCCACTGCCAAGATATATAAGGAGATATGACATCCGAGAAACTTCTCCCTTTTAACATGTAAGCATTCAACCAAGCAATCCACAATCAACCAGCCTTAGACAGAATAGACCAGATATGCCTGACAATATTTGCAGAGTTCCAGGACCTCAAATCCTTCACCCCTATGCCACCTTCTGTCCTTGGTAAAGCAACAATGTTCCAGGCAACCTTAGCTTTTCCTAGACCAATTTCGAACCCCCATAAGAAACTATTACAAACCTTCTCAACGTCCTTAATAAAAAAAGAGGGCAGAACAAAGTTGGACATCCAGTATTGCAAAGTTCCACCAATGACAGTATCAATCAACTGTAATTTCCCTGCATAGGATAGTTTCCTTGCCTTCCAATCAGTTACTCTACGTGTAATCTTATCAACCAGGACTTTACAATCACACCGCCTAAGCTTTCCTACAATAAGAGGCATTCCAAGATATCTAAAAGGGAGTTCCTCCTTGAAAAAACTAGAAATTCTAACCAGATTGTCCTCCTCAACCCCTTGAACACCAGCTGTATAGATTGAGCTCTTTTCAGGATTAAATTGTAAGCCAGATCATCTATGAAAAGCATAAAAAATATCAGTTACCTCCCTTACAGCTCCTTCATTTGCATTAGTAAAAATCAGCAGATCATCTGCAAAGCTGAAATGTGAAACACCAACAGCCTTACATTGAGGGTGAAATGAAACTTTTTTTACTTGATGGCCTGATTAAAAAGACAGCTAAGCACCTCCATTGAGATCACAAATAGGTAGGGTGAAATCGGATCACCCTGGCTTAACCCTCTGGCAGGGAAATAACCTTTGAGAGTTTCGTTGATATTTATAGAGAGCATAGTTGTCTGGAAACAAGTCTCAATCCATTCCACATACTGAACCGGGAATTGCATTGCTCTAAGAGTATTCAAAATAAACTTCCATTCCACCGAATCAAAGGCCTTCATAAGGTCCACTTTCATTGCACATCTTGGTGAAACCCCTGTTTTCTTTTAGTTCTTCAACAACTCGTGAGCTAATAGGATACCCTCTCCAATCTTCCGCCCTTTCACATTGCAGCATGATATAGGCCTTAAGTCTTTCATCTCAGTAGCTTGAGTTTTCTTAGGGATCAAGGCAAGTATGAGTGAGTTCACAGGGGAAGGCATGGTCCCTTTTTCAAAAAAAATATTGAACTGCTTCAACAATTTTCCCTCCAACCACACTTCAACTGTTCTTATAGAATAAGGCATTAAAGCCATCAGGCCCAGGGGCCTTTTCTCCAGCCATACCAAACATAGTAGTCTTAACATCATTAAATGAAATAGGTCTGACTAATCCTTTTTGCTTAACAATATTCAACTTTCTTTGAATCAGAGAATGAAGATCCACATCTTGAACCTCCCTATACTCTCCTCACTTTGCTTAAATTGCAAAAGACCCTCCCGCAACTCCTGCACTTTTTGAAGACTATCATCTGTTGGAACATTAAAAAGATTAAGCTTAGCCTCAACTACCTTCTTCTCTGCCTCTTTAACTCTTTTCTGAATATCTGAATAACATTCAGCATTTAACTTCATCAATTCCTCTTTAAGAAGCCTCAACTTCTTACAGATTTTATAAAAATACTCCACACATGTTAGCTTTCCAAACCTCTGCCACAATCCTACCATATCTGGGATGAGAGGCCCAGCAAGAGAAAAATTTAAACGGCTTTGGCTGAGACTTACTTTCAAAAACTGTATCCATATAAACAACACATTGATCAGATTCACTGGAAGGGAGAACATTAACTTTACTTCGGGGAACAAACTTTGCCAAGCAACATTAACAAGCAGTCTATCCAGTTTTCTGGCAATAAGATCATCTGACCTGTTATTCATCCATGTAAAAGCAGGGCCATCTGAAACATGCTAAATCAATTCACAGTCTCTAACACATTCTCTAAAGTCATCCATTTTCTCAGCACTGGCAGGTCTGTTTGAAGCCTCTGAAGGATCTTGATAAGCATTAAAGTCTCCCAACCAAGGCAAGTTACTTTGCTTTAAACTTCTCAAATTTTCATAATGTCTTCTCCTCTCACTCTTTTCAGTGAGGGATATATAAAAGTGCAGTAAAATGAAGAAGGCATTTCAATCTTAACATGAATATACTGACTACCAACATCAACTACCTTTAAGGGTCATCCTTCTTCCAGATCCACCAAAATTTCCACAAATCCCCATCAAATGAAAACTCTGCCATCCAACCTTCAAAAATTTCTTCAAACAAAGCAACAATTTTAGCCTTCCTAACACTTGGTTCCAAAATTGTAACTATATCGAGCTTATAATAATTAATAAAAGAAAAGACAACTGAATATTTACTAGGCTTATTAAAGACCCTAGTATTCCAAGCTAACACTCTCATCGACGTTTATGTTTTCGCGAAAACGAAGGATTCGTGGTGGTTTTTTATAACAACAGTGGTTGTTATAACCTCCACTGTTGTAAACATAGTGGCGGTTGTACAACCGCCACTGTTGAAAGCGTAAACCACCACAAATCCGTCCGCGACAAATGAATTTCATTGGCAGTCAGCAACCGCCACTAATAATCAACATTGGCGGTTACACATTGGAGGTTATAACCGCCAATGTTGATGTCCATAAATACAAAAAAAATCAGAAACGTGATCATCGACGATCACGTTTTCATCGGACCCACCACATACTCCCTCTCTCGTTACCTCATGAACGGAGATAATGGCGGCGACGGCGGTGATGGTGACGATCACCACCTCCACCACCATCACCACCTCCACCACCACCGTCCAACTTTCCCCTTCCAGCTACTAGAAAAAAAAGAGCTAGATTAACAACCTTGCTCCTCCTCTTCCTCCTCTTACCCTAATTCCCTCCTCACTTTACCTTCTACCACCAACACCGCCACAAATCCATCTCCGAGCAACCACCAAATAGTTTCGACGGACCTCCCCAAGAAACCACCTCTAAAGCGGGCCTCGACGAAGGACCGACACACGAAACTCAACGAAAGAGGGAGAAGGATCGTCACTTCGCTCAATATCTCGTTCCATAGCTCCGGATTGTCCACTCTTTTGCTCCCTTCGCACTTCAGATCCTCTGGAAAAGGAATGAAGGGTTTAGGTTTGACACAGAGAGAGACAGAGAAAGAGAGAGAAAGAGAGAGAACTGTTGAATATGTTGATTGGGGGAAATTGTGGTGTCTTATGGCTGATTAGGTTTGATAGGGATTGCAAAATATACAATGGCGGTTGTTTTTACAATTGTGGAGGTTATAACCGCCACAATTGTAAAAATATACATTGGAGGTTAAAACCGCCACTATGCAACCGCCACTATGCAACCGCCACAATTGCAATTACAAAGTGGCGTTCCACAACCGCCAATAATATATCCGAGATTTTCTTGTTTTTTTGTTGTAGAGTCTTAACCTTGAGAACACTCTCTGCTGCACCTGAATAACCTTCTTACTTACCAACTCCTCATCTGGCAATTCATCATTGCTGACTTGCTCTTTTTCATTCTCTGAACAGCTATAGATTGCACTCTCTCTTCAGGGACTACTTCAAGCTCAAGGCTACTTAGAGTTCTAAGCTGGCCAGGTGACTCCTCTACTTGTAGAGAAGCCTCAGAGTCATTGCATGGCCCCCCTCCAACCCCCTACACAACAATACCAGAGCCTGGTGCTTCCATCCCTCCAACTAGAGATGTAGAAACATTGCCAGTTCCAGCCCCGTTCACAGTACGACAATGGGTTGGGATGCAGAGACAGAGTGCAGAGCCTTATCCAGATTTTTCTTTCTACTTTTCCTTCTCTTTTTAGTCTTACTAGTCCATGTACCTGCATCATTAGCAGATGACTCTTTCACAAACTCTACTTGGTGTTTCACAACCTCTTTTAGCTTCTCCGGGATACGGATATCAAGCTTCTCCCAGAGGTGGAAGCAACAGAGTTACTTTGCTCCTTACCTCCTACCTGATCCTTAATGACCCAAACCTTATCCCTAGACATGGGCATTGACTCCTTACCCTTAACCACATCACCCTTCTTATACTCACGAGCTTGGAAACTAAGAACTTCGATAATCTCAATTACATCATCCTCCATTTGTACCTTAACAACCTATGGACAAGGGATTGATTTATCACGCAAAACACACACCCTCACATTCAATCCTTCCCTTACAAATTTATTTAAGGGTTTTCCAATCTTGCTCGAGACCCAACTAATTCTTTCCACTATGATGAGCAGCAGCGGCACATTCCTAAACAGTATCCACTCCGGAGTAGCATCAGGCCAGAAGCATATAGGCTTAATCCCATTGAACCACCTCCGCAAAAACATCCCAGAGTTATGGATATGCCATGAGCATTCTAGAACCCAATCATAAAGCTTAACAGACTGAAACTCCAACAAATAAAAATTATCTGACAGAATAGAGATTACCACAGGGCCTTCATACCCCCACAATTGGCGCGTCATAGTAGCAAAAACTCTCAACGGAGGTGGGGGTCAAGTGAACTGCGCAACCACCGCACCCTGAAGCTTTTAACAGCTCTTATCAATCACCGATTTAGGGATACGAAGCACATCGTTCACAACTACTGAATCTGGGATTTTGATGAAGCTCAAATCCAACTTTCTATCAGAGACCAGCTCATACCAAGTCTGCGCAGAACCCTTAGATCCTTCCCCTATACTCGTAAGATCCATCCTCAAACATCCCAATCACCAAAAACACAGAAAGCAATGAAACAGTACCACGAACAGTTACGCTAGAAAATAGGAGAAATACAGACGATCTGGACACGAATGGGTTCCCGGAGACCTTAGAGGCCAGCCGGCGATCCTCACCCAACCGGTGGAGTCCCTCCGGAGCGCACCCACTGAGGGATAAACCCCCACCGACAGTGAGAATCAAGAAAATGCCGGAATGAATTCAGAGAGAATCGAAATCACCCCACGCGCCAAACCTAGAAACTCTCATGTATACAAGACAATGATAATAAATCCATTTTTTTTTATGAATTGAGCAATTTTATTCATCAAAAGCTTGGAATGCCAATACAAAGTTCAAAGAACTCTAAGACCCAAAAGAGCTATCAATCTACTAAGCCAAGAAAGAACTCTATACACCAATATCTATAGCATGGAGCTTGGGGTTCTTCTCCATATAAATCTTAATTTCCCTTTCAGTATAAAGGATCATATGATTTCCATCTTCATGCTTTGAATCTCCAAAAATTCTGCTGCATCTTTCCCTCCAAAGCTTCGAAATGATGATCCTCCGAAGAAGCTGTCTAAGCTGCCCTCTAAAATCTTTTCCCCAACAGCATACCTCTGCAACTATCAGTTCAAACGAACTGCAATTGTCTAGCTCCGGGAGAAAATGATGAATGATTAACTTTGAGACCTTACAGTTTCTGAAAATGTGATCTCTACTTTCATCCTCCTCTTCACACAAAGCACAACATTTATCAACAAGGGGATCCCATACACTGATCTTGTCTCTGGTAGTAATTCGATCTGCCACTATCATCCATGTCACAAAAACATGCTTAGGGATAGAAAACTTACCCCATACACTGCTATACCACCCAAGTTCAGGATACTTAGGCCTAATATCATTCCACACTTTACTCACTTTAAACTTTGGCATAACATCTCCATTCCAGAGAAGATCACCCTCAGCATCAGTAGAAATAAACTCATGTGCCAGAGTCCTCAGTTTCAAAATTCTCCTCCAATGCCAAGACCCAGCAGTCAACTCCAGCTGCCAGAAAACCTTTCTTTTAATCTTGTAATAATGAATCCAAGCCACCCAAATCAACTGAATTAACCAAAGATGCCTTAGCACATTAGCAGTATTCCAGCTTCTCAAGTCTCTGATGCCAACTCCACCTTCTAGCTTCGGTACTGCAACTTTACTCCAAGCTATTTTTGCTCTCTCGCCCTCTACTTTACCCCAAAGGAAAGCACTGCAAATTCTTTCAACTTCTTTGATAATACTGATAGGCAAAATGAATGCAACCATCCAGTATTGAAGAATCCCCTGTACAACAGATTTGATAAGCTGAACTCTGCCTGAATAGGACAGATTTTTGGACTTCCAGTCAGACACTCGAGCAGTGATTTTATCAATTAAAATCCTGCAGTCACATCTCCTCAACTTTCCTGCTGCCATTGGAACCCCTAGATAACGAAAGGTTTATTCCCCTCTAGCAAAGCCAGACCCCTGAACAATTTCATCTGTACTGTCCTCATTAACTCCAGCCATAAAAATCTTACATTTATCAGGGTTAAACTGTAACCCAGATATGCTTTTAAACTCCCTCAAAGCTTCAGTAACCACCTCCACTGCACTGCAACTTGCTTTTGTAAAAACTAATAAATCATCAGCAAAAGCAAGATGTGTCAAACTAACCCCTTTACATTGAGGATGGATTTGGAACCTTCCTTCCTTAGCCTTTTTATCAAAGATGCAGGTGAGAATTTCCATTGAAAGGACAAATAGAAATGGAGAGATAGGGTCCCCCTGCCTGAAGCCTCGCTTAGCCTTGAAATAACCTCTGAACGAGCCATTAATGTTTACAGAAACCATAGAAGTTCTGAAACAAGCAGTAATCCACCCAATAAAGCTAGCAGGAAATTTCATAACTTTCATGGCTTCTTCAATAAATGACCACTCCACCGAATCAAAAGCTTTCATCAGATCTATCTGAATAGCACATCTGGGAGAGATCCCCTTTTTATTATAACTACTCAACAGTTCATGAGCCATTCTGATACCATCACCTATATGCCTCCCTTTTACAAAAGCAGTCTGATTCATACTGATAAGAGAAGGCAAAACCTCTACAAGCCAGGCCGAGATCACTTTAGAAATAACTTTATACATGACATTGCAAAGAGAAATTGGCCTATATTGCCTGATATCATCTGCATTTCTCTTCTTAGGGATAAGGGTGAGTGCAACAGAATTGACATACTTAGGCACATAGCTTTCATCAAAAAATCCCAACACAGCATCAATAACATCATTCCCCACCACCGACCAGCTATCTCTAAAAAACTCAGCATTAAATCCATCAGGGCCCGGACTACTATCTTTGGGAATAGAAAACAAAGCATTCTTAACTTCCCTAGGGGTAATCAGAACAATCAGGTTCTCAGCTTGTTGATCAGAGAGAGTCAAACGAATAACAGAGGGAAGACAAGCAATGTTTACCTCCTGATTTTCTCCCAAAAGCTACTTATAAAAGTCCACTGCAGTATGAGAAATCGACTGAAAGTCGTCCACCAGCACTCCATTGTCGTTTTTAATTTGCCTAATAGTATTAGTAGCACATCTTGCTTTGACATGAATAAAGAAGAACTTGGAATTTTGATCTCCCAGTTGCACCCAATTCACTCTAGATTTCTGCCGCAAAAAGCTCTCCTCATCAAGCCTTAGCTGATCCAACTCCTTCATACAATCTTTCAAACGACTCATACCAACATCAGAAGGCCTATCATAAACAAGACTTTGAATAAATCCATTTTTACTCTAACATTAACCTTAGAAAAAACATAAAAGAATTTAATCCCAAATAACTCGAAAATGATTCTCAATAACTCCATGTTTCGCTAGCCTCGTCCAATTCCAACGAATCACATAACTTCCACTCCATCCGTTGTTCTCTTATAGGCCTTTATCCAACATCCAACGACTTTCCTTAATTATCCATAAATTTCCATTATAATCTTCCTATACCACTTATTAGCTTCTCTTCGTCGTGTCTGACTAACTTGAGTCCATCATGCTACTTAGTTGTTAATTTAATCATCTTTCCCATCGACGTCTTGTTCATGAACTCTCGAACTCCTTACTTACTTAACTGACTACTCTACCTTTCAGCTCAAACAAACTTTAGGTGTGACTTGTAAACCTTCCTCGTTGTTTCCATACCTTGGTAGGATTGATGCTTTAGAACTCTAATTCCATTTCCTAACGTTCCCTACAGGAAGGTATACGTTACAACGGTCATAACCTTCTAGCATACAAGGGCCATTGTGCTGGAGACAACGCCCGTAGTCTGATACATCAAACGGTCATTGTGCAAGTCAAAACCTCCTTTAGCTTTACAATCCAACGACTGTTACCACTATTGTTACGCCGGTAGCCCTTATCCAGTATGATGAACTCTAGTAATCGAAAACCCAGAATGTCCTTCTGCTTAACTTCATCCAAAAAAACCTGAGACCGCTATTTTACTGAACCAGCTACGTTTTCCTCCACTGAAGAAACTAAAATCGATTCCCCGTAACCAACACATACATCCCCACTACACACTACTTGTCATTCTCTTGTTAGCGACTTCGCCTACCACTGCTCTTGATCCCAACTCGAGGCGTTCTTATTCCAGCAACACCATCAAGCTTGCAACTGAGAATGTAGAGGAATCCTTCCACTGATCCAATACCTTGACTCATTTTAAACCGTATACACTTTATAACTCGTTTGAAAAATTTTCCCAAAAATTCCCCTTTTCACATCAAGCAACCAAGCAAATACCATACCCTTGGAAGTCTAATGCTAACATAAAAGTGGAATACCAACTCCACATTGGGGTTCAGGACCTCCCATAAAATTAGGTAGAAGCCCTATGAAGTAGAGATGATTAAAGAATTATCTTATATTCCAAGTGAGGGATTAGCGTCAATAGGTCAAGACGAGTAACGTGAGGAGTTCCAATTCGACTTAGTTGAAATTAGGGATTTTGGCATGAAACTGTAAGAGAGTAAAACTGAGAAACTGTTCTATGATTGTTGCTTGATTGATTGTGATGCACTGTTGTGTATGTTGGGGACTATAATGAAATGTGATGATTAACAGATCTGATATAGTAATGAGAGATAGGATGAAATGGGTTTTCTAAAGTGTTTCTGAATATATCTGTTGTTGTCAGTTGTGACTGGAGGAGGATGGTTCCTCCAATGAGGGATCATTCTATGAAGCATGCAAATGTGGGTAACCCTAGACCTTGTGACATGGCTACCTCTTTTCCTTGTTTATGCAGGTGAGGTGGCTGGCAAGGCTAGACGTTTACCTTTGTTGTGATTGTGAATTCGTGGAATGATGATGGAATTGTACTGTGAGAATTATTGGTGTGTTCTGATGGTATTGATGATGATGTGGGATGTTGGAACTGTGCTATGAATGATGAGCTAGGAAGTGGAATTAGATGATTGATGATTGTGACTATCAATTGATAAGACCAGAACGGGCCCACACTACCCCACCCATAATACTGTTGTGTTAGAGTTTGATTCACTGGGGGTGAATCCCATGGTGTGAAGTCATGGGGGTTGAAACCTCTGTTGAAGAAGGATCCCTATGAGATGCGTCGTGATAGATCCGTTGATATCTTCATCAATGGCGTGTTATCTCCCTACGGGATATGAATGATGTGATGGCCAGCGGTGGTGGTGTAGGATAACTCATTGGCACCTAATAACTCACCTAGTATATCTGATTGTGAATTGCTACATTTTTTGTTGGATTGATCTGTGAATTGAAATGTGATGTGAACTGAACTGTGTTGTGTTACTGACTTTTGGAGTAATGTTGATGGTTACGACTATGATGATGTTGTGGATTGTGAATTCTGAGTAGAGAACTGCACCTATGTGATCACCTAGAGTGTTCTAGGATTAAAAACTAAATAGACTTAAGATTGGTCCGATTGCAGTGTTGATTGTGGACTGTTGTGACATCTCTTTGAGGTTTAGTTCGGCGCATAATTAAGCCTAGTGGGTTCACTCAGTTTCGTTAGGAAGCTGATCCCTTCCTAGTTCTTTGTGGATAGGTGTTCAGTGCTAGAGTTTTAGTTGCCATTTAGTTGCTGGAGTTGAAGTTAATGCATGTTGAGATGGTGGCAGGAAGCATGGAGAGGATCTTCTGAGTCTTGGACCAGGAGTTGACCATTCTTTTATTTTAAGTTGACTATTTTGGGATTGGGATGATTTGTATCGGTTTGATTACGAACTTTGGGATTGTATTGTGAATCTTGGAATTGTAACATTGTAAACAGATTTTGGATTTTGATTAATGAAAGCACTTCCGAATTATTATTTTTTTGGTTTTTGTTATTTATATTAATTAAAGTTGTTATTTTTCATTTTATGTTCAAAGTCAAACCGTGGCACTTGTTCATGGTCTAACCATGGGTTTAAGCATGGCGATTCAGGATTGGGATGGTACACCAAGACAAGAAAGGATAACAAGAAGGAGGGTCAATGCTAAACACTAACTGGGCACTAAACCAGTAGGAAGTAAAAATCAATAAGAAACAGTAGGAGAAGATCCTTACTCAAAGCTAAGAGTAAGAACCCATAACTAGTAATATTAGAACCTAATAGTTTTATCCCATAATCCCAATACCAATGATTGGAACAGCTAAAGGCAAGAGCCAATAACATCTAGTATAAGTTAGGTTAAAATTACAAGTAACCCCTAGCCAGTAGTCGGTCTAATGTGTCTTAATAAATGGTCACAACGGACCCCATTGATTTAGTCACGAAGGACCCCCAATAAATTGGTCACGAAGGACCCCAATATAGCACCAGTAATGCCTAGGGAATTTCACAATCTAGGGATTGGTCACCTGTACTTTCACCTAGTTCCAACCATTAAGTCAATCTACAACTACTTTTTCTTGTTATCCAATACCAAGGGAGTTCATAGTGAACATCCTCACTACCGTATATTAACTAGTAAACTTGTAAGACTATCTCTGACAGTTTCCATAAAACAAGACTAAAAACCAGTAATAGCAATGCAGAACAATTAACCAATGACATTACCACTTCCCATACTCAATACCATACACTAACGCCGATACCAATAATCCAGAGTAGTAGTCAACATCATTAACCAAAATTGACAGCCAATATCATCAACAACGTCATTCCAATCATCTCTAGCTCTAGACCTAAGAATTTATCTCTAAAAAATACGTTCGTTAGTCAAATAAGGAACGTAAAACGCTCGTAGGACAGTGAAAACGCTCGTAGACAGCTTATGTACGACCGTTAACGCCCGTAGCCACCTTATGTACTAAGTCCATTGGACAACACCAATGGCTGTTGTAGAGCTTGCTTTTCTAAAACACCAGTTCTGAGGGTGCATCATTTGGACGTTAAAAGGAGCGAGTTATGCCCAAATTATTGGACGGTAACATCCTGAAACTTCACAATAACCACACTGAACACCCTTACTACCACAACTTAACTAGATCACAAATCAGACCGCTAACTAGTAACGAGATGTTACAACTTGTACAGGCGCTTTGTAAATAAATTGTACACTCTATATTTGTTTTTGTACAGTCTGTACAAGAACTGTATACACTTTGTATTTATTTTTGTACAATTTGTTTTTTTTGGTACATTAGGGTTGTTAATAGTTCATATAAATTGTATAAACTCTTAATGAAATTCATACACTTCGTATGACATTGTACAATCTGTATATGGCATACACTATGTATGAAATTCGTACAGACTATATAGACGACGAAATTCAAGGTGCCATCATCGGTGAAGCAGCCATGCAGATACGACGTCTAGAAAATTGGAATCTCCCTCCAACCAACTCGTTATTTGACCGAAAATATAGTGGAACCAAGATAGAACCCATTCATATGAGATGGAGAACTTGAAAAACAAGAAAAAATTATAACAGTTAGATTAGATGGAGGGTCGAGATGAATACTATGCTGAAGACAATATTTAAAATGTTATCTTCAGAACCTGACTTGACAGTTGGTTAACTGAATCTAAATTTGAGAAAATAGAGAAAGCATTAACAAATAAACTAAAAACATATATGTAATCCAAAATTTGCAAAGATTTTGATTATATTTAAGAATTCCAGTATCACCTTTACATTCTCAATAATTTTATCTCAAACCTTTAAATTTGAGTGAAAGTTTTAACTTATTTAATGATTTAGAGTGTAGGAAATTTATATCTATTAACATTAATTATATTTTCCATTTTTTTCTTATTTTGCCACAATATTATCATGGGTGATTGGCTGATGATGTTTTGCCATCTTTCTGCACTGTTTGATGAACTTTTGTGATTTTCTTGAGAGACTTTGTGACTCTTAAACTTTTTACAATTGAGATTTCTTCATCAATGAGGAATCTCTCAACTTGGCGTTCCTCAATTATTACTCTAATCACCATTGCTTCTATATCGGTCCGCCTGATTTCTTGAAATCTTCCTCGCCAAAAACTATTGGGGAATATGTTTGCACTTCATTGACAAGTGAACACTCCCCCCGCCACCATGGACTCCTTGGGTGTCTCATCCGCTTCGCCTCCATGTATGGTGACAATAGTTACATTGAAATTATTCTTTCAAATTTGGTCGTCATGGTCGATGGGCATACCAATTCTATCAAAGATTCCCCCCTCTTTTCTCCTGAATCCTGTAGGCATTCTAAGAACGTTCATCACCTTTTTTGGAATTGCCTCGTGTCTTTCCTATAGCACTGGTTTCGTCCTTTTCTCTATTCTGGAAGATATACTCCCATATCTTGCCTCTCCCCATCAATGTTTCAATTTCTTCCTTCAGCTCACGACAATCATCTTTGTAAGGACCTAGTTGCTTGTGAAATGCACACCACTTGGAGGAGTCTCTCTTCCTTTGTCCGCCTTCAGTGGTTTGGGCTAGCGTATATCATGCTTCTCTTGGACAATGACGGCCAGCAGCTTTCGTCGGGGCTCAATCAAGTTAGTGTATTTGGGTTTTTGATGGTTCGACCGTCCTTCGTTATTCCTTAGGTCTCCATTGTCCCTATCATCACATCTTTCTTCCTTTCTGGGATTTTTCTAAGATGAAAGCCCATTATTGGTGTCTTCTAGGGGTTCCGAGGTGTCTTCTCTCAAGTTGTCTAGACTATCCCCAACCATGATACACTTTTGTATCCTACATTCTTGATCTGAATGGGACCTAGGTTTGGTCCATGATATGGACTTTATAAGCTCCGCGTTCTTGGTGGTCGCCTTGATGTGTTGGATCGCCATTGGTAAGGTGACATCGACCATCGAGGTTATAGATTTTGACCACTTCTCATAGTAGTCCTTGAGCTACTCGTCTTCCTCTGTTTGAGGTTCCAAAAGACTGGCATGTTGTCTTTGATCGCTCTTTGGTTGGAGAACTTCGCTAAGAAGATTCTTTCGAAGTCATCCCAGTTCTTGATGATGCCTTCCGGTAGTACCTTGTACCACTATAGAGCGCTCCCTCCCAAGGTTCTAGGGATAGCCCTACAGTATGCCACATCAGTCACCTTGTACATCTGCATCTTGATAGCAAAAGCCACCAAGTGATCATTTGGGCTGCTAGTCCCCTTGTACACATTAAGGAAAGGAGGGGAGAAGTTAATGGGCATAATGACACTCGATTTGACGTGATTTTCAGGCTCATTTAAGCGACATTTCTTTGCTTAAAACATGGTTTGTAGGGTAGAATAACGAATATTCAATCGATTGCCCTATCTCGTGCCATTTGTGTTACCTTGGCCCGTTTCGGGTCTATTTGATGGTTTTCTAGTGTTTTTGTGTTAGCACAGGTTTTGGCCGTCAAATAAAGTAGCCATGGACATGTCTAAAGCATTGGAACATCGAGGAACTGAACCGGAATCGATCAAAGGAGCCAATTAAGTTCAAGCAATCTCCTGCCCGTTTACAAAGAAGACTTCGCCGAAAATAACCTAGTATTTTCGGCGAAAAGATTAGTGCAAATCGACTGGTGCCAAGACAAAGAAGTTTTCGGCGAAAAGAACCCAGAGTTTTCGGTGAAGATGCAAGGGAAAATCGGCTGACGTCAAGTGAAGGATGTTTTCGGCGAAAACATTATGTTTTCGGACCGAAACCTATTCGGCGAAAAGGACAGAAGGATTCAGCTGAGTGACCGGCCATTTACACAAGGATTTTCGCCGAAAATACCTTATTATTTTCGGCGAAAATATCAGGCTGATCCGGCTAATTTAGGGTTAACTATTTATACTTAACCCGGCGGCCCATACCTAAATATACAATAATAATTAATCATAATACAACTTTTCGAGATCAGAATTCAGAGAATCCTCTCAACTTCTGGAGTGAATAGTTGGAGTTTGAAGAGTCGGATAGAGATCGTGACGCCATCCCTTCCATCTCAGAGAACCGGAGCTAGGAGTGCAATCTACCGAAGATCGAAGTCTGTCAGAGTCGTCTAAATTAGGTTTTTCAGATTCCTTTCTGTTCTTCCTTTGAATGATGAACTCTTTCTTTGTCTTTGTTTCTTTTGTAATGATCATGAGTAGCTAAACTCGTTAGAGCTTAGACTAGATGAACCCTAAGTGACCCAAGGCTTTAAAGCGGTCACGGATCGGCGGTGATTAGATTCGAAGTTCAATCAGTTTCTCATTCATGTTTGATTTGTTCTTCATTGTTCATGTTTCTTGTCTGGATTGATCACCTAGATTAGATTCTTGTTAAGCTAAGGATAGAAGCCAACGCTCGCCTTACTTTAGAACATCAAATTGAGCAATTAACCTTATAACTGGAGTGTGCCTTTCGTAGGAACCGGTTAGGGTTAATTCACTGCAAGAGTAACTCATTAATCATTAGTAATTACACCAATTACTTAAGTCATTACGAGAGGCGACCGTACCCGGGCGGCTAGTTAATCTTGGTAGTTAGAACGGATAGAGCGAACGTTCGCCGGTCTTAAACCTAAGGGTAAGGAGTTATGGTGGTGTCTTAGTAATTGATTGAATGAGAATCGAAATCCGCTGATCTGTTGATTGCCAATGCCCTGGGGAACGAAGGGGGATTCAAAGTCTAAGTTCGTCTGTCATCCTTGTTTTCAAACCCTAATTCCCGATCTGCTTTCGTTAAATTTGTTTTAATTTCTCTACATTTCTTAGAGATAGAAGTCGTGGAACTCACACCACGCACAACGTGTTTGCATTTGAGTACTTTGTCAGTTTTGAAGTAGTCAGTCATAGGAGACCCTCGGAATACGATCTGCTATAGCTTTTTCTTAGCATTAGTAGTTATTTGTGTGAACGCATAACAACGATTGCGGCCTCACCAAATTGGTGCCGTTGCCGGGGACTTCTTTTGATTGTTCGAAAGAAGAATTGGCAATTTATTCTTCTATTTTCCATCTTTCATTTTTCCACCCACTTCGATTTTACACTGGTTTTGTTTGTCTTTGTTATCTGTAGGTTTACAGGTGTATGCCTCACCGTCCTTGGACTCGCTCTCAAACCGAACAGGCCAAGAGTGCAGAGAGACCAGTTAATTCAGCTACACCTCTACGATCACAGATTCTGAAGAAAGGCACATCCAATCCATTCATCACTCCGATCAAGATCGAGGAACCGAAGGAGAGTTCCTCATCTCCATCTTCACCTGTACCGTCATCTTCATCCGCTTCGTACACCGAGTCGCTCTCACCTCCTCCATCTCCTACCATGGGCGATAGATTACCACCAAATGGCAATCAACCGCCGCCACCACCACCTGCACCGAAGAGTCTAGCAGACTATAACAAGCCGAGCGCGACTAGCGTTCGATCTGCCACTGCCGTTCCGCGCATAGAAGGAGATCCTGACTATGAGATCAAGATTCCATTCTTGACTATGATCTCTAGGGATTTACAGTTTGAAGGCAGGCCCCTAGACAATCCTTGCACTCATCTTGCAGACTTCCTTGATCTCTGCAGTACTTTTAAGAACGAGAACCTCGACAAAAACACTCTTTGTCTGAGAGCCTTTCCGTTCTCTCTGAAAGGCGCTGCTAAGAGATGGCTTACTGGTAAACCACCTGGCTACTACACTAACTGGGATACTCTGGCTCAGGACTTTGTTGAAGAATACTTCCCTCCGGCCAGAACAACTGCCATCAAGGACAGTATTGCCAGATTCTCCCAGAAAGAAGGAGAAAGCTTGTATGATACTTGGAATCAATTCCAAGAACTTCTCTACACCTGCCCTCATCATGGATTCGAGCAGAGGCAGTTAGCTGAAATCTTCTCTCGTGGACTTCGAGAAGAATCTGTCAAGTGGGTCAATTCTCTAGCTGAAGAGGATTGCACTACACTCACTCCTGAAGCTGCTCTTCTTCACTTCGCAAACTGTGCTTCCAAGTCAAGGAACTGGGAGCGACAATCTGAAGGATCAAGGAGCAAGATAGATCTCGAAGCTACAATCAAGGCAGAGGTAGAGAAGCATCTGAAGAAGTCTACCACACCGATCAAGCCGCCAGCAGCTTCTGTCTATGTTGCTGATTGCGAGTGGTGTGGACCTTGCGCACATAACGGGGGCCGTTGTCAGAATTTTGGTAAGGCAGAAGTCTGGTCTGCCGAAGAGGTAAATTTCATCCAATAAGGCTTCGTTAATAATCAGAATGGTTATGCTGGTTATCGTAACTTCAGACAGCAAGGGAACTATCAAGACAGACCTCCCTACAATGCTGGCGCCAATCATAACCAGAACCAGAATAACCGCCTGGCTGGTCCAGCTCAGGACCAGAAGCCTAACCATCCGCCGGCAGGTGTCTACCAGCCGCCGCATCGCAACCCGGGCAATTATGGAACTGCTCCTGGCAATCGCCAGAATCAATATCTCAACAATACCTATCCAGGGCAGCAGCATCAAAGAGAGAACAATGTCAGTGACCTGGATAAGAAGCTCAGCCAGATCATCACCAGACTCGATGATCATGACAGTCAGTTCAAGGCTCAAGCTCTTCTCAATCAAGAACATATAGCATCTGGGCAAAGAATTGAGCAAGCCATGAATAACATCTCGAGCATGCTAGCGTCTGGTCGACCATTTGGCCAGCTTCCAAGCCAGACAGAGCCGAATCCGCGAAAAGAACAGGCTAAAATGATAACTGCTCGAAAACTTCCAAACCTAATTGTTGATGCTTTGTTCTGTCTTACGCAGGATCGCTGAAACTCTGGAGGAAGAAGAAGAACAGGAACCGGCGCCTAAGGAGGATGATCCTCCTCTTGCACCGTACGCCGTAAAGCCTCCTTTCCCAAGAGCATTGCTGCCAAATGCAAGGATCGAGACTGGCATGAAGGGGAACAAGGAAGGATATCCTGACATTCGTATTAAGAAACCTGCCTCTCAATATCCAGCTAAGTTATCTGATCCTGGTTCTTTTACTTTGCCTTTGGTCATCAATGATGTTGAGATTGAACGTTGTTTAGTTGATCTAGGAGAATCTGTTAATGTCATGCCTATGAGCCTGTTTGAAAAGTTAAACCTAGGAGAACTTGAACCGCCTAGTATGCAACTTGTCTTTGCTAATAGATCACTTAAAACCCCTAAGGGAGTGATTAAAGATGTTGTTACTAAATGTGGTCCATTCACGTTCTTAGCTGACTATGTGATTATGGATACTAGTACAGATGATTATACTATTCTCATAGGTCGACCTTTCATGGCTACTACTGGAATGAATATTAACGTTCCAAATGGTTCTTTAACTCTAAGGGTCGGTAAAGAAACGAAAACGTTCCATCTTAAAGATGGCATGAAATATGACTCTGGGACTGAAGAATCTCACTGCCTAGCCGTTGAAACTGTGGGGTTAACTCCGGTCAACTCCGTTACTAATGCTTCTTCTAGTGTCTCTAGATCAGTTCTTGCTGCAGGCATTGAACAGGTTATTGAGGAGAAGCCAGAAATTTCGGTTTAGAAGCCGCTTAAGAAGAAGAAGAAGGAACTGCAAGCCTCTTCTAAACCACCGAGCAGACCTCGAGGAAAGAACAAGAAGACGAAGACCCAAATGGTCTGGAGACCAAAAATTCTGTCGTCTTCCATCGAGGCAGCTGCACCACCATTTTGTTCCGAGCAACCGGCGCGGAACAAGTATGGAGGAAGAAGTCGAAAGCGTCTCCTAAGGAAGTACTAACGATCACCGATCCTGGTGATAACAAGCCGAAGATTAAAGAAAAGAAGAAGCCGACAGTCCTCATTCCTTCCATCGTCACACTCCAGAAGGATGACCTTTCCAGAGAACTGTTCGGACCGTTCAAGTTCGTTGATCATCTTCCCGATGGACGTACCAAGCTTTTACATGCAAACGGGAAGAGATTCACGTTTACCGGAGAAGTCCCGAAGCTGTACTTCATAAACTCCGACGCGAGTTTGAAGGAGAATCTGAGTTGGGATGTCTCCTAATACCGTCCAGGTATCATCCAGCTCAAGGACGTTAATAAAAGAGCGGTTCGTGGGAGGCAACCCACGGCTGGAGTCTGTTTTAATTTTTTGTCGAACTTGGTAATTTAGAGTCGGTTCGGGGGAGCCAAAAGTGTCAGTTTGTTTGATTTATTATTTTTCGTGTAGAGTCTGTGTGTCATAGAGTCAGTCGCAAGTTGATTGAGGTCTTTCCGATTTTTGTGGATTTAACTGTGATTTTCTGAAGTTGGCTGGATTTGCGAAAATATTTTCAACCCGAACAGTTCAAAATTTTCGGCGAAACTAAAACCCCATTTTCGGCGAAATCGATTTTTGGTTTTCACTGATTCTCCCTATTTCTTATTTTCGGTCCGAAATGAATTATGTTTTCGGCGAAATCGATTTTGAAAACCAAGCAGTGTATTTGAACTGAAATTTTCGGCGAAAAAGTGTTCTTGTTTTCGGCGAAAACGCACTTGAAAATCCGGCAGTGTATTTGAACTGAAATTTTCGGCAAAACCACCCTCTTATTTTCGCCGAAAATAATTTTGAAAATCACCCCACTATTCCTTTAAAATCCGAATTTACTTCCTCTCTCTCCTTCACTCATTTTCGTTCAACAAACCCGAAACCCCCCCCTTATCTTTTAAAAAAATCGCCGACCACCCACTCTTTCAAACCGCCGCCGCCGCCATCGCCGACTGCCGCCGCTCCCTTCCCCTCCCAATTCCGAATCCATCGAGCCCTAGAACAGCCAAATCAGAGCTTTGCAGCTCCAGTTCACCGAAACCCTCGTTTTTAACGTTTTTCACCGATTCCTCTCAACCCGTTCATTTTTAGCAGTCATGACTTCAAGGTAAGTTGTAGAACTTTTCAATACGAATCTTTTGACATACAGATTGCTGAATTTCGTCAGGGTTGACTTTCGGTTGACTTTTCGGTTTGCCTCGTTTTGCGTGCCGACTGTTTTCGTGTGAACTAGCTTAGCTGAACTTGTAGAACTGTTCTAGCATGCTTAGGGAGTTCCGTGCTTAATTTCCTTATCATTTGATCATAAGTTGCTATGCATAGGATTGATTCTTGTGATGTTGACTTTTGTGAGAAACGTCGGTTTGACCATGAACTGTATTTGATCGTTTGGCTGTCGTATGTGTTCATTCTTGTTCATATTATCGTGCTGCCATTTGAAATCATATTTTACCGTCATTTTCCAAGTTATGATAGTCTTGCCATGATTAGGGTTCAATATGCTTAAATGTTGACTTTCTAAATGTCAGTTTGACTTTTTGAACTCTGATTGTGCTTATCCGATTCTGGCTGTTCCTAAGTTTGTATTTTACTGTCTATAATTACCGGTTACTCCGCTTTGCTTACCCCACTTAGTTTCCCTCATTTCTTTATGAAATTGATTTTTTCTACTAAGTGTGGGGTAAGGTTTTGGTTGACTAATCTGTTTTCATTCTGGTTTTAGGAACACCACTTATGAGCGCAGGACTAAGGCTCGACTTGATGGCGCCTCGAGCTCAGGAGCTGCCGCTCCCGTCACACCTGCTGTTCTGGGTCCACCACCCGCACTCCCTCGCCGGGCTGGATACCATCGCACTATCGCCCGTCTACCTGACTTCTACTTCGAGTGCTTCCAGAAGCTCGAGCACGTCCGGGGAGCTGACGTGCGCCCTCTTTCCATGGAGTCACTCCAGGAGCATGACGAGGACTACCACCGGAACGTGCATGACGCCTTAGCACCGGCTGGTCTCCTCGAGCTGACCACCATCGCCGCCGAGTTCCCAGACATTGCCCTCCAGGAGTTCTGGGCATCCTTTGATCTGTATGAGCACAAGAGGAAGCAGCGCCAGAAGGTTGTGACCTTCTATCTTGGTGGGGTGTACAGGCAGCTCACCTACGATGAGTTTGCCGCTCATCTCGGCATCCCCTACGAGCACTATCACGTTCATCACCTCGGTTGGGGAGAAGATGATGACGAGGAGGAATACCACGCGCTCTAGAGTCACATGACAGGCGTGCCTGGAGATCGCCTCGGAGCCGGCAACTCAGTTAAGTCTCTCTCTCACCCGCTCTATAAATTTATTCATATGGTTTGGCGTAGATCCCTTCTATATGCACCCGACAAGGATCGCCACCATATCCTCAAGGAGGAGCTCATGCTTCTCCGAGCTATCCGAGAGAGCTACCCTCTACACCCCGGCTGGGTACTGGCTCGCATCTTCCGCCAGAAGACCAGGAGGAGGACGCCACCTCGCAGACTCCTGGGAGGCAACTTCATAGGACAGCTCATCATCTCCTTCGGCATCAGCCATGAGTATGGCCCGCACGTTCCACGACACCCAGTTAGGACCGTTGGAGGAGACTTGGCGGTTGAGTACGACTTAGAACTCGACCTCAGTCCCCATGTAGCAGCTGATCCTCCACTCCAGCCTGTGGTCGAGTCGGAGGAAGAAGATGATGCTGAGGAGCAGCAGCCGCAGCCGCCACCAGAATTCCAAGATTATATACCCTCGCCACACCATCAGGCAGGGTATGCTCACCAGTCGCCGCCGGACATTCCCGATCCATACCAGGCGCCTCCCCAGCAGCCCCGACATCACCCCGCGGATGTTGGAGAGTTGTACGAGCGACTTCAGGAGTGGCGCATCACCGACAACGCCACTCAAGAGGCGCGATGGACTATTATGCAGTAACATATGCGCCGCGCCGACCGGCGATATGAGGCACAGATGGCGTGGCAACGCCAGCTCGACGAATTTCTCCACTTTCCACCTCCCGGTTCACCGGACTAGCAGTGATCGGGTTGTATTCCTTTTCTGGTGTCTTCTTTTTATTTATTCTTTTCGGATTTCGGTCCAACTTTTTTCTGTGTGGATCCGGGACACTTGTCCCAGTTTCCTTTTTATGTTTCATTTGTTTTTGTTTTGTAGGTAGTAGGGAGATTCCCTTTGCTTCGCTTGGGTAGATTCCCTCCGCTCCGAGGATCCGTGCTCATCCACTACGCCAATCATCTCGATCCAGGTTCTTCTACTTCACTCTGAACTCTAGTCCCTTCACTTTGAGGACACAGTCTGATTTAAGTGTGGGGTAGGATGCTAGAGAACCTTGCATGAACGTGATTGCCCTTAATTGCATTATTTGTGTGCCTCGTGATTCCATTCTAGTCTCTCTAGCATTAGAATGGCTCAGTTCTTGATTTTTGATGTTAAGTTGTTGTTCAAACTTTCATAATGATGCTTAGACTGCTTAACCTAGAACTTGAGAACCAACTTGTATACTTTGATGCTAAATTGTCTGGTCAGAACAGAATTTTAAAATCACACTTGTAGTTTGTAGCCTTGATTGCATGAAAATGACCGAATCCGACTAGCAAACCAACTGTGAGCTTTTGATCCATTGCACATAACTTGCAATTTTAATTCTTTCTGAGTGATTTTCTGTTTACTTGAATGAGTTAGAATTTGCATGAGACCTACTCGAGACCACACGATGACACGAGTTCTAGAAGGATAGGGGCACCTAGATTCAGCTACTAAGCCAGATAGCCTACCAAACGATAAAATCCACTAGGTTTAGACCCTTGAGCTTGGCCTGTTCTTTCGTTCGATAATACATTACAGCCATTCCCATTCTTTCATTCCCCATTGATCCCCTGTGGTTGTAGTTCTAGATTGACCAACCGGAAGTCGGTTTGTGGTAACCTGCCTATAGCCATTAAACAGGTGGTCTTAGCTAATATGTCCAGACGTGTAAACCCCTCTAGCAACTAAAAGAAAAATCGGCACAAAAGAAAAAAGTAAGTAAAAGAAAAAAAAAATTTCAAAAAAAAATGAAGAAAAGAAAGTCAGAGAAAAGTTCAAAGTTTAGTTCAAATAAAACGTTCTTCTCCCTACAAATGGAAGAACGAAGTCAAAAGAAAAAGTTCAAAAGACAAGAAAAGAAAAAAATCGTGTAAAGAAAAAGAATAAGTGCTAGGTTGCTTGAGGGTATCATAGGACGAGCGTTCATTATTCCACCCGTGTTTGGTTAGACGGTAGGAAGCCATAGATTAGATTCGAGGGAAGTTAGTAGAAAGCTACACCGCACAAAGCCATCATCATTCATTCCCATCATCCATCTCATTATAAACCCGAGTAGTGTAGTATTCATTACGGTCCTAGCAGGGAAGTCCTTCTTGACTAGATACTCGTGTTGTCACAGTGGTGGAGATGTGGTCGAAATGCAAACCTATGACAGAATTCGGTAACAGAAAATGATCGAGATCAGAAACACGTCCTTAAACACAGAGAGTGAGAGTTCCCATTGTACTATATATATCCTGTGTGAGGAGTCTGGTCGGTCAGGTCAAATTCGTGCATAATTGGTTGCTAACTACTTGTCGTGTGCAGTTTATTAGTGAGACCAGGCAGTTTGGCTGATCTGTATGCATGTTAGGTTTCTTGTTCTAGGATCGATCTGTCTAATAATTCATTGTGTTTGATTGAGCTCCAATTTAATCGATCTTATCATTTATGAACATGAGCGTTTCTATTCAGTTTGCTTGAGGACAAGCAAAAGCTTAAGTGTGGGGTATTTGATGAAACTCGATTTGACGTGATTATCAGCCTCATTTAAGCGACATTTCTTTGCTTAAAACATGGTTTTTAGGATAGAATAACGAATATTCAATCGATTGCCCTATCTCGTGCCATTTGTGTTACCTTGGCCCGTTTCGGGTCTATTTGATGGTTTTCTAGTGTTTTTGTGTTAGCACAGGTTTTTGCCGTCAAATAAAGTAGCCATGGACGTGTCTAAAGCATTGGAACATCGAGGAACTGAATCGGAATCGATCAAAGGAGCCAATTAAGTTCAAGCAATCTCCTGCCTGTTTACAAAGAAGACTTCACCGAAAATAACCTAGTATTTTCGGCGAAAAGATTAGTGCAAATCGACTAGTGCCAAGACAAAGAAGTTTTCGGCGAAAAGAACCCAGAGTTTTCGGCGAAGATGCAAGGGAAAATCGGCTGACGTCAAGTGAAGGATGTTTTCGGCGAAAACATTATGTTTTCGGACCGAAACCTATTCGGCGAAAACATTATGTTTTCGGACCGAAACCTATTCGGCGAAAAGGACAGAAGGATTCAGCTGAGTGACCGGCCATTTACACAAGGATTTTCGCCGAAAATACCTTGTTATTTTTGGCGAAAATATCAGGCTGATCCGGCTAATTTAGGGTTAAGTATTTATACTTAACCCGGCGGCCCATACCTAAATATACAATAATAATTAATCATAATACAACTTTTCGAGATCAGAATTCAGAGAATCCTCTCAAGTTCTGGAGCGAATAGTTGGAGTTTGAAGAGTCGGATAGAGATCGTGACGCCATCCCTTCCATCTCGGAGAACCGGAGCTAGGAGTGTAATCTACCGAAGATCGAAGTCTGTCAGAGTCGTCTAAATTATGTTTTTCAAATTCCTTTCTGTTCTTCCTTTGAATGATGAACTCTTTCTTTGTCTTTGTTTCTTTTGTAATGATCATGAGTAGCTAAACTCGTTAGAGCTTAGACTAGATGAACCCTAAGTGATTCAGGGCTTTAAAGCGGTCACGGATCGGCGGTGATTAGATTCGATGTTCAATCAGTTTCTCATTCATGTTTGATTTGTTCTTCATTGTTCATGTTTCTTGTCTGGATTGATCACCTAGATTAGATTCTTGTTAAGCTAAGGATAGAAGCAAATGCTCGCCTTACTTTAGAACATCAAATTGAGCAATTAACCTTATAATTGGAGCGTGCCTTTCGTAGGAACCGGTTAGGGTTAATTCACTGCAAGAGTAACTCATTAATCATTAGTAATTACACCAATTAATTAAGTCATTGCGAGAGGCGACCGTACCCGGGCGGCTAGTTAATCTTGGTAGTTAGAACGAATAGAGCGAACGTTCGCCGGTCTTATACCTAAGGGTAAAGAGTTATGGTGGTGTCTTAGTAATTGATTGAATGAGAATCGAAATCCGCTAATCTGTTGATTGCCAATGCCCTGGGGAACGAAGGGGGATTCAAAGTCTAAGTTCGTCTGTCATCCTTGTTTTCAAACCCTAATTCCCGATCTGCTTTAGTTAAATTTGTTTTAATTTCTCTGCATTTCTTAGAGATAGAAGTCGTGGAACTCACACCACGCACAACGTGTTTGCATTTGAGTACTTTGTCAGTTTTGAAGTAGTCAGTCATAGGAGACCCTCGGAATACGATATGCTATAGCTTTTTCTTAGCATTAGTAGTTATTTGTGTGAACGCATAACAACGATTGCGGCCTCACCAGGGCAACTCCTCAATTAGGAGTGCCCTGGCCAACGGTTGTCTGAAGGCCATTTGGCGTTCACTCACCTGGTGTGATGGAAGGAACAGAAGAACCATCTTCTTAGCATTGACCATCTCTTGTGAAGGGACACACATAGGTGAACCCCACGCAGAGCTCTCCTTGGCACAAAGTGATTGGATTAGGCTTACCATGTTCTCATTCTACTTCTGAAGAGCGGCCACTTGCTTCACCAAATCATGTGTAGTGAGTGAGGCTTCGACAGACGAGGATGTCATGTGAGTCCGCCTTGTGCATCCCAAAGTTTGTTGAATGTCACATGGGGGTAACATCGAATGTTTCTGCGCGATCCTTCCTTGACTTTCATCCTTTTGGCCGTTTTCATTTTCCACCTAATCTTCAACATCTACTTTGTCCAAGTTGGGCATGGGAAGGATATTCGCAAGAACTAGTTGTCCGTTGGGCGTTTGTTGCGGGTTATTCCAGCTTCCGTCCCCCCTAGTTGTTTTTTTGTTAGCGTTTTCGCTACCCCTATGTTCCTTGTCTTGCTTACCGGTGTGACCTCCATGTATGCTTTTCGCTAAGTAGTTGAGAATTTGTCAGTTATCCCCCAATCAGGAGCGCCAATTATTCCGCCCAAATGGATATAGACGTACAATGAAGGTTCAACCTGGAGAGTGGAAGGGTGTGAAGTTGGTCGCCTTGTCCTAGTCACTTTGAGGAAGTCTGGACCATACCTCGCAAGGTTTACAAGAGACAGTAGTAAGAGGAAGAACAGTTATGTGTGACTTAAAAGGGGATGGGTATATGAGTGAGAGACAGAGAAGTACTATGGTGTACCGCTGATGGTGTTGAGTATGAGAGCCTTAAGCGTACTAACTAGCGTATATTGCTTAAGGTGTATCATCTGAGTGATAGTTCATGTCCCATCAATGTTGGGATCATGTCTTTATATATAGTGGCTTTGGGTCTTGGCCAGGCTACCATGTGTCATTGGCTGGTTCGTTAACTGCCTGTAGAAAAATCTTGAATGTTGGTTGCTGGACAGCCATATACGGGGAAACCCTAGGCGGCTGGCGACTTAGGGTTTCCGTATGGCCTTGGTTTCTGGATGGCCCAGATGACCTTTGAGGGAACCCTATGTGCCTGGAGGGTCAAGGGTTTTCACTATGTTATGGTTGGGCCTTGTGTGAACACGATGCGAGGCCTAGCTGCTTAGACTTGGACTCGTTAAGTATGTCACTAGCGGAGGTGAATAAAAGGTAGTGTTTGCAGCTAGGGTTTCTTAAAATAATACTAGAGAAATATTACATTTTTATACTCAAAATGTACAATATCACATAAGTCATTAAATAAGTCTTAAAATAAATATCGTGATTGTGTTTTAATAACCAATTCTACTATTTTTAATAAGCTTGATTTTGATATTAAACACTATATGCCACTCGTTTGATTCGGCTCAATAAAATATTTATTCGATATGGTTTAGCTATAATTATTTATTTAAATAATAATTCAAATAGTTCAATCCCTACACATTAACGATCCAACGCCGGTAAAACAATTAAACAGTGAACCCTTGTCTTCACTAGCTCGATCGTCTGCCTGGTTTTAAAAACCTTGGTCATGTGTCATCTAATAAATTGAAAACCCATTGTGTCCCAACGAACGAGTTTCAAAACTTAGGCACGCCTATGCTGGTCTTGATTTTGACACGATGTACGCTGATCGATCCCCGAAGGAGTGATGCAAAGATACATACATTTTGGCGAGGGTCGTAATTTTCCGAGGGTTCTTTGATTTGAGATTACTCGTAGGGAAAGGGCTATTAATAAAGTTGTGTGGTATAGGTGCCACATAGAACACAATCAAGCTATGAACAAAACAGAATATTCAAATGACCTCAACTCAAAAGTCAATTCTGCTCAAAGAGCAAGGAAAGAGTGCAAATTTCTCAGAGGCAATCACAAGACACAATTGAGACGAAAGGAATCGAGAATGAGAGGAAATAAGTGCACAATTGGGATCTACCTAGGTTCCTAGATGCTCAAACATGAAACCAGTAGAAGAAACATAAAACCTAGCTATACAACCCAACTCAACCATAGGCAATGAATCAAACACGTACCTAGGACTCTTACGTGACCACAGAACCATAGCCAAGCAATGGACAATTGGTCTCTCGACCTAAATCAACCAAAAAGAATGCAAGGTGTTCGACGAAATGCCCAAGTGAAAACTCACTCGAATTAGACCTAAAACATATCCCTCCCTTGAGTGCAACACGTAACTAGGCATTCTCACCCTAATCCTATGATGTTGACATCCCATTGAGGCAATAAAACATCAAAGATAGCCAATGGTCATAGGTCAAATGAGCACAACGTTAAGCAACCACAATCAACACTGGTACATTTCAATGGAAAAAGGCAAGAACTCACAATTGAGTTGCATAACGAAGGTTCCAATCATCTTAAACACCAAGAGTAATCACAAAAAAAATCTCATCCCCTAGGGTTCACCCAACCAAACTCTAAGGAATTTAGTTACAACCCATAGACAAAGAGAGGAAAACACCTAGAATTTGCAGGAAGTCTACTTAGCCTCTTGATCTTGGATTGTTGATGAAGAAGTGTTGGAGTTCCTGGATTGGGGATGGAGGAGCTTGGACCGGCTAAAAATAGTGTCGGACTCTTCTCCCTTCATAAAACTTCTCTTGTGACAGAACCAAAAATGACCCCCCCCCAAAATAAGTGTTGTTGGACTGGGTAGCGCGGGCGCGCTCTTGCAATCTTTGTCAAACTCTCAGCCAAGATCTAGTCATCCTGCATTCAGATAACAAAGTCGTTGGGTGCTGACGTGGTGTGTTCCAGCTACTTCCAGGTGCTACATAGGATCGAGTTTTTCAGGAGCGTCGGACCTCCGATTTCGTGGCTCAAAGGAAATATTATTATTATAGTTATTAATATTAATGTTATTATTGTTCTTATTACAATTGTCTTAATTACACTGATTTTTTATTTTTTTTTGTAAGAAAAGGGAATAGTAAGGTTAGCTCCAGTACTATATAGTCTGTAGCATAGTAGGGAATTTGTGAATTCACGAGAATCAATGTAAACACTTAGATTTGGACAATGAAACATTGCAACACATCCAACTTTCTTAGTTGTGTTTTGTCAAACATAACACTTTTCGCCACCGATTACATCCAATCCCGGCCACAGGTGGAATTGGAAAAACAAAAGAAAGCGAAAATAAAACAAGAAACTAATATTTATATATCATCGCAATTCCAACACCTTGCGCAAAACAAGATCATCGAGCTGTTGCGGGATGCAAGTGCAGGTGGATATATAAAGCCATTGGTCGCTCTCACCAATATCTCCAATATGTCCAAAAGTCCAATTTTACCTACACTCACTTAACACACAAATCTTTCTTGTGTTCGTAGATTAACAAAGATATTAGAGAATCTATAACTTGGATAGTTTAATGGTTAAGGGTGGCTGACGAGCCAGGCCATCCGTGAGCGCTTTGCAGTTTGGCTCTAAAAAACTCCTAAAAATTCTATCGAAGTTCGGCTCGATTGTAAATGAGTTGAGTTTGAGCCTACTATGGCTCGGTTCGACAGGCTCGTGAGCAAGCTCGACTCGTAAGCTCGTTGAGTCTAGCTCGCGAGTCCACTCATTTTGGCTCGTGAATTAGCTCGAGTTAGATATCTCATGAGCTGCTTCGTTAAAGGCTCGATTGGGGGCTCGTGAATTAACTCAACTAGTGGCTCCATGGTTTTAAGGGTTAATAGAGGGTTTACGATTTACATTTAATAAATTTATCTTAATGTAAGATTCAGGCTCTATATATTTATTTATGATAAGGCTCTATAAGTTAAAGTTAATAGAAATTAGGAGGTAAGAGTAACAACTTAGAGTTTACACTAAATAAATTTACGTCAATGATTTATGTATTCATGCAATCCAATGCAGAAATTACGAAGTTAGAATTATGAAAATTGTCTTCCATTGGACATTATTATTGGTGAATGAATATTTTTATTAGTGAATGGTGATTTTTTTCTTAAAATATATAAAAAATATGGTTATTGGGACAAGCTCCCTCTCTTGAAGAAGGTCAATCGAACCTCGGCTCCGTCGCTATCGAAAAAACCAATCACTCTATCTCTCCGTCGATGTCGAAGAAGCAAGCCCTCCCTGTTTCCGTGGTCGACGCCGGAAAATCGATCCCTCTCACTCACATTCGAAGTCCGACGAACAAGCTCTGTGGATAAGGATGTGGTATGGTGAAAATATGACAAGTAAAAACATAAGGGGTAACCCTCTGTGGATAAGGATGTGAACCGCTAAATGAAATGAGTCAGCTGCACACGTGTCACCATGTGTCAGCCAACGTGGCATGGAAAATAATATTTCGGTCACTTCCATCCAAAAAAAAATTAAACATGGTCTAATGTCGTTAAGTATGAGATAGATTTGGGGGTTTTGAAAGATAGAGCATTTCCAATTCGCCAAAGTTGGAGGTTTTTACACATAATAACCCTATAATAAATGATATGAATTATAGTTGATCCGCCTTGTTCGACTAGTGGACCAGTAAAAAATCAATTGGAGTTTAACTTGGATAGGACCATTTGTATATGAATTATAGTTGATCCGCCTAGTTCGACTAGTGGACCAGTAAAAAATCAATTGGAGGTTGAGTTGGATAGGACCATTTGTATGTCATTGGTTTCGTATGAGCGGTTCCTTACAAGGAGGCTGACAAATTAAAGGGTATAATTAGTATAGGTGTGGATGAATATAGGGTGTAAACCGATTATGAGCGGAAAATAGAGAAGTATCAGGGTGAGCCCCTACGGCGTTTTGACCAAGACCTTTAACATGCAGCATGTGGGCGCTGCAGTGTTGGGTGTATGGTCTGGTGTATGTATGTCGTGTCCCTTGCTGAATGGATGACTCAATATTTATAGTCTAAGGTGGCACGAGTAGAAGCTCTATGTCCTGTTCTGAATGACATTTCGTTGGATGCATCATCCTAGTCATTGGATGAGGTCCTACTCATATAGGGTGATTGGTGTTAGATAATGCAGAGAGGGATGTCATCTGACAGGTAATTTTCAGGTCTACAATGCGGCACAGAGTGATTGATAATTTGTCGATACATCTTGGCAAGGTGAGCCATAAGACGAATGTCTCATCTGCCTAGAGGTTCACGGGCCTTGGGCCCAGGTGCTATCAATTGGGTTATGAAAATTACGTTTATCAATTGAGGACATGTAGTTAATTTGGGTATTTACAAAAGAACAAAGTAGGCAAAGAGAGGTTTTAGAGGTGAAAGTTTGGGATTGGGATTGGGGAATTTCCATTCCCAAATTTAAATTCCCAAATTATTTAGGGAATCGGAAACCCATGTACAAAAATTAAAACTGAAAATGGGATTTGGGCTTATGAAATGGGAATGAGAAATTAAGTTTGAGTCTGGGAAGCTCAAATACCAAACTAACCCATCAAGCAGAGTCTAACCCGTAAAAACAATTTGTTTGGGGTTTAACCCGTCAAACTTTTTGCTGGTAAAGTTTGAATAAAAAAAATATGTCGTCATAAATTATACTTGCATAATTCAATTCTTAGGATATACCGCCAAAATCCTTTTAACATTTGGGATTCTATCGTCAAAATTTTGCTATTGAATTCCACCAATTAGGGTTTAGGGTATTATTGCTAAATTTTTATCGATATCGACGAAAATCTGGCAGCAAAGAAATTCTGGTGATGTCGATAAAAATATGGCGATGGAATTCTGGTGACATAGATGGAAATTTGGCGACGAAAGTTCGGCGACATCTACGAAAGTTTGACGACAAAAATCTGGCGGCGGAGAAAGTCCGGCAACGTAGATCGAATTTGATGGTGGAATTCCGGCGGCATTGATGAAAATTATTTGGCAGAAGTTCGGCGACATTTGCGGAAGTTTTGGCGGCAAAGTTTAGCAGTGGTGACGAAAATCTGGCAGCGGAGAAAGTACGTCGACATCAATGGAAATTTGGCGAAAAAATTTCAGCGATGCAATGAAAATTCATCAGCAAAATTTCGACGTCATTTGCGGAAGTCCAATGACAAAAATCTGCGGTGAAAGTTTGGCGATGGTGACAAAATTCCAACAGCAAAAATCCAGTGACGTCGATAGAAATCTGGCGGCGAATGTTCGGCGACATTGCTAAATTCTAATGAAGGAAATTCGGCAGCAAACCTTTGGCAGTGGTGATGGAAAAATGGCAGCGGAGAAAGTATGGCATCAATGGAAATTTGGCAGCGAAATTTTGGGTACAATACATTCATGAAAATTTGGCGATGAAGTTCGATGGCATTTGCGAATGTCCGACGACAAAAATCAGGCGGCAAAAGTTTGGTGGTGTTGACGGAAATCCGGCGGCAGAAGTTTGTCGACATTTTGGAAAGTACGACAATAAAAATTTGTTGGCAAAAGTTTGGCGGTGGTGACAGTAATCCGGCGGCGGAGAAATTCCGGCAACATAGATGAAAATTTGTCGATGGAAGTTTGGCGACATATGCAGAAGTCCGTTGATGAAAATCTGGTGATAAAATTTTGGACAAATTTAGAAAAGATTTCATGTGTTAATTTGAATTTGAGAATTTGGATCCCGATTCCCAAATTAAAATTCTCGTTCCCGAATAAAAATTTCCAAATTAAATTCAGAATTGGGAATAGGAACCTTAATTTGGAAATTGAGAATTGGGATTTTGGAAATATGGGAATGGGCCTCTGATTTCATCCCAATTTTCACCCCTGGGTTCTACTTAAAGTAAGCAGATGAGCAAAACTATGAGATCGTTCACTTAGATGATTTCAAAATCTCTAGTCTTGGGAGAGATTTCAAAATCTCCCCTAAATCTATAGGGGCCATCTCAAAATCTCAAACCTCCCCCAAATTTCTAATTACAATTACAAAGTAAACGAGTGATTTTGGCCAAATTTCCATGGCAGAAATTTGAGCTCTAAATTACTCACAATCTTCCTCCTTTGAGTTAAAAAGAGAAAAAGAATGGAAGTAAGAAAGTAAGAATGAAGGGAAAAGGGAGTGAGGGAGGGTGGTGGAAAATTGGCAAATGGCAAAGAATGGGGAGGAGACACGGAAACAGCGCCCACGTTCCCCTCCCTCGTATGACATAAAAACTTTTCTATATTTTTTTTATAAAAATATAAAATTTCGTCCATAATCGTTTCTATATATTTCGTTTTTATTTTCTTATTCTTCTTCTTTTATTGAAAGGAATAATAAATATATCTCATTTCCCTCTTGTGAACCTCCATAAATACTATTTATCCTCCATTCCCAAATACTCTCTTCTCTCCATCCACACTCTTTTAGACGAGCGAGGTCATTAATTTTGACTTGAGGGACTCACTCTCCCAATAACAATCATAATCATCAACTATTCTTCTTCATCATCATGGTTTGTCATCTTTCTTTTCTACCTCTAGTATGATCGCTTGTATTATATGTTGTTGGTTGGTGGGTTTTGATTCATTTGTGTCCTAAAAAAAAAAACTATCATGATCAGGGAATTCACCAGAAGCCTTCATGGTTGGAAGCTCTCCAGAATCAGAACTTCTTCTTGCCTTGTTCTTACCACGAATCTGCTAAGAAGAATGAGAAGAACGTTTGTTGTCTTGATTGTTGCATTAGTATTTGTCCTCATTGCGTCCCTGCTCATCGCTCCCACAGATTGCTTCAAGTTCGTCGATACGTTTACCATGAAGTTGTTCGACTTGAAGACCTCCAAAGACTCGTCGATTGTTCCAACGTTCAGGTTACACATCCCTTCTTCTTTCATTTTCCTTCATTTCATTTCTCAATTTCCACCAATTTCATAATATACATAAGTCTAAACTTTACTTGTGTTTTTTTTTTTTATTGATTAGGCCTACACAATCAACAGTGCCAAAGTGGTGTTCATCAAGAAAAGGCCTCAAAACAGGCAATTCAAAGGCTCCGGAAACTACTGCACTTCATGTGATAGAAGCCTCCAAGAGCCATTTATCCATTGCTCTCTTGCTTGCAAGGTAATTTCTTCCTTGTAATCAAAATTCTACTCTTTTATTATGTTATGATCAACTCGCTCGAATTCATGAGCTTGATGATATGAATAATTTTTAAATAGTTTGGTGTTCTAATTTGCTTTACTTAATTTCGAATGCGATTGTTATAGTATATAAATATATTAATGCATGGTCGTTGTATAATTTTATATAGGTGGATTTTGTGATGAAACATTACAAGGACTTGAGTCCATTCTTAAAGAAATGCAAGACATTAACTCTTGGACCTGACTTTTTGATTCCACAAGACATCATGGGAGAGGAGGACATGACCAACCACTCCACAATTGTGGACTCTGACGAGCCAATGAGCTGGTCGTCAGCGTCTGCTCACTCTAGATCCTCGTCCTCCTCATCAGGGTCTGAGAACATGAGCAACATGGTTGCAGCGACTTGTAACAACAAAATTGTACGAAAGAAGAGAAGTGGGTTGGTGTACGTTTGGTCAAGGTCGTCAACGAATAACTATGATCATGATCATGATGACAACAATGGTAAGGTCTCAGACGAGGACATGGCCACAAGCATGAGTCGAAGGAAGGGAGTTCCTCAACGTTCACCTATGTGTTAACACAAAAATAAAATAAAAACTAAAGTAGGTAGCTAGGGAAGAGGAAATAACGAAGAAATTAACGATAATATGGTGAGAAAAGAAAGGGGAAATTTTATGATGAGGATCTTACTTTGTAGTTTAGTTTTTTTTTTTTTTTTCTGTAATTTTGACTGAATTAGTCCTTTTTTAAAAAAAAATGTGTCACCACCCCTCTCTCTCTCTATCTCTCTTTTTGTTTTGAAGTTAATTAATCAGTTGGTCGGGGGGGTTTTTGTTTTAATAGCATCACGTGATTCCCAATTCCAAGTAATGGGTTTTGTACATTTTGAAGTCCCTTTTATTGTTATGATAATCATTGATCATATCGAGGACCTAGCTTGTTGTATTTTCTCCTTCTATTATGCTCAAATAAAGTATTCCCAGTATATTATTATATTTCATAGGGTACTTGTACTTAGTCGACCATATATATGGGGTTAGTGTTGGGTAACATCTCAAGTACCACAATGCAAATTAGGAGAAGTTTGCCTAGCATAAAAGAGTCCATCAATTACACTAGTATAAGACATTTTGGGAAGGAACCCAAAAACAAATTCGTGCGGGTTTGGCCCAAAGCGGACAATATCATACTAGTATGGGCCTGTTGGTGGCGGACGATCTTAAGTTAGTTTCTAATAACAAATATGGAGTGGAGCAGTGGGGGAATCCAAAATATTCCTTACTTCAAAACGACAATGTTTCAAATAAGGGTATTTTCATTTCACTAACCATACTATTACTATCCAAGTCCAACTTCTTTTTTCGTACCTAGATTGATAGGATCCTTTCGTCTGTTGAGATTAATTTAATTCGGCCAATTTATCTTGGTTTTTTTAGTCCTTTTTACCCATGAAGAACAATAAACTAAACTGGGAAACGCTCTGGTTATCTCCACTGATATTTGTGCTATCTAGAATGGTTGTTTCATTGAACCAAATTTTGAAATCAATAGGTAATTAATCTTAATAAATCTAAATTAAACTTGGTTAAAATTTTTAGTCATCATAGTATAAAATTATACTCGATGTTCTTCAGGTTGCCTTCTACCGCTGCATGTTCTTCTGATATAATAGATAATCATCTCTATCAAATTAGTTTTTTCTTCAAATCGCCTTATCTATCCATTAATGACATGTAGATTCTTATCATCAGAAAAAAATAATTTAAACATGTTTACCCATCGAAAACTTCAGTGGGGACACCGAAGCGTTCACCTAAACTATATTTGGGATACTGCGCTATATAAAATGGAGGTGGTCCGACTAAATTGAAAATAAATAATAATAAAAAACAATGACAAAATGTCAAAAGATGTGTGCAAAGCAGAACACAAATATTATTTGAGATAGATTATGAGATATAGGGACAAGAGACAAAAAGAATGAGATTTGGTGAGGTCGTTAAAATAACAAGATATTGTTTGGGAGAATTTTGTAGATAGTAATTGATATGACCATTTTAACCCTTTTTAGTTTTTACTAATAACCCCCCTCTCCTTTTTCTTTCTTATATCTTAATTTCTCATTTTATAATATTTTAAGTTGTTTTTTTTTTTGTTAGTGTTAATATAATGATGATGGCCAATGGACATCCTTTGACTAATTAGTAATTACCATAACATACACACATAGCCTTGTTCCATTGGATACACAAACCCACCGGCTCTTCTTGAAATTGAGAAATTTACCAGACAGGATTATGGAGAAAAAAACAGACACCTCACATATTTAAACAGTTATATATATTGACCAGTCAAATCGTACCATTCTTATACAACTTGGTAATAATATAAAGGGGTTAACGATTAATCATTTAATATTTCAACCGAAAATAGCATTTTGGCCCCTCTAATTTGTCAACTTAACAGATAATCCCCTATACTATAAATCGCTCTTTTTACCTCCTCTTATTTTGGCCACTTTGTCTTTTGGGTCCTTTCATTTCAACTAGCGTCCTCTTAACATTAAATCTGGACACATCCGTAATTTATTATAGCCCAAAAAAGTGGAATCTTTTGAAATTAGTCAAAAATTTCAACTTCATTTTTAAATTTAAATTTTATTTTAATTTGAAATTTATCAAACTAGATTTAAAATTTAATGGAATAGAATTGACACTAAATATAGTCTTAGTCTTGAACATGAACACTAAATTTCATTCTCTTCTTGTGATTGAGATGTTGATGGTGAGATGTGCATCTTTGTAGCCTTGAGTGTTGGGTGATTGGTGCTTAGCTCGTTTGATGCTTGTTAGGACCTGAGATAGAGGCTTGTGTACTAATCTATATGTGCTAAGTGACAGTAGTTGCATGTAGATTGGTCCTCCTTAGGTGAGTTTCTCACTTAGGCATTTCGTCGAACACATGGCATGCATGATTGTTTTGTCAAGTTTGCCAAGTGAGAGTGGTTAGCTCGTCTTGCATTGGTGTAAGCGGTTAGGATCTCATTAGAGAGTCTAGCTTAACATTATTTGAAGTGGTAGAGGGACTAGAATTGTGTAAGTCTTGCAAAAACTCCCCCAATAACCCAATTTCCCCTATTCTAGTGGCCCCCAAGCCTATTGATGATCCCTGATTGCCTATCCCGTTCTTTTCCTGTGAATCTTCCTTCATTGATTGCCTTTTGTGTTGCACCTTGTGGCGTTCTCTTATTTTCCATGCTCTTTGAGCCCCGTTGACTTTTGTATTCTCGTTTGTTGAGTTGTTGTTCCATTGTTGTTGCACCCCTTTGATAGCACCCTTTCCACTCTAAGTAAACTACATTGAAGGGACCCTTATCCTTCATCCCCGACCAGTTCTCCAAGATAGTAGGACCTCTTTATAAGCTACTCGGGAAGGAGAAGATTTTTTTTTGGCGCAAGGAATGTCATGAGAGCTTTGAGGAGCTAAAGAAGTGGTTCACTACAACACCAGTACTTACATTGCTAGTTAATGGAGGTGAGTATGTAGTTTATAGTGATGCTTCATATGAAGGGTTGGGTTGTGTGTTCATGCAGGATGGCAAGGTAATTATTGCTTATGCGTCTAGGCAGCTAAAGGCTCATGAGGTTAATTACTAGGTTCATGATCTTGAACTACCTAACGGATCATAATTAATCATAAGAGCTTAAAGTACATAATGGAGCAGAAGGAACAGAATAGCCGGCAGAGGCGTTGGGTGGAACTATGATGCGTGCAAATATATGCGCATTCAATCCCATATTAAGCAACATTCTTGAGTTATTTTTCATCTATTTTAGGTGATTCTTACTCATTTGATGATAATTGTCATAGAGTTACCATAGTGTTCCGATTTATGCTTGGTTTTGTTGTTTTTTACATGTTTGAGGTCAAGTTTGTTTATGGAAATCATTGAAGGAACCCAGTGGACAAATGGAGCTGAATTGAGTGAAAAATCATGCTAGTGGTGTCTTCTGGACACCATGTGCCTTCCTGACCCACCCTTGGTTGAAAATTAGGCCTTTTCCAAGTAGGAAAAGAGTTATAATTAGGGAAAATTACCTTATTGAGATGGAACACGAATTTGGGGGGGATATTTTGGAGATCTGAAGACGTGATTGAGCAGGAGGAAGCTAGGATTTGTTCAGGAATTTCATCGAGTCATCGAGATTAGTTTATTTCCGAGTAGGATGTCTTTCTCTTTGGTTTTCTTCTCCGTTGTATTCTTGATTTCTTCCAGAGCCATGAGCAGCTAAACTCTCAGGTTTGTTCAGATTAGATGAAACTCTACTTAGGTTTTTGTATGGATGATGTTGGATTATTAACTCATTTATGTTTATTGAAGTTTATTCAGACATTTGATACGATTTTCCTAAACCCTAATTTGAAGATTTGTGAATCCGCTGATTGATCATATCGTAGGATTCTTGTTTCATCTTTGACTTTGCAGTTCTGACCAATAACGTGAGTCATTCTAGAGTCTAGGAATTCATTAGGATCTTCCAGTATCTTAACCATAGGACTTGTAGACCTAATCACTTTGCATTATCTTTGTAGTATTTCATCTAACACCTTGTATGCATTCTTGAGAATTCATAGGTTGTCTTGCCATACCTACCTTTGGATCTGATAGGATAGTGTCTCTATGACCTGAACAAGGAGTAAAGATTACCTAAGGAAGTGTCGAGTCATCAAGTCTATTAAACCGAAATTGAATTGCATCATCCGCCTTAACCGAGTTAGAGTGAATTTGAGTCTAGGAAAACTGCTTAGTCAATCTTGAAAACCCCAATTTACTTATTTGCATTAGTTGTTTAATTTGCATTCTTAGATAATTAGTTCATAAACCAATTTCTAAACCAAAAGACAAAACCCCCAAATAGCTTTACATACATTGTTGAGTAACATAATCGGAAAGACCCTAGAGGAAAACGCTCTCTTTGGAGAAATCCATTGAGTAAAACTTAGTGTGGATTAATTTGTGCATCAAGTTTTTGGCGCCGTTGCCGGGGAACTTTTCTTGTTCTAGGAAAGGCATTGTGTGCTTAAGCTTTTCATTCATCTTTTTATCATCTCTTACCTTCCACATTTTTATACTACTTGGTTGTTGTTGTTTTTGGTTTTTCAAGAAAAATAGCAGGTACGGAAGAAAGGAGGGCTAGTAAGCGAATAGCCGAGAAACCGAAGGTTTTCTACACTCACTTAGGCCCTACTCCAGGTCCTCTTTCAGCGAAAACTGTCAAAACTCCTAAAGCAAAGAAGACCCTTTTACTTCTCCACCTTCATCTACATCTACACCATCCACCATTGCTACTACAGTTCCTCCTCCTACAGATCCTCCTGTTCCACCTGAGATAGTCATTATGGCAGAGAGAACACTGAAAGATTATGATCGCCTGACCATTGATGGGACTGCTTCTTGCATCCAGATTCCTGCTATAAGAACTCACAATCTGACCATTCTTGCTCACATTATCAATATGTTCCAGGGAATGGAAACACTTTCTTGGGAGGCCCTAATTAAAATCCTAATGCTCACATCAGGACCTTCACCAGGCTCGCCAATACAGTCTCTAGAAATGAAGCGAGTCATAACACTGTCAAGCTTCAACTATCCCCATTCACTTTGAAGGGACAGGCTGAACAGTGGTTATATGACCATCTCACCAGCCATTTCACTACTTGTGATGGCCTGGCTAGAGCATTCTTAGAAGAGTTCTTCTCTCCTTCTAGGACCGCAACACTAAAGGCGCAGATCTCAGCCTTCCTAAGTGGTCGAGAAGAGAATTTTTATGAAGCCTAGCAGAGATTTCAAGGACTCCTCCGAGCTTGTCCTCATCATGGCTGGGATGATTATTCCAAGTTATCTACATTCCTCTAAGGCTTGAACTTCGAGAAGAAGAAAGACTTCTCCTTGCAAGTGAATGGGGACTTGGATGATATGACTACAACTGCAACATTGGCCTTCTATAAGAGTTTTGCTTTGAAGATCAAGTCACTCATGCAGGCTAATCCCATGAAGATGGACATCAAACAGTTAGGAAAACCATCATTCTCTAGCGATACTCAATATCCAGTTCTTGTAGTTCTTGCACCAGTTGACAATGCTAAAAGTGAGTTGGAACTCGAGAATTCAAGGTTGGAGATGGAAGTACAGCACCTCAAACACGAGCTGGAAGGTACTCGTATAACTCCTCCACAAGGATTTGAGATGCTACTAGATTCACTCCCCCTCCGATTGCGAAGATAGAGACTGTAGCTAAAGTGCCATCCTCTATCTCGAACTATGGTGGTAGTGGTCATTCTGCAGAACACTGTTAGAGTCATTGATGACACTCGATTTGACGTGATTATCAGCCTCATTTAAGCGACATTTCTTTGCTTAAGACATGGTTTTTAGGGTAGAATAACGAATATTCAATCGATTGCCCTATCTCGTGCCATTTGTGTTACCTTGGCCCGTTTCGGGTCTATTTGATGGTCTTCTAGTGTTTTTATGTTAGCACAGGTTTTTGCCGTCAAATAGAGTAGCCATGGACGTGTCTAAGGCGTTGGAACCTCGAGGAATCAAACCGGAATCGATCCAAGGAGCCGATCAAGTCAAACCAAAAAGTCTGCCCATTCACACTTGCATTTTTGGCGAAAACAGGCTTTCATCTTCAGCGAAAATATTAATGCAAATCAACTGATGCCGAGTGAAGGATGGTTTCCGCGAAAAGAATCAACTGTTCGGACCGAAAATACAAGGCAGAGAGATCACGGCCATTTACACAAGGATTTTCGCCGAAAATTCCTTAAGAATTTCGGCGAAAATATCAGGCCAATCTGGATCAGTTAGGGTTAAGTATACTTAACCCGGCGGCCCAAATGAAATATACAATCATAATTCGTGAAACACAACTTTTCGAATCAGAATCCTCTCAAGTTCTGGAGCGAAGAGTTGGAGTTCGAAGAGCCGGATAGAGATCGTGACGCCATCCCTTCCATCTCGGAGAACCGGAGCTAGGAGTGTTATCTACTGAAGATCGAAGTCTGTCAGAGTCGTCTAAATTAGGTTTTTCAGATTCTTTTCTGTTCTTCCTTTGAATGATGAACTCTTTCCTTGTCTTTGTTTCTTTGTAATGATCATGAGTAGCTAAACTCGTTAGAGCTTAGACTAGATGAACCCTAAGTGACCCATGGCTTTAAAGCGGTCACGGATCGGCGGTGATTAGATTCGAAATTCAATCAGTTCTTTTTCATGTTTGATTCGTTCTTCATTGTTCATGTTTCTTGTCTGGATTGATCACCTAGATTAGATTCTGGTTAAGCTAAGGATAGAAGCGAACACTCGCCTTACTTTAGAACATCGAATTAAACAATTAACCTTATAATTGGAGTGTGCCTTTCGTAGGAACCGGTTAGGGTTAATTCACTGCAAGAGTAACTCATTAAACATTAGTAATTACACCAATTAATTAAGTCGTTGTGAGAGGCGACCGTACCCGGGCGGCTAGTTAATCTTGGTAGTTAGAACGGATAGAGCGAACGTTCGTCGGTCTTAAACCTAAGGGTAAGGAGTTATGGTGGTGTCTTAGTAATTGATTGAATGAGAATCAAAATCCTCTGATCTGTTGATTGCCAATGCTCTAGGGAACGAAGGGGGATTCAAAGTCTAAGTTCGTCTGTCATCCTTGTTTTCAAACCCTAATTCCCAATCTGCTTTAGTTTAATCTTTTTAATTTTTCTGCATTTCTTAGAAGTAAAAGTCGTGGAACTCACACCACGCACAACGTGTTTACCTTTGAGTATTTTGCTAGTTCTGAAGTAACCAATCATAGAAAGCCCTTGGAATACGATCTGCTATACGCTTTTTAGCATTAGTAGTTTTTATTTGGCTGAACCCTTAACGACAGGTGGTTCACCAAATTGGCGCCGTTGCCGGGGAACTTCTTTTGATTGTTCGAAAGAAGAACTGGCAATTTATTCTTCTACTTTCCATCTTTCATTTTTTCCACCCACTTCGATTTTACACTGGTTTTGTTTGTCTTTGTTATCTGTAGGTTTACAGGTGTATGCCTCACCGTCCTTGGACTCGCTCTCAAACCGAACAGGCCAAGAGTACAGAGAGACCAGGCAGTTCAGCTGCACCTCTACGATCACAGATTCTGAAGAAAGGCAGATCCAATCCATTCATCATTCCGATCAAGATCGAGGAACCGAAGGAGAGTTCCTCATCTCCATCTTCACCTGTACCGTCTTCATCCGCTTCATACACCGAGTCACTTTCACCTCCTCCATCTCCCACCATGGACGATAGATTACCACCACCAAATGGCGATCAACCGCCGCCACCACCACCTGCACAGAAGAGTCTAGCAGACTATAACAAGCCGAGCGCGACTAGCGTTCGATCTGCCATTGCCGTTCCGCGCATTGAAGGAGATCCTGACTATGAGATCAAGATTCCATTCTTGACGATGATCTCTGGGGATTTACAGTTTGAAGGCAGGCCCCTAGACAATCCGTGCACTCATCTTGCAGACTTCCTTGATCTCTGCAGTACTTTTAAGAGCGGAAACCTCGACAAAAACACTCTTTGTCTGAGAGCCTTTCCGTTCTCTTTGAAAGGCGCTGCTAAGAGGTGGCTTACTGGTAAACCACCTGGCTACTACACTAACTGGGATACTCTGGCTCAGGACTTCGTTGAAGAATACTTCCCTCCGGCCAGAACAACCGCCATCAAGGACAGCATCGCCAGATTCTCCCAGAAAGAAGGAGAAAGCTTGTATGATACTTGGAATCGATTCCAAGAACTTCTCTACACCTGCCCTCATCATGGATTCGAGCAGAGGCAGTTAGCTGAAATCTTTTCTCGTGGACTTCGAGAAGAATCTGCCAAGTGGGTCAATTCTCTAGCTGAAGGGGATTGCACTACACTCACTCCTGAAGCTGCTCTCCTTCACTTCGCAAACTGTGCTTCCAAGTCAAGGAACTGGGAGCGACAATCTGAAGGATCGAGGAGCAAGCTAGATCTTGAAGCTACAATCAAGGCAGAGGTAGAGAAGCATTTGAAGAAGTCTACCACACCGATCAAGCCGCCAGCAGCTTCTGTCTATGTTGCTGATTGCGAGTGGTGTGGAGCTTGCTCACATAACGGAGGCCGTTGTCAGAATTTTGGTAAGGCAGAAGTCTGGTCTGCCGAAGAGGTAAATTTCATCCAACAAGGCTTCGTTAATAATCAGAATGGTTATGCTGGTTATCGTAACTTCAGACAGCAAGGGAACTATCAAGACAGACCTCCCTACAATGCTGCCGCCAACCAGAACCAGAATAACCGCCCGGCTGGTCCAGCTCAGGATCAGAAGCCTAACCATCTGCCGGTAGGTGTCTACCAGCCGCCGCATCGCAATCCGGGTAACTATGGAACTGCTCCTGGCAATCGCCAGAATCAATATCTTAACAATACCTATCCAGAGCAGCATCAGAGAGAGAACAATGTCAGTGACCTGGATAAGAAGCTCAACCAGATCATCACAAGACTCGATGATCATGACAGTCAGTTCAAGGCTCAAGCTATTCTCAATCAAGAACAGATAGCATCTGGACAAAGAATTGAGCAAGCCGTGAACAACATCTTGAGCATGCTAGCATCTGGTCGACCATTTGGCCAGCTTCTAAGCCAGACAGAGCAGAATCCGAGAAAAGAACAGGCTAAAATGGTAACTGCTCAAAAACTTCCAAACCTAATTGTTGACGCTTATTCTGTTTTACGCAGGATCGCTGAAACTCCGGAAGATGAAGAAGAAGAGGAACAGAAACCGACGCCTAAGGAGGATCCTTCTCTTGCACCGTACGTCGTGAAGCCTCCTTTCCCTAGAGCATTGTTGCCAAATGCAAGGATCGAGACTGGCATGAAGGGGAACAAGGAAAGATATCCTCACATTCGTATTAAGAAACCTGTTTCTTCATATCCAGCTAAGTTATCTGATCCTGGTTCATTTACTTTGCCTTTGGTCATAAATGATGTTGAGATCGAACGTTGCTTAGTTGATCTAGGAGCATCTGTTAATGTTATGCCTGTGAGTCTATATGAAAAGTTAAACCTAGGAGAACTTGAACCGCCTAGTATGCAACTCGTCTTTGCTGATAGATCGCTTAAAACCCCTAAGGGAGAGATTAAAGACGTTGTCACTAAATGTGGTCCGTTCACGTTCTTAGCTGATTATGTGATTATGGATACTAGTACAGATGATGCTACTATCCTCATAGGTCAACCTTTCATGGCTACTACTGGAATGAATATTAACGTTCCAAATGGTTCTTTAACTTTAAGAGTCGGTAAAGAAACGAAGACGTTCCGTCTTAAACATGGCATGAAATATGACTCTAGGAATGAAGAATCTCACTGCCTAGCTGTTGAAACTGTGGAGTTGACTCCGGTCAACTCCGTTACTAATGCTTCTTCTAGTGTCTCTAGATCAGTTGTTGCTGCAGATATTAAACAGGTCATTACGAAGAAGCCAGAAATTTTGGTTCAGAAGCCGCCTAAGAAGAAGAAGAAGGAACTACAAGCCTCTTCTAAACCACCGAGCAGACCTCGAGGAAAGAACAAGAAGACGAAGACCCAAATGGTCTGGAGACCAAAAATTTTGCCGTCTTCCACCGAGGCAACTGCACCACCAATTAGTTCCGAGAAACCGGCGCCGGAACAAGTATGGAAGGAGAAGCCGAAAGCGTCTCCTAAGGAAGTACTAACGATCACCGATCCTGGTGATAACAAGCCGAAGATTAAAGAAAAGAAGAAGCCGACAGTCCTCATTCCTTCCATCGTCACACTCATGAAGGATGATCTCTCCAGAGAGCTGTTCGGACCATTCAAGTTCGTTGATCATTTTCCCGACGGACGTACCAAGCTTTTGCATGCGAACCGGAAGAGATTCACGCTTACCGGAGAAGTCCCGAAGCTGTACTTCATGAACTCCGACGAGAGCGTGAAGGAGAATCTAAGTTGGGATGTCTCCTAATACCGTCCAGGTATCGTCTAGCTCAAGGACGTTAATAAAAGAGCGCTTCGTGGGAGGCAACCCACGGCTGGAGTCTGTTTTAATTTTTCTTGAACTTGATATTTTAGAGTCAGTTTGGGGGAATTAAAAGTGTCAGTTTGTTTGATTTATTCTTTTTCGTGTAGATTCTGTGTGTCATAGAGTCAGTCGCAACTTGATTGAGGTCATTCCGATTTTTGTGGATTTAATTGTGATTTTCTGAAGTTGGCCGAATTTGCGAAAATATTTAAAACCCGAACAGTTCAAAATTTTCGGCGAAACCACCCCTGTTTTCGGCGAAACTGATTTTTGAATTTCGAACCTGTTCTTCCTGTTCATTGTTTTCGGTTTGAAAAGTTTTTGTTTTCGGCGAAACCATTTTAACTGATATTTTCGGCGAAACCGTGTTCTTGTTTTCGGCGAAACCACACTTGAGAATCCGGCAGTCCATTTTAACTGAAATTTTCGGCGAAAACACCCTTTTATTTTTGCCGAAAATAATTTTGAAAATCATACAAGTATTCCTTTAAAATCCGGTTTTCGTTCCTCTCTCTCCTTCACTCATTTTCGAACCAAAGAGCCGAAAACCCTCCCCTATTCATTTTTAAAAAAATCGCCGCCACCTACCTCTTTAAATCCGACCGTCGCCGTCGTAACCCGCCGCCGCCGCCGTCGCCGACCGCCGCCGCTCCCTTCCCCTCCTTTTTCCGATCCCAACAAGCCCTAGAACGTCCGAATCGGAGCTTTGCAGCTCCAGTTCTCCGAAACCCCAGTTTTCAAGTTTTTCACCGATTCTTCTCAACTCGTTCATTTTTAGCAATCATGACTTCAAGGTATGTTGTAGAACTTTTCAATACGAATCTTTTGACATATAGATTGCTGAATTTCGTCAGGGTTGACTTTCAGTTGACTTTTCGGTTTGCCTCGTTTTGCGTGCCGACTGTTTCGTGTGAACTAGGATTAACTGAACTTATAGAACTGTTCTAGGATGCTTAGGGAGTTCCGTACTTAATTTCCATATCATTTGATCATATGTTGCTATGCATAAGATTAATTCTTTGTAATGTTGACTTTTGTGAGAAATGTCGGTTTGACTTTGAATTGCTATGATCATTTGGCTGTCTGATGTGTTCATTCTCGTTCATATTTTCGTGCATGCCATATGAGATCAAATTTTACCGTCATTCTCCAAGTTATAATAGTCTTGCCATGATTAGGGTTCGATGTGCCTAAATGTTGACTTTCAAAATGTCGGTTTGACTTTTTGACCTCTGATTGTGCTTATCCGATTCTGGCTGTTCCTAAGTATGTATTTTACTGTCTATGATTACCGGTTGCTCCGCTTTGCTTACCCCACTTAGTTTCCCTCATTTCTTTGTGAAATTGAGTTTTTCTACTAAGTGTGGGGTAAGGTTTTGGTTGACTAATCTGGTTTCATTCTGGTTTTAGGGACACCACTTATGAGAGCAAGACTAAGGCGCGACTTGATGGCGCCTCGAGCTCAGGAGCTGCCGCTCCCGTCACACCTGCTGTTCTGGGTCCACCACCTGCTCTACCCCGCCATGTTGGATACCATCGCACCATAGCTCGTCTACCGGATTTCTACTTTGATTGCTTCCAGAAGCTCGAGCACGTTCGGGGAGCTGATGTGCGTCCTCTTTGCATGGAGTCACTCCAGGAGCATGACGAGGACTACCACCGGAATGTGCATGACGCCTTAGCACCGGCTGGCCTTCTCGAGCTGACCACCATCGCCGCCGAGTTCCCAGACATTGCCCTCCAGGAGTTCTGGGCAACATTTGATCTGGATGAGCACAAAAGGAAGCAGCGCCAGAAGGTTGTCACCTTCTTTCTTGGTGGGGTGCACCGACAGCTCACCTACGATGAGTTTGCTGCTCATCTAGGCATCCCCTACGAACACTATCACGATCATCACCTCGGTTGGGGAGAAGATGATGACGGCGAGGAGTACAACGCGCGTTGGAGCCACATGACAGGCGTACCTGGCGATCGCCTCGGGGAGAGCAACTCAGTTAAGTCTCTCTCTCACCCGCTCTATAAATTTATTCATATGGTCTGGCGTAGATCCCTTCTATATGTACCCGACAAGGATCGCCACCATATCCTCAAGGAGGAGCTCATGCTTTCCGAGCCATCCGAGAGAGTTATCCTCTGCACCCCGGCTGGGTACTGGCTCGCATCTTCCGCCAGAAGACCAAGAGGAAGAAGCCACCTCGCAGACTCTTGGGGGGCAACTTCATAGGACAGCTCATCCTCTCCTTCGGCATCAGCCATGAGTATGGCCCGCACATTCCACAAAATCCAGTTAGGACCGTTGGAGGAGACTTGACGGTTGAGTACGACTTAGAACTCGACCACAGTCCCCATGTAGCAGCTGATCCTCCACTCCAGCCTGTGGTCGAGTCAGAGAAAGAAGATGATGCTGAGGAGCAGCAGCCGCAGCCGCCACCAGAATTCCAAGATTATATACCCTCGCCACACCATCAGGCAGGGTATGATCACCAGTCACCGCCGCACATCCCCGATCCATACCAGGCGCCTCCCCAGCAGCCCCGACATCACCCCGCGGATGTTGGTGAGTTATACGAGCGACTTCAGAGTGGCGCATCACCGACAACGCCACTCAAGAGGCGCGATGGACTATTATGCAGCAACATATGCGCCGCGCCGACCGGCGATATGAGGCACAGTTGGCGTGGCAACGCCAGCTCGGCGAATTTCTCCACTTTCCACCTCCCGGCTCACCGGACCAGCAGTGATCGGGTTGTATTCCTTTTCTGGTGTCTTCTTTTTATTTATTATTTTCGGATTTCGATCCAACTTTTTTTCTGTGTGGACCCGGGACACTTGTCCCGATTTCCTTTTTATGTTTCATTTGTTTTTGTTTTGTAGGCATTAGGGAGACTCCCTTTGCTTCAGGTTCTGATACACTTCCCTCTGCTCCGAGGATCCATGCTCACCCTCTGAAATCAACCGTCCTCTTTCCGGGTTCTTCCATTCCACTCTGAACTCTAGAATTAGTCCTGTGAGGACACAGTCCGATTTAAGTGTGGGGTAGGATGCTAGAGAACCTTGCATGAACTTGATTGCCCTTGATTGTGTTTTATGTGTGCCTCGTGATTCCATTCCAGTCTCTCTAGCATTAGAATGGCTTAGTTCTTGATTTTTGATGTTAAGTTGTTGTTCAACCCTTCATAATGATGCTTAGACTGCTTAACCTAGAACTTGAGAACCAACTTGTATACTTTGATGCTAAATAGCATGGTCAGAACAGAATTTTAAAATCACACTTGTAGTTTGTAGCCTTGATTGCATGAAAATGACCGAATCCGACTAGCAAACCAACTGTAAGCTTTTGATCCATTGCACGTAACTTGCAATTTTAATTCTTTCTGAGTGGTTTTCTGTTTACTTGAATGAGTTAGAATTTGCATGAGACCTACTCGAGACCACACGATGACACGAGTTTCTAGAAGGATAGGGGCCCCTAGATTCAGCTACTAAGCCAGACAGCCTACCAAACGATAAATCCACTAGGTTTAGACCCTTGAGCTTGGCCTGTTCTTTCGGTTCAATAATACATTACAGCCATTCCCCATTCCTTTCATTCCCCGTTGATCCCCTGTGGTTGTAGTTCTAGATTGACCTACCGGAAGTCGGTTTGTGGTAACCTGCCTATAGCCATTAAACAGGTGGTCTTAGCTAATATGTTCAGATGTGTAAACCCCTCTAGCAACTAAAAGAAAAATCGGCACAAAAGAAAAAAAAGTAAAGTAAGAAAAGAAGCAAGCTTCAGAAAAAAAAAAGAGAGAAGTAGAAAAATCAGAAAAATAAGAAAAGTTTCAAAATGTTGTTCAATAAAACGTTCTTCTCCCTACAAATGGAAGAACGAAGTCGAAAGAAAAAGTTCAAAAGAAAAAAATCATGTAAAGAAAAAGAATAAGTGCTAGGTTGCTTGAGGGTATCATAGGACGAGCGTTCATCATTCCACCCGTGTTTGGTTAGACGGTAGGAAGCCATAGATTAGATTCGAGGGAAGTTAGTCGAAAGCTACACCGCACAAAGCCATCATCATTCATTCCCATCATCCATCTCATTATAAACCCGAGTAGTGTAGATTTCATTACAGTCCTAGCAGGGAAGTCCTTCTTGACTAGATACTCGTGTTGTCACAGTGGTGGAGATGTGGTCGAAATGCAAACTTATGACAGAATTCGGTAACAGAAAACGATCGAGAGCAGAAACATGTCCTTAAACACAGAGAGTGAGAGTTCCCATTGTACTATATATATCCTGTGTGAGGAGTCTGGTCGGTCAGGTCAAATTCGTGCATAATTGGTTGCTAATTACTTGTCGTGTGCAGTTTATTAGTGAGACCAGGTAGTTTGGCTGATCTGTATGCATGTTAGGTCTCTTGTTCTAGGATCGATCTGTCTAATAATTCATTGTGTTTGATTGAGCTCCAATTTAATCGATCTTATCATTTTTGAACATGAGCATTTCTATTCAGTTTGCTTAAGGACAAGCAAAAGCTTAAGTGTGGGGTATTTGATGACACTCGATTTGACGTGATTATCAGCCTCATTTAAGCGACATTTCTTTGCTTAAGACATGGTTTTTAGGGTAGAATAACGAATATTCAATCGATTGCCCTATCTCGTGCCATTTGTGTTACCTTGGCCCGTTTCGGGTCTATTTGATGGTCTTCTAGTGTTTTTATGTTAGCACAGGTTTTTGCCGTCAAATAGAGTAGCCATGGACGTGTCTAAGGCGTTGGAACCTCGAGGAATCAAACCGGAATCGATCCAAGGAGCCGATCAAGTCAAACCAAAAAGTCTGCCCATTCACACTTGCATTTTCGGCGAAAACAGGCTTTCATCTTCAGCGAAAATATTAATGCAAATCAACTGATGCCGAGTGAAGGATGGTTTCGGCGAAAAGAATCAACTGTTCGGACCGAAAATACAAGGCAGAGAGATCACGGCCATTTACACAAGGATTTTCGCCGAAAATTCCTTAAGATTTCGGCGAAAATATCAGGCCAATCCGGATCAGTTAGGGTTAAGTATAAATACTTAACCCGGCGGCCCAAATCAAATATACAATCATAATTCGCGAAACACAACTTTTCGAATCAGAATCCTCTCAAGTTCTGGAGCGAAGAGTTGGAGTTCGAAGAGCCGGATAGAGATCGTGACGCCATCCCTTCCATCTCGGAGAACCGGAGATAGGAGTGTTATCTACCGAAGATCGAAGTCTGTCAGAGTCGTCTAAATTAGGTTTTTCAGATTCTTTTCTGTTCTTCCTTTGAATGATGAACTCTTTCCTTGTCTTTGTTTCTTTTGTAATGATCATGAGTAGCTAAACTCGTTAGAGCTTAGACTAGATGAACCCTAAGTGACCCATGGCTTTAAAGCGGTCACGGATCGGTGGTGATTAGATTCAAAATTCAATCAGTTCTTTTTCATGTTTGATTCGTTCTTCATTGTTCATGTTTCTTGTCTGGATTGATCACCTAGATTAGATTCTGGTTAAGCTAAGGATAGAAGCGAACACTGGCCTTACTTTAGAACATCGAATTAAACAATTAACCTTATAATTGGAGTGTGCCTTTCGTAGGAACCGGTTAGGGTTAATTCACTGCAAGAGTAACTCATTAATCATTAGTAATTACACCAATTAATTAAGTCGTTGCGAGAGGCGACCGTACCCGGGCGGCTAGTTAATCTTGGTAGTTAGAACGGATAGAGCGAACGTTCGCCGGTCTTAAACCTAAGGGTAAGGAGTTATGGTGGTGTCTTAGTAATTGATTGAATGAGAATCGAAATCCGCTGATCTGTTGATTGCCAATGCTCTGGGGAACGAAGGGGGATTCAAAGTCTAAGTTCGTCTGTCATCCTTGTTTTCAAACCCTAATTCCCAATCTGCTTTAGTTTAATCTTTTTAATTTTCTGCATTTCTTAGAAGTAGAAGTCGTGGAACTCACACCACGCACAACGTGTTTACGTTTGAGTATTTTGCTAGTTCTGAAGTAACCAATCATAAAAAGCCCTCGGAATACGATCTGCTATACGCTTTTTAGCATTAGTAGTTTTTATTTGGCTGAACCCTTAACGACAGGCGGTTCACCAGTCATCCTATATTACAGCTAGAGGAGGTAGATTATGTTGGAGGTAAGAACCAAGGGAATTCCCAAAATCAGAACAACAACTTCAGAAACATTAATGGTTATTAGAACCAGAACCAGAATTGGAGTAGTCAACGCAACAACAATTCCTTCCAAGGCAATCAAGATGGCTATTCTAGGAATCATTTTCAGGGAGGTTATCAGAGGTACAATGGAAATCAGAGCCAGAATTCTCAGTGGTAGAATGGAGGAAACTGGAATGGCAACCAAAATCAAAATCAAGGTAACGATAACCAGGGATCAGACTCTTCTGCTCAGAATTCCCATACTGACGATCTTTTGAAACAGATATTTGCTGAAACTCAAGCCTCGAAGAAAGACACGAAGGATACAATTAATTCTATCTGGAGGCTGGAAGACCAAGTTGTAGCACTAACTAATCTTGTTCAGGAGAAGGGAGTTGGATCTTTAGCTAGAACTACTCTCCCCAATCCTAATAGTGCCAAAGGAAGCATCATGAAGGAAGAGTTATATGGGACAGTTTCTCTACAAGATGGCACAAAAGGACTTGGGAAACCTATGATGCAGGTGAGTTAGAAGGAGCATCTAAGAGAAGCAGCCACTCCGCCATGCTCGAATATTGAAGAAGATTTTCCTACTACCTAGTATCGACCAAAAGCACCTTATCCTGCTGCTTTGTACAAGAAGGTGCTAACCAGTGAGAACTTGGGGAAGACTGTGGAAACAATTAATGACTAGAAAATGGGAATTACGTTGTTGGAAGAGCTTCTTTCGAACCCACATTATGAAAAGCAAATGAAGGAAATTCTCTCCAACAAGAAGAAGCAGAAGAATGCATCGGCTGCTGCTGTGGTGGAGAAGCTGCGAAGCATGGCTCCTAACAAGAAGGAAATCAAAGCTGACAATCCTTTCCCCAAGATTGCTACTTCAAAGACGAGAGTGAATGATGCAGAGGAAGCAGCCTCGATCACACTCAATGCAGCATGCTAGCCTACACCAAAGAAAAGCATGGTGGTGCCAAAGCTTCCTGATCTATGGAGTTTCTCTTTTCCTTGTTCTATTGGCACGAATTTTCTGTTCCAGGTGAGGGGTTAGCATCATTTTTGGGGAGGTTATTAGAGGTAATTGGAAATCAGAACCAGAATTCTAAGTGGAAGAATGGAGGAAACTGGAATGGAAACCAGAATCAGAATCAAGGGAACGATAACTAGGGATGACACTCGTCTGCTCAGCATTTCCATACTGACGATCTTTTGAAACAGATATTTGTTGCAACTCAATCCTTGAAGAAGGACACGAAGGATACAAATAATTCTATCCAGAGGCTGGATGACCAAGTTGTAGCACTACCTAATCTTGTTCAGGAGATGGGAGTTGGATCTTTAGCTAGAACTACTCTCCCCAATCCAAAAAGTCCCAGAGGAAGCAACACGAAGGGAGAGTTCTGTGGGGCAGTTTCTCTACAAGATGGCACGAAAGGTGATATGAATCATTTGCAGCAGTGGGCCTCGACCCTAATACCGTAAGTTGAGTGATTACAGAACAATGAGTCGACCTTAGAGCCGACAGAAAGTACTTGGACCTGCAAGTTGTATATAACTAGAAACCCTACGTGTCCAGAGTTGAATGGTTCCATGAAGTCGAGGGTGTATACCTCGAGTTAACGACAAACCAACCTTAAGCTAAGAAACAACGAGCAAAAGCTTGAAGGAAACAAGAACAAAAGTTCTGAAATTCAGTTTATGATTATTCATCGATTGTTTTACAATGATGGTCGAAGGCCTTCCTTTATAGCTCAAGGATCAACCTAGGGATTCTCCTATTCCTACTTAGAATCGGCCTAGGGATTCTCCTATTCCTACTTAGAAACTAAGTCTAAAATAATAAACAACTCAAGAGATAGTTTTAAACAAACTACTAAAAATTAAGAAATCTGAATAAAAGAAAAAACTATCTAAAAATAGTCAAAACCCTAAACCGGTGAAAACCTAGAGTGACCGTGTCCGTGACCAAATAGGAATAGGTGGCTAAGTCCTATTCTGGCGTTGCTTGTGTATCCTCCGTGTTTCCTACTCCTAAAAGGACTTGGAAACACGCGGTTCTTCACGTGGCGTTGAGGTTTCCTCATCCGGCAGGGAATCTTGATCACAGTCGAACTTCCTGGGTGCGTGTGGATTCCATGGCGCAGTCTTGGACACGTCTGGCATCAGCATTTGTGGCCGCGTCTGGCTCGGATTAGCATCCGTGCCTAGCATCATGATGTCGTGGTCTAGCATCAACCTGGCTCGGTTCAGTTCTGTGTCCTCCATGTGTCCTTCTCCAAGTTGGACTTGGATTAGTGGGGGTTTGTCCTTAGGCACTAGGGAATCCTTGTGGCTGAAGGATTCCTGAAAGGCACAAGTACTTTGGAGGCTCGACCCTAATCGCTTCTTGCAGGTGCCATGGTGTCAGCCATGGGCCTGTGTCGGACTCGGTCCTGGGCCCGTGGCTAGATCGGCCCTATGCTTGGTCGCCGGGGTCCCGGCCACCATCTTCCCTAGGGTGTCATGGGGCTCCGGTGAAGCCTGAGCCTGGCTGGGTCTCTGGTTCAGCTTTGGCATCGCCATTGAGGCTTCTTTTGAAGGACTTGAGTTGGCTTCGGATCAGGGGCAGCTCCGATCGTGTCCACGATACTGGTGGATCATCATTCCCCTCTTCTTGAGAAGGATTCAGCCTCGAATCCGGATCTGCATAGACATCATCATAGTAAGCAGTTAAGTCATCAACATTAAATGTGGCACTAACTCCATATGAATTAGGAAGGTCAAGAACGTAGGCATTATTATTGATCCTTTGGAGGACAGTATAAGGGTCGTCGCCCCTTGGTAGTATCTTGGATTTCCTTTGCTCATGAAATCTGTCCTTCCTGAAGTGTATCCACATTTGGTCGCCTACTTTGAAAATTTTCTCCTTTCTTCCCTTGTTGGCATAGAGAATGTATTGAGAGGTTCTCCCCTTGATGTTGGCCTTGTCTATCTCATGTAGCTTTCGAACATACTCAGCTTTCTTCTGACCAACTACATCTAAAAACTCATGTATAGAAAGTGGTGATAAATACAAAGGGGTTAGGGGGTTAAAACCATAAACAAGTTCGAATGGGGAGTATTGGGTGGCTGAATGGACAGCCCTATTATATGCAAACTCTACGTGTGGCAAGCAATCCTCCCAAGACTTAATTTTCTATTTTGTAACAGCCCTAAGCATTTGAGATAAAGATCTATTCACTACCTCGGTTTGACCATCAGTTTGTGGGTGGCAAATGGTTGAGAACATCAGTTTAGTACCTAACTTAGCCCACAGAGTTTTCCAAAAATAACTTAAGAATTTTGAGTCCCTATCTGATACTATGGACTTAGGTACTCCATGCAACCTAACTACTTCTTTGAAGAACAGATCAGCAATGTAGGGAGCATCATCAGCATTGTGGCATGCAATAAAATGAGGCATCTTAGAAAACCTATCGACTTCCACAAAGATGGAATCTCTACCTTTCCTAGTCTTAGGTAAACCTAGCACAAAATCCAACATAAGATCTATCCAAGGTGCTCGGGTATAGGTAAAGGGGTGTATAAACCATAGGGTTCAAGATGTCACTTAGCTCTTTGGCATTTTGAACATTGAGCTATGAGCTTCTCCACATCACGACGCATGTTTGGCCAATAATAGTGCTCCTTGAGGCAGGCCACGGTCTTGGCCACTCCAATGTGTCCCATGAGTCCTCCTCCGTGAGCTTCTCTTGCTATGACAGTCCTGCATGAATGGTTAGGTAAACATAGCTTTGACTCCTTGAACGAGTAACCATCTTGCTTATAAAACTTCCCAAATCCTCCTTGTGCACAAGCTTCATAAACATCCTTAAAATCAAGGTCAGTGGCACAGAGTTCTTTGATATGTTCAAAACCAATGAACTTGGAACTAAGAACACTGATTAGGGCATACCTTCTAGAGGGGGCATCGGCTATCACATTTTCCTTACATTTCTTGTATTGAATTATGTAGGGGAAGGATTCGATGAACTCCACCATCTGGTGTGTCTCTTGTTGAGCTTATGTTGAGCCTTTAAGTACTGAATTTATGATTCGTGTGGATGATGAATTCCTTCGGCCACAAGTAATGTTGCCAAGTCTTCAAGGCTCTCACCAATGCATACAGCTCCTTGTCATAGGTGGGGTTATTGAGTGTGGCTCCACTCAACTTCTCACTGAAATAAGTTATGGGCTACTTCTCTTGCATAAGCGCGGCTCTAATTCCCCCACTCCAAAGGCATCACACTCGATTTTGAAGGGCTTAGTGAAATTAGGCAGCATGAGCAGTGGGGCTTCGGTGAGTTTCTTCTTCAAGGCTTTAAAGTCCTCTTGTTCGGTTGTCCCCCATTGGAATGGGACATTCTTCTTGATCACAGCCGTGAGTGGGGCTGCAATGGTGCTAAAATCCCTCACGAACCTTCTGTAGAAACTGGTATGTCCATGAAAGCTCCTAACATGTGTTGGCCAGAACTTAATAGCTTCCATCTTGTCTTCATCAACCCATATACTTGATGAACTAACAACAAATCCAAGAAATACAAGGTGATCTGTGCAAAAGGTGCACTTGGCCATGTTAGCATATAACTATTTTTTTTCTTAGGGTTTCTAAGATAGATTTTAGGTGACCTAGGTGATCATCTAGGTTTTTAGAGATATCATCAAAGTAAACTACTACAAATTTTCCAATGAACGATCTAGGAACTTGATTCATTAACCTCATGAAGGTTCTAGGTGTGTTTGTATGACCCAAAGGCATAACCATCCATTCATATAAACCTAACTTAGTCTTAAAGGCAGTTTTCCATTCATCACCTTCCATCATTCGTATTTGGTGATAGCCTGATTTTAAGTCAATTTTAGAGAAAATAGTTGAACCATGTAACTCATCAAGCATATCATCTAACCTAGGGATGAGATGTCAATACTTAATTGTGATGCTATTGATGGCACGACAGTCGACACACATCCTCCAAGTTTTTTCCTTCTTTCGCACAAGGATGACCGGTACTGATGTGCTGCAAGACAGGGTATCAAATAACTACCAAGCTGGAAGCTAGGGTAGATCGTATTCCACGGGTCTTCTAATGATTGATTCCTCAAATATAAAGGCAAATTACTCAGATTTAACACTTTGTGCGTGGTGTGAGTTCCACGACTTCTAATTCTAAGAAATGCACGAAAATTAAAAATTAAAACTGAAAATAGATTGAAAGATTGGTTGATTAAACAAAGATGACAGACAAGCTTGGACTTTGAATCCCCCTTCGTTCATCAGAGCATTGGCAATCAACAGATCAGCAGATTTTGATTCTCGTTCAATCAATTCTAAGACACCACCATAACTCCTTACCCTTAGGTTTAAGACTGGCGAACGTTCGCTCTATCCGATCTAGCTACGAAGATTAATTAGCCGCTCGGGTACGGTCGCCTCTCGCAACGACTTAACTAACTGGTGCAATTACTAACGATTTATGAGTTACTCTTGTAGTGGATTAACCCTAACTGGTTCCTACGAAAGGCACACTCTAATGATTAGGTTAATTGTTCGATTTGATGTTTTAAAGTAAGGCGAGTGTTCGCTTCTATCCTTAGCTTAACAAGAATCTAATCTAGGTGATCAATCCAGACAAGAAACATGAACAATGAAGAACAAATCAAACATGAAAGAGAAACTGATTGAACTTTGAATCTAATCACCGTCGATCCGTGACCACTTTAAATCCCTGGGTCACTTAGGGTTCATCTAGTCTAAGCTCTACGAGTTTAGCTACTCATGTTTTTCACAAAAGAATCAAAGACAAAGATAGAGTTCATCTTGAACAGAGGAAGAACATAAAAGGATCTGAAAAACCTAATTAAGACGACTCCGGCAGAACTTCGATCTCTGGTAATCTGCAATCCTAGCTCCGAGTCTTCAAGATGAAAGGGATGGCGTCACGATCTCTTCCTGGCTCTTCGAACTCTAAACTCTACTCCAGAACTCTTTAGAATTCTCGAAGTATTTGGTATTAGTTGGTATTATGAGATATATTTTGATTTAGGGCCGTCGGTTAAGTATTTATACTTAACCCTAATACCGCCAGATTTTGCCTGGAATTTTCGCCGAAAACCTAAGGGGTTTTTCACCAAAAATTCCTTTGTAAATGGGATGACTGCTCTGCTGAATTCTCCTGTGATTTTCGGACTGTTGGTTCTTGGCGAAAACTTGGTGTTTCTGCCGAAAAGTTCTTCTTGTAAGCTCTGCCGATTTCTTCATGAGTTTTCACCGAAAACTGGGAATTTCGCCGAAAATTTCTTTGTAAATGGGAGCATGATTTGGTTCGACTTGATTGACTCCTTGGATCGATTCTGGTGCGATTCCTCGAGGTTCCAACGCCTTAGACACATCCTTGGCTACTTTATTTGACGGCAAAAACCTGTGCTAACATGAAAACACTAGAAAACCATCAAATAGACCCGAAACGGGCCAAAGTAACACAAATGGCACGAGATAGAGTTGTTGAATGAATATTCGTTATTCTATCCTAAAATCCATGTCTTAAGCAAGGAAATGTCGCTTAAATGAGGCTGATAATCACGTCAAATCGAGTGTCATCAGGTACAACACAAAGGCTCATGCTCTCCCACACGTATCCCTTGTCCATCAGCTCCTCTACTTGCTTCTAGATCTCCTTGGTTTCTTCAGGGTTTGTCCTATAGGAAGCCTTATTTGGCAAGGATGATCTAAACACCAAGTCGATTTGGTGCTCAATTCCTCTAATTGGTTGCATCCCACTAGGAATTTCTTTGGGAAAGACATCATCAAATTCCTGTAAGAGTGAAGCAACAACACTAGGCAGAGAAGTGTTAGGGTTAGAAATCAAACATTCCTTGTAGAGAATGACCACGAGGGATTTTCTATGAGCTGGGGTTTGTTTGATCTCACTACGAGTGGCTAACATGTTTTCTCTCTTCTCAATGTCACTCTTTTGAGCTCTATGACTTTTTGAGTCTTTGAATTCTGTTTTTACACTCAAGGCCTCACTCGTTTCTTCTCTCTTCTCTTATTTCTTGAGCTCTCTCTCTTTCTTCTCTCGACTTGCTTTCCTATCTAGTTTATCCTTAAGGATTTCAGTGGGTGATAGTGGCTTGAGCTTGTACATCGTGTCTTCATGAATAACACTGTATCTTTTGGTCCTCCCATCGTGCTTTGAGTACCTATCGAACTACCATGGACGTCCAAGTAATATGTTGGTAGCTTTCATATGAACAATATCACAAAGGATGAGATCCGTGTACCTTCCAATGCTAAAGGGCACATGAGCTTGTCGTGTCACCCTCAGTGCTCCACAATTTCTAAGCCAATGTAGCTTGAATGGCTTGGGATGCTTTTGAGTTTGTAGACCTAAACCCTCCACCAAGGCTAGACTGAACGCGTTTGTGCAACTCCCTCCATAGATCACCATGCCACAAATCTTGTCTTTGACCACACACCTCGTATAGAACAGGTTGTCCTTTTGTTCTCATCCTTCTTCTACCGTTTGGGCACTCAAAATTCATCTAGAAACGACTAAGAATCGCCTGGTCTAGTCTGGCAGTGGTTCGGCGCTGGGGTGCGGGACTAGGCCTAGTGCTGTGTCGGGTCAAGGGTCAGGGCTGGAGTCGGCACTGGTGTCGGGGTTGGGCACGGTGTTGCTGTCGGCGCTGGTACTGGGGCTGGTGCCTGAGGCTGTGCCGTGGTTGGTGGTCGGGCTGGCTCCTATCTCCAACTAACCATCGTAGCTTGGATGTTAGCTAGGGTTTTGAAAATAGGGTTTTGGTTCAAGGAAAACTTATGCAATGAAAGCTAATGAAAGTTGGAACCCCTCTTCTTAAAATCAACCTAACAAAAACTCACAAACACTTGGTGATGGTGGCCTTGCTTTGGTTGGGTCGATTATTTTTAGACCTCTTTTGATTTTTCTTTTCTTTTCTTTTTGTAGTTGATGTGATCCTGGCCACCAAGACCGGCGTGGACACGACACCACAGGCACCAGACCTGATGTGAACCGCTGCAACCGTGGGTAGACGACCCTAACCACCGCAAGTCTTGAATCCTATCTTGAGCTCACCGTCGGCACCGGGGCAGAATAGTACTAGGACCCGTCGGTCGCGATTAACCGAGAACCCTGAGTGTCCGGTAGAATGGCTCCATGACAGAAGATGAATGCTTCTGTTGATAACACCATCTAAACGACGATCAATTCCATGAAAGCCGAAAAGAGAATAGCAATTCTATGCTAAGAGAAAACCGAAGTTTAAAGTTTATTTGATTCAAAGTTGTGTTACAATGAGGCTAGACGCCTTTATTTATAGGTGAGGAAGGGAGAACGGGCTCTCCTTTTCCTCCTACGAAACTAACTAATAAACTAATAAATAAATATAAAAAGAGTCCTAAAAAGGACTGAAATTCGGAGCTCTATCCCTACAAGGAAAAGAGTCCTTCCTAAACAAAAACACTAAAAGGGAAAAAGCTCGAAATTCCTAAAAAACAGCAGAACGGGTTCTGGGAGAAATTTCCAAATAAATACCAAATAAAATAGGAAAAATATGCCCTTCGGCAGATCACTAGTAGACGTCATGGGCTTCAACTTTCATGTTGGGATTCCTCCCAAATTCTATCTCCAAGTAGCCCAAATTCGTCAATCTTCGTCAGACTAGAAATCTGTCCAAAACCGGAAATCCTAGCTTGATTAGGATTCCTTGTTCGAATGTACTTGGCTTCTTCTCTCCATTTCCCGCGTTCATCATGGTCAAGCATCCTTCCTTGGATCAGGCTCAGGTGGTGTCCTGATCACAGCTCCTATCATAGGCTTCCTCGGGTCAGCATCCGAGGAGTGCTCTTTGGTGCTCCATCCATGCCCTACTAGGACTTGGCCTTGCTCTATCTCCTTCGATACTTCTCCAAATTGAGCTCCGTTTGTTGGAGAGTAATCCTGGGTCCATAAGGATTCTAGTTCCTTTCGAAAATACCAAAAGGCACGGGTAAATTTTTGTCTGGGCCAAAAGTGCTCCTCTGACGGGCGCTGGCATGGGCCCTGTGCCTGTGGCAGGCTTAGCTTGGGGCCTTCTTCAAATCTGTCCAGGCCTTTTGAGTTCTGCTTCGAGCTTTCTTCCCAGGGTACCTTAGGGATGTCTTTAGGGGCTGTTGTCAGTCCAGAGCTCGTGGCATTTGGCATGGGGCCTAGGCCGGGTGCTAGGCTCGGCCCGGGGTCCAGGTCGGGGCTCCACATTAACATCAGCTCCTGGAGAGTCATTAGCCTGACTGTGGCTGGGGCAGGAGCTGGCCTTGGTGCCTGGATGAGGATCAACATCCTCCAGATGCATCTTCTAGCTCCGGGGCTTGGGCTCTTCTAGGCTCCGGGGGTGGCGTAGGCTTGGAGCCGGTGTAGTCTTGGCCCGGAATCAATGCTAGGGCCGGATTGGAATCAGTCGGGTCGGGTCTGGGGGCCCGGATCACTTCAAGACTTGAACCTCCCCATGTTAAAATGGGATGGCGGAACAGGTGATGAGAACCGGAGAGGATTTCCCTTGCTAGAAGGGAAATACCCAATACCAGGATCCCCAAGAGCAAGCCTTGAGGCTGATGTCGATCCGGCCCTAGCACTCATGTTGGGCCGAGACTACACCAGCCCCAAGATTACGCCATGCCGCATCCGGAGCCCAGGAGAGCCGAAGTGGTGTGAACCGCTGCAACCGTGGGCAGACGACCCTAACCACAACAAGTCTTGAACCTTCGCTCGATCACCATTAGCACCGGGGGCGCGAAAGTACTAGGACCCGTCGGTTATATGTAACCGGGAACCCGTAGTGTCCAGGAATGGCTGCACGACAGAAGATGGATGCTTCTGTTGATAATACCTATTCTAAGCAATGCACGCAGCATCAAACTAAAGAATTGAGAACTAAAGTTCTGTTTGATTGATTTGTTTGAAAAAGGTTGATGGTTTACAATGAGGCCGAAGCCTCTTATTTATAGTAGAGGAACTCGTGAACAGGCTCACGATTCCTACTAGGAAAGAAACTCTAAAAATAATAAAATATTATCCTAAAGTCTTATTTAGAATATAATAAGACTTACTTGCTCCTAAAGAATCGAAACTAAAAGGGAAAATCTGAGTCCAACACTTAAAAAGACTTAAATAAATAAAAATAGACTAAAAACCCTAAACCAGCAGATCCGGCGGATCCGGTTGGGCTTGTCGCTCACGTGCGGGCCGGATTAGGAAAGTCGGCGCCCCCTTTGCTGTCGGACATGGAATTGGCGCCGGCGGCGGCTGCTCGGGCTGGGTGATGCACGGGGCTCCTGATGCTGGACTCCGGCGGGTCTGATTATGATGCTGCTCGGCATCCGGGGTTCCTGCTCGGCCTTCTTCCCATTTCCTCATTTCCTCCCATTTCTCCATTTCCTTCTTTGCTCCTAGGTTGGCAACTCCTAGTCTTGGCTCCAGGCCTTGTATGGGGTTGAGGGTTGGTTTTAAACCTCCTAGGGGCTGAGTCCCCTGCTGGCTGGGTGCTAAGGCCCGATCAGGGCCCTCCGAGGCCGGGGCTGGTGCCCGGGTGTAGTCTGCCTTCGGGCCTTCTCCAGATATGCCCAAGCCTTTCCTTCCCTGTTTCTCCTAGTCTTCCAGGAAGGCCCTTAGAGGTTCCCCTAAGGTGGTCATCCGCTCCTTGAGCTCTTGGAACCTAGCCTTGGTACTAGGGCTAGAGGAGCGCTCGGGGCGGGACCAGCTGGAGCTCCTTTAGGCTGGGGCTCGGCCCTCTTAAGTCGGCAGTCCTCTAGGAAGGCATCTAGAGGGTCCCAGGGTTGTCTATCACTTCATGGGTCCTTAGACTTAGTGCCCGAGGTGCCGGGCACGCTAGGCTCCTTGGCTGCTTCGAGTGCCGGGGCCCAAGTTAAGGCCGGATGGGTCCGGACGCTCATTCGTGCTTGTTGAGCCCTTTGGGGAGGGCTGTACTTGAACCTTACCGCCTGTTGAGGCTTGATGAACCTCCGTGGGGCTAGACTCGGAGGATGGCGGGGTTCCAAGCGCTTTTTATAAGGCGCTAAGGCCTTTGCCCGCGTGGGTGACCCCGGCGGGGTATAGGAATAGGAATTCCCAGCCGGTCTGCTGCCCGGGGTCACTTCATTCCCCTCTTCTTGTAAGGGATTCGTCCTCAAATCCAAATCCTCCTTCGTGTGTGTGCTGGGCGGGGGCTTCCTGAAGTCGACGACTTGTGTGGTGGTGTCGGGGCCATCTTCCCACATGCTTCGGGGGCTCGGGTACTCGTTGGAGTCCGAGTCCGACCATGGCTCCAGGTCTTCAGAGCTGGCACCGTCGGTGCTCATGTTGTCATCAGTCGATGGATCGTTGACTTGGATGTTTAGGCTCGTAGAAGACATAGGGGAGTACAGGTCGTCCTAGTGAAGCCCTTCCTCTTTGCTCGGGCCTTTTTCTGTAGCCGCCACTTTTGGGGGTAGACGGATCCGAATGGGTGCCAGTCTCAGGAGTCGGTGAGACACTTCCTCCGTGTGCATGTCGCGGACAGCCTGGGTGTCCCTCGGGGGCCTAGGTGTGTCCGGGTGCTATTCTTGCACCAGTAGAGGGCTGGCCAGTGGATGTTCGGGTACCGATCCGTGGGGCACCAGGTGCTGGCTCGTGGTTGACCAGATGTTGGTCGGTTGCTGCTCTGGATTCGGGCCGATGCCAGGGATGTAAGGCTCGGCCAAGGCATCCCGCGAAGCCTTAGGACCTAGGGTTAGGTCTTTCACGAACATCCCAGTGAATTTTTCGAGGCCTTGAACCTCTACTTCTTCTCCACTATCTGAGTCTTCTTCTTTGTCTTCCTTTGCTTCTTCTTCCTCATCGTCGGTGATGACTTCTCCTTCCTTGAGCACCATTACCCTTTGGTTGGGGCAGTCCCTTGCCACATGTCCTCGGCCCTGACATTTAAAACAAACAATGCCGCTAGGCGTAGGGTTAGTACTCGATGCAGTAGGGGCTGTGCTTGGGGTTACCCGGTTGGCGGCGGGGCTAGGGTTTGGCCTGCCGCCTTGGGCCCGGTTGGGGCCGGGTCTCCATGGGGGTTGGCTGGTGCTAGCAGCTCCCTTCCAGGTGCTAGTGGCGGGTGGCGCGGGCCTCTTACCGAAGCCATTCTTGATCTCCCTCTCCACTCGGATTGCCAAGGCCACTAAATCATCGTAGTCAACATAATGAAGGATGTTGACTTGATGCATGATGTCCCGTTGTAGGTCGTTGGTAAACCTTGCTATCCTGGTCTCCTCATCTTCCTTAAGATCGAGTCTCGTCAAGAGTATCTCGATTTCCTTGTTGTACTCCTCCACGGACATGCTTCCTTGCCTCAGAGTTTGTAACTTGATGTGCAAGTCTCTAGTGTAAGCTGCCGGTACAAACCTTTTCCTCATTCTTCTTTTTAACTCCACCCAAGTTCTAACGGGTTCTTCCTCCTCTCATAGGATTTGCCGCCGGTACTGACTCCACCATAAAGCGGCATAGTCAGTGAACTCCAGGGTGGCCACCTTGATTTTCTTCCTCTCAGAGTAGTTGTGGCAGTCCAAGAAGTCCTCCATGCTTCTTTCCCAGTCCAAGTAGTCGTCGGCATTGGCCTTCCCGCTGAATTTAGGCACAGTGCGCTTAAGGCTGCTCACATCATCGTCGATGTCTTGGGGCGGTCTCCTATCCTCCTGATCTCGGTCGCCGTGGGGTCTCTCCCTCTCATACTCCTGTTCAGTCGCTCTCCTTTCCATTCGAGCTAGAGCTTCTTGTAGCGTGGCTAGAGTTTGGGTGATGTTGAGAACGTTGGCCTCCATGTGGTTGATTCTTTCGTCTGCCATGTTAGTTGATAATACAGGGAAGCAAATATATCTATCTATCCCTCTTCTTAAGATCAACCTATAATGAACGGGAAACCCTAGGGCAGATTGCCTTTCTTTTGTTTTCTTTTCTTTTGTTCTTACAATGCTTCGAACAAGAATGAAAAATAGATGGGATTCTCTAGACTGATTTTCTAATAACAAGAAAACAAAGATAGGTAGGGTTTTTCTCAAGATTTTCTAAGACTGAAAGTAAAGGATATGAATCCAGGGTTTCAAACCTGAAGACTGGGATAGATTGTGGTTCCTCGTGTTGAACCGAAGCTCTGATACCAAAACTGGTGTGAACCACCACAACCGTAGGCAGACGACCCTAACCACCGCAAGTCTTGAACCTTCGCTCGGTCACCGTTGGCACCGGGGGTGGGAAAGTACTAGGACCCGTCGGTTATATGTAACCGGGAACCCGTAGTGTCCAGGAATGGCTCCACGACATAAGATGGATGCTTCTGTTGATAATACCTATTCTAAGCTGTGCACGCAGCATAAAACTAAAGAATTGAGAACAAAAGTTATGTTTGATTGATTTGTTTGAAAAAGGTTGATGGTTTACAATGAGGCCGAAGCCTCTTATTTATAGTAGAGGAACTCGTGAACAGGCTCACGATTCCTACTAGGAAAGAAACTCTAAAAATAATAAAATATTATCCTAAAGTCTTATTTCGAATATAATAAGACTTACTTGCTCCTAAAGAATCGAAACTAAAAGGGAAAATCCGAGTCCAACACTTAAAAAACTTAAATAAATAAAAATAGCCTAAAAACCCTAAACCAGCAGATCCGGAGGATCCGGTTGGGCTTGTCGCTCACGAGCGGGCCGGATTAGGAAAGTCGGCGCCCCCTTTGCTGTCGGACTTGGAATTGGCGGCGGCGTCGGCTGCTCGGGCTGGGTGATGCACGGGGCTCCTGATGCTGGGCTCCGGTAGGTCTGATGCTGATGCTGCTTGGCATCCGGGGTTCCTGCTCGACCTGCCTGCTCGGCCTTCTTCCCATTTCCTCATTTCCTCCCATTTCTCCATTTCCTTCTTTGCTCCTAGGTTGGCAGCTCCTAGGCTTGGCTCCAGGCCTTGTATGGGGTTGAGGGCCGGTGTTAAACCTTCTAGGGGCTGAGTCCCCTGCTGGCTGGGTGCTAAGGCCCGATCAGGGCCCTCCGAGGTCGGGGCTGGTGCCCGGGTGTAGTTTGCCTTCGGACCTTCTCCAGATATGCCCAAGCCTTTCCTTCCCTGTTTCTCCCAGTCTTCCAGGAAGGCCCTTAGAGGTTCCCATAAGGTGGTCATCCGCTCCTTGAGCTCTTGGAAGCCTAGCCTTGGTACTAGGGCTGGAGGAGCGCTCGGGGCGGGGCCGGCTGGAGCTCCTTTAGGCTGGGGCTCGGCCCTCTTAAGTCGGCATTCCTCTAGGAAGGCATCTAGAGGGTCCCAAGGTTGTGTAGCACCTCCTGGGTCCTTAGACTTAGTGGCCGAGGTGTCGGGCACGCTAGGCTCCTTGGCTGCTTCGAGTGCCGGGGCCCAAGTTAGGGCCGGATGGGTCCGGACGCTCATCTGTGCTTGTTGAGCCCTTTGGGGAGGGCTGTACTTGAACCTTACCGCCTGTTGAGGCTTGATGAACCTCCGTGGGGCTAGACTAGGAGGATGGCGTGGTTCCAAGCGCTTTTTATAAGGCGAAAAGGCCTTTGCCCGCGTGGGTGACCCCGACGGGGTGTAGGAATAGGAATTCCCAGCCGGTCGGCTGCCCGGGGTCACTCCATGAAGCCCCGGAGCCAGAAGACGCCCATGGAAGGATGCTGATCCTCAGCCAGGGAAAGGAGACCAAGCTCAGGCCCAGAGCCTACACCAACAGGGGGGCTTGCCGAAGCCAAGGCCCGAATGAGGAGCACTTAGGGCCGAGTCAAATATCCAGCCGTGCCTCTCGGGAATCGTTCATCCCTAAGGATTCCCTAGTTCCCAGGGACAATCATCCACCATGACAAGTCAGATTCGGAGGAGGACATAAGAGTGGAACCAATAGGATGAAGTTGGCCCGAGCCAAAATGATGCATGGCCTAAGCATCAAAAAGTAGAGCACGGATGCTGAACCGAGGAAGCCAATGCTCAGAGCCAAAATCAGGCCACCACCTGAGCTTGATCCAAGAGAAGATAAACAAGGAGAACCCAGTCTTGAAGATGGGCCAAGAGGCCAGCCCATGTCCAAGCAGCTACGGGCCAAAGCTGAACTAATAAAAGACCACAGTTGGATTTCTGGACAGATTCATAGCCCGACTGATGTGATCCTGGCCACCAAGCCTGGCTTGGACATGACTGATGCCGATCCGTTCCTAGCACTGATGTCGGGCCGAGAGTACACCGGCCCTAGGTCTACACCAGCACCACCCCCAGAGCCTAGAAGAGCCCAAGCCCCAGAGCGAAAAGACGCCCCTGGGAGGATGTTGATCCGCATCCAGGCACTAATGCCAACCCCTGCTCCAGCCAAAGTAAGATTCATGACCCGCCAGGAGCTGATGCTGACACCGAGCCCCGACCCGAGCCCCCTACCGAGTCTAGCACTAACTCTAGGCCCCAGGCCAACTCCCAGGGGGACTCGGAGCAAATACGTACCTGAAGATATCCCTAGGGTACCCTTGGAAGAAGGCTCGAAGCAGAACTCAAAAGGCCTGGATAGATTTGAAGAAGGCCCCAAGCTTAGCCTGCCACAGGCGCAGGGCCCATGCCAGCGCCCGTCAGAGAAGCACTTTTGGCCCAGCCAATAATGGGCCCGTGCCTTTTGGGATTTTCCAAAGGAGCTGGAATCCTTATGGCCCCAGGATGACTCTCCAACAAATGGAGCTGAATTTGGAGGAGAATTGAAGGAGATACAACTGGATGAAGTCAGGGTGAAGCATGGTCGGAGCATCAAGAAGTGGAGCTCGGATGCTGATCCGAGGAAGCCCATGCTAGGTGCTGTGATCAGGCCACCACCTGAGCCTGATCCAGGAGGAGAGTCCAGCCAAGAAGATAAGCCAAGGGGTCAACCCATGACCAAGTAGCCATGGGCCAAAGCTGGATTAATACTAAGCAAAGCTGGATTTCTGGACAGATTCGTAGCCCGACAAAGAGTGACGAATATGGGCTACCTGGAGACAGAATTTGGGCTGATGTCCAACATGAAAGTTGTATCGCATGGAGTCTAATAGTGATCAGCCAAATGGATTAATTTTCTGAATTTATTTGGTATTTATATTGGCTGAATCTTCCAGAACCCGTTTAGCTGTTTTTTAGGAATTTCCAGCTTTCTTTTTAGAAGTTTTTGTTTAGGAAGGAGTCCTTTCCTTTGTAGGATTGTGAGTCTGAATTTTTCTTATTTCTTAGGTTATTTTAGGATTAGTTTAAGTCCTTTTTAGTGTCTTAATTAGGACTCTGTTTATTTCTTTATTATTTTAGTAGTTTGTTTCGTAGGAGGAAAAAGAGATTTTGTTCTCCCTTCCTCACCTATAAATAGAGGCCTTCGCCTCTCTTGTAAGACAACCCCCCTTGAATTAATATAAATATATTTCAGAACATATATTCTTTTCCTTTCAAGCTTATGTGAGGAGCATTGCTTAAGGTTTGGCTTATCGTCAAGAGCATTCATCTCTTGGAGTGGATCCTTCGACTTGATACTTCTCGTTCCTAGCTCTTTATAGCTAGTGGGTCTGTTATACATCCCGGTTCAATAGGTTCAGCACATTGATAGAAGGATCAACTTGCGGTGGTTAGGGTCGTCTGCCCACGGTTGCTACGGTTCACATCAGTAGTTTTATGTTTTTCTTGGATACTTTTGTGGCCACCAAGATTTTACCACCTTACAAGCAAACTGAAACAAAAAAAAACAAAATTAGTAAAACAAGGTGAAACTTTTTAGGGGGTTTTCGAAAATTTTATAAAACACATAAAGATAAAGGGATAGCGTGGTCCTAGTGTTGAATCGTGCTCTGATACCAACTGATATGAACCGTCTGCAGCCGTGGGCAACGACCCTAATAACGTAAGTTGAGTGATCAGGAAGAACAAGTCGACCTTAGAGCCGGCGGAAAGTACTTGGACCCGCTAGTTGTATATAACTAGGAACCCTAAGTGTCCATAGTCGAATGGTTCCACACAGTCGAGGGTGTATACCTCGAGTCAACTATAAACCAACCTTAAGCGAAGCAACAACAAGCAAAAGCTTGAAGGAAACAAAAACAAAAGTTCTAAAATTCAATTTATGATTATTCAAGGGTTGTTTTACAATGATGGTCGTAGGTCTCCTTTTATAGCTCAAGGATCGGCCTAGGGCTTCTCCTATTCCTACTTAGAAACTAAGTCTAAAATAATAAACAACTCAAGAAAGAGTCCTAAACAAACTACTAAAATGAATAAATCCGAATAAAATAACAAACTATTTAAAAATAGTCAAAACACTAAACCAACGAAAACCTAGGGTGACCGTGTCTTTGACCAAATAGGAATAGGTGGCCAAGTCCTATTCTGGCGTGACTTCTGTATCCTCCGTGTTTCCTAATCCTAAAAGGACTTGGAAACACATGGTTCTTCACGTGGGATTAAGGTTTCCTCATTCGGCAGGGAATCCTGATCACGGTCGGATTTCCTGGTCGCATGCGGATTTTGTGGCGCGATCCTGGACGCGTTGACATCAACATCTAAGGACGTGTCTGGCTCAGATTAGCATCACGACCTGGCATCAACCTGGCTTAGTTCAGCTCCATGTTCTCCATGTGTCCTTCTCCAAGTTGGACTTGGATTATTGGAGGTTTGTCCTGAGGGACTAGGGAATCCTTGTGGCTGAAGGATTCCTGAAAGGCACGAGTATTTTTGATGCTCGGCCTTAATCACCTCTGGTAGGTTCCCTGGCGTCGGCCCTGGGCCTATGTTGGGATAGGCCCTGGGCTCGTGGCTGGCTCGGTCCTGTGCTTGGTCGTTGAGGCCAGTTGGGTGCCAGCAGCTTCCATAGGGTGTCCCGGGGCTCTAGTATAGCCTTAGCCTGGCTGGGTCACTAGTTCGGCTCTAGCATCGGTCCTCGGTCCGGCACTGGTGTCGGCCTTGCGCCAGTACTGTCTTGGCCCAGCATCAGCATTAAGGTTTGATGTTGAGGTTCTTGGCCTTCATTTCCATGAAGGTGTAGCCTTTCCTCACGAACCTCTCTGTGTCCACTTCGTGCCTCCCTTTGCTCTAGGCCTCCATGTAGCCATTAGTGCTTCTCATGAAGGACTTTACTTGGCTTCGGATTAGGGGAAGCTCTAGCCGTGTCCATAGTACTGGTGGCTCATCAGAAGGACTAGAGAAACCTATGATGCAGGTGAGTTAGAAGGAGCAGCCAAGAGGAGCAGCCACTCCACCATGCTCGAAGACTGAAGAAGATTTTCCTACTACCTCATACCGACAAAAAACACCTTATCCTACTGGTTTGTACAAGAAGGTTCTAACCAGGGAGAATTTAGAGCAGACTGTGGAAACAATCAATGACCAAAAAAAGGGAATTACGCTGTTGGAAGAGCTTCTTTCGAACCCACATTATGAAAAACACATTGAGGAAATTCTCTCCAACAAGAAGAAGTTGAAGAATGCATCAGCAGCTACTGTGGTGGAGGAGTTGCGAAGCATGGCTCCTACCAAGAAGGAAATCAAAGACGACAATCATTTCCCCAAGATTGCTACTTCAAAGACGAGAGTGAATGATGTAGAGGAAGTAGCCTCGACCACACTCAATGCAGCATGCTCGCCTACACCGAAGAAAAGTATGGCGGTGCCAAAGCGTCCTGGTCTAGGGAGGTTCTAATTTCCTTGTTCTTTTGGCACGCATTTAATTGATAGAGCTCTTGCAGATTTGAATTCTAGTATTAATGTTATGTCTTATTCGTTGTTTCAGCATTTAGGATTGCCTAGGCTAACCCCTACCACTATGCATATCAACTTAGCGGATCAAACTTTAGAAGTCGTAAGGGTATTGCTGATAATGTTGTTGTTAGGGTGCATGATAGCTATTTTCGAACTAATTTTAATGTTCCCCTTATCCTTGGACGACCTTTCCTACCCAGTGCTGGTGCACTCATTCATGTGCAGGCTGGGAGGTTGACCCTAAGGGATAAGGGAACATATATCATATTTGAAATCTCTCCACATGATCCTGAGATATGCGCATCCGTCAAGAAATCCATATCTTTAGTGCCTGAATAAGCTTCAGTTTACACTGTATTTACTGACATGGATCCTCCTTACTCGCTTAAATCTTTGAAAGATTAGGTAGTTGCAATGGTATCTACCCACAATGCAGGTGGAACTCCTAAGAAGAGAAAGCATCTGAAGGAAGCTAAGTCACCACCTCGTGACATAACTCCTACCAAACCCCCAGATGTTGTTCTACACAAAGCGGAGCTGTTTGGGCCATTCGAGGTAATTGGATTACGTAGTGACGGTACCTTAGAGCTTGTCCATGATAACGTTAAGAAATTTACACTTCAAGGCAGAGCGACAAAGCTATTCTTCCATACCACGGATGCCGGTCTGAAAGATGTTCTAAATTGGGACGCCACACTGTAGACCAGGTATTGTCTAGCTCAAAGACGTTAAAGAAAGAGCATTTCTCGAGAGGAAATTTGAGGTCGGAGTCCTTTGAATTATTGAATCGAGTTTGTGGTAGCGTCATTTGTAAGTTATTGTGTGTGTCTATCCTTGATTGTCGAATTTTTTGGTCCTGGTCGCCTTGATATTTGATTTCCAAATTTTCCACGATTTTAAAGAAAATTTCTGACGAAAATTGCACGTTTTCGCTCCCGAGAATAGCAAAAGTGCGCCTAGGAGCATGAAAAAGTGCGTTGGCACACTTTTCTGTGCATCCTGGGGCACTTTTCAAAAAAATGATAATAATTTTTTCTCTTGGCTGGTCACACACGCATTTTTTTTGTTTTATTGAGTCAGTCTGTCTTGTTTTGAGTTCGTCGTTCTGTTTGTTTCCTAAATTCTCTAGTCATGTGGCAAAACTAGTTTCCATGTCTCAGGGTGATTTAGTTTTCTCAATACCTCGAGTCTAATCATTCTGGTGTTTCACTCACGCCTTCTTCGGCACCCTCACGCTCACTTTTTGGTAACCCTATACACTTTTTCTACACTCTTCTTATGGTCCATTGAGGACAATGTCATGTTTAAGTGTGGGGTGGGATGTTATTTCTGAGGGTTGCTATTGCTGTGATATATGTATGTGATAGGCCCAGCCCGACGATCATGGGCTTTGGTGCGGCCCACGATAAACCCACTAAGGAATAGTCAACAGGTCCAAGCGATCTGTTGATCCAAACCCAAGATTGTAGGTGACCAGAATGACGGCCCAACGTAATGGCCCCTAGGGTTTCAAAGGAGCAATGACACGTGTCAACATCCTACGGCAGGCACCATGAGCGGATGGGATCAAGCCTTCGCGACCAAGACAGAGGATCAGAGCTATATATACAGCTCTACCTCCACTACAGAAGGGGACACCCTTTTACCCAGGGGACCAACACTCCGGACTACGTTATTTTGTTCACCTCCTTAGTATTCCCATAATCGCCTAGTTACTCCCTAAACTCACAAATACTTCCCCCTTTGCTTACGAGGTACCCACACGGCTAAGGACCAAAACGATTGGGCATTCGTCATCTGTTGGGCCAGTCGACTAGTCTGGAACAATTGGCGTGTCAGATAGGGGAAGAAGCAGGTAATTCACACTTAAGGAGAGGGCTAATGGATCCAGGAGAGCCATCCACTCACCCTGGGGTAGTAGGAGATGGAATAACACCCCTCAAGCATATGAATCCCCCCACCACTCAGGAAATTTCAGAGCTTACAATGAATCTGGGGAATGACTTGGAACACATATCTGTACACACCACGCACACTGACTCAAAGTTTTAGACTCGAGTTCGAATGGAAAGGCAGCTGGAAGAAGAGGATCTGGTGGCGGAGGCTCATCATATGCTAGAGCAACGATCCCAAGTTTTGGAGCGCCAAAACTTGGAGCTAACCTAGTTACTGAGAACGGTAATTGGCCAACAAGCAAAAGTTCCACCACCACCACCAGAAAATAGACCTCAGGTTCAAACAACTGCCAATGAGGTGCTTCACCAGTTCTGCCCGACAACTCAGGTGGGAACTACCCAGCTGGCTATTCGACAGCCGCTCGCAAGAGCAATTTTTGCCGAACAGCTACCAACAGGATTAGTTCCACCTAACATGGACAAGTACCTGGGGACCACCAACCCTGATGATCACCTTCAAAAATTTCAGATTGCCATGTAGATGCAACAAGCGAGTGATGCGGCGTATTACAGAGCCTTTCCAGCGACCTTGGGAGGAAGAGCAAGGGAATTGTATATGAACCTCCCGGAAGGTATCATCACTTCATGGGAAGGATTCGCCATGATTTTCTCACATAAATATGAGAGTAAAAAGAGTCGGACGGTTCCATTACAATTCTTGATGAACTTAAGACAGGGCGCAAATGAGTCGCTCAAAGAGTTCTTCAACAAGTGGACAGGGGTAGTACAATCTATCAGGAATGTGGACCGTGAAATCGCGACAGCAAGCTTATTCCAAGCGACTCACAACAACAGGTTGTGCGAGTCGCTGGCAAACACATCCCCAGTATCATTATCGGATCTAGAGGAAAGGGTGCAAAAAATTATTTTGATCGATGAGCAGTTGGTTGAGCCTGTAGTATGAAGGGTGGTCAAACAGGAGCAGTAGGAGAGTAAGAAAACAGATAGACAGTCTAGGTGGAGAAGGGTATAGAGATCGCTAGAAAGGAGAGGATATCAGGAAGACAAAAGAGGATTTAGGGGGGAAAGACCAGAGTAACACCCCCTCAATGAATCTAGACAAAAGATATTCATGTACATGTAGCATAAGGGCCATCACATACTGTGGCCCGAACCCTTGAAGACTCCTCCTGACCAAAGAAGTCGCCGGAAGTTCTGTGATTTCCATGACGCTCATGGGCACACCACTGAGGAGTGTAGGGAGCTAAAAATTAAATTGAGTGATGGATCAATGAGGGGCGGCTCAAGGACTTTATTCTTAGCTCTAGACGAAGGGATAAAAGCCAAGAAAAGGAACAGCAAGGAAAAGAGGATCCCCAGGAAAAGAAAGGAGGAATGTTCGCCCGATTGTATGAAACACAGGGCGATGAAGGGGCAAAGAAAAAATCACGGCTGGAGGTAAACAAAGTCTATCAAACTATTTGCGGGGGAGAAAGCTGCCCAACAAAGAAAGTCAAAAAAGAAGAGATACGTGAAGTGATGATGATTGATCGGGTGACTCGCCCGATTGTCGGTTTCACTAAAGAAAACATGACTAGAGTTGGAGGACCAAGCCTAGAAGCAATGGTGATTCAGGTCTTCACTCATAATAGTTAGATTGAGCGGGTTATGATTGACAAAGGAAGCTCGACGGACATCATCTTTTGGGACTTATACAAGCAGATGGATCTGCCTGCCAGCCTGTTAAGGCAGACAAAGGCGACTATTTCAGGTTTATCAGGACACATGGTTCCCATTAAAGGAATCGCCATGATGAAGCTCACTATAGGAGATGACAATGTGCAGTCCACGCGATCCATTAACTTTACGTCATGGATTGCAAGTTAACATACAATATGATCCTGGGTCACCCGGCCTTAGCGGCATTTCAGGAAATTTGATCTCTAGTGCATCAAGTTTTAGAGTTCACCACGGAAGAAGGTGTGGCAGTTGCTTGGGGGCACCCCGAGATCACCAGAAAATGCTATGGAGCAGCGACAAAGAGCACGTGTTATAACATTAGCTTGGAAACAGATGATGGGAATGAAGGATTGACCCCAGCAGAGTCTAATGTTCTAGTACCTTTGTGGGAAGAGGATACAACAAAAATGATCTAAATATCATCATACTTAGAAAAACATAAGCAGGACGAAATATTCAAACTTATAAGAGAATTTGCCCATTTATTCGCCTGGTCACCTAGTGACATGCCCAGAATCGCCCCAGAAGTCATCAAGCACTGTCTAGCGATCGAACCGGGGAGTCTCCCTGTCCAACAGAAACGGAGAAACAACTGTCAAGAAAGGAAACAAGCAGTAGCGGTTGAGGTTGATAAACTTTTAAAGGCAAGATTCATCAAAGAGGTCAGGTACCCAGAGTGGTTGGGAAATGTGGTATTGGTCAAGAAGTCGTCAGGATCATGGCGAATGTGTGTGGACTTCGCAAACCTAAAAGATGCTTGTCCAAAGGAACCAAACCCACTACCAAATATTGAGCAATTGGTTGATGCAACAGCTAACAACGAGATGTTATCTTTTTTAGACATTTTTTCTGAATATCATCAGATCCCTTTGAATACTGAGGATCAGGAGAAAATTCATGACACCTACGGCAAACTACTGTTACAGAGTGATGCCTTTTGGTCTCAAGAACGCAGGATGATCGACACAGTGTTCGCAAAATAGATGGGTAGAAACCTTGAGGCACATTTGGATGATCTATTGGTTAAAAGCAAAAGGTCGGATAGTCACATAAGCGATTTAAGGGAAACTTTCAACACGTTTCAGCAATATTCTTTAAGGCTCAATCCACTCAAGTGCGTTTTTGGAGCGACATCAGGGAAGTTCCTTGGATACCTCATAACACGGAGAGGAATTGAGGCTAACCCATCTCAGATCGCGGCAATTACATCCATGACGCCTCCAAAAATGGTGAAGGAAGTTCAAGTGCTGTCTGGGCGACTCATAGCGATTAATCGCTTCATTGCAAGGATCGCTGACAGATGTGCACCATTCTTGCTACACTAAAAAATGCGTCCAAATTGGCATGGGATGATAAGTGCAATAAGGCGTTCGAAGAGTTGAAACAATTTTTAGTAACACCGTCTGTACTAGCATCACCTAAGTTAAATGAAGATTTGTTTTTGTACATTGCGATCTCTACTAAGGTAGTTAGCGCCGTTCTCATTCGCCGGGAGGACATGAGTTAATATCTCATCTTCTACACAAGCAAAACATTGATTGACGCTGAAACAAGATATCCGACAATTAAGAAGATGGCATATGCAGTAGTGTGAGCGGCAAGAAAGTTAAGGTCATACTTCCAAGCACATATCGCTCATGTTCTCACGAATTTTCCAATCAAAAATGCGTTGTGATCCATGAGTGTGGTAGGGCGATTGGCAAAGTGGGCCAGAGAGCTAAGTGAATATGACATAAGGTACCAGCCTAGAACGATGATCAAAGTGCATGTCCTAGCATATTTCATGGTGGAAGGAGCCGTTCAAGAAGAGTCTGAAGAGGGGGAAGAATGGACGTTATTCACGGATGGAGCGTCAACACAAAGTGCCACAGGAGCAGGCATTATTTTAAAATTGCCTGGAGGAGTCCTCCATGAGGTAGCCCTCAGATTTTCATCCACCAGAACAAACAACACACCAGAGTATGGAGCCATGGAGGCGGGGTTATGAATCGCCAAGAGTATGGGGGTTGTTAACATGAAAGTATTTTTGGACTCAGCGATCGTAGTCAACCAGTTAAATGGGAGTTTTGAAGTTAAGGAGGAATCGCGTCTCCCGTATTTTGATGAAATCAAACTAATAATGTCTAAATTCAAGAAAGTAAGCATAGAGCATATCGCACGGGAGGAAAATAGTCATGATGACGCTCTCTCCAAGCTCGACACAGCGATAGATTTTGAAGAAGGACAAATGGTTACAGTGGAGAACGAAGTGAAAGCAAAGCAACTTCTGCAAATCACCCAAAATATACCGCCAAGCGACTGGCAAACTCCCATTAATCATTTCCTATAGACAAACCAAGTACTAGACGACCTGAACGAGGCTACTAAGTTGACCATACGAGCGGGACGGTGGAGGAGAGCTATATAGAAAATCGGTAATGGGGCCCTATCTAAGGTGCCTCGATGCTGAAGACGCGGAATGGGCATTGGAAGAAGTTCATGCGGGCGTATATGGCACTCACCTAGGTGCAAGGAGTCTAGAAAAGAACTTGATTTATCAAGGTTACTATTGGCCAACAATGAGAGGAAGCAAGCGATCTAGTGAGGAAATGTCACAAGTGCAAAGAATTTGCCAACTACCACAAAATGTCGGCTACAGCGCTCCAGTCCATAGTCAGCCCATGTCCATTCGCGAGGTGGGGGATGGACATCTTGGGACCATTTCCTGAGGCATCTGGAAAAATGAAGTACCTCATAGTCGCTATGGATTATTTTATAAAATGGATAGAAGTAGAAGCAGTTGCTAGCATCTCAGCTAGGCAGATACAGAACTTTGCGTTCAAATTTATTGTCACAAGGTTTGGTATTCCATGGAGTATTATATGCCATCACGGCACTCAATTTGACTGCAAAAATTTCAAGGAATTTTGCGACGACTAAAAAATAAACCTAAAGTTTGCCTCGTCGCCTACCCACAAGCCAATGGACAAGCGGAGGCAACTAACAAGCTTATTCTCCAAAGGCTAAAGAAGAGGGTGGAAGGATACACTGGGTTGATGAGCTTGATCATGTGTTACGAGCTTACCAGAACGGCCTACAAGACAGCCACAGGAGAAACTGCATACACAGTAACATATGGCACAAAGGCAGTACTACCAGTAGAGATATACATTCCCTCCATTCGCATCCAAGCCTATAAAGATGAGGTGAACGAGCAGGAATTGACTCACAATGTGGATATGATAGAGGAGAGAAGAGAAAAGGCACACCTGCGATTAATCGTTGAAAAAGAGTAGCTAGCAAGGCGATACAACATGAAGCTTTGTCCGCATCACATTGCGATCAACGATCTAGTCCTTCGGAAGATCTTCTACCCTGCGATTGGTGCATCCAAGCTAAATTCAGGCTAGGAAGGGCCATATAGAATCCGAAGGGTAGTAGGTGTGATGACACTCGATTTGACGTGATTTTCAGCCTCATTTAAGCGACATTTCCTTGCTTGAAACGTGGTTTTAGGGGTAAAATAGCGAATATTCACTCAACTACCCTATTTCCTACCAATTTGGTTACTTTGGCCCTTTTTGGGTCTATTTGATGGTTTTCTAGTATTTTTGTGATAGCACAGGTTTTTGCCATCATTTACGTAGCCACGGACGTGTTCAAGACCTCAAGGAGTGAACCAGAATCGAACCAAAAATCAAACCGGAGTCAGAACCGAAGATCCAACTGCCCAGCATAATGTTTTCACCGAAAATACTACAAGTTTTCAGCGAAAATACCTTCAGAAACCCACAACCGATCGTGAAGAAGTTCTCGGCGAAAAGTCAAAGTCTTCGCCGAGAACTATTGAAGATATACACACAGGAGGACTCAACTGAAGTTTTTGGTGAAAACTTCTTAAGTTTTCGGCGAAAACTTCTTAAGTTTTCACCGAAAACTCTATCCTTTTCCGGGCCACTGTTGGAAAACCTAATTCACCCTATTTAAAGCAGCAGCCGGCAGCCAGCCAGGGGGACATCAATCATTCAACAATCATTCACACATATGAATTTTGTGAGATCAGCCACGACCTTAGGGTCAATAGATAGAGTTTAGAGAGTTCAAAGATCCGTGGAGAGATCGTGACGCCATCCTTCCACCTCGGAGAGCTCGAAGCTTAAAATTGAAGATCCATGAGATCGAAGCTTCGTCGGAGTCGTCAGAATTAGGTTTTTCAGTTCTTATCTGTTCTTCCTTTGTATGATGATTTCCTTTGTTCACTTTGATTCTACTGTTATCGTTATGAGTAGCTGAACTTGTAGAGCTTAGATTAGATGAACCCTAAGTGACCCAGGGCTTTAAAGCGGTCACGGATCGGCGGTGATTAGATTCAAAGTTCATTCAATTTTCTATTGCATGGTTGTTTTGTGCTTAATTGTTTTACTGCGTTTCTTGTCTAGTTGACGCCTAGATTAGTTTCGTTGTTCTTGTGTTTCTCTCCTGGTTGGTCGCCTAGATTAGGTTTGTGCAAGTTAGGGTTAGTCTCTAGACAGTTCCTTGCTTTGGCGCATAAACTTATCTTCCTTGATCACCTAGTTTAGATTCTTGTTAAGATAAGGATAGAGCGAACGTTCGCCTTACTTTAGAACATCAATTCAACCAATTAACCTATTCATTGGAGTGTGCCTTTCGTAGGAACCAGTTAGGGTAATCCGCTTCAAGAGTAACTCATAAATCGTTAGTAATTCCACCAATTAGTTGTTCCGTCACAAGTAGCGAAAGCTCGGGCAGTTAGTTAATCTTGGTAGCTAGATCGAATAGAGCGAACGTTCGCTAGTCTTAAACCTAAGGGTAAGGAGTTATGGTGGTGTCTGAGAACTGAATGAATTAGAATTTAAAACCGCTGGTCTTGTGATCGCCAATGCAGTGGTAATCTTAGGGGGGTTCAAAATCTAGCTCGTCTATCTTCCTGTTAGTCAACCTTTTTAATCTTTATGTCTTTTATTTTCCTTTGTTTATTAGATTAGAAGTCGTGGAACTCACACCACGCACAACGTGTTTAAAATCCGAATAATTTGCCAACATATTTGAGTAGACAAGAAGAAGAGACCTCGAGTAGAATACGATCTAGTCTACCTTGGTAGATTAGTTATTTGATACCGCTAAAACTGCAGCTATCAAATTAGCGCCGTTGCCGGGGACTCTTCTATATTGTTTGAAAGAAGAGTTGGCAAATTATTCTTCTACCTTTCCGACATACCATTTATTTTTCCTCCATATTTCCATGATTTACCTGGGTAGTGCTTTTGAGTTTTGATTATGCAGGATTACAGGTGGGATGGCCAGTTGATGAAGCGCAATCGTTGTGCGTGCGTTCAATCAAATAACTAACAAAGCTAACAAAAGCTAGGGTAGATCGTATTCCACGGGCCTTCTAATGATTGACTACTCAAATAAGCTAGCCAATTACTCAGATTAAACACTTCATGCGTGGTGTGAGTTCCACGACTTCTAATTCTAAGAAATGCAGAGAAATTAGAAAATTGAAACTAAAACAGATTGGAAATTAGGGTTGAAAACAGGGATGACAGACAAACTTGGACTTCGAATCCCCCTTCGTTCACTAGAGCATAGGCAATCAACAGATCAGCGGATTTCAATTCTCATTCAATCAGTTCTAGGACACCACCATAACTCCTAACCCTTAGGTTTAAGACCGGCGAACGTTCGCTCTATCCGTTCTAGCTACCAAGATTAATTAGCCGCCCGGGTATGGTCGCCTCTCGCAACGACTTAACTTAACTGGTGGAATTACTAATGATTTATGAGTTACTCTTGCAGTGGATTAACCCTAACCAGTTCCTACAAAAGGAACACTCCAATTATAAGGTTAATTGTTCAGTTCGATGTTTTAAAGTAAGGCGAGCGTTCGCTTCTATCCTTAGCTTAACCAGAATCTAATCTAGGTGATCAATCCAGACAAGAAACATAAACAACGAAGAACAAACCAAACATGAAAGAGAAACTGATTGAACTTTGAATCTAATCACCGCCGATCTGTGACCGCTTTAAAGCCATGGGTCACTGGTGAAGCCCTCAGATCGTTGTTCGGGTTCAAACAAATAACTAACAAAGCTAACAAGCTAGGGTAGATCGTATTCCACGGGTCTTCTATGATTGACTACTCAAATAAGCTGGCAAATTACTCAGATTTAAACACTTCGTGCGTGGTGTGAGTTCCACAACTTCTACTTCTAAGAAATGCAGAGAAATTAAAAACTGAAACTAAAGACAGAATGGAAATTGGTTGATTAAAACAGAGATGACAGACGAACTTAGACTTTGAATCCCCCTTCGTTCCCAGAGCATTGGCAATCAACAGATCAGCGGATTTCGATTCTCATTCAATCAATTCTAAGACACCACCATAACTCCTTACCCTTAGGTTTAAGATCGGCGAACGTTCGCTCTATCCGTTCTAGCTACCAAGATTAATTAGTCGCCCGGGTACGGTCGCCTCTCGCAACGACTTAACTTAACTAGTGGAATTACTAACGATTATTGAGTTACTCTTGCAGTGGATTAACCCTAACCGGTTCCTACGAAAGGCACGCTCCAATTATAAGGTTAATTGTTCAATTTGATGTTCTAAAGTAAGGCGAGCGTTCGCTTCTATCCTTAGCTTAACAAGAATCTAATCTAGGTGATCAATCCAGACAAGAAACATGCACAATGAAGAACAAATCAAACATGAAAAGAGAAACTGATTGAACTTTGAATCTAATCACTGCCGATCCGTGACCGCTTTAAAGCCCTGGGTCACTTACGGTTCATCTAGTCTAAGCTCTAAGAGTTTAGCTACACATATTCATCACAAAAGAATCCAAGACAAAGAAAGAGTTCATCATACAAAGGAAGAACACAAAAGTATCTGAAAAACCTAATTAAGATGACTCCGGCAGAACTTCGATCTTCCGGTAGACTACAATCCTAGCTCTGAGTCCTCGAGATGGAAGGGATGGCGTCATGATCTCTTTCCGGCTCTTCGAACTCTAAACTCTCTCCATCAGAATTTGAGAGGATTCTCTAAAATTCTGATTATGAAAAGTATTATAAGGTATATCTTTGTATTGGGCCGCCGGTTAAGTATTTATACTTAACCCTAATTCAGCCGAACTTTGACTAATATTTTCGCCGAAAATATTAAGGAATTTTCGGCGAAAATTCCTTTGTAATTGGATGGTCCACCGGCTGATTTCTCCTGTAAATTTCGGTCCCATAGTTTTTGGTCGAAAACTTAACATTTTCGCCGAAAACTTCCTTCAGTCGGCATCAGTGATTTTGTGCTGATATTTTCGCCGAAAATGCTAGGGTATTTTCGGCAAAAATTCCTTTATAAACCGGGCAGGAATTGTTTCGACTTGATTGGCTCCTTGGATCGATTCCGGTGCAATTCCTCGAGGTTCCAAAGCCTTATACACGTCCTTGGCTACTTTATTTGACTGCAAAAACCTGTGTTAACATAAAAACACTAGAAAACCATCAAATAGACCCGAAACGGGCCAAGGTAACACAAATGGCACGAGATAGGGCAATTGATTGAATATTCGTTATTCTACCCTAAAAACCATGTCTTAAGCAAGGAAATGTCGCTTAAAATGAGGCTGATAATCACGTCAAATCGAGTGTCATCAAAATACCTCACACTTAAGCTTTTGCTTGTCCTCAAGCAAACTGAATAGAAACGCTCATGTTCACAAATGATAAGATCGATTAAATTGGAGTTCAATCAAACACAATGAATTATTAGACAGATAGATCCTAGAACAAGAAACCTAACATGCATGCAGATCAGCCAAACAACCTGGTCTCACTAATAAACTGCACACGACAAGCAGTAGCAACCAATTATGCACGAATTTGACCTGACCGACCAGACTCCTCACACAGGATATATTTAGTACAATGGGAACTCTCACTCTCTGTGTTTAAGGACGTGTTCCTGCTCTCAATCATTTTCTGTTACTGAATTCTGTCATAAGTTTGCAATTCAACCACATCTCCACTACTGTGACAACACGAGTATCTAGTCAAGAAGGACTTCCCTGCTAGGACTGTAACGAATTCTACACTACTTGGGTTTATGATGAGATGGATGATGGGAATGTATGATGATGGCTTTGTGCGGTGTAGCTTTCGACTAACTTCCCTCGAATCTAGCCTATGGCTTCCTACCGTCTAACTAGACACGGGTGGAATAATGAACGCTCGTCCTATGATACCCTCAAGCAACCTAGCACTTTTTATTTTTCTTTACAAAAAAAAAAATTTATGACTTTTCTTTTGACTTCGTTCTTCCATTTGTAGGGAGAAGAACATTTTATTGAACTAAAACTTGAAACCTTTTCGCTTTTCTGATTTTTCTTCTTTTTGTTTTTTTTCGATACTTGCTTATTTTCTTCTTTATTTTATTTTATTTTTTCTTTTGTGCCGATTTTTCTTTTAGTTGCTAGAGGGGTTTACACGTCTGGACATAATAGCTAAAACCACCTGTTTAATGGCTATAGGCAGGTTACCACAAACCGACTTCCGGTAGGTCAATCTAGAACTACAACCACAGGGGATCAACGGGGAATGAAAGAATGAGAAATGGATGTAATGTATTATCGAACCGAAAGAACAGGCCAAGCTCAAGGGTCTACACCTAATGGATTTTATCGTTAGGTAGGCTATATGGCTTAGTAGCTGAATCTAGGTGCCCCTATCATTCTAGAACTCATGTCATCGTGTGGTCTCAAGTAGGTCTCATGCAAATTCTAACTCATTCAAGCAAACAGAAAACCACTCAAAAAGAATTGAAATTGCAAGTTACGTGCAATGGATCAAAAGCTCACAGTTGGTTTGCTAGTCGGATTCGGTCATTTTCATGCAATCAAGGCTACAAACTACAAGTGTGATTTTAAAAATTCTGTTCTGACGAGGCAATTTAGCATCAAAGTATACAAGTTGGTTCTCAAGTTCTAGGTTAAGCAGTCTAAGCATCATTATGAAAGTTTGAACAACAACTTAACATCAAAAATCAAGAACTGAGCCATTCTAATGCTAGAGAGACTGGAATGGAATCACAAGGCACACAGAAAACACAATCAAGGGCAATCAAGTTCATGCAAGGTTCTCTAGCATCCTACCCCACACTTAAATCGGACGGTGTCCTCACAGGACTAATTCTAGAGTTCAGAGTGAAGTAGAAGAACCTGGACCGAGATGGTTGGCGTAGGGGATGAGCACGGGTCCTCGGAGCGGAGGGAATCTACCCAAGCGAAGCAAAGGGAATGTCCCTACTGCCTACAAAACAAAAACAAATGAAACATAAAAAGGAAACCTGGACAAGTGTCCCGGATCCACACAGAAAAAAGTTGGATCGAAATCCGAAAAGAATAAATAAAAAGAAAGGACAAGGAAAAGGACACCACCTGATCATGGCTGGTCAGGGGCGCCGGGAGGTGGAAAGTGGAGGAATTCGCCGAGCTGACGTTGCCACTCCATCTGTGCCTCATACCGCCTATCAACGCGGTGCATATGCTGCTGCATAGTAGTCCATCTCACCTCTTGAGTGGCGTTGTCGGTGATGCGCCACTCCTACAGTCACTCATACAGCTCACCAATGTCTGTGGGGTGCGGTCGGGGCTGAGGGTGAGGGCCTGGTATAGATCTGGAATGTGCGGCGGCGGCTGGTGTGCATACCCTACCTGATGATGTGGCGAGGGTATATGGTCATGAAACTCTGGCTGCGGCTGCGGCTGCTCCTGCTCAGAATCATCTTCTTCCTCCGACTCGTCCTCGTCTTCGAGAGGAGGATCCGCTGCTACCAAGGGGCTGATGTCCAGATCGAGGTTGTACTCGACCGCCAAATCGCCTCCAACGGTGCGTACTCTGCGGCATGGGATGTTCAGGCCATATTCTTGCTCGAGGCCGAAGGAGATGATGAGTCGGCCAACAAAGTTGCCTCCTAGGAGTGAGCGGGGGCGACCTGATCTCTGAGTCTTCTTGCGGAGTAGGCGAGCAAGCACCCATCCGGGATGAAGTGGATATCTCTTCCGGATGGCGCGAAGAAGAAGAAGTTCATCCTTGGTGATATGGTGGCGGTCCTTCTCTGGAGCATATAAAAGCGATCTACGCCAAACCATATGAATGTATCTAAAGAAAAGGTGAGAGATCGACTTAACTGAGTTATGGTCCCCGAGGCGATCACCGGGTACTCCAGTCATGTGGCTCCAGAGCGCATGGTACTCCTCGTCGTCGTCGTCGTCCCAGCCGAGGTGATGACCGTGGTAATGCTCGTAGGGGATGCCTAGATGAGCTGCAAACTCATCATATGTAAGCTCCCTGTACACCCCGCCTAGATAGAAGGTAACAACCTTCCTGTGCTGCCTCCTCTTGTGCTCGTCCAGCTCGAATGTCGCCCAAAACTCCTGGAGAGCGATGTCTGGGAAGTTGGCGGCGAGCGTGGTCAGCTCCAGCAAGCTGGAATGGGTCAGTGCATCGAGCACGTTCCGGTACCAGTCATCATCGTGCTCTGAGAGCGACTCCATGGAAAGAGGGCGAACATCAGATCCACAGGTGTGCTTAAACCGCTGGTAGCGTGCAAAGTAGTGCGGGGGTAGGCGAGCAACGGTGCGGTGGTACCCAGCACGGTCAGGGAAAGCTGGTGGAGGGCCCTGAACGGCGGGTGTGACGGGAGCAGGGGCTCCAGAGCTCGAGGCACCATCAAGGCGTGCCTTCGTCATGCGCTCAAAAGTGGTGTTCCTAAACAAGAAAACAAACCCGATTAGTCAAACTAAAAACCCTACCCCACACTTAGTCGAAAAACTCAATTTCACAAAGAAATGAGGAAAACCGAGTGGGGGTAAGCAAAGCAGATTAACTGGTAATCATGAACAATAAAATACATGCTCAGGAACAGCCTAAACGGATTAGCACAATCAGAGTTCAGAAGTCAAACTGACATTCAAAAAGTCAACATAATAAAACATTGAACCCTAATCATGGCAGGACTATCACAAAGCGGGAAATGACGGTGTAATATGGTCTCAGATGGCAAACACAATGATCTGAACGAGAATGAGCACATAAGGCAGCCAAATGATAAAAAACAGTTCATGGTCAAACCGACATTTCTTAAAAGTCAACATCACAAGGAATAGGACTTAGGCATAGCAACACATGATCAAACGATATGAAAATTAAGCACGAAACTCCCTAAGCATGCTAGAACAGTTCAACAAGTTCAACTAACCTAGTTCACAAGAAATCAGTCGGCACGCAAATCGAGGCAAACCGAAAAGTCAACCAAAAGTCAACCCCGACGAAATTCAGCATCCAATATGTCAAAAGATTCACAATGAAAAGTTCTACAACTTACCTTGAAGCCATGGATGCTAAAAGTGAACGGATTGGGAGAAATCGGTGAAAAATCGAAAATTCTAGGGTTTGGGTGAACTGGAGCTGTAGAGCTCCGATTTGGCTGTTCTGGGGCTTAAGATGATCGAAAAAAAGAGGGGAAGGGAGCGGCGGCGGTCGGCGACGGCGGCGGCGGCGGCTTTGGTCGGCGGCGGCGATGTAAGGTGGCGGCGGCGGGGTTTGAAATAAAACAGGGGATGGGTTTTTCGGGTTTGGTTCGAAAATAGAAAGTGAGGAAAGAGAGGCTGAAATCCGGATTTTAAAGTGAATAGTTGGTTGATTTTCAAAGAAATTTTCGGCGAAAATAAGTGCAAGTTTTCACCGAAAATTCTAGTTAAAAAGTACTGCCGGTTTTCAAAAGAAATTTTCGCCAAAAATATGGGTGATTTTCGTCGAAAATATGAAACAGGAACGTTTGGAAAACTCTGTGGGATTTCAAAGAGAATTTTCGCCGAAAATGTGGGTTATTTTCGCCGAAAATATTGAACTCTACGATTGAAAATATTTTCGCAATCCCGACAAACTTCAGAAAATCACAGTTAAATCCACGAAAATCGGAAAGACCTCAAACGACTTGCAACTGACGCTATGACACACAGACTACACACGAAAAATATGAAATCAAACAAACTGACACTTTTGGCTCCCCCGAACCGACTCTAAAAACACTAAGGTTGACACAAATCAAAAACTGACTCCAGCCGTGGGTTGCCTCCCACGAAGCGCTCTTTTATTAACGTCCTTGAGCTGGACGATACCTGGACGGTATTAGGAGACATCCCAACTCAGATTCTCCTTAATGCTAGCATCGGAGTTCATAAAGTAGAGCTTCTGGGCTTCTCCGGAGAGCATGAATTTCTTCCTGTTCGCGTGTAAGAGCTTGGTACGTCCGTCGGGAAGGTGGTCAGTAATCTTGAATGGTCCGAACAGTTCTGTCAAAGGATCATCTTCTACAAGGAAGACAGTAGACGGAATGAGAATGATCGGCTCCTTCTTTACTTTAACCTCCGGCTTGATATCACCAGGATCGGTGATCGTCAGTATTTCCTTAGGAGATACTTTTGGCTTTTCCTTCCATACTTGTTCCGGCGCCGGTAGCTTGGAACGAATTGGTGATGCAGCTGGCTCGGTAGACGGTGGCGGCACAACTGGTCTCCAGACCATGTGAGTCTTCGTCTTCTTGTCCTTTCCCTGAGGTCTGCTAGGTTTTGCGCTTGGTGGCTTAGAAGAGGCTTTCAGTTCCTTCTTCTTTGGCGTCTGAAGAACAAATTTCGGTTTCTGCGTGGTAATCTGGCCTGCACCTACAACAGCAATTGATCTAGGCACACTAGAAGAGACATCAGTAACGGAGTTGACTGGAGTCAACTCCCCGGTTTCAACAGCTAAACAATGAAATTCTTAATTTTTAGGATTATATTTCATTCCGTCCTTAAGGCGGAACGTGACAGTTTCTTTACCAACTCTCAAGGTTAAAGAACCATTTGGAACGTTAATTTGCATTCCAGTAGTAGCCATGAAAGGTCGTCCTATGAGAATGGTAGAATCATCCTTACTAGTGTCAATGATAACAAAGTCAGTTAAGAACGTGAAAGGACCACATTTAGTCACAATGTCTTTGATTTCTCCCCTAGGGGTTTTAAGTGATCTATCAGCAAAGATAAGTTGCATACTAGGCGGTTCAAGTTCTCCTAGGTTCAATTTTTCATATAGACTCATAGGCATAACATTAACAGACGCGCCAAGATCAACCTAACAGCGTTCTATCTCAACATCATTAATGACAAGAGGTAGAGTGAAAGAACCAGGATCAGAACACTTAGCTGGATATGGTGAGGAGGGTTTCTTAATACGTGCATCAGGATATCCTTCTTTATTCCCCTTCATGCCAGTCTCGATCCTTGCATTCGGCAGCAATGCTCTTGGAAAAGGAGGCTTCACGACGTACGGTGCAAGAGGAGGATCATCCTCCTTAGGCGCCACTTGTAGTGCTTCCTTCTTCTCCGGAGTTTCAGCGATCCTGCGTAAAACAGCACAAGCATCAGCAGATAAGCTTGGAAATTTTCTAACAGATACCATCTTGGCTTGCTCCTTTCTCGGATTCGGCTCTGTCTGGCTCGGAAGTTGGCCAAATGGTCTACCAGATGCTAGCATGCTCAAGATGTTGTTCACAGCTTGCTCAATTCTTTGTCCGGCTGCTATCTGTTCCTGATTGAGAAGAGCTTGAGCTTTAAACTGACTATCATGATCGTCGAGTCTGGTGATGATCTGGCTAAGCTTCTTGTCCAGGTCACTGACATTGTTTTCCTTCTGGTACTGCTGCCCTGGATAGGTGTTATTCAACTATTGATTCTGGCGATTGCCAGGAGCAGTTCCATAGTTACCCGGATTTCGATGCGGCGGCTGGTAGACACCTGCCGGCGGATGGTTAGGCTTCTGATCCTGAGCTGGACCAGTCGGGCGATTATTCTGGTTCTGGTTATGGTTGGCGCCAGCATTATAGGGAGGCCTGTCTTGATAGTTCCCTTGCTGCCTGAAGTTGCGGTAGCCAGCATAACCATTCTGATTATTAACGAAGCCTTGTTGAACAAAATTTACCTCTTCGGCAGACCAGACTTCTGTCTTACCAAAATTCTGGCATCGGCCTCCATTATGTGCGCAAGCTCCACACCATTCGCAATCGGCAACATAGACAGAAGCTGCCGGCGGTTTGACTGGTGTGGTAGACTTCTTCAAATGCTTCTCTACTTCTGCCTTGATAGCTGCTTCGAGATCGAGCTTGCTCCTTGATCATTCAGATTGTCGTTCCCAGTTCCTTGACTTGGAAGCACAGTTTGCGAAGTGAAGAAGAGCAGCTTCAGGTGTGAGCGTAGTGCAATCCCCTTCAGCTAGAGAATTGACCCACTTAGCAAATTCTTCTCGAAGACCTCGAGCAAAGATTTCAGCTAACTGCCTTTGCTCGAATCCATGATGAGGGCAGTTGTAGAGGAGTTCTTGGAATCGATTCCAAGTATCATATAAGCTTTCTCCTTCTTTCTGGGAGAATCTGGCAATGCTGTCATTGATGGCTGTTGTTCTGGCAGGAGGAAAGTATTCTTCAACGAAGTCCTGAGCCAGAGTATCCCAATTAGTGTAATATCCAGGTGGTTTGCCAGTAAGCCACCTCTTAGCGGCACCTTTCAGAGAGAACGGGAAAGCTCTCAAACAAAGAGTATTCTTGTTGAGGTTTCCGTTCTTAAAAGTGCTGCAGAGATCAAGGAAATCCGCAAGATGAGTGCACGGATTGTCTAGGGGCCTGCCTTCGAACTGTAGATCCCTAGAGATCATAGTCAAAAATGGAATCTTGATCTCATAGTCAGGATCTCCTTCAACGCGCGGTACGGCAATGGCAGATCGAACGCTAGTCGCGCTCGGCTTGTTGTAATCGGCTAGACTTTTCTGTGCAGGCGGCGGGTGGTGGATTTCCGCCTGGTGGTGGTGGTGGTGGTAATTGATCAGTCATGGTAGGAGATGGAGGAGGTGAAAGTGACTCGGTGTATGAAACAGATGTAGGTGATGGTAACGGTGAAGATGAGGGACTATCCTTCAGTTCCGCAATCTTAATCGGAGTGATGGGTGGAGGTGGATTGGTTCTGCCTCTCCTTGGAATCTGTGATTGTCGAGGTGGAGCAGAACTGCTTGGTCTCTCTATACTCTTACCCTTGTCGGTTTGAGAGCGAGTCCAAGGGCGGCGATGCATACACCTGTGACAAACCTACAAATAACAAAAACAAACAATAACCAGTGTAAAATCAAAGTTGGTGGAAAAGTGAAAGATGGAAAATAGAAGAATAAATTGCCAGTTCTTCTTTCAAACAATCAAAAGAAGTCCCCGGCAACGGCGCCAATTTGGTGAAGCCCTCAGATCGTTGTTCGGGTTCAAACAAATAACTAACAAAGCTAACAAGCTAGGGTAGATCGTATTCCACGGGTCTTCTATGATTGACTACTCAAATAAGCTGGAAAATTACTCGGATTTAAACACTTCGTGCATGGTGTGAGTTCCACGACTTCTACTTCTAAGAAATGTAGAGAAATTAAAAACTGAAACTAAAGACAGAATGGAAATTGGTTGATTAAAACAGAGATGACAGACGAACTTAGACTTTGAATCCCCCTTCGTTCCCCAGAGCATTGGCAATCAACAGATCAGCGGATTTCGATTCTCATTCAATCAATTCTAAGACACCACCATAACTCCTTACCCTTAGGTTTAAGACCGGCGAACGTTCACTCTATCCGTTCTAGCTACCAAGATTAATTAGTCGCCCGGGTACGGTCGCCTCTCGCAATGACTTAACTTAACTGGTGGAATTACTAACGATTATTGAGTTACTCTTGCAGTGGATTAACCCTAACCGATTCCTACGAAAGGCACGCTTCAATTATAAGGTTAATTGTTCAATTTGATGTTCTATAGTAAGGCGAGTGTTCGCTTCTATCCTTAGCTTAACAAGAATCTAATCTAGGTGATCAATCCAGACAAGAAACATGCACAATGAAGAACAAATCAAACATGAAAAGAGAAACTGATTGAACTTTGAATCTAATCACCGCCGATCTGTGACCGCTTTAAAGCCCTGGGTCACTTAGGGTTCATCTAGTCTAAGCTCTAAGAGTTTAGCTACACATATTCATCACAAAAGAATCCAAGACAAAGAAAGAGTTCATCATACAAAGGAAGAACACAAAAGTATCTGAAAAACCTAATTAAGATGACTCTGGCAGAACTTCGATCTTCCGGTAGACTGCAATCTTAGCTCCGAGTCCTCGAGATGGAAGGGATGGCGTCACGATCTCTTTCCGGCTCTTCGAACTCTAAACTCTCTCCTTCAGAATTTGAGAGGATTCTCTAAAATTCTGATTATGAAAAGTATTATGAGGTATATCTTTATATTGGGCCGCCGGTTAAGTATTTATACTTAACCCTAATTCAGCCGGATTTTGACTAATATTTTCGCCGAAAATATTGAGGAATTTTCGGCAAAAATTCCTTTGTAATTGGATGGTCCGCCGGCTGATTTCTCCTGTAAATTTTGGTCCCATAGTTTTCGGTCGAAAACTTAACATTTTCACCGAAAACTTCCTTCAGTCGGCATCAGTGATTTTGTGCTGATATTTTCGCCGAAAATTCTAGGGTATTTTCGGCGAAAATTCCTTTATAAACCGGGCAGGAATTGTTTTGACTTGATTGGCTCCTTGGATCGATTCCGGTGCAATTCCTCGAGGTTCCAACGCCTTAGACACGTCCTTGGCTACTTTATTTGACGGCAAAAACCTGTGCTAACATAAAAACACTAGAAAACCATCAAATAGACCGAAACGGGCCAAGGTAACACAAATGGCACGAGATAGGGCAATTGATTGAATATTCGTTATTCTACAATAAAAACCATGTCTTAAGCAAGGAAATGTCGCTTAAATGAGTCTGATAATCACGTCAAATCGAGTGTCATCAGTCACTTAGGTTTCATCTAGTCTAAGCTCTAAGAGTTTAGCTACTCATGTTCATCACAAAAGAATCAAAGATAAAGAAAGAGTTCATCATACAAAGGAAGAACAGAAAAGTATCTGAAAAAACCAAATTAAGACGACTCCGGCAGAACTTCGATCTTCCGGTAGACTGCAATCCTAGCTCCGAGTCCTTGAGATGGAAGGGATGGCGTCACGATCTCTTTCCGGCTCTTCGAACTCTAAACTCTCCTTCAGAACTCTCAGAGAATCCTCAAAATTCTGATTATGAAAAGTGTATTATGATAAGTATATGTGATTTGGGCCGCCGGTTAAGTATTTATACTTAACCCTAAACCGCCGGATTTTAACTAGGATTTTTGGCGAAAATATGAAGGAATTTACGCCGAAAATTCATTTGCAAATGTGGATGACCGCCGGCTGTTTCTTCTGTGATTTTTGGTCCAACACTTCTCGGCGAAAACTTAGTGTTTTCGCCAAAAATATCCTTCAGTTGACATCAGTGGATTTGTGCTTGCATTTTCGCCGAAAAATACTAAGGGATTTTCGGTGAAAACTCCTTTGTAAACCGGGGCAGGAATTTGGTTGATTTGGTTGGCTCTTTGGATCGATTCCGGTGCGATTCCTCGAGGTTCCAACGCCTTAGACACGTCATTGGCTACTTTATTTGACGGTAAAAACCTGTGCTATCATAAAAACACTAGAAAACCATCAAATAGACCCGAAACGGGCCAAGGTAACACAAATGGCACGAGATAGGCAATTGATTGAATATTCATCATTCTACCCTAAAAACCATGTCTTAAGCAAGGAAATGTCACTTAAATGAGGCTGATAATCACGTCAAATCGAGTGTCATCAAAATACCCCACACTTAAGCTTTTGCTTATCCTCAAGCAAACTGAATAGAAACGCTCATGTTCACAAATGATAAGATCGATTAAATTGGAGCTCAATCAAACACAATGAATTGTTAGACTGATAGATCTTAGAACAAGAAACCTATCATGCATACAGATCAACCAAATTACCTGGTCTCACTAATAAACTGCACACAACAAGTAATCGTAACCAATTATGCACGAATTTGACCTGACCGACCAGACTCCTCACACAGGAAATATTTAGTAAATTGGGAACTCTCACTCTCTGTGTATAAGGATGTGTTTCTGCTCTCAATCATTTTCTGTTACTGAATTCTGTCATAAGTTTGCATTTCGACCACATCTCCACCACTGTGACAACACGAGTAACCAGTCAAGAAGGACTTCCCTGCTAGGACTGTAACGAAGTCTACACTACTTGGGTTTATGATGAGATGGATGATGGGAATGTATGATGATGGCTTTGGTGCGGTGCAGCTTTCGACTAACTTCCCTCGAATCTAATCTGTGGCTTCCTACCATCTAACCAGACACGGGTGGAATGGTGAACGCTCGTCCTATGATACCCTCAAGCAGCCTAGCACTTTTTATTTTCTGTTAACACATTTTTTTTCTTTTCTGACTTTTCTTTTGACTTCGTTCTTCCATATGTAGAGAGAAGAACGTTTATTGAACTTAAAACTTTTGGCTTTTCTGATTTTTTTTTCTTCTTTCTCGAAACTTACTTCCTTTCTTCTTTTTTTTCTTTTGTGCCGATTCTTTCTTTTGGTTGCTAGAGGGGTTTACACGTCTGGACATAATAGCTAAGACCACCTGTTTAATGGCTATAGGCAGGTTACCACAAACCGACTTCCGGTAGGTCAATCTAGAACTACAACCACAGGGGATCAACGAGGAATGAAAGAATGGGAAATGGCTATAATGTATTATCGAACCGAAAGAACAGGCCAAGCTCAAGGGTTTAAACCTAATGGATTTTATCGTTGGGTAGGCTATCTGGCTTAGTAGCAGAATCTAGGTGCCCCTATCATTCTAGAACTCGTGTCATCGTGTGGTCTCGAGTAGGTCTCAGGCAAATTCTAACTCATTCAAGCAAACAGAAAACCACTCAAAAAGAATTGAAATTGCAAGTTACGTGCAATGGATCAAAAGCTCACAGTTGGTTTGCTAGTCGGATTCGATCATTTTCATGCAATCAAGGCTACAAACTACAAGTGTGATTTTAAAAATTCTGTTCTGACCAGGCAATTTAGCATCAAAGTAGACACGTTGGTTCTCAAGTTCTAGGTTAAGCAGTCTAAGCATCATTATGAAAGTTTGAACAACAACTTAACATCAAAAATCAAGAACTGAGCCATTCTAATGCTAGAGAAATTGGACAGGAATCATGAGACACACAAAAACACAATCAAGGGCAATCAAGTTCATGCAAGGTTCTCTAGCATCCTACCCCACACTTCAATCGTAATGTGTCCTCACAGGACTAAAATTAGAGTTCAGAGTGAAGTAGAAGAACCTGGACCGAGATGGTCGGCGTAGGGGATGAGCACGGATCCTCGGAGCGGAGGGAATCTACCGAAGCGAAGCAAAGGGAATCTCCCTATTGCCTACAAAACAAAAACAAATGAAACATAAAAAGGAAACCGGGACAAGTGTCCCGATCCACACAGAAAAAAGTTGGATCAAAATCCGAAAAGAATAAATAAAAAGAAGGGACAAGAAAGAGGATACAACCCGATCACTGCTGGTCAGGTGGACCGGGAGGTGGAAAGTGGAGGAAATCGCCGAGTTGACGTTGCCACGCCATTTGTGCCTCATACCGCTCGTTGGAGCGGTGCATATGTTGTTGCATAATAGTCCATCTCGCCTCTTGAGTGGCGTTGTCCTGGATGCGCCACTCCTGCAGTCGCTCATACAGCTCTCCAACATCTGCGGGGTGCGGGTGGTACTGCGGGTGAGGCGCCTGATATGGCTCTGTAATGGGTGGCGGCGACTGGCGTGCATACCCTGCCTGATGGTGTGGCGAGGGTATATGATCATGAAATTTCGGCTCGTTCTGAGGCTGAGACTCCTCAGAATCATCTTCTTCCTCCGACTCATCCTCGTCCTGGGGAGGAGGATCTGCTGCTACCTGGGGGCTGAGGTCCAGCTCGAGGTTGTACTCGACCGCCAAATCGCCTCCAACGGTGCGTACTCTGCGGCGTGGGATGTTCGGGCCATATTCTTGGCTGAGGCCGAAGGAGAGGATGAGTTGGCCTACAAAGTTGCCTCCCAGGAGTGAGCGAGGTGGCTTTGACCTCTGAGTCTTCTTGCGGAGTAGTCGGGCAAGCACCCATCCAGGATGAAGAGGGTAGCTCTCCCGGATGGCGCGAAGAAGAAGAAGCTCCTCTCAGCTGATGTGGTGGCGGTCCTTCTCTGGAGCATACAAAAGAGAACGACGCCAACCATGTGAATGAATCAGTAGAGAGGGTGAGAGAGAGACTTAACTGAGTTATGCTTCGTGAGGCGATCGTCGGGCACTCCAGTCATGTGGCTCCAGAGTGCATGGTACTCCTCCCCGTCGTCATCGTCGTCCTCCCAGCTGAGGTAATGACCATTGTAGTGCTCGTAGGGGATTCCTAGATGAGCAGCAAACTCATCATAGGTGAGTGTCCTGTGCACCCCGCCCAGATAGAAGGAAACGACCTTCCTGTGCTGCCTCCTCCGGTGCTCGTCAAGATCAAAAGTCGCCCAGAACTCCTGTAGAGCGACATCTGGGAAGTCGGAAGCTATGGTGGTTAGCTCTAGGAGTCCAGCATGCGTCAGTGCATCAAGCACGTTCCGGTGGTAGTCCTCATCGTGATCGAAGAGGGATTCCATGGAAAGTGGGCGAACATTAGCTCCAGGAATGTTCTCGAGCTTCTAATAGCACTCGAAGTAGTATGGGGGCAGGCGAGCAACGGTGTGGTGGTACCTGATGTGATCATATTTAGTGCATTTTTAGTCCTTGATTAGCCTAGGATCTCCCATGTTTGATCTCATTTTGCTATGATTTATAGGCTTTTATGGATGTTTTATGCAAAGTGCCCTTTTGTTGCCCGGTTGCCACTTTGAGGCCAATTCTATGTCTATTGGAGTTGTTTTCTTTGCATTTTCATGTCTTGGCATTGAAGTACTGGTGACAAGGAGCACGTAGGATCAAAAGGGAGGTCAATCGGAGCTAGGACGGAGGAGATATGGACGTTGCAAAATCAAAGAAAATACAACTTTCCTGAAGAAGTTTTCGGCGAGAACTTAGAGTTCTCGCCGAAAACTCTAAGCTTTTCGCGGACAGAAGAAACAGGAGACGGACTTTCGATTTATGAAGGAGTTTTCGGCAAAAACCCTGGAGAGTTTTCGCCGAAAACATTAGAAGGAATGCACAGCCGGTCGGTGTTTTCAAAGCTATTTTCGGCGAAAATCTTACAGAATTTTCGCCGAAAATACCAGGCAATTCCGGTGCAGTATATAAGGAAGGAAGAGGCGAAAATTAAAGGAGATTCATTATTATTATAACACAGTCGCCGATCATATTTTTTTTCCTCTCAATTGCCAATCACCATTCTCTCTCAACCAAACACCATCCTCTCTCCTTGTTGATCAACTTGAAGATCAAGGATCTAAGTGAAGTCCTCCATAGCTTGGATTGGAGCTTGAAGAGCCAAGTAGGAAGATCCTCCATGAAACAAGGATGGTCTCCTCTACTCAATTTCAGGTTTCTTCCATGGTTATGCTAGGCTAAGCTTAGGTTTAGTTTAGTGGGGGATGGATGGATCAAGCTAGGATAGGTGATTGATTGTATGGATTGAGTTTCTCTTAGCCATTTGTGTAAGATGATGATTCTAGACTTTGTGCTTTGTAGCCATTAGAGCTTGATTTGTTCTTTCGGTATTGTTTATGTCTTTCAATACATGAGAATGATTGATTGATGTTGATCTTAGGTTGTAGGATTGTAATTGGATGATTTGAGAGATTGGATTATACAATTGCAACCATTTTGAGCTTGTTTTCCTTGTTGTCATTTTATCAAACACTTGGTGTGCATTGAGTTTTCTTTTATTCGAAGGTTGAGAGACCCTTTTGATTGCTAGACTAGTGTTATATGATTGACATGAGAGTGTCTTGCATCATTTACCTTGCGTTAGATGAATGTTAGCATAGAATTCAAGTTTTTGGCATTTCATTGAGCAAGTTAAGGCACTCCATTACCTTTGTTCACATAGCGAGAGCATGGTGCATTTGGTCTAGGAGTAGAGAGTCAATTGTGCGAGAGTTCGTTGATTCTACTTGAGTGAGTTGCATGGTCATTAGTTTACACATCGTTGCTTGAGATTCAATCCAGCTTTCATGAACTTTGAGCTTGAAGAAACCCCTTGCTAAGCTAAACTCCCTTCTCTCTTGTTTGATCCTCAATTTCACTTGTTAGTTTTTCCTTGTTTGTTTATGCTTTTGATTTGTTCTCTTTCAAAACCAAAACTCAATTTTAAATGTTTAGACCGTTCATGAACTTTGTGAGTATTAGCTTATGAGAGGACCTCGTGGAATACGACCTTGGTAAATAAATTCTTTATCAAGTTTTTGGCGCCGTTGCCGGGGACCTCTCATTCCTAAGAAAGCAATTATTAGTGAACCGATCTTTACACTTCCTTCCATTTTCCTTTTAGCTTCCTTGTTACTCTTTTTTTTACTTTGTTATCCCGCATCGTTGTATTACTCGGGTGGGTTCATTGTGCTTGTTTGCAGGAGATTGATGTTAGTGCATGAGGCGTTCAGCTCGTCTTCAAGCACGACTCCAAGGACTAGAACAAGTGCTCGAACCACGGACTACTCCTCCACCTTTTATAGTTGAAGAACAAGAAGTTGACCGCATCTGACACCACACTATGTCTCATCACGAGGACGAGGATAACCATTCGGAACATTCACATCACACTAATGAAGATGATCAATCGCAAAGAGGTGCGAGGCGCACACTAGCTGATTATGCTCGCCCAACCCTCGAAGGGGCAGCCTCGAGCATCGTGCGAAGACCGGTAAATGCAAGAAATTTCGAGCTAAAGCCTAATATGATTCAGATGGTGCAAAATGGAGTGGTGTTCAATGGCATTGATGGAGAATGTCCATCAAGGCACCTCAAAGACTTCCTTGAGATATGCGATACGGTGAAGAACGATCAAGTTCACCCGGATTGTGTGCGACTCCGACTTTTCCCCTTCTCCCTCAAAGGTAGAGCCAAGTCTTGGTTGGAGAACCAACCTAGTAGAACATTCACTACATGGGAGGGACTAGCCGAAGCCTTCCTTGAGGAGTTCTTTCCCCCTTATATGACGGATGCAATCCGAGATCGTATCAACCACTTCACACAACACAAGGGAGAGCTCTTCCATGAGACTTGGAATAGGTTCCAAGCCCTTCTTCGGTCTTGTCCTCATCACAACTTCGCCGAATGGAGTTTGGCGGATATCTTTGCTAGGTCCCTTGATTTTGAGAATACAAGGATGATCAACCAAGCCGCCGGAGGTGATCTAAGGATGCTCACTCCCGAAGATGCTCTAGAACTCTTTGCGGAGATGGCCAACAAGATGAGGAGTTGGTCTCGACAACAACCTCCAAGGTCTAAGTATGGGAGCGACACTCACTATGACTCTAGAGCTATAAGTGTTGATGCACCAAGGGATTCGTCTAGCTATGGGAAGAAGCCTAAGTTACCGGGGCACCGAGATGAAGATGACCCTATGTTTGCGCTCCTCATGTCTAAGATCGATGTTATGGCATCTCAGGTAAGTAACCTAAGCATCCCTCTAAGGTTCCATCAACTCATGTGGGTAATCCCCCGGTGGCTTCAATATATTGTTGTGAATGTTGTGGGGGTCAGGGCCACAATGTCAGTGCTTGCCCCTCCGCCACTCCTGAGCTTGGCCAAAGCGACCACAATGAGGAGGTAAGCTTCGCACAAGGTCAAGGATTCCATGGTAATTTCAACCCCCAAGGTAACTATCAAGGTAACTATAACCGACCTTGGAACCACGGTGGTGGGTACAACAAGTCTAACCAAGGGTACCAAAGCCAAGGGAATCAAGGTAGTGGTTCTAATAAGGGTTACAACCAAGGAAATCAAGGAGGATTCCAAGGTTATAGAGGGTATCAAGGCAACCAATGGTCTCAAGGAAGTAACCAAAACCAAGGTAGTCAATGGACTCAAGGAGGTCACCAAGGTCAAGGGAACCAAGGGGGAAATCAATGGAATCAAAGTGGACATCCAAATCAAGGTCCCCAAGGTCCTACCCCACCGGGAATGTACAATCATAGAGGTGATGGACCACCCGGATTTAACAAACCACCTCACAACAAAGAAGGCGGTTCTTCAATATCGCAAGAGGATACCAACGGGGCGATGATTCAACTTATAAAAAATCAACAGGCTTCAATTGCAAATTTGGAGAATCAAATGGGACACATTGCTAAGACACTCTCGGAGCGACCCTCGGGCACTTTACCTTCCAATACCGAGGTCAACCCCAAAGGTCCGGAGCATTGCAAGGTAGTGACCTTGAGAAGTGGAAAACCTTTGCAAGATGCAACCTCTTCTCCAATTGACTCCCAAAAGGTACAAGCTCCTAATATAATGGTTGATGATGATGATATCAAGGATCCTTCGGATGAAGTTGAGGTTGAAGTCGACCCTCCTACGGGTAATATGAGTACTAAGGTTGCCAAGGAACCTAGTAAGGCGACATCGAGTACACCACCGGTCTCTCCTCCCGCACCGGTTGTACCTCCATACAAGCCTAAGCTTCCATACCCCTCTCGAGTGAAGAAGGATGGTCTTGAGAAGGTTTTTAAGAAGTTTGTGGAGCGGCTTAGTCAAATGCAATTCTCTCTTCCATTTCCCGAAGCTATGACTATGATGCCTCAATATGCTAAGTTCATGAAGGAACTCTATACCAACAAGAGGAAGCTACCGGAGACATCTCTAGTCCACCTCAATGAGGAATGCTCCGCCGTTCTTTTCAAGAGTCCACCGGAAAAACTTAAGGATCCAGGTACTTTTACTATCCCTTGTGCTATAGGTAATACCTCTCTGCTAATGGTCTTGCGGATCTAGGTGCTAGTATCAATGTCATGCCTTATTGCATATTTGAGAAATTAGGGTTGTCTAATCTTCTTCCTACTCGTATGTACATTCAACTTGCGGACAAGTCGACCAAGAGTCCTAGGGGGATTGTTGATGATGTGCTAGTTAAAGTTGGTCCTTTTGTTTTCCTAGTTGACTTTGCGGTCATTGATACCGATGATGTGGATGTCTCATTGATATTTGGTAGACCATTTCTTGCTACTTCTCGTGCTTTAATTGATGTGCATAATGGGAAATTGACATTGAGAGTAGGACAAGAGAGTGTCACATTTTGCATAGCCGATGGCATGAAATTTGCTCACGCACAAGATGATTTAGAGTACTCGTGTGATACTATTGCTTCGGCTAGTGTGTGTAGTATTTCTAACTTCGTGTGTCGAGATTCTTTGGATGTTTGTCTTAGAATGAATGTGCAGGAACACTTAGACACCCCAGAGTTAAAAGCTCATGTGGCTTATCTTGATGAATGGAGAGACAAGTTGGAGAGTGAAACAGTTTTTGTTGCTCTTCCGAAGGTGGAAAGGGTGAAGACCTCTTATGAAGAACCACCTACTCTTGCGCTCAAGCCTCTTCCCACACATTTGGAGTATGTTTTTCTCATGCCAAATTCTAAGCTACCGGTCATCATCAATTCTAAGCTTTTACCCGAGCAAAAGGACCGTCTGTGGAGCTCCTCAAGAAGTACATGAGAGCTATTGCGTGGAGCATCTCGGATATTCGAGGTATAAGTCCCACATTTTGCTCACATCGGATCCTCATGGAGGAAGATTTCAAGCCGGTTGTGCAACCTCAAAGAAGATTGAATCCTAACATGAAAGAGGTTGTGAAGAAAGAGGTTATTAAGCTTATGGATGTAGGGATTATCTTTCCTATCTCGGAGAGTGAAACAGTTTTTGTTGCTCTTCCGAAGGTGGAAAGGGTGAAGACCTCTTATGAAGAACCACCTACTCTTGCGCTCAAGCCTCTTCCCACACATTTGGAGTATGCTTTTCTCATGCCAAATTCTAAGCTACCGGTCATCATCAATTCTAAGCTTTTACCCGAGCAAAAGGACCGTCTAGTGGAGCTCCTCAAGAAGTACATGAGAGCTATTGCGTGGAGCATCTCGGATATTCGAGGTATAAGTCCCACATTTTGCTCACATCGGATCCTCATGGAGGAAGATTTCAAGCCGGTTGTGCAACCTCAAAGAAGATTGAATCCTAACATGAAAGAGGTTGTGAAGAAAGAGGTTATTAAGCTTATGGATGCGGGGATTATCTTTCCTATCTCGGATAGTCCTTGGGTTAGCCCCGTGCAAGTTGTTCCCAAGAAAGGAGGAATCACGGTGGTAGCTAATGACAAGAATGAACTTATCCCGACAAGGACGATCACCGGGTGGCGTGTTTGCATAGATTATCGTTGACTCAATGAGGCCACTAGGAAGGATCATTTTCCTCTACCTTTCATGGATCAAATGCTCGAGCGTCTCTCCGGTCACGAGTACTATTGCTTCTTGGATGGCATGTCCGGATACTTCCAAATACCGATTGCTCCGGAGGACATTGAGAAGACCACATTCACATGCCCTTTTGGTATGTTTGCTTATCGCCGAATTCCATTTGGATTGTGCAATGCTCCCGCTACCTTCCAACGATGTATGCTTGCCATCTTTGATGATTTTGTGGAAGATATCATGGAAGTGTTCATGGATGATTTCTCGGTCTTCGGAGATTCGTTTGATCTTTGTTTGAGGAACCTTGAGAAGGTGTTGCATCGTTGTGAAGAGACCAACCTCGCATTAAGTTGGGAGAAGTGCCATTTCATGGTCAATGAGGGGATTGTTCTTGGTCACAAGATCTCTAGAAGGGGCATTGAGGTCGATAAGGCAAAGTTAGAGACCATCTCTCAACTTCCTCCTCCCTCATCCGTGAAAGCCGTGAGAAGTTTCTTGGGGCATGCCGGTTTCTATAGGCGCTTCATTAAAGACTTCTCCAAGATAACTACTCCTATGACTCGGCTTCTCGAGAAGGATGTGGAATTTCGATTTGATGATGAATGCAAGCGAGCTTTTGAACTCCTAAAGGGTAAACTCACAAATGCTCCTATACTCATTGCTCTGGATTGGTCGAAGTCATTTGAGTTGATGTGTGATGCTAGTGATTACGCTATTGGAGCGGTTCTAGGCCAACGAATTGACAAGAGATTCCATCCAATATACTATGCAAGTAAGACTCTCAATGAAGCTCAAAGGAACTATACAACTACGGAGAAGGAGCTCTTGGCCATAGTGTTTGCCTTTGATAAGTTTAGGTCCTACTTGGTGCTTTCTCACACTATTGTCTTCACAGACCACCAAGCTTTGAGGTACCTTCTATCTAAGACCGATGCTAAACCAAGATTGATTCAGTGGGTTCTTTTGTTGCAAGAGTTTGACATTGAAATTCGAGATAAGAAGGGATCCGAGAATGTAGCCGCCGATCACTTGTCTCGGTTGAAAGAAGTTGAGATGGTACACAACGGTAATGAAGAAATCAATGACAACTTCCCCGATGAGCTATTATTCACATTAGCAACTTGGGAGTTCAAGGAACCTTGGTTTGCGGATTTAGCTAACTATCTTGCTAGTGGATACTTGAAGGAGGGCCTCTCCACTCAAGACAAAAGGAAGTTCTTCGCGGATTTGAAGCACTACTATTGGGACGATCCTTTTGTGTTTCGAGTTGGCTCCGATGGGATGATTAGAAGATGTGTTAACCATGGAGAAGCGAAGGACGTCATACTTCATTGCCACTCCGGTCCTACGGGTGGACATCATGGGGCAAATCGCACGGCTCGCAAGGTACTCGAGTCCTGATTCTTTTGGCCTTCGATCTTTCGAGATTGTCAAGACTTTGTCAAGTCTTGCTATGCATGTCAACGTTCAGGTAACATCTCTTCCCGTAATGAAATGCCTCAACATGTCTCGTTAGTGGTCGAAATATTTGATATATGGGGTATTGATTTCATGGGACCGTTCCCTCCTTAGCATGGTAACAAGTATATACTAGTTGCGGTTGATTATGTGTCTAAATGGGCAGAGGCACAAGCTTTGCCTACCAATGATGCACGAGTTGTAGGGAAGTTTCTTGTTAGGTTGTTCACCCATTTTGGTGCTCCTCGTGCTATTATTAGTGATCGAGGTACTCATTTTCAAGGACAATTCGATAGGGTGTGCCGACGGTTCGGTGTCACTCATCGGATGTCTACCTCGTACCACCCTCAGACTAGTGGCCAAGCCGAGGTGACAAATAGGGAACTTAAGAGGATTTTGGAGAAAATGGCCGATCAATCACGAAAAGATTGGTCGATGAAGCTTGATGATGCTCTATGGGCCTACCGTACGGCTTATAAGACCCCTGTAGGCACTACTCCTTATAGGATGGTCTATGGTAAAGCTTGCCATTTGCCGGTAGAGCTTGAGCACCGATCTCTTTGGGCGTTGAAATTTCTAAACCTTGATTTGAGTCTCGCAGGAGAAGAGCGTAAGTTTCAGGTACATGAGCTCGAAGAGTATCGCCATCATGCATATGAGAGTGCCAAGCTATACAAGGAGAGGACGAAGCTCATTCATGACTCCCGATTGAAGCCGGGCAAGGATTTCAGAGTTGGTGACCAAGTCCTCCTCTACAACTCTCGGCTCAAACTGTTTCCTGGGAAGTTGAGATCTCGTTGGTCCGGACCATTCACGGTAACTCAAGTATTTCCTTATGGCACCGTCGAGGTAATCTCTCCATCCCAAACCGAGCCTTTTAAGGTGAATGGCCATCGACTTAAACATTATGTGGTTAATGATACTATTGGTGCGGTTGAGGTTTTATCCTTGGTTATGCCTTGAGTGCTCTTGGTTTCGTCTAGCTAGAGACGTTAAAGAAGCGCTTCATGGGAGGCAACCCATGTTATCCTTACCTTTTCGCTTTTATGTTTTTGTGTTGTTTTGGTTCGTTGAATAAGATGTTGGCAAGCACTTAGGCGGATCACTCTTCACAATGTGCGTCATGGGACTCTTCCTCTACTTTGGCGTCCTATGCTCGTCTCTACCAACGCGGTAACTTCGTTCCACCTTACCCTCTCTTTCTTGATCATTGAGGACAATGCTCATGTTAGTCGTAGGGGAGTTTGAGGTTTGGTGTGATTATTTGTGGTAGAGATGTAATGCTATGCTTTGATGATTTGCATGATCTTGATTGAATGTCAAATTCCTCTATTGTAGAATCATTCGGTTCTTGACTTTTGGTGTTTAATTGACTTCAAGCTTTCACAATGACGTTTAGACTGTCCTACTTAGAACCTATAACCAGCGTGTTAGAGCTAATATCAAATGAGTCTAGGCCAGAACAGAGATTTTATCACTCTTGTATGTTGGTTGATTGGTTTGATACGTGTTTTTGTACCACTCGATAACACCGGTCTAAGATGATGAAGGCAATCAGAATTTTCACCCTTTTTCATGTTTTTCGTCACCTTTTTGATCCCTCGTGATTGTGGCTTGAGATTAGACAGAATCCAATTCGAAATCTTGTATTGAAGTTGTAAGGGGCTAAGGATCAAGTGGCTAGTTTGGAAAGAAAATGCTCAAAAGAAAAGAAAAGCTAGGCAAGCTCGGCACCTAAGTGAAGTGTCGGGTTGAGCACTAGCAAAGGCAAAAGCTGTGAGCTAGGCAGGTTCAACATCTAAGTGAAGTGTTGGATCGAGCACTAGTATGCAGTAAGAAAAAAAAAAGAAAAGAAAAAAATGATGATGGAAAGAAAAGAGAAAAAAAAAGTTCTCAAATGTGGCCCTTGATCCTAGCCAGAGTTTGTAAAGTGCGGATCTAGAAGCGGACGAAGTCGAGTCGATAGCCACATCATGATCACTCATCACTCTCAAAAATTCTCTCACCCCCGCCTTATCCCTTCCATCTGCCGAGTTCAAGTCCTTCTAATTAGAGTCGGTGTTGTCGTGGTCGGTTTTTCTGTATCCCAATTAACCACTACTTGAAGTGTGCAAAAATTAGTGAGGTCTAGACTTGTTTGGTTGACGTTCTTGCATGTGTAGGTTAAGTTTGTTCGTGGAACAGTTTAAACCAAATTGTTATCGTTTGAATTTCAATGTGACCGATCTTGTCATTTGTGGACTTGGGTGTTTTCTAATTCATTTGCTTGAGGACAAGCAAAGCTTAGTCGTAGGGAATTTGATGTGATCATATTTAGTGCATTTTTAGTCCTTGATTAGCCTAGGATCTCCCATGTTTGATCTCATTTTGCTATGATTTATAGGCTTTTATGGATGTTTTATGCAAAGTGCCCTTTTGTTGCCCGGTTGCCACTTTGAGGCCAATTCTATGTCTATTGGAGTTGTTTTCTTTGCATTTTCATGTCTTGGCATTGAAGTACTGGTGACAAGGAGCACGTAGGATCAAAAGGGAGGTCAATCGGAGCTAGGACGGAGGAGATATGGACGTTGCAAAATCAAAGAAAATACAACTTTCCTGAAGAAGTTTTCGGCGAGAACTTAGAGTTCTCGCCGAAAACTCTAAGCTTTTCGCGGACAGAAGAAACAAGAGACGGACTTTCGATTTATGAAGGAGTTTTCGGCGAAAACCCTTGAGAGTTTTCACCGAAAACATTAGAAGGAATGCACAGCCGGTCGGTGTTTTCAAAGCTATTTTCGGCGAAAATCTTACAGAATTTTTGCCGAAAATACCAAGCAATTCCGGTGCAGTATATAAGGAAGGAAGAGGCGAAAATTAAAGGAGATTCATTATTATTATAACACAGTCGCCGATCATATTTTTTTTCCTCTCAATTGCCAATCACCATTCTCTCTCAACCAAACACCATCCTCTCTCCCTTGTTGATCAACTTGAAGATCAAGGATCTAAGTGAAGTCCTCCATAGCTTGGATTGGAGCTTGAAGAGCCAAGTAGGAAGATCCTCCATGAAACAAGGATGGTCTCCTCTACTCAATTTCAGGTTTCTTCCATGGTTATGCTAGGCTAAGCTTAGGTTTAGTTTAGTGGGGGATGGATGGATCAAGCTAGGATAGGTGATTGATTGTATGGATTGAGTTTCTCTTAGCCATTTGTGTAAGATGATGATTCTAGACTTTGTGCTTTGTAGCCATTAGAGCTTGATTTGTTCTTTTGGTATTGTTTATGTCTTTCAATACATGAGAATGATTGATTGATGTTGATCTTAGGTTGTAGGATTGTAATTGGATGATTTGAGAGATTGGATTATACAATTGCAACCATTTTGAGCTTGTTTTCCTTGTTGTCATTTTATCAAACACTTGGTGTGCATTGAGTTTTCTTTTATTCGAAGGTTGAGAGACCCTTTTGATTGCTAGACTAGTGTTATATGATTGACATGAGAGTGTCTTGCATCATTTACCTTGCGTTAGATGAATGTTAGCATAGAATTCAAGTTTTTGGCATTTCATTGAGCAAGTTAAGGCACTCCATTACCTTTGTTCACATAGCGAGAGCATGGTGCATTTGGTCTAGGAGTAGAGAGTCAATTGTGCGAGAGTTCGTTGATTCTACTTGAGTGAGTTGCATGGTCATTAGTTTACACATCGTTGCTTGAGATTCAATCCAGCTTTCATGAACCTTGAGCTTGAAGAAACCCCTTGCTAAGCTAAACTCCCTTCTCTCTTGTTTGATCCTCAATTTCACTTCTTAGTTTTTCCTTGTTTGTTTATGCTTTCGATTTGTTCTCTTTCAAAACCAAAAGTCAATTTTAAATGTTTAGACCGTTCATGAACTTTGTGAGTATTAGCTTATGAGAGGACCTCGTGCAATACGACCTTGGTAAATAAATTCTTTATCAAGTTTTTGGCGCCGTTGCCGGGGACCTCTCATTCCTAAGAAAGCAATTATTAGTGAACCGATCTTTACACTTCCTTCCATTTTCCTTTTAGCTTCCTTGTTACTCTTTGTTTACTTTGTTATCCCGCATCGTTGTATTATTCGGGTGGGTTTGTTGTGCTTGTTTGCAGGAGATTGATGTTAGTGCTGAGGCGTTCAGCTCGTCTTCAAGCACGACTCCAAGGACTAGAACAAGTGCTCGAACCATGGACTACTCCTCCACCTTTTATAGTTGAAGAACAAGAAGTTGACCGCATCTCACACCACACTATGTCTCATCACGAGGACGAGGATAACCATTCGGAACATTCACATCACACTAATGACGATGATCAATCGCAAAGAGGTGCGAGGCGCACACTAGCTGATTATGCTCGCCCAACCCTCGAAGGGGCAGCCTCGAGCATCGTGCGAAGACCGGTAAATGCAAGAAATTTCGAGCTAAAGCCTAATATGATTCAGATGGAAATGGAGTGGTGTTCAATGGCATTGATGGAGAATGTCCATCAAGGCACCTCAAAGACTTCCTTGAGATATGCGATACGGTGAAGAACGATCAAGTTCACCCGGATTGTGTGCGACTCCGACTTTTCCCCTTCTCCCTCAAAGGTAGAGCCAAGTCTTGGTTGGAGAACCAACCTAGTAGAACATTCACTACATGGGAGGGACTAGCTGAAGCCTTCCTTGAGGAGTTCTTTCCCCCTTATATGACGGATGCAATCCGAGATCGTATCAACCACTTCACACAACACAAGGGAGAGCTCTTCCATGAGACTTGGAATAGGTTCCAAGCCCTTCTTCGGTCTTGTCCTCATCACAACTTCGCCGAATGGAGTTTGGCGGATATCTTTGCTAGGTCCCTTGATTTTGAGAATACAAGGATGATCAACCAAGCCGCCGGAGGTGATCTAAGGATGCTCACTCCCGAAGATGCTCTAGAACTCTTTGCGGAGATGGCCAACAAGACGAGGAGTTGGTCTCGACAACAACCTCCAAGGTCTAAGTATGGGAGCGACACTCACTATGACTCTAGAGCTATAAGTGTTGATGCACCAAGGGATTCGTCTAGCTATGGGAAGAAGCCTAAGTTACCAGGGCACCGAGATGAAGATGACCCTATGTTTGCGCTCCTCATGTCTAAGATCGATGTTATGGCATCTCAGGTAAGTAACCTAAGCATCCCTCTAAGGTTCCATCAACTCATGTGGGTAATCCCCCGGTGGCTTCAATATATTGTTGTGAATGTTGTGGGGGTCAGGGCCACAATGTCAGTGCTTGCCCCTCCGCCACTCCTGAGCTTGGCCAAAGCGACCACAATGAGGAGGTAAGCTTCGCACAAGGTCAAGGATTCCATGGTAATTTCAACCCCCAAGGTAACTATCAAGGTAACTATAACCGACCTTGGAACCACGGTGGTGGGTACAACAAGTCTAACCAAGGGTACCAAAGCCAAGGGAATCAAGGTAGTGGTTCTAATAAGGGTTACAACCAAGGAAATCAAGGAGGATTCCAAGGTTATAGAGGGTATCAAGGCAACCAATGGTCTCAAGGAAGTAACCAAAACCAAGGTAGTCAATGGACTCAAGGAGGTCACCAAGGTCAAGGGAACCAAGGGGGAAATCAATGGAATCAAAGTGGACATCCAAATCAAGGTCCCCAAGGTCCTACACCACCGGGAATGTACAATCATAGAGGTGATGGACCACCCGGATTTAACAAACCACCTCACAACAAAGAAGGCGGTTCTTCAATATCGCAAGAGGATACCAACGGGGCGATGATTCAACTTATAAAAAATCAACAGGCTTCAATTGCAAATTTGGAGAATCAAATGGGACACATTGCTAAGACACTCTCGGAGCGACCCTCGGGCACTTTACCTTCCAATACCGAGGTCAACCCCAAAGGTCCGGAGCATTGCAAGGTAGTGACCTTGAAAAGTGGAAAACCTTTGCAAGATGCAACCTCTTCTCCAATTGACTCCCAAAAGGTACAAGCTCCTAATATAATGGTTGATGATGATGATATCAAGGATCCTTCGGATGAAGTTGAGGTTGAAGTCGACCCTCCTACGGGTAATATGAGTACTAAGGTTGCCAAGGAACCTAGTAAGGCGACATCGAGTACACCACCGGTCTCTCCTCCCGCACCGGTTGTACCTCCATACAAGCCTAAGCTTCCATACCCCTCTCGAGTGAAGAAGGATGGTCTTGAGAAGGTTTTTAAGAAGTTTGTGGAGCGGCTTAGTCAAATGCAATTCTCTCTTCCATTTCCCGAAGCTATGACTATGATGCCTCAATATGCTAAGTTCATGAAGGAACTCTATACCAACAAGAGGAAGCTACCGGAGACATCTCTAGTCCACCTCAATGAGGAATGCTCCGCCGTTCTTTTCAAGAGTCCACCGGAAAAACTTAAGGATCCAGGTACTTTTACTATCCCTTGTGCTATAGGTAATACCTCTCTGCTAATGGTCTTGCGGATCTAGGTGCTAGTATCAATGTCATGCCTTATTGCATATTTGAGAAACTAGGGTTGTCTAATCTTCTTCCTACTCGTATGTACATTCAACTTGCAGACAAGTCAACCAAGAGTCCTAGGGGGATTGTTGATGATGTGCTAGTTAAAGTTGGTCCTTTTGTTTTCCTAGTTGACTTTGCGGTCATTGATACCGATGATGTGGATGTCTCATTGATATTTGGTAGACCATTTCTTGCTACTTCTCATGCTTTAATTGATGTGCATAATGGGAAATTGACATTGAGAGTAGGACAAGAGAGTGTCACATTTTGCATAGCCGATGGCATGAAATTTGCTCACGCACAAGATGATTTAGAGTACTCGTGTGATACTATTGCTTCGGCTAGTGTGTGTAGTATTTCTAACTTCGTGTGTCGAGATTCTTTGGATGTTTGTCTTAGAATGAATGTGCAGGAACACTTAGACACCCCAGAGTTAAAAGCTCAGGTGGCTTATCTTGATGAAGGGAGAGACAAGTTGGAGAGTGAAACAGTTTTTGTTGCTCTTCCGAAGGTGGAAAGGGTGAAGACCTCTTATGAAGAACCACCTACTCTTGCGCTCAAGCCTCTTCCCACACATTTGGAGTATGTTTTTCTCATGCCAAATTCTAAGCTACCGGTCATCATCAATTCTAAGCTTTTACCCGAGGAAAGGACCGTCTAGTGGAGCTCCTCAAGAAGTACATGAGAGCTATTGCGTGGAGCATCTCGGATATTCGAGGTATAAGTACCACATTTTGCTCACATCGGATCCTCATGGAGGAAGATTTCAAGCCGGTTGTGCAACCTCAAAGAACATTGAATCCTAACATGAAAGAGGTTGTGAAGAAAGAGGTTATTAAGCTTATGGATGTAGGGATTATCTTTCCTATCTCGGAGAGTGAAACAGTTTTTGTTGCTCTTCCGAAGGTGGAAAGGGTGAAGACCTCTTATGAAGAACCACCTACTCTTGCGCTCAAGCCTCTTCCCACACATTTGGAGTATGCTTTTCTCATGCCAAATTCTAAGCTACCGGTCATCATCAATTCTAAGCTTTTACCCGAGCAAAAGGACCGTCTAGTGGAGCTCCTCAAGAAGTACATGAGAGCTATTGCGTGGAGCATCTCGGATATTCGAGGTATAAGTCCCACATTTTGCTCACATCGGATCCTCATGGAGGAAGATTTCAAGCCGGTTGTGCAACCTCAAAGAAGATTGAATCCTAACATGAAAGAGGTTGTGAAGAAAGAGGTTATTAAGCTTATGGATGCGGGGATTATCTTTCCTATCTCGGATAGTCCTTGGGTTAGCCCCGTGCAAGTTGTTCCCAAGAAAGGAGGAATCACGGTGGTAGCTAATGACAAGAATGAACTTATCCCGACAAGGACGATCACCGGGTGGCGTGTTTGCATAGATTATCGTTGACTCAATGAGGCCACTAGGAAGGATCATTTTCCTCTACCTTTCATGGATCAAATGCTCGAGCGTCTCTCCGGTCACGAGTACTATTGCTTCTTGGATGGCATGTCCGGATACTTCCAAATACCGATTGCTCCGGAGGACATTGAGAAGACCACATTCACATGCCCTTTTGGTATGTTTGCTTATCGCCGAATTCCATTTGGATTGTGCAATGCTCCCGCTACCTTCCAACGATGTATGCTTGCCATCTTTGATGATTTTGTGGAAGATATCATGGAAGTGTTCATGGATGATTTCTCGGTCTTCGGAGATTCGTTTGATCTTTGTTTGAGGAACCTTGAGAAGGTGTTGCATCGTTGTGAAGAGACCAACCTCGCATTAAGTTGGGAGAAGTGCCATTTCATGGTCAATGAGGGGATTGTTCTTGGTCACAAGATCTCTAGAAGGGGCATTGAGGTCGATAAGGCAAAGTTAGAGACCATCTCTCAACTTCCTCCACCCTCATCCGTGAAAGCCGTGAGAAGTTTCTTGGGGCATGCCGGTTTCTATAGGCGCTTCATTAAAGACTTCTCCAAGATAACTACTCCTATGACTCGGCTTCTCGAGAAGGATGTGGAATTTCGATTTGATGATGAATGCAAGCGAGCTTTTGAACTCCTAAAGGGTAAACTCACAAATGCTCCTATACTCATTGCTCTGGATTGGTCGAAGTCATTTGAGTTGATGTGTGATGCTAGTGATTACGCTATTGGAGCGGTTCTAGGCCAACGAATTGACAAGAGATTCCATCCAATATACTATGCAAGTAAGACTCTCAATGAAGCTCAAAGGAACTATACAACTACGGAGAAGGAGCTCTTGGCCATAGTGTTTGCCTTTGATAAGTTTAGGTCCTACTTGGTGCTTTCTCACACTATTGTCTTCACAGACCACCAAGCTTTGAGGTACCTTCTATCTAAGACCGATGCTAAACCAAGATTGATTCAGTGGGTTCTTTTGTTGCAAGAGTTTGACATTGAAATTCGAGATAAGAAGGGATCCGAGAATGTAGCCGCCGATCACTTGTCTCGGTTGAAAGAAGTTGAGATGGTACACAACGGTAATGAAGAAATCAATGACAACTTCCCCGATGAGCTATTATTCACATTAGCAACTTGGGAGTTCAAGGAACCTTGGTTTGCGGATTTAGCTAACTATCTTGCTAGTGGATACTTGAAGGAGGGCCTCTCCACTCAAGACAAAAGGAAGTTCTTCGCGGATTTGAAGCACTACTATTGGGACGATCCTTTTGTGTTTCGAGTTGGCTCCGATGGGATGATTAGAAGATGTGTTAACCATGGAGAAGCGAAGGACGTCATACTTCATTGCCACTCCGGTCCTACGGGTGGACATCATGGGGCAAATCGCACGGCTCGCAAGGTACTCGAGTCCTGATTCTTTTGGCCTTCGATCTTTCGAGATTGTCAAGACTTTGTCAAGTCTTGCGATGCATGTCAACGTTCAGGTAACATCTCTTCCCGTAATGAAATGCCTCAACATGTCTCGTTAGTGGTCGAAATATTTGATATATGGGGTATTGATTTCATGGGACCGTTCCCTCCTTAGCATGGTAACAAGTATATACTAGTTGCGGTTGATTATGTGTCTAAATGGGCAGAGGCACAAGCTTTGCCTACCAATGATGCACGAGTTGTAGGGAAGTTTCTTGTTAGGTTGTTCACCCATTTTGGTGCTCCTCGTGCTATTATTAGTGATCGAGGTACTCATTTTCAAGGACAATTCGATAGGGTGTGCCGACGGTTCGGTGTCACTCATCGGATGTCTACCTCGTACCACCCTCAGACTAGTGGCCAAGCCGAGGTGACAAATAGGGAACTTAAGAGGATTTTGGAGAAAATGGCCGATCAATCACGAAAAGATTGGTCGATGAAGCTTGATGATGCTCTATGGGCCTACCGTACGGCTTATAAGACCCCTGTAGGCACTACTCCTTATAGGATGGTCTATGGTAAAGCTTGCCATTTGCCGGTAGAGCTTGAGCACCGATCTCTTTGGGCGTTGAAATTTCTAAACCTTGATTTGAGTCTCGCAGGAGAAGAGCGTAAGTTTCAGGTACATGAGCTCGAAGAGTATCGCCATCATGCATATGAGAGTGCCAAGCTATACAAGGAGAGGACGAAGCTCATTCATGACTCCCGATTGAAGCCGGGCAAGGATTTCAGAGTTGGTGACCAAGTCCTCCTCTACAACTCTCGGCTCAAACTGTTTCCTGGGAAGTTGAGATCTCGTTGGTCCGGACCATTCACGGTAACTCAAGTATTTCCTTATGGCACCGTCGAGGTAATCTCTCCATCCCAAACCGAGCCTTTTAAGGTGAATGGCCATCGACTTAAACATTATGTGGTTAATGATACTATTGGTGCGGTTGAGGTTTTATCCTTGGTTATGCCTTGAGTGCTCTTGGTTTCGTCTAGCTAGAGACGTTAAAGAAGCGCTTCATGGGAGGCAACCCATGTTATCCTTACCTTTTCGCTTTTATGTTTTTGTGTTGTTTTGGTTCGTTGAATAAGATGTTGGCAAGCACTTAGGCGGATCACTCTTCACAATGTGCGTCATGGGACTCTTCCTCTACTTTGGCGTCATATGCTCGTCTCTACCAACGCGGTAACTTCGTTCCACCTTACCCTCTCTTTCTTGATCATTGAGGACAATGCTCATGTTAGTCGTAGGGGAGTTTGAGGTTTGGTGTGATTATTTGTGGTAGAGATGTAATGCTATGCTTTGATGATTTGCATGATCTTGATTGAATGTCAAATTCCTCTATTGTAGAATCATTCAGTTCTTGACTTTTGGTGTTTAATTGACTTCAAGCTTTCACAATGACATTTAGACTGTCCTACTTAGAACCTATAACCAGCGTGTTAGAGCTAATATCAAATGAGTCTAGGCCAGAACAGAGATTTTATCACTCTTGTATGTTGGTTGATTGGTTTGATACGTGTTTTTGTACCACTCGATAACACCGGTCTAAGATGATGAAGGCAATCAGAATTTTCACCCTTTTTCATGTTTTTCGTCACCTTTTTGATCCCTCGTGATTGTGGCTTGAGATTAGACGGAATCCAATTCGAAATCTTGTATTGAAGTTGTAAGGGGCTAAGGATCAAGTGGCTAGTTTGGAAAGAAAATGCTCAAAAGAAAAGAAAAGCTAGGCAAGCTCGGCACCTAAGTGAAGTGTCGGGTTGAGCACTAGCAAAGGCAAAAGCTGTGAGCTAGGCAGGTTCAACATCTAAGTGAAGTGTTGGATCGAGCACTAGTATGCAGTAGAGAAAAAAAAGAAAAGAAAAAAATGATGATGGAAAGAAAAGAGAAAAAAAAAGTTCTCAAATGTGGCCCTTGATCCTAGCCAGAGTTTGTAAAGTGCGGATCTAGAAGCGGACGAAGTCGAGTCGATAGCCACATCATGATCACTCATCACTCTCAAAAATTCTCTCACCCCCGCCTTATCCCTTCCATATGTCGAGTTCAAGTCCTTCTAATTAGAGTCGGTGTTGTCCTGGTCGGTTTTTCTGTATCCCAATTAACCACTACTTGAAGTGTGCAAAAATTAGTGAGGTCTAGACTTGTTTGGTTGACGTTCTTGCATGTGTAGGTTAAGTTTGTTCGTGGAACAGTTTAAACCAAATTGTTATCGTTTGAATTTCAATGTGACCGATCTTGTCATTTGTGGACTTGGGTGTTTTCTAATTCATTTGCTTGAGGACAAGCAAAGCTTAGTCGTAGGGGAATTTGATGTGATCATATTTAGTGCATTTTTAGTCCTTGATTAGCCTAGGATCTCCCATGTTTGATCTCATTTTGCTATGATTTATAGGCTTTTATGGATGTTTTATGCAAAGTGCCCTTTTGTTGCCCGGTTGCCACTTTGAGGCCAATTCTATGTCTATTGGAGTTGTTTTCTTTGCATTTTCATGTCTTGGCATTGAAGTACTGGTGACAAGGAGCACGTAGGATCAAAAGGGAGGTCAATCGGAGCTAGGACGGAGGAGATATGGACGTTGCAAAATCAAAGAAAATACAACTTTCCTGAAGAAGTTTTCGGCGAGAACTTAGAGTTCTCGCCGAAAACTCTAAGCTTTTCGCGGACAGAAGAAACAAGAGACGGACTTTCGATTTATGAAGGAGTTTTCGGCGAAAACCCTTGAGAGTTTTCACCGAAAACATTAGAAGGAATGCACAGCCGGTCGGTGTTTTCAAAGCTATTTTCGGCGAAAATCTTACAGAATTTTTGCCGAAAATACCAAGCAATTCCGGTGCAGTATATAAGGAAGGAAGAGGCGAAAATTAAAGGAGATTCATTATTATTATAACACAGTCGCCGATCATATTTTTTTTCCTCTCAATTGCCAATCACCATTCTCTCTCAACCAAACACCATCCTCTCTCCCTTGTTGATCAACTTGAAGATCAAGGATCTAAGTGAAGTCCTCCATAGCTTGGATTGGAGCTTGAAGAGCCAAGTAGGAAGATCCTCCATGAAACAAGGATGGTCTCCTCTACTCAATTTCAGGTTTCTTCCATGGTTATGCTAGGCTAAGCTTAGGTTTAGTTTAGTGGGGGATGGATGGATCAAGCTAGGATAGGTGATTGATTGTATGGATTGAGTTTTCTTAGCCATTTGTGTAAGATGATGATTCTAGACTTTGTGCTTTGTAGCCATTAGAGCTTGATTTGTTCTTTTGGTATTGTTTATGTCTTTCAATACATGAGAATGATTGATTGATGTTGATCTTAGGTTGTAGGATTGTAATTGGATGATTTGAGAGATTGGATTATACAATTGCAACCATTTTGAGCTTGTTTTCCTTGTTGTCATTTTATCAAACACTTGGTGTGCATTGAGTTTTCTTTCATTCGAAGGTTGAGAGACCATTTTGATTGCTAGACTAGTGTTATATGATTGACATGAGAGTGTCTTGCATCATTTACCTTGCGTTAGATGAATGTTAGCATAGAATTCAAGTTTTTGGCATTTCATTGAGCAAGTTAAGGCACTCCATTACCTTTGTTCACATAGCGAGAGCATGGTGCATTTGGTCTAGGAGTAGAGAGTCAATTGTGCGAGAGTTCGTTGATTCTACTTGAGTGAGTTGCATGGTCATTAGTTTACACATCGTTGCTTGAGATTCAATCCAGCTTTCATGAACCTTGAGCTTGAAGAAACCCTTGCTAAGCTAAACTCCCTTCTCTCTTGTTTGATCCTCAATTTCACTTGTTAGTTTTTCCTTGTTTGTTTATGCTTTTGATTTGTCCTCTTTCAAAACCAAAACTCAATTTTAAATGTTTAGACCGTTCATGAACTTTGTGAGTATTAGCTTATGAGAGGACCTCGTGGAATACGACCTTGGTAAATAAATTCTTTATCAGTACCCCACACGGCCAGGGAAAGCTGGGGGAGGTCCATGAATGGCAGGTGTGACGAGAGCAGGAGCTTGGGAGCTGGAGGTGGTGTCAAGTCTCTGCTTGGTCCTGCGCTCATGAGTTACGTTCCTAAGCAAGAAAACAAACCAGATTAGTCAAACTAAAACCCTACCCCACACTTAGTCGAAAAACTCAATTTCACAAAGAAATGAGGAAAACCGAGTGGGGGTAAGCAAAGCAGAGTAACCGGTAATCCCAAACAATTAAAATACACGCTTAGGAACAGCCAGAATGGAATTATCACAATCAGAGTTCAGAAGTCAAAACGACATTCAAAAAGTCAACATAATCGAACATTGAACCCTAATCATGGCAAGACTATCACAAAGCGGGAAATGCCGGCAAAATATGATCTCAGATGGCAAGCACAAGAATATGAACGTAAATGAGCACATAAGGCAGCCAACTGATCATAAACAGTTCATGGTCAAACCGACATTTCTCAAAAGTCAACATCACAAAGAATAGGTCTTATGCATAGCAACACATGATCAAACGATATGAAAATTAAGCACGATACTCCTAAGCATGCTAGATCAGTCCAAAGAGTTCAGCTAACCTAGTTCACACGAAATCAGTCGGCACGCAAATAGAGGCAAACCGAAAAGTCAACCAAAAGTCAACCCTGATGAAACTCAGCAGTCAATATGTCAAAAGAGTCGGAATGAAAAGTTCTACAACTCACCTTGAATCCATGGACGCTAAAAGTGAACGGAGGAAGAGAAATCGGTGAAAAATCGAAAATTTTAGGGTTTGGGTGAACTAGAGCTGTAGAGCTCTGATTCGGCTGTTCTAGGGCTCAAGATGATCGGAAATGGAAGGGGAAGGGAGCGGCGGCGGCGGCGGTGAAAAAGTGGCGGCGGTCGGCGATTTAGTTGAAACAGGGGAGGGTTTTTTTTTTTGGTTTTGGTTTCGAAAATAGAAAGTGAAAAGGGAGAGGGTGAATCCGGATTTTTAAAACGAAAAATTGGTTGATTTTCAAATGAATTTTTGGCGAAAATAAGTGCAAGTTTTCGCCGAAAATGTTAGTTAAAAAGTACTGCCGGTTTTCAAAAAGGTTTTCGCCGAAAACATTAATACATTTTCGCCGAAAATGTTAGTTAAAAACGTCTGGAAAACTCAGTGGGATTTCAAAGAGAATTTTCACCGAAAACAGGGTGTATTTTCGCCGAAAATTTTGAACTCTACGATTGAAAATATTTTCGCAATCCCGGCAAACTTCAGAAAATCACAGTTAAATCCACAAAAAAATTGAAAAACCTCAAGCGACTTGCAATTGACACTACGACACACAGACTACACACGAAAAATAAGAAATCAAACAAACTGACACTTTTGGCTCCCCCGAACCGACTCTAAAACACTAAGGTTGGCACAAATGAAAAACTGACTCCAGCCGTGGGTTGCCTCCCACGAAGCGCTCTAGATTAACGTCCTTGAGCTGGACGATACCTGGACGGTATTAGGAGACATCCCAACTCAGGTTCTCCTTAACGCTAGCATTGGAGTTCATGAAGTAGAGCTTCGGGGTATCTCCGGTGAGCGTGAATTTCTTCCCGTTAGCGTGTGTAAGCTTGGTACGTCCGTCGGGAAGGTGCTCAGTGATCTTGAACGGACCAAAGAGCTTTGTCAAGGGATCATATTCTACGAGGAAGACGGTAGAGGGAATGAGAATGATTGGCTTCGTCTTCTCTTTAACGTCCGGCTTTGTATCACCAGGATCGGTGATCATCAGTATTTCCTTAAGAGATGCTTTTGGCTTCTCCTTCCATACTTGTTCGGTGCCGGTAGCTCGGAATGAATTGGTGGTGCAGCTGGCTCGATAGGAGGTGGCGGCACAACTGGTCTCCAGACCATTTGAGTCTTCGTTTTCTTGTTCTTCCCCCGGGATCTACTAGGATCTTTTCTCGGTGGCTTAGAAGAGGCTTGCAGTTCCTTCTTCTTTGGCGGCTTCTGAGGAACAGATTTTGGTTTCTGCTTGGTAATTTGTCCATCACCTCAACAGCAATTGATCTAGGGATACTAGAAGAGACATCAGTAACGGAGTTGACCGGAGTCAACTCCTCAGTTTCAACAGCTAAACAATGAAATTCTTCATTCTTGGGACTATATTTCATTCCGTCTTTAAGGCGGAATGTTATCGTTTCTTTACCAACCCTCAAAGTTAGAGAACCATTTGGAACGTTAATTTGCATTCCAGTAGTAGCCATGAAAGGTCGTCCTATGAGAATGGTAGAATCATCTTTACTAGTATCAATGATAACAAAGTCAGCTAAGAACGTGAAAGGACCACATTTAGTAACAACGTCTTTTATCTCTCCCTTAGGGGTTTTAAGTGATCTATCAGCAAAGACAAGTTGCATGCTAGACGGTTCAAGTTCTCCTAGGTTCAATTTCTCATACAGACTCATAGGCATAACATTAACAGACGCGCCAAGATCAACCAAACAACGTTCTATCTTAACATCACTAATGACAAGAGGTAGAGTGAAAGAACCAGGATCAGAACACTTAGCTGGATATGGAGAGGAGGGTTTCGTGCTACGAGCATCAGGATATCCTTCTTTATTCCCCTTCATGCCAGTCTCGATCCTTGCATTTGGCAGCAATGCTCTTGGAAACGAAGGCTTCACATAGTACGGTGCAAGAGGAGGATCATCCTCCTTAGGCGCCACTTTCAGTGCTTCCTTCTTCTCTGGAGTTTCAGTGATCCTGCGTAAAACAGAACAAGCGTCAGCAGATAAGCTTGTAAACTTTTTAACAGATACCATCTTAGCTTGTTCCTTTCTCGGGTTCGGCTCTGTCTGGCTTGGAAGTTGGCCAAATGGTCGACCAGATGCTAGCATGCTCGAGATGTTGTTCACAGCCTGCTCAATTCTTTGACTGGCTGCTATCTGTTCTTGATTGAGAAGAGCTTGAGCTTTAAACTGACTGTCATGATCGTCGAGTCTGGTGATGATCTGACTAAGCTTCTTGTCCAGGTCACTGACATTGTTTTCCTTCTGGTACTGCTGCCCTAGATAGGTGTTATTCAAATATTGATTATGGCGATTACCAGGAGCAGTTCCATAATTACCCGGATTACGGTGTGGCGGCTGATAGACACCTCCTGGTGGATGGTTAGGCTTCTGATCCTGAGCTGGACCAGTTGGGTGCATTTTGGTTCTGGTTACGGTTGGCGCCAGCATTGTAGGGAGGTCTGTCTTGATAGTTCCCTTGCATCCTAAAGTTGCGGTAGCCAGCATAACCATTTTGATTGTTAACGAAGCCTTGTTGAACGAAATTTACCTCTTCGGTGGACCAGACTTCTGTCTTACCAAAATTCTGGCATCGGCCTCCATTATGCGCGCAAGCTCCACACCATTCGCAATCGGCAACATAGACAGAAGCTGCCGGCGGTTTGATTGGTGTAGAAGACTTCTTCAGATGCTTCTCTACTTCTGCCTTGATAGTAGCTTCGAGATCGAGCTTGCTCCTTGATCCTTCTGATCGTCGCTCCCAGTTCCTTGACTTGGAAGCACAGTTTGCGAAATGAAGAAGAGCAGCTTCAGGTGTGAGCGTAGTGCAATCCCCTTCAGCTAGAGAATTGACCCACTTGGCAGATTCTTCTCGAAGACCTCGAGCAAAGATTTCAGCTAACTGCCTCTGCTCGAATCCGTGATGAGGACAGTTGTAGAGAAGTTCTTGGAATCGATTCCAAGTATCGTATAAGCTTTCGCCTTCTTTTTCGGAGAATCTGGCGATGCTGTCCTTGATGACTGTTGTTCTGGCAGGAGGGAAGTATTCTTCAACAAAGTTTCTGAGCCAGAGTATCCCAATCAGTGTAATATCCAGGTGGTTTGCCAGTAAGCCACCTTTTGGCTGCGCCTTTCAGAGAGAACGGGAAAGCTCTCAAGCAAAGAGTGTTCTTGTCGAGGTTTCCGTTCTTAAAAGTGCTGCAGAGATCAAGGAAATCCGCCAGATGTGTGCATGGATTGTCTAGTGGCCTGCCTTCAAACTGTAGATCCCTAGAGATCATAGTCAAGAATGGAATCTAGATCTCATAGTCAGGATCTCCTTCAATGTGCGGCACGGCAATGGCAGATCGAACGCTAGTCGCGCTCGGCTTGTTGTAATCAGCTAGACTCTTCTGTGCAGGCGGCGGTGGTGGATTTTCGCCCGGTGGTGGTAATTGATCAGTCATGGTAGGAGATGGAGGAGATGAAAGTGACTCGGTGTATGAAACGGATGAAGGTGACGGTAAAGGTGAAGATGAGGAACTCTCCTTCAGTTCCTCGATCTTAATCGGAGTGACGGGTGGAAGTGGATTGGTTCTGCTTCTCCTTGGAATCTGTGATTGTCGAGGTGGAGCAGAACTGCTTGGTCTCTCTATACTCTTAGCCTTGTCGGTTTGAGAGCGAGTCCAAGGGCGGCGATGCATACACCTGTGAACAACCAACAAATAACAAAAACAACAAAAACCAGTGTAAAATTGAAGTGGGTGGAAAAGTGAAAGATGGAAAGTAGAAGAATAAATTGCAAGTTCTTCTTTCAACCAATCAAAAGAAGTCCCCGGCAACGGCGCCAATTTGATGAAGCGCAATCGTTGTGCGTGCGTTCAATCAAATAACTAACAAAGCTAACAAAAGCTAGGGTAGATCGTATTCCACGGGCCTTCTAATGATTGACTACTCAAATAAGCTAGCAAATTACTCAGATTAAACACTTCGTGCGTGGTGTGAGTTCCACGACTTCTAATTCTAAGAAATGCAGAGAAATTAGAAAATTGAAACTAAAACAGATTGGAAATTAGGGTTGAAAACAGAGATGACAGACAAACTTGAACTTCGAATCCCCCTTCGTTCACCAGAGCATAGGCAATCAACAGATCAGCGGATTTCAATTCTCATTCAATCAGTTCTAAGACACCACCATAACTCCTAACCCTTAGGTTTAAGACCGGCGAACTTTCGCTCTATTCGTTCTAGCTACCAAGATTAATTAGCCGCCAGGGTACGGTCGCCTCTCGCAACGACTTAACTTAACTGGTGGAATTACTAACGATTTATGAGTTACTCTTGTAGTGGATTAACCCTAACCGGTTCCTACGAAAGGCACACTTCAATTATAAGGTTAATTGTTCAGTTCGATGTTTTAAAGTAAGGCGAGCGTTCGCTTCTATCCTTAGCTTAACCAGAATCTAATCTAGGTGATCAATCCAGACAAGAAACATAAACAACGAAGAACAAACCAAACATGAAAGAGAAACTGATTGAACTTTGAATCTAATCACCGCCGATCCGTGACCGCTTTAAAGCCCTAGGGTCACTTAGGGTTCATCTAGTCTAAGCTCTAAGAGGTTAGCTACTCATGTTCATCACAAAAGAATCAAAGATAAAGAAAGAGTTCATCATACAAAGGAAGAACAGAAAAGTATCTGAAAACCCTAATTAAGACGACTCCGGCAGAACTTCGATCTTCCGGTAGACTACAATCCTAGCTCCGAGTCCTCGAGATGGAAGGGATGGCGTCACGATCTCTTTCCGGCTCTTCGAACTCTAAACTCTCCTTCAGAACTCTCAGAGAATCCTCGAAATTCTGATTATGAAAAGTGTATTATGATAAGTATATGTGATTTGGGCCGCCGGTTAAGTATTTATACTTAACCCTAAACCGCCGAATTTTAACTAGGATTTTCGGCGAAAATATGAAGGAATTTTCGCCGAAAATTCCTTTGCAAATGTGGATGACCGCCGGCTGTTTCTTCTGTGATTTTCGGTCCAACACTTATCGGCGAAAACTTAGTGTTTTCACCGAAAATATCCTTCAGTTGACATCAGTGGATTTGTGCTTGCATTTTCGCCGAAAATACTAAGGGATTTTCGGCGAAAACTCCTTTGTAAATCGGGGCAGGAATTTGGTTGATTTGGTTGGCTCCTTGGATCGATTCCGGTGCGATTCCTCGAGGTTCCAACGCCTTAGACACGTCCTTGGCTACTTTATTTGACGGCAAAAACCTGTGCTATCATAAAAACACTAGAAAACCATCCAATAGACCCGAAACGGGCCAAGGTAACACAAATGGCACGAGATAGGGCAATTGATTGAATATTCGTCATTCTACCCTAAAAACCATGTCTTGCAAGGAAATGTCGCTTAAATGAGGCTGATAATCACGTCAAATCGAGTATCATCACCAGTACCAAGGATGGTACATCAATGAAGCACCATATATTGAAGACTCCCAAGAGATGGATTTACACACTTATGAATATCAACAATGGATGGCAAGCACCCAAGCCGCCTTGGACAAACTCCAGTCAATGCGACAAGCTGCTGATGCAAGGAACGCCGAGCTCAAGCGACTAGAGCAATTGATGGAAGAAGATGCTCAAGAGCGTTTCGAAGAAGAGCCAGAAGCTACACACCACCAGCAAATTCACCAAGAGATGTATATACCGGCTCATCAGCATTGACAACAGACGGCAAGAGTAGAATCCGCCTTGGATGATCTCATTTCGAAACTACAAACTCATCTCACGACGGACATCAAGCTCGAGCAACCAAATCAATTAATGGAAGAACACGCTCAGGAGATGTTCGAAGAAGAAGATGAGCCCATCCATTACTATTATGAGCTAGAGGAATCCAATGAAGAATTCTTGGCAGTGGTGGCTGATGAAGGCATTAAGCTCGTCTATCTTGAAAGCATGGAATTAACCCATCTTGAAGTTGAAGCTGAAGAGGAGCACGAAGAAATCGAGGAGATATCCTCAATTGAGCTTCCACCGAGCCAACCTATATATCAAGCCAGAGACGAGCACGTGGGAATCGAAGATGTCAAGGGTTTGGAAGTATACATACTCGATCCTAAGAGACCTCTGGATGATCATCAAATGGAGAAGATGGAGCGCATTGACCATGCCACGCCGTACTACCTCTTTCCTCCTCCAGTAGGAGAATTCAAGAAGAACTGGTCATCCAACCAGAACCACGATCTACTAGAGCACTACCGGCCGCATCATCCTTTTGGAGTACTACATGGCACTCAACCGCTGGCCTTGAAGAAGACGATTGACTTCAAGGAGCTTCTGAGTTGGGGTTCCTAACAGGTACCGTCCGGCTCAAGTACGTTAAAAGAGAGCGCTTCATGGGAGGCAACCCATAGCTTGAGTCCCTTTTCAATTATTGAGTCAGTCTTTTCGTCATTCAAGTCAGTTTTCGGGAAGCCATAGTGTCAGTTTTAATTTTCATTACTTTTAATTTTTTCTGTCAGGGTTTTCAAAAAGAAAAAAAATCAGTTTTCAAACAAGTATTCGGCAAGAACCTAAAAGTTCTCGCCGAAAACTTTTCTTAAATTTTGAACAGTAAGCGTCTCTTAAATTTGTGTATGTTCTTAAAATCAGTTTCCTTTTTTTGGTCCGATTCCAACGCATACTTCATCGCCCAAATCGGAGCTCTGTAACTCCATTTATCCCTGAAACAAGCTTTTCGCATTTTTGGCCAACTTCGTCACTTTCCGTCCATTTTCTTGAGTCATGTCTTCAAGGTTAGTTTTTCAATTTTGAATCTTTTGACATGCTGATTGTTGAATTTCGATGAGTTTCATCGGTTGACCTCTCGGTCTACCTCGTTTTACGTGTCTGCTGTTTCGGTGTGATTTTTGCTGATCTGATTGAACTTAGACATTCTAGATTGCTCTAGGAGTGCCGTGCCGTGAATTTGTGCCGTAAAAAAAATTCAAAATTACAAAATTCCCCTAAACCTTATTTGTTCGACTTTTATTCTGTGTGGATCCGGGACACTTGTCCCGATATCCTTTTGATCTTTTTGTTGTTTTTGTTTTGTAGGATCTTGAGTAGCTACTCCGCTCTGCTCCGGGCTATCCGTGTTCATCCCCTACACCGACCATCACCTTACAGGTTCTTCGTATCTCATACTTTCAAGCTTGCAGAAATGGTCGGGACAAATATCTCAAAAACATTGAACTCCCTGCATCTACGTCGATACTACGATTAAGTAAAATTTTCCATTATAAGACCATATGGTCAAAAAAGTGTTATGATGAATCAAAAAGAAAGAAAAATGTATGTTGGTGGCCAATGAGTCACCTCCAACAATAATCGCATCCTCTGTCCTCCTCTTCCAACCATCATAATCATCAATCATCAACACCCTCACATCCCTCCATCCTCAACGTCCATAGCTCGCCATTCCTTGAATCGATCGGAAGAAACTTTATAATATAAACATAAGGAAAAGGAAAAGAGAACAAAGGATTAAGGAGAAGAAAATGGAGACGGTATTCATATTTTAGTTGATTGTATTTTGCTATGAATTAAGAAAGAAGAAATCATAAGGAGAAGAAAATGGAGGCATATGAATAGTTAACAGCGGATGGACAAGAGAATTTTTTTTTACTTAGGCCACGTTTTCCTCCCGGGAATTAAGCGTCGGAAAGTTTTGATTCCGAAGGAAATATGTGTTTCCATGTTCTCCGCGTCTAATCAGCAACATAATCTAATTTCGTTTTATGTTACAATTCCTATCCACTCCGGAATCCAATTCCATTTGAAAAGTTAGGGAATTGGTAATTTTCCGGTTGAATTACAACTTGTGCCCTTTTCGATCAATCTCCTCTGTAACCTCTCTTCGACCAATCCGCCTCCACAGCCAACCCCCCCCCCCCAAAGAAGCTCTGCGCAGCCCCTATTTGACGAAGCTTCGCCGCCGCAGCGTCTATTCATCGATCTCTGCTCTTCAATCCCCACCAAAGCATCCATATCCTGCTTCAAATCCTTCGCCCTATTGTCTAGTTTCTTCATCTCATCGCCCATCTCCTCCTCTCTCTCTTTCGTTTCTGGTCTCCCTCTCCATCGTCGATACCCTCCTCGTATGATCGAGTCTCTGCCGCCTAGCCTCTCTTCAACGTCATTGTTGACCAAGCCGCCACCCAGATTTAATAGAGAGAGGGATCGCCGCAAGGTTTCGATCAAGGTTCGGGTACGTAGTTTGGTTTGAGGGTGTCAGGCGGTGGGGGTTCATTAGTGTTGGTCCGCGAGAGAAGAAGCAGAAGGGGAAGAGAGAGGAGGTCGAGGAAGGTTGGTGAAGGAGCAGGGGAGGTCGGACGGTGGGGGTTGATTAATGTTGGTCCGCGAGAGAAGAAGCAGAGGGGAAGAGAGAGGGCTGAAATTGGGGATTGTTCAATTAGGTTTATGCAAACTAGAGTAAGATAGTAAATTTGGTGGTTGTTTTAATTCTGATATGTCATTAGTTGGGAAAAAATGGAACTGGATTTGATAATTGTAGTGGAATCAAATTTCAACGGAATTAACAATTCCACCAGAATTGGATATATAAGCAGGAAAATGAGGCCTTAGATAGCTCCAGGAGGAGAATCAAGGTAGAAAGCATGAAATCAACTACAATCTACCCAGGGAATGAGGACTACCGAGCGTGCAACAAATTGGGAGGCCCTGACTGCTGAACGACGAACCGAGGACAGCTTGAAAGTCGGACTGGCTACCAAAAGCCGAACAACTTCTTCATTGATAATCCCACTATTGGATCTAATTCTTTCATTGAGTCGAAATGCCTTGAATACCAACTCCACGTCCCCTTCAAAAGCAACTTGGAAATAACCCGAGGACAAACACCAAGACACCGGATCCCTGCAAGCTGATAAATCGAGGACAAAGGTATCATTAATACCTGGATATGAGGTTCCTGCAACATGAAGAACCATGTCGGCATGATCACAGAGCACTCATCCAGTGGCCCCACTAAATGGATCACAAATTGGACGTCTTTAGATTGATTGTTCCACTAGAGTTGCATCACCCTCAATGTCCACTTCAAACCATTCCATTGTTCGACAAAGCGGACAAGCATCTCTAAAAAACTTCTAGAATACATGTGTTGAATAATCTAGGATAGGATATAACTTTTGCAAAGAGGAGACCACCACCAGAGTCTCGAACCACCAATCTAATTGCACCCCTAGAGCCAGACGCAGTTGCCCCGACAACATTGATCTTTAGTTGTGGGCGGCAAGGGAGAGCCAGATGGAAGGGCGAGGTAGTATTAGGGTTTCTTTATTCCTTTTTATATAAAAGCATATTACATTTTAGTATCTATAACTTTTAGTACCTAAGTTATAGGTGAATGATTAATGAATACATAACTTTTTAAATTTATAGTGACCAATTTTTTGCACTGGTTTTTATGACTCAACCCTGGTCGAACCTTTAACCCTCAAACCTCTCGATGTACCGATTCGATGACCAGTCCGGTCCTGACAACATTGTGTATTATTCAATGGATATTGGTGAAATTTATAATCTATTACATCCTCAAAAGTTGTTACATCAAGGAAAGAGATTTCATATTGATAATGCATTATATTCTACAAAATTGTGTATGAATATATTAAGTTATAGAGATAGTCACATTAATGAATATCATATTGGAAAAACAAAGATAAGAATAATGAATATATGTTTATCACATTGACATATATAGATTAGATGACAAAAACATTGTAAGTATTATAATTGTCATCTCATTGAAGTTCTTACAAATGTAAACTAAATTATTTGGCATAACCGGTTAGACCATCCCCGTTCTATAATTATGCGAATTGAGAATGTATGTGGTTAATTTTGAAAGACTCCACACACACAAAAAAAAACTTTTGGTTGCTTGTTCTCAAACTAATAAGTTGATTGCTGGATAATCATTTACAAAAGTAAACGATGAATCACTTACATAAAAAATAAGGGTGATATTATGATCCATAAGATATACCCAACATATGATCCATCTACATATTTTAACTGATGTATCAACTAGATGTTCACATGTGTCTAGATTATATACTGGCAACCTCCAATTCGTGAGATTAATAGCTCACTACAAGAAACGCTAATCTAACCGCGGATATTTATTCATTCTAACAGCGGATAAGCCGTTGTTAGAAATTTTAACGGTTGTTGGATATCACGACTTAGGATTTTTCACGACCTAGTCTAACAACGGATATATCTGTTGTTAGCTTAACAACGGTTTATTTTCCACTATTTGCTAACAGCGGATATCAATTCGATGTTGGGTTTATGAAAACCACTGTTAATAAGGAACGTCTAACAGCGGATTTACAATCGCTGTTAGAGTTTTGATGTTAAACAGACAGATTCTTGTAGTGGCTCAATTAGGGCTGTATATGAGCAGAGCAGAGCAGAGCAGAGCAAAGCCGAGCCAAGCTTCATCCTAGCTCGGGCTAGGGCTCGCCTTAATTTTTTCTGGCTCGATCTCGAATAGGCTAGCTCGGGCTCGGCTCGTATATATATTGTATGGGCTCAGGCTCGTCTCGAGCTCGGCTCGGGATTGACTCGTTTACTATGTTAAACGAGCCTGGCTCGGATTTGGCTCATTTATAATGCTAAACGAGCCAGATTTGGCTCGTTTATAATGCTAAATGAGCTGAATCCTAGTTAGACTCGATTACCATCATAAAGAGCAAAACTCATGATAAAAAAACATCGGAAATATAAGAAATTAAACATTCTACAAAAATACGATATAGGTTTACAAAATATCGAGAATATTTAAAATCACAAAATCCAAGCCATATGAACGTTTCCAAACAAATTAACAATCATCAAAAAGAAAAAGACGCCAAAGAGAAGAAGAAGAAGAATGATGAATGATGTACCGTCGGTCGGGGGATTGTGACTTACGGAGTGGGGATTAGAGTAATTCTAGCCATTTGGGTAATTAGTAATTACCGTATTACTTCTTGTAGGGTATATTATACTATTAGAATTGATTATTTAATTACCATTTAGGGATTATGATTATACGAGTTACAATCAAGCCAGCTTACGACCTTGGCTTAACGAGCTAACGAAATGAGTTGGCTCACGAGCCTACCGAGCCGACCAACATACTGGCTCGAGCTCGGCTCATTTAGGTGACGAGCCTGTTCATGAGCTAGCTCGCTTACGACGAGCCAATCTCACGAACGAGCTTTTTTCAAAAAAACTCGAGCCCGAGTCCAAGCGGCTCGCGAGCAGCTCGGCTCGTATACAGCCTTAGGCTCAATCATTTTGATTATGAGCATATTTTCATGATTAACCAATAAGTGAAATACTTCATCGAGAACATAAATTCCCATCACACCAACGAGTTATAATGAATTCCTCATCATAAATGGTTTTGGGTCAAAATCTCATATTTCCCATATAAGAATATTTGGATGTGATATATCCCAATTACTCCATCACAATTCATTAAGATAAATCTCAATAGAGGTTGAGAAATTATGTTGGGTATGGGTCTTCATCGATAGTCAAATATTCACAATATTGTCAGGAGATTTGTTGATAACTCGTTTAGATGATCATATCATTATGATTCAAATTTCCCAACATTAGGGGGAGAAAATCAAAAGTTGGACAAAAGAGATTCATTGAAATGAATTATCATTATCTCATTTTGATCCTTACATTAAACAATATGAACTTGAACTTCAAAAGAATAGTTCATTAATAAAGTTGAGCGGATCAACTGCTAGACGTTTTAACAACCCATATAGAGTGAAATAAAAAATCTCTTCTACCAACTAGATTTGCTCCAATAGAAGTGTTTTTCTTGTTGGTATACGAGCTCAAGTCCCTCGCCCTCATTTACTTTAAGATATACGGGCTCAAGTCCCCATCCACTTCAAGAGATGAGGATTCAAGTCTCCATCCACCCTTTTGTTGTTTGATGAATACGTACTCTCAGCGACTGTTAGTTATTTCAGTTTTGGCGATTGGGCTAGTTAGATGTGCTAGGGAGCCTAGTAAGAGCGGCCCGCCTACCATGACTACAGATTTTTGTAGTTTAAATGACTACATAATCTTAATCATTAAATTACTATACTTATTTAATAAATTACTATACTTATTTAATAGTTGTGATAAGAAAGGATAAATAAGGAATCTTAATAATTAAATTCTTCCATTTAAAAATCATAATATTACAATAAAAATTAAAAATCACACGCATGCCTCCCCAACTACCATTAATGTCGTCGTCTTCATCCCCAAACCCTGTAGACGAAGACTCATCGAAAGTCCATCTCCGATACATATACGAGTACTAGTGCGACCAATAGAAGTACTACTACACATCTTGAGGAGCACTAGTACTGCGAACCTAGAAAAGAAAACATAAACACTAGTATCAACTTACAATCATTAATCTGAAGTAGATGCACTAGTACTAACAAAAATTAATCTTAAGATCTAAATCGGAACTAGTACTAGTAGAAAAAATATACTAGCACTAGTGCACTTACCCTGCCAAGGAGGAAGAGTTGGTGTCGCTAAGGAAGAAGAAGATTTACATGTACTAGTGCAAAAAACACATCAAAACTAACATGCACAAGTACTTATAAACTAGCATTTGTGTCTCATCGAAATTGACAGAGATAGATTTATAAAGAACGATTAAGGCTACGAAACTCAGTACTAGTACCTGGTTGTGAATCTGGCTACAAAAATCAGTACTAGTACATGAGAATCTTGTTATAAAAATCAATGTCAGCGCCTGAGAAAAAGAACTAGTACCTGAGAATCTGGAAATCAGTAGAGGAGGAGGCAGCGATCTGGATCCAAGAGGCGAAGGCTTCCCCGGTGGAGATGGGCGGATCGAGATGGTGGTGATGATATGGAGCACGCCGTCGCGGACTACAATCTGAAACGCGACGACGACGACGATCTGGAACAAGACTACGACGACGATCTGAACCCAGGTGGTGACGGAGGCGGTGCCGGCAGAGATGGGGTGGATCTAGGGGATCTGGAACACGGCAATAACGATTTGGAAGGCAGGATCATGATTTGAGACAGCGGTTGTTATTAGGGTTAGGGAAGGAGTTTGAGACGGCGACCATTATTCAGAGAAAAGAAAGAGAAAGGAAAGAGAGAGATGATAGGGAAAAAGAGAAATTAAAGGGAAAGGTGTGAAGAGGCGTAGAAATAGTAAATAGAATAATAGGCTTTTTTTATGTTTCATAAAGACCTTTTCACTTAAATTTATATCCTCTTATTTATTTGATGATGTGTAAGTTTCATTGGTTGGTATTACTGTAGTAAAAATGACTACAAAAATCTATAGTCACCATAAAAATTGCCCTAGTAAGAGTCATGATGAGTACAAGTCTGCAAGATCTAAGAGATGGTGAATACAATTAAGAAGGTGAATGTTATGAGAACTATCTTGAGTTATTTCATGAACTATGATACAAGTACAATTATGAGTTTTATGTTTCATAATTCTATGAATTATGTTATTAACCATGATAGATAACTATGATTACTATTCAATAATGTACTCACTTCAATCGAGTTAAGGTTCGATCTTCTAGAGTTAATTAAGTGATTTAAGCATGAAAGACTAACCTCAAGCCAATCACCAGGTTGCTAGAAGTTGTTTTCAAGCATAAGAAAAGTTGATAGATTAGTTTTGGAAAAAAACTAAATTTTTGGCACAATTTTTTATTTTCGAGTTCATAGGTGAAAGATATGATTTTTATAAAATTAGTAGGAAAAAAAAGCTTTTCGGAAAGGGTTAATACACTTTCTTGCCCCTCTACTATACAAAGTTAACAAACATACCCTTTTATTATTTTCTAACTGATTTAACACCTTATACTTTGAAAAAATTAACAAATATGTCCCCTCCATTTATCTTTTCATCTATTTTTCATCTAATGAGTTGATTATACGTGCTGCGTCATATTATTTGTCCACAACATCACTGTTCGGGATGTCCACAAGGTGAAAATATTTAAATTAAAAAGAAAAGAAAAAGGAAAAATATTATAATCACCATTATGTACAGAGGCGTTTGTGGTATTCCTTTTTCTTTTTCTTTATAATTTAAATAATTTTGGATTGCGAACATTCCAATCTACAATAAGGTGTACAAATAATATGAAGTAGAGGGGCAAAAAAGTATATTAACCCTTTTGGAAAACAAAACTTGGAAAATGAAAAATAAATTTTTTTACCGAAACTACCCTTCAGTCGACAGACAGAAAATTGTGTTACCTATTATTGTAGGCAAAATCTACCATTAGGACACCCAAAAGTGTCCTCATATGAGGACACCTCTTAGAGCCATAGGATTTAATTGTACAGATCTGATGGCCAACATTAAATGGATATAAGGGTAATTTCAAGGTTTTATTTATTGCAGATTTTTTTAAAAAATATATTTTTTTTATAATTATGGTTTTTTTCCGGATTTTTGGAGTTAATGTGCCGATTTTTTATTCCTTTTTTTGCTCCATTTATTTTTTTGATTAAATTTATTACCTTTTTTTTTCTTTCAAACGGCGGCAGCAGTTATTTTTCTGTGGTGTGTTCCCTTTTCATTGCCTCAGAACATGTTTCAAGTGTTATATAGCTAGTGTTCCTTGTTTCAGAATTCGGAACAATTTGATAGTTAATTCTTACAATAAATGCTAAATGTCATTAGGTCCAGTGTTCCTTTTATTGAAATTCGGAACGTTTAATCTGCATAGTTTAATCTACAACGTTTAATCAACACGTTTAGTCTGATGTTCCAATTTACACTAATAGGAACAATACAAACATGTTCCTAAATTGTCAAAATGGAACAACGTGGTAAGAGGGGGAAGTTGCACAGAAACAAGGGAGGAAAATGAAGAAGTGGCGGCGTGGGGGCAGATCTGATGATGACGGCGGTGGATCTGATGGCGACAGCGGGGCTAGATCTGATGCGGCGGTAGATCTGATGATGGCGGTAGATCTGATGATGGCGGCAGATCTGATGATGGCGGCAGATCTGATGGGGCGGTTTTCTGGTGTGCGGCGGCGAGGATCGTGGTTGCTAGGCGGGCGGCGTCTAGGCGGGCAGCGAGGCGAGCGGCGGCTAGGCGGGCGGCGAGGCGAGCAACGGTGAGGCTTCCTGCTGTGAGGCGGGTTGCGGCTAGGCGGGCGGCGACGCGAGCGACGGCTAGGCGGGCGGCGACGCGAGCACGGCTAGGCGGGCGGCGTCTAGGCGGGCGGCGAGCCGAGCGGGGGCTGGGGCGAGCGGGCTAGGGGGCGGCGACGCGAGCGACGGCTAGGCGGGCGGCGACGCGAGCGACGGCTAGGCGGGCGGCGACGCGAGCGACGGCTAGGCGGGCGGCGACGCGAGCGGGGCGGCGGCGGAGCGGCGGCGCGCGAGCGTGGTAGGCGGCGGCGAGCGGCGGCTAGGCGAGCGGGGCTAGGCGGCTGGGCGACGGAGGTTGGCAGCATCGAGGTTGGCGGCAGCGACTGTAGTTTTGGGGAGAGATGTAAAATAGAATTAGGGTTTGTGAAACCCTAATATGATTTAGTATATATAGGAGTTTCAAATTACTATTTTGTCCAGATTAATTTAGGCCATTAGATCTACCTTCTAATCCTGTGGTTGTAAGGGGTGTCCTAATATGAGGACACTAAGGGGTGTCCTAATAGTAGTAGATCCCATTATTGTAGGGCAGTAGTAACCTGGGAACTTGTTCTGTACAAACTTAAAAGATAGAGAATAATCTCCATTGTGCCATTGTTGCCGGCCATTGCCACAAGTTTCAAACTGACTGACTTGTTGATCTGTATACACTCTGTATAATAACTGATAAGAAGAAGGAAGATTTCAAAGTTCAGAATTCAATCCTCAAGTTTCTTTCCTTCCCAGGAAAAGAGGTTTGAGGGAGGACTTAAGACTTTGGTTTGAGACTGTAAAGAGGGAATAAACATATTGGACAACCACAACACAAGCATGAGTTCCTTCTTCTATGCTTTGATGCATCCTAACTTGTTCAAGGAATCACGGATTTCAGTGCTGCTACAGTCTTCTGGGGTATGAGAGACATTTGGACTGTCTGACGCTATAACATCTGAGAGTGGGTAACTTCTGTTCAAAAGAAGTTGGCTGTTTGCAGAGCTACACACTCCCTTTAGAACCACAGTCTTATGAACACCACCCAACAACCCTTCGTAGTCAGTGTCCCCACTTTCTCCAGCAAACACCACCATGCTTCCTAACTCGATTCCCCACCGGATGTAAAGATACCTGCAAAGGTTGTTTTGGTGTTGTAAAAAATCTTGATAGACTCATGAATTATTTTGTGAGTTTGGAAGGATAATGTTATCTACCTGAGGGCTTGGGATCGAGAAGCCAACACTGGAATTATATTTATCCTGTGACCATTCTGGCAATAAATAACATGACATCTAAGTGCCTGAATCCGAAGTGCCTTGCGAAGTTCCTTCACGGGATGAACCTGCATAACAACAAATGACACTGATTCATTTCTGGTACGAGATTTGAAACTATCATCTCATCCCTTAATTCAGTTAGTACAACTATCAACTCCATGGCGATAGGAAGAGTGGATAGAAGATTTACCAGTCCTGGCTTTTGACTTTGGACTTTAAAAGCATAGCAATAGTTAGTTGAAAGTTGTTCAGATGGAATGATAATCTTTTCCTCGCTCTCAGCCTTCTTGTCAGTAACCGAGGATGCCCATCGTACAAGTGTCTTCCTCAGCCCTTCTCCTCCCCAACGATACTCGATATGCGAATGGTAATAAAAATCCACCACAAAGGGACTGTCTTCTGAACTGGGAGTTGAATAATAGAGTTCACTGCCACTGTTGCAGATAAAAGCATCAAAGTCTCTTGCATTAAATCCTCCAGAAGCAAGAAATGATTCTGTCTCAGTTATGGTCATTGATGTGGACAAAATGAACCCAATGGAGCCTTGAGCACTTTCCTTTGCAACAGCCTCGAATATTTTCCTAGTGATTTCAATCATAGAAGAGATGGAATCACAATCCACTGCAATGACAAAAATATGCTTTCTCCTTCTCAGTGCAGGGAAAACAGAACTTTGGGATTGTTCTCCTTTGTCAGTGTTTCCAGACTTACGCGATTCCTTCGGAACACCCCTTGACCAAGCCAACACTGCATTCTCTAGTTTGCTCTTATTATCGCCAGTGTTCCCTTCGGACTCTGGATAATTATCTCCATTCTTATCGCCATCCATAGAGAACTTCAAGTTCAAGGAAATATCATTTATATCCCTCAATGAATCACCGGGTGAATCCATGTCAGATGTATCGCCTCCATCATCAGGCTGCTCCCACTGAGGGTGTCTTGGTTTGCAAGTAGCTATCCGGGACAGGTAGGTTTTACAATGCTCCGGCCATGAAAAGAGATGTATATTCTTCAAACCATTTTGTCGGCATTTTGCCCAAAGTTGCTTGTCAGCTACAAGCTTCAAAAGCGCATTAGCAATAGATTGTTGATCATGGGGGTCAACAAGAAGCCCATTGTCAAGCACCTAAGAATATACATCCAATAAGTAATCAAAGATGTCATCAAAATATTTACCATTTTGATTTTAAGCATGAGAATATGGGTATATACAACAAATATAAGTTGCAGCATCATGATTTTCCATACCTGGTGTATGTCCACAGGCCCACCATTCTTTGTTGCAACCATTGGCAAGCCGTATGCTGCTGCCTGCCACCCAAAAAAAAGCAAATCATATTAGCTGACTGGTAAGACGGTTTATACAGTTATGATTCTTGTAAGTTCAGGATCAACACCTCAATCAGAGTGAGGCCAAATGGTTCGATGAAAGCTGGATTGATGAAAACACCCTGCATATTTCAAATCTGAATGAGTATTCTGGATAGATAAGGACTTCATCACATTGGTGGAAAAGTTCTTGGAATTTCATAGTAAATCTGCATAGATATCCAAGCTAAACTAGTAGGGATCGTGCCAATTGCCAAAGATAAAATGGATCTGAAGATAAATTTCAAGTAATGTAAAACCAAAACTCCCCATCATATTCAGAGTGTAGGTAAACAACATACAACTACCAAAAACACTCCAATTAGCAACGTAAGAGACAGTCAATCAAACCTGGCCCAAAGAATATCCATGCATCTGAATGAATACTCAGCAAACAAAATTACTTTGCAACTTTCATTGATTATGACATCTGACTATTCATTATTCAATCACTTAAGTTTAACACATGGATAACAGGACATAACCCACCTTTGTCTTTGCAGCTAGGCGATATATTTCTGGAACATCAGCCTGTTTGTGATGTTTAGGATATGCCACTTGCCCATACAAATCATATTTGTCAATGAGCTTAAGCACTGAAAGGAGGACAGATGCATTTGTACTTGGCATTTCATCAATTCCATCCCGATTGCCCATGATTAGTGTCTTTAGTAGTTCATAAAATAGAAGACAAGAAAAAGAAGATATAGTAAGCCATCAACACTCAATCAAATTCAAGATAAGATTACATCTAAATGTATTGCACGGCATACCAGGTTAGCAAGCTCTCTCAGGGGGCGGCATTCTCCAAATGCCTTGACTAAAGTTGTTATGTTCTTCTTCGGATCGGCCCTAGCAAGTGCAAGTATCATAGGCTTGCGAGGATTTGAAAAGAAGCGCATAATCTGCAAAAAGAAGAGGATGCATGATGTCTGAAACTGCTTTTAGAAAAGGAAAATAATCGATGGCTTGCACATTAAGAGCATTCAATGGAGCTCTTGTGTCAGAATGATATGGTGACCCCGTAGGAAAAAAGTAGAACCTCAGGCCATATTGATGGTTCAGGAGTAGTAGGATGGTCGTCATTTCCATCGGTTTCACCCTCCACATCACCATCATGTGGAACAATGTGGTGGAATTCCATTCCTGGAGGGATTACCTGCACAGAAGTGAAACTGTTCACTTGCAAGAACTTCAAAAAAAAAACCACAGAACAGGAACCCTGGACATCACAACTGTCAACTATTATCCAACATTAGGGTAGTGACAAGGGTACAATTAAGTCTTTTAAGAAACCCAATTAGCAGGCGGAATCAATGAGCTGTGGAACCAAACAGAGAAAACCAGAGTGCTTTTCAATTAATTTTTTAGAAAGTAAAGCGATGGACAACTGAAGATTGAATATCTAGTTAGAGTCTAATATGTTAGGAATCTAGAATGACAAGCACTAGAGTAACATTTTCATCCAACTCCAATCACAAGAAATTATTCCACCTTCCAGCTTAGTAACAACCTTCGCAACTAGCTGAATTCTGCCTAGTTCACATTATACCAAAGGCCTACTGAGTACTAAACCAGATAAGTGACAGTAATCAGGGATCTTGCATAACAATCACACAAAAGTAAATGACAACCTTTGAAGTAGTCTGCAGTGCTAAAGCAGAAGGAATCCTAGGGCAGCAGCATCAACCAAGCAACATTTAACATCCATTGCAAAAGAAATTTCAATACTTACAGCCATCCGGGGCATAAACCTCCCATAACAGCTGACATTGCGCCTGATTCTTGCCCTCAGCTTACGTTGCAGTATAGGATCAAAGCCATCATACAACCTCCACTGTTGCTCTATCTCTTGTCTGGTACTTGTTATGACAATCTCTGATGCGTCAAGCGCAAGTTCCTCAGCCTCAATCCTACGCATGATTTTGTATGTCGAGTTAATTTCTTCCCTTGAGAGTCGACCTTGTGTAAGAAGTTGCTCTAGCTTATCACGGCCAAGTGAGTGGCCAGTAAAAAGCATTGGCACATTTAGAGCACCAGATAGAAGAGCCGCAGAATCACCAGCATCAGCATAGTGGCCATGGATGGCAACAGGCCAAACTGGCTTTCCACCACCAATCTGTTCACCTAGGACTTTGGACATCTGTATTACATGGCTTAGCGCACCATCAACAAATTCTGGAATGTGAGGCCACAGCAGTTCTTTCTCGATGTATTTGTCCTTTGGTCCAAATGGTATACGAACAATATAAGCACCACTGCTCTCCCCCATCTCATCTTCATCATCTTCAATGTTTGTCAGAGTCAACATTTCGGTGGGCTCACCATAACTCCAATCTACATCTGGGGCTGATACTTGTCTTGTTAACAAATCAACACGATACACTCCTGGCATGGATCCCAAAGCTCTAGCAAGTTCCACGACGTACTTAACCTATGATAAAGTAAGTACCAATCTCACTAACTCCTACATGGACCTGTCAGAAATATAGAACTAACCAAGAAGACTGCAAGTAGAATACCTGACCACCAGTATCTGAATCACGGCCAAGCTCCATACTTTCTCCTCGTATTAAACCATGAAGACTGCACGTATTCTAATCGTTAGAAGCAGCAAATGGTCATGTGAAAAGAAGTTATAAAGTGCATCTTAACATCATTAAGGAAATAATCAAGAGACTGCTAAGTTTCCATCCAATTGGAATCTTGTGAATAAACTCCCAACGGCACAAGAACATATAAGAACATAGCAGAACCAGAGAGTATGTGTTCTATAACATAGTAAGTTCTAACATGAACACGAGTTCACGAAAATATTTAAACACCAGCACTTAAAGTACGATTCATGCCTTATCAGAACAATATAAAGCTTTTTCCCTTTCTGCTGACAGGCCCATGCTTCCATTGCATCAACAGAATTCATCCTGGGTATCCTACTTCTGGTACTGTCACCATGGGTTGACAGATCACTAGGCCCGTCACCTTTTTCACCCTCTGATAGATCCTCAGACATATCAGCTGTTGCTTCCCTGCGACCCTTTTCGCGTTCAATATGGCGCTTGGCATTTGTCTGCGCCAGCTCTCCCTCAAGCTACAAAAGTCCACAGTGAAGAGTTGGTGAGCTTTTTAATCAAACAGCGCAACATTGATTTTTGCAATCACTTGTGACTGAAGAGAAAATTAACCAGAATTTAACGGAAAAAAAAATCAGTGAGATTAAACACTTGAAATAGTAGAAATACTTGCCATGCATACAAATCACTATCATTCTATTGCCAACAAAAGAGCAGGGTAGCTTAACCATATTGATATATGTGCGTGTGTTGTGTAGCATGAACTGATCCATATATATCTAATAATAAGAAGATACAGAAAATATTGTGGCAATTCCTACTTGAGATCTTGCTAATCACTCAGAAACATCCATAGGACCATCAGTTCAAACCCAATACAAGCTCAGAGCCAATCTCAATTCTCTTCCAATACAGAAAGAAGAACTATTATAACCCAGTCAATATATCAGTAACAAAAACACATTGAAGTTTCTTATACGAAGTAGAAGAAAGCAAGGAGAAAACGAACCTGCTTCTTCTGACGAGCCAAATTCCAAATCCTCCAGCACATGTTCTCCAATCTGGTATTCCTTTCCTGTGGACTTCTCGTCGCTTGAGCCTAACAATCCCACAGCACCATCCAAACAATAAGTCATAACTAAGAAGACAGAATTCCAAATCTCATAAACAGAAGAAGGAAAGAAAACAAAAAAAAAAAAAAATCATACCTTGGCCCAAGATCGATGAAGATCGGTCTCATCGAACCCAGTAATGACTTCTTCGACGAAATAGCGAGTTGGACTGAAATGACCTCGTTCCCTCAGCAACAGAGACGATTTGGCATCGTCCAGTCCAGGACCCACATCCAGAATCGCTTCCAAGTAACTGTTTATCCAGTCGTTCCCCGCCATTGTTGATTGAACTGAATTCACAGTCCAGAAACAGTGTTTTCTTCCCCCAGGTTGTTTGGGAAGTAAGAAATGGACTGCGTTGAGTTGATAAATTGAAAGAATCTAGAAAAGGCGAGAAGAAGAAGAAGAAAAGAGTGGAAATCGGTGAGAAAAGAGAGGGGCTTTTCTTTTAATATTTTCCAAGGAGAAGGCTATAAAGCTCAAACTCTTTTATGCTGTAATTGTTCCTTCTCATTTCTTCTTTCTTCTTCTTCCATTTTCTCGCAGCTTTATCTTCCCTATTTCTTTATATTTTTTCCAAACCATATATTTTTAATTTTATCCTTAAAATATTAAATTTGAACAAATTATTCCTCCTCCAAAAGAATATTCTTTTATTTCTTCCCTTTTGTATCTTTATAATAAAAAAAAGAATCCAATTAATCGAAAATAATAATAATCCCATCAATTATGGATGATCGCGTAAGGCTATAAACAGGTGAAGTTTAATATTTTATATTAGTTAGGTCAATATTGATAAATTCATTAAATATAGGTTAATAATGAGAAACAATTCAAACAAGAAACTCCATTATGTTCAATAGTTTTTTATGAATTAAAAATTTGGACAATTTTTTTTTTATGAGTGTCATCCTTCACGGGCTTCGGATCTGCGTCCAAACCCCTCCGATTTATAATGCGTTCCCATGCGATAGGGGAGTGCGTGGACATCCCATGCGTTTGGGAGGTGCGTCGGCCGACTGATAGTGGTGTGGGTTAAACTCATAGGTGCCTTAATTACACACATGGAACTTTGTTTGCGAGTTATGAGTCGTGTTTGGTGAACTGTGAATATGATATTATTTGATGTTGGTAATGATTGTGGTTGGACTTAGATCTGAATGTTGGTATGTGAATTATGATGTTATATTAGTTTTTTTTTTTTGGAAAGAAAACTAGCAAAAAAAAAAAATTACAACTCGCACAACACCAACCGAGGTCGGGTCGATCTCAAACGGTCGTAAGCCATCTAGGGTGCCACAGTCGGGTCACCTTCATCAACAAGCTGAATCTCATAAAGAGAACAATGGCCGCCAGAGAGTCTGCTAATCGATTGCTCTCTCTATAAACGTGGGCAAGCGAGACTTCCCAATCTCCTTTTAATAAACGGCATAGATCCTTGACAGCCCCGTGTGTTGATGATCCAAATTATGTTGGTCAGTCAGAATTTTCACAGCACAAGAAGAATCAGTTTGAATCGCCAAACGAAGCACTCCTCGGTTCCAAGAAATTTTCATACCTTCGATAATACCTCGAAGCTCTGCACGAGTAATCGAACAAACTCCCAGGTTCACTGTAAATGCAGCAATAAAATCACCATTATTTGTCCTCAACACTCCCCCTGCAACAGCTTCCCCCTGAGCAGAAATTGATCCATCCGAATTCAAAGTAATCCACGGATCGGCCGCCGGTGTCCAAGCAATATTTCTCCACACTTTAGCTTGTCGATTCAAGCTTCTGGTATTAGCTACCTCCTCCAAGGCAACAAGAATAGCTTGTTTACAGTACTGTAGTTGATTAAGGACTTCAAATGATGCAGGTCTACCAACTTGGAAAGTCCATTCGTTTCAATTCTTCTAAAGAAGCCAACAAACAATGGCAAAGTCGATATTCCAACCCGGCCTCCGAAGATTATCCTCCCACCAACCTTTGAAATCGCTATTTAAGAAATTACTATGACTGAGACCCGCAACTAAATGAGTCCAAACCTGCATCGCAACTGGATACTGACGAACACAATGGTCAACCGACTCCTCATTAGCTCCGCATCTCTTGTAGTCTTCATTATCTGAGAGGTGCCTTCTCTCACATTCTTTATTTGTGAGAAGCCTATTATGAGAGGCTAGCTACAGAAAATGACGAATCTTATTCGGCCCTGGCCAATTCCATATAGATTTCCAATTTCTACTCTCCTCTTCAGATCCATTCTCAAAGTCATTAATTAACAGATAACCAGACTTAACCGAATAAACACCATTACCTTCCAACCCCCAAACAAGTTTATCAGCTCCGAGAGCATCCATAGGCTGCACCATCCCCAAAACTTGTTTAGCCAACTCTTCCGGAACGACAGACTCAATGACAGGTACATTCCTGCCTCCTGTTTGATCTTTAAAATCAGCAACCTTAGCATTATCATCAATCGGAGCTTGTGGCAGTGCATTATCTCTAAGGCGTTTCCCACTATCAAGCCAGATATCATTCTAGAAATTAATACTTCTACCATCTCCAATACTCTATTGGAGTCCAAGATTAAGGAAGGGCCAGACCTGTTTAGTTCCTCTCCAAAGGTTCGAGAAACATTTCGCCCCTCTCGGAACAAGACCCTGGTTAGTACGACGAAGGTACTTTGTCAGTAATAGGTCAGCCCAAAATTCCTTCGGCTTCTTCAAGATCTCCCCAATGGATTTTGAGAATGAACGCTTGATTAAACGATCTAGCACTTCTCAGACCAAGTCCGCCCAGCTCTTTAGGTTGACAAACAGTTTCCCACTTAACCAAATGGATTTTCCGCTGACCTTGCTCTGAACCCCAAACAATGTTTCGAATTCTTTGGTCGATCTGATCACAAATATGAATTGGCAGAATAGTTGTTTGCATGGCAAACGAAGGAATGGCGTTAAGCACCGACGAAGCCAACGTAACACGACCCGCCAGAGACAGAGTTTCTCGTTTCCATCATGAGAGCTTGGAATTCATATTCTCAATAATATATTTAAAGTGAGCATTGGAGGCCCGGCCGTGAATCAAAGGAATACCAAGATACCGGCTAAGATTACGGGTTTCAGGCATAACAAGAATGCTGCCAATAGCTCCTCTAAGATCAGCGGAGACATTCTTTGAGAAATACACTTTTGATTTTTCCTTGCTTACCGATTGACCAGAGACAGCCGAAAAATCCTCAAGGCTCCTGAATAACTCTCGCTTGAGCAGAAGAAGCTTCACCAAACAAGATTAAATCATCTGCAAAAAAGACATGAGAGAGTTTCGTTCCTCCTTAAGCTAGGGTGATAGGATTCCATCTCCCGTCATTCACCCTATCAAGAATCATGTGGCTTAATCTTTCAATACAGAGAGTAAAGATATACGGGGAAAGAGGGCAGTCTTGCCTGAGACCACGATTCAATGTAAAAGTGTCAAAGCAACCCCCATTCCACGAAAGCTGAAAAGAAGTTGTCGTAATACAGGCTATGACAGTCTCAATAAAATGATGAGGGAAACTAGCAGCTTCTAGAGTATTCCGGACAAAGGGCCAACGAATGCGGTCATATTATTTAGCCAGGTCAATCATTAGCAACATTTCTTCCCTTTTTTGGCATGCATGGAGTGAATCGTCTCCTGAACGATAATGATATTTTCAGTAATATGCCGACCAGGCACGAAGCTGGTTTGAGATGGATGCACTAGAGTAGGCATGATTTCTTTGATCCGGTTTGCAAGGGCCTTTGTGAGAGTTTTATATGCAACATTACACAGACTGATCGACCGAAATTGAGAAGGGAATGAGCACAATAAGCGTTTCACTAACAGATTTGATGAGATCCGGACTTCTACAGGCAGAAATAACAAAAGAGGACAGAGAGCTACTAACTACAAGAAAACATGGGATTAGTCACAGTTTTTTTTGCCTTTAGTCACGGTTATAGAAACCGTGACTAAAAAAATTAGTCACGATTTTGAAAACCGTGACTAAATTGATCATTTTTTGTCACGATTTTAATATGAACCGTGACTAAATTTTTTTGTCACGGTTTCTATAAAAACCGTGACTAATCCAGTGACCAAATTGTTCTTATGAACTTTCCAGTGACCCAAAATGTCATTTTCGTTGTACAAACTGATCCTCAACTCCTTCCATTATGCAAACTGGTCCATAAACTTAAAATGTTAACAAAAGGTCCCAGATAACACCATGTGCTTCATTTGTAGCAAACTCACAGTTAGTGACTGCAAAGGTAAATTTTGAAAATTACGAACTAGTCACTCCATTTAATTTATTTATTGTGTCAATGCAATAAATAAAAAAAATTACAAACAAATCATCTGTAATTACAAACTAATCATCTGTCGCTTGCTTCACCGTAGCTTCGCCGCCGCCCCCTCGCCGAAAAAGCTCGCCTCCCTCTGGCCGCCTCCTCCTCCTCGCCAGATGTGTCGCCTCCCCCACGTCGGAAAAGCTCAGATCTACTCGCCAGATGCGCCGCCGCCAGAGGCTGAAATCGCCAGATCTGGAAATCGATCGGCGAGAGAACGGCAAGAGAACAGATCTCGATTTTCCGTTGGTGGTGATGGATAGTGAAGAAGAAGACGTCGAAACTTGATGGCTGGCTGGCTTCGTGGTTGGAGAGAAGGGCCAGCTCCGGCTGGCTTCGTGGTTGGAGAGAAGGGCTCCGGCTGGCTTCGTGGTTGGCGAGAAGGGCCATCTCTGGCTGGCTTCGTGGTTGGAGAGAAGGGCCAGCTCCGGCTGGCTTCGTGGTTAGATAGGAGGGCAGCTCCGACTGGATCGAAGAAGAAGAAGATGGAAGGAAGAAAATGAAGGAAAGAAGAAGAAGAAGGAAAGAAGAAGAAGGTTGATTGCCTGCCTTCAAAGAGTTTGATTGGCTACCAACATTTGACACGGATTGCCAACGTGGCAGGCGGCTAAACTAATTAGTCACGGTTTACAGAAAACCGTGACTAATTTAGTCACGGTTCTTAAAAACCGTGACTAATTTAGTGTACCCACCGTGTCCCAACACTTCTGATAAAAAAATCGGTTGGTAGCCATCTTTTCCAGGAGCTTTAAGAGGGCTCGTTTCCTTAATAGCACACCTAACCTCCTCAATAGACATGGGAAGATTAATCTGATCAGCCATCTCCGGAGCTATAACAGGACCACAACTAACACAGTTAACACCATCTGACTCATCATCTACAAAGAGAAGCTTGAAATAATCAATCAGAATTTTAATAATTCCTTCCTCTGCATCGATCCAAACCCCCGAAGAATTCTTGATTCGTTGAATTCGGTTAAAGCCCCGACGCCTTAAGGTAGCAATATGGAAGAAACGGGTGTTCCTGTCACCCTCAATATTCCATTTACTACGGGATTTCTGAATCCCAAGAAGCTCTTCTTGCCAGAGAATCTCCTCTAACTCGCGACGGAGCATCATCTCATTGGTTTCGTTAACAATAGATGGGTTCCGATCATTGGCTTCCTCTGCCACAGATAATCGGTGAATAATTTCTTCTTTCTTATGAAAAACATTGCCAAATACCTCCCTGTTCCACTTCCGGAGCTCCGGGGTAAGGCGAGAAATTTGGGAACAGAAATCCTCCCTGGACGGCCAACGCGAGCTGAGGAAAGACTTAAAATTCAGATGATTCAACCACCCAGCGAGGAACTTCAAGGGTTTCTGGAGCGTCGTAGTAGGAGGCGTTCCGATTGAGACAAGAATGGGATGATGGTAGGATTTAACTCGAAGGAGATAGGAAACATGAGTTTCAGGGAAGCTCTGAATCCAGCTCGAGTTCATAAGAGCTCTATCCAAACGTTCGTGCACTCTACTCGTAAACCAAATGAACTTAGCGCCATTAAAACCCGGATCTGAGAGGCCACAGTCAAGACAACAGTCAATAAAGCTTTGATGTTTCCGAAGGCTGAAAGGGGCACCACCTTTCTTATCAGCAGAGGATAGCATGTCATTAAAATCATCAACCAGGAGCCAAATTTTGCCAGAAGCAGGAATGATACTCCTTAGGCTTGCCCAAAGTTCATCCCGACGCCCGACTGGAGGGCTACCATACACTGTTGTCATAAGAAAATCTGGTTGATGCTGGATTGAGGCCTTCATATGAATAAACTGACTAGAAGAAGAGAGGATCTGTATATCAATACTCGTAGCATTCCAAAGCACCCAAATTCCACCAGCAAAACCAATGGCATCGACGTGGACATGAGAGTCGAACCCCAACCTTCGAATCACCAAGGCAGATTTGACTCCACTAATTCTTGGTTCAATAACGACAGCCACAATAGGTGTATGTTTAGCAATGTAAGCCCTGAAAGCAGCTAATAATTTAGGGTGTCCAGCACCCCTACAATTCCAAGAAAAGACGTTTAACATGATGGAGAGACGGGTAAAAACACCACCCACCAGAAACGAGGCACACTACTGAGACATAGGTCTCGAGTTAGCAATATGAGAGACCTTCTTAACATGGCTCCCTTTCGTCTTAGTGTCTTTCAAGATAGGTCTGGTGGGCAAACTTTTGGGCAAAGAAGTCACAGAAGCACCCTTTAAACTTTCAGATCCCGAAGATTCTTTGGCGGCCACAACACTAACTTCCTTACCGGGCGTAGTTTCACAATCCATGTTTTGAGATTTGGAACATTCTCTCTGTAGAATTTTAACCAAACCATGATTAAGGTGATGCACACTACCAATGGACATACTTGTCGTAGAAACAGTCACACCATTCCTCTCATCCACACTTACAATTTGATCCCCAGTCCCGGGAGGGGTGACAGTGTCTATTTGATCTTTACCCCCCTTAGGGTCCTCTTTACCCTTGTCAGTAGAGAGTGGCACAAACCGGGATCCTGGTGCGCCTTTCGAGTCTGTAAACCCCGTCAGAGGCTTATTAGTGGCCATAGGCGAAGAGGTAGTCTCGCGATTGACCGGCTTAGACGGTTTCCACCGTGACCTCTTATTGACAAGCATCTAGGGACCATAATCCTCAGCTAATTCCGGTCTAGGAATCTCCATCTCTCCCGCCTCGAACACCGGATTTGATGTGAAAGGAATCTCGTCCTGGTGCTCTACCTCCTTGGAACCCGTCTTCATGGTCTGGCAGTGATCCACACCATGTCCATAGAGGCTGCATTGAAAACAAATCAAATGAAGTCCTTCATACTCAATGCGTCGGACCCGATGCTTGAGTCTATACTTTGAGAGGATTTAAATCAATCTCCACACAAATTCGAGCAAAATTTCCCCGAGTACCAGACATAGTCGTCGCGTCAAGTTGGATCGTTTTCCAGATTTTATTTCCAATGACCTCAAGAATAGCAGTATCAAAGTACTCCACAGGCAAGCTTGGCAATCTCACCCAAGCTCGAATCTTGTTAACTTTGGAATGACCTGGCTCAAAGTTGGGCCTCCATTCTTGTGCACGATGTAATGATCTCCAATCAGCCAAGGGCCCTAAAAAGAGCTATATTGTAATCATCAACATGCATGAACTTTGCCACGTAGTGGCCGAAGCCAATATCCCAAACCGAGATATCTCCTTTTTTTGCCCAGATTTGCTGGATTTTCATTGTCATGAAAGCATAAGGGAAAGACTTTACTAGGGTTCGGAGGATAAGCGAGTGCCTCCACCTACTCCGGGCCTGGAGGACTACGTCCTTTGGAACTCTAATGGTAGGGCATTATTCGTCATCTTCACTGTCAACCTCCGATTCATCGGATACACAGGATTCATCAAAAAACTCAAAGACTTTAGCTGAGGCGTCACCCATGACAGTATCTAAAAAAAAGAGGCTCTTTCGAACCGAGCAAGGCGAATCCACTGCCTTGGGTTGCTTCTCCATGCTAGTAACATCATGTCCAGCTGCACCCGTAATCAGTGAGGTTTTGGCTTTCTTCACAATTTTAGTAGGAGTACTTTCACCAATAGCCTTCAGCAGGTCAGGCGGCTTGTCGGCGACAGTCGAAATGGGGGCCGCATGAGGCACAAGGGTTTCCATGAAACTCGAAGCAGCCGATGAAAGTAAATAACTAGTTACTTAAAACATATAACTAGTTATAAAATAAAATACCTAGTTACTTGACCTAAATAATTAGTTAAGTGAATAAATAAATAATTATATAAGTATATAACTTCACAATAAGAAATCATAATAAAAAAAGAATAACAAAACAGAAATCGAAAGAAAACTGTAATAGAGGCCTATGTTGTCACAGTTTCTTTAAGAGAGATTATCCCTATTCAAGAACGTATTTATCCCGGGATATAACGATCTCAACGATATAAAACATAGTCGAACACAACCACGTACGCTTAAGCAAAGCGACTAAGAAAAGGACAAAAAAAAGAAGACTTGAACTTTTTGAAAAAAGATTTTAGTATTTAAGGTGTGTTGAGCTTTAAAGGAATAAGTAGGTATTTTTAGGGAAACATTCTCGATCAAATCCTTTAATTGAGAAATGTGGTATAAAATCACTTTTTCGCATTGCACCTTTTCCCATCAAGGTACTTTGAGAATCAATTTCACATTGACCTTAAATCCATTTTTGAAGAATTATATCTTGATTCGAAGCTCTCTTGTAAGAGAACGCGAATATGTAATCACCTTACAAAAGGTGTTGCATAACCCACTCATAAAAACATCCCAAAATGACACAGCCCCACTAGTTTTTACCTATTTTTTCCAAAAGCTCGGGCACTACGACAATGACCAAGGAAAGAGAAGAGAAAGGATAAAGGGAGAGGAAGATGAAGCTTAGAAGGAGTTATACTTGATTTTCATATCTAGATCTAGGGTTAAAGAAAAGTCTAGGAAAAATACAGCTACATAGTCAAACTTTTCAGCTCGCTGACGATTATGGCCAAACCTATATCGAAAACTCAAAATAGCCAAAAAGTTAACAAAAAACGACCACTTCAGTTAAACATAACGGAAAATTAAAGAAGAGCTGAGTTGGCATCGACAAGTAGAATTTTATGATACCAACTCTGCGACACAAATTAAATAAGTGCCAACTATTTTATTGCCACATGTATATTTTTATTTTATTTTTAATTAGGAAAAAAATTAATCCCTAATTCCACTTCAGAGAAGGCTGCAACTTTTCTGAAACTTGGGCCAATTGGGTCCGTCGTCAGTGAGGATACGGAGCTGGCCTCCGTTGAGGGAGCAGATCTGTCGGTGGGATGCCAATGCTTCGAGTTGTTATCCCATTTCAGGTTGTTTTCCCTCTTCGAATCTATCTCTACTCATGAATCTCCTCAATTTCTTCTTCGGACTCCATTAACGCTTCACCTTCTTCGATGAGGAATCTCCTTCCAATTCACGTCCCTCGACATCATCACCAGAAATATTATCACGTCCTCCTCCGGCGAAGTGTCGGAAACAGAGCTCATCGGCTCCTACTCTAGTTGTGGCGAATCATATACGCATCTTTGTTACCTCTCAACAAATCGATTCGAGTTCCGAGTCGAACTAGTCTCTCTCTCACTGTCTGAACAACAACGACGGGGGCGATAGATGACGACCCAACGAAGGAGAACTCAGGATCCGCAAATCAAAAGCTCTTCCTGAGATTCTCCCGCAACTCGTTCTTCCATGCCTCATCGGCGACAACTTTCGGCACTGCTCTTATAAAAAGAAACCTGAAATAAACTGTAGATCTGTTTTGGGAGAGGATACAGGGAAGGGAAGGAGGTTGGGAGGGGGTGAGAGAGAAGATGGGGAAGGCGATGAGGTGGAGAAGGGTTTTTTTTGTGGGGAGGGAAAAGGTTATTTTTAATAATTAGTTTATATGAAAAAATTATTTTTCAACTGAGTTTTTTGTTAGCCTCGTCATTTTTTCATTTAGAAAAAGTAACACTGTTAGTAAAATTGGCTATTTTGAAATTTTTATATAGGTTTGATCACAGTTGCCAGCGAGGTAAAATGTTTGACTATGTGTGTGTATTTTCCCAAAAGTCTAATATAATTAAACTAGTTTTGAACCCGACCTGCTGGTCGGGAATTTTGTTTAACAATTGTAATCATATAATATTTTTATTTCTTGGAAGCTATTAGATTCAGGTGTGAGTAATGGTATAGATATGTTTAATTTCAAACATATATTTATACTTATTTAAATTTAGTCTAAAAGAAATCTATACCTATTTAAATACAAATTCATATTTGTATCGCAAATCCAAAAACCAGCGTCGGGTGAGAATCATATATCCATATTCAAAATCATATTCTTGTCTTGAATCATATTAGTTTTCTGCTGCCATGCCATGAAAATCTCCAATATTGTTCCAATCACATTCTTTTTCCTTAGTTAGACACCATCGATCTCTTTAGGCAATCAATACACATATCATCAAAATCATAGATTAGAGCTTCAAACACGACCAAATTGATACCGTGCTTATTTTCCAAGTATACTTAAGACCTTAAACCCAATTAAGTGTCTTGACCCTTATTAACTCTAATTTTCGACAAATTTTAAATTTATTTTCTTAAATATTTCTAAAAATATATTCATAGTTTTTACTCAAATCTTACTCGAGGTGATTAAAATTTATCGCCAATCGGCCGTTCTAAGCTTGCAATAGGATGAATTCATAATTTCTTTTACATGTAACTTGACTAACATATCCCCTATTAAACTCAACTCAACCCCGAACTAATTAGATTGTGCAACTCCTCAATATCCAACCAAAACCACGGCAAAAGTAAACAATATTTTTAAGTACATGATAATCACCGTCTAACCTATTGATAATTCAATTGAACCCACAACGCGTATAACTCATATAAACTTATAAACTCGTTATCTAGTGGATCCTACTTCTGATAAATCAAAATACTCCAATGCTATAAATATACGTCTTCCATAAATTTCAAAAATAATTCTTACTAATATGCCACATGATCGAACTTAATTCATGACCAAAATGTCTGACCACAAAAATAAACGAATTAAATTTTTGTAATGAAATATTGATTGAATAATTAGAGATCCATAGATGAAATTATATAATTTAAAATTAGGTAAATATGCACCACTAATACCTTCAAAAATGTCTATGATGATTTATTATCAAGTATTTAATCCTTATTTATTCATATTATCACCATTTAACCATAGTTAATTTTTAGATATTATTGGATAATTATTCTTATTTAAATTTTTAAGATTTATAACATATCATGTTTATTATTTTTCATGCTTGTAATTTATAAATATAAATAATAAAATTAGTTATTATTTTCAAAGTGATTAAGACTAAAAAAAATCCTGTATTTAGAAAAAAAATATTTGTTATAAAAATTTAAAAATATTTTTCATATATTATTTTATGTTAAGATGATATTGTTTAACATTAAGTACTTAGAATTTCATTCATAGAATGTTAAAGTTTGGGGCATTCATCATTTAATGAAAAGAAAGAGAAATAATTGAATTTTAATTTAAAATATGAGTGATGATGTGGAAATTTGTGAGAACGGTTCTAACCTATGTGTCAAAAACAATTATACCATTTCTACCATTAAGATTATTAAGATTTCAAGTTTATCCCTAATATTTACTATTTGAATGAGAATCTTTAAATTCAATATCTTTGTCATTGTTTACTCTTTATATTTCATAATTTTTCCAATGTCTGGGATCATCCTAATTTTACTATTGCTACTCACACATTTGAAGAGGAAAAAAATACTTAATAGTTTATTGAATACTTTATGTTAAACAAACATCAATTGAAACGATGTCACATGTGTTGCTTGTTTCTTTTCTCCAAACTCGTCATGTGATTATGTGTTTCAAATCAATGACCACAATATTTTGGGAAAATTATGTTTTAATAATATTTTTTAATGATTTTGACGAAACTACTCTAAATGCATCATTGGATATGGTAATTTGTTTTTTTATGTTTAATATTTATAAACTTTTTTATTCTTAATTTTATGCATTCATTTATACATAAAAAATTTATGAATTTCATCCAAATTCATGATATACTTTGGGTCAAAAGCATTAGTGGTCACCTAAGTATGGGTCATGTAACAGCGTGGTCACCTAACTATGTAAATCGTAACCGGCAGATATTTCTGACGATTTTTGACCTAATCTCCGGTGATTTTGCCAGCTCAGAATGTCACATCAGCCGATAAAATATTTTTTTTAATCATTTCTTTAACTGGTTCAACCACTTTGGTTAGGCCCATTTAAAATAACCTACCCGAGTTAAACATTAAAAACCAACTGAATCCCTTATAACGTATTCCTCTTCTTTCCAACCAAACTTCATTGTCGTTCATCTTCTTCCTCTGCATAATATTTTTCTTCTTTGTCAGTGATTTTCATAATCGGTGACCATCTCCAAGTGCATTGGTTTTTCCTCGTAATTAGTGGTGTGTCGATAGAGGTAATTTCTTCTCATCTTCGCATCCTCTTCCTAAGCCAGGAACCCTAGATTTGGTTTTATTTGCAATTGCAGGTTCTTCATCTTCTCAGCTCTGACAATAAAGACTTTTTATTTGCAGGTTCAGTAATTAAAATAACTTGTTTGCGAGGATATGAATGCTAGTCGTGAAAATGAGCGTCGATGTGTTTGCGGACAAGGTATAGTTTTGTTGACATCTTGGACAAACGAAAATCCAGGTAGAAGGTTTTGGCAGTGCAGTAGGCAAGTGAAGACAAAGAACCCGGAGAGTAAGCATTACTTCGAGTGGCATGACCCTCCGATCGAAGAGCGTTCACGACAAGTGATTAATGGCTTGTTGAAGAAATTGAACAAGATGGAACAAGAACAAAGAGAGGGAATGAATTTTGGCGATTCACTTCTCGATTCAGCAACGTCTCTATCATGTAATGGAAGACAAGGGAAGGGACCAATTCGCAATGTCGAGATCGATATGAATACACCATATATGTTTAGATCGTTGGCTTCTCTTAAAGGAATTGAAATTTTATTTTTTGGATGTTTACTTGTACTAGGGATAGGAATTGGGAAGTTGGTGTAATGTAAATCCCCGTGAATTGTGAAAACTAATTGTGTTGTAGTATGCAGAAGAAAGATTGGCTTTTGTATTCTGGAGAATTTGATTGCACAACTTTAAGTAGGATAATAGTGATTTAGGACAATTCTCTGTAAGTAGAGCATTTGATTGCACAGCTTTGAATATGATAACAGTGATTTAGGGATAATTTACAGGGGTAAGAACTTCCCATATCATTAGCTTTGAATAGGACAACATTTTAACAGGCACAATGACTGCATTTTAACAGGCATAAGAACTGCATTTTACTAGAATAATTTGCAGGGGTAAGAACTTCCCATATCATCTGTACATTACTAATCATACAAATCTCGTACACGATGCTTCGAAACTATGTTCGAATTGATTTATCAGATCTCTCTAACCATGGCTCTGTCAGTGTCTGCATCTGCATCTGCTGATACAAGATATTCTTCATTATCATCTCTTCATCTGCATCTGCATCTGCCCATAATCACATAACATACACAACTTTATCCTTTTATCTCTCCATTATCCTTATAATCACATAACTCCATGTATTTTTCAGTTACTTAGAAAACACAATTCTTATAATCAATTGGTATCATCCATTACTACCTGTAAATGCAGAATGGCCACATGGATTGGCTTCATCTGCATCTGCTTCTCTGTAGGACAATTGTAAAAAGACTAATATTCTGCTGGTACAATATATTCTGCATAACTCGCGGCCTGTATAAAAAGACTAGAGAAGCAAGAAAGTACTAGAAATTCATAAAAAGAAGACAATCAACTATGTTCATAATGCACGATCTGCATAATAAAACCAGCAACAAAAGAGGAGTACTAACTGTCTCACGACAACATCAATAGTCATTCAAACATGATAACAGCAATTCAGAATGCATTCTCACTCTGCATACAAAACCAGCAACAAAAGAGGAGTCCTAACTGTCTCAACCATATATGAAATCATAACAAAACCACTACATGCGTCTGTCATGGTCGATTCTGAAATCAGGGTTCAACTTAATGTCCCGCCTCTGCAACAGAGCTTCATGTCCCACTTCCTTGACTTGCGTTCTACAAACAAATGAATACACGAAGACATGTTAGCTAAGTACTCAAGACCACTAAGTGTATGATGTAGATTGAATTATACCTTTTGCTTTATCACTGGACAGCTCCTCTTGTTATGACCTTCTTTTTTGCATTGCCCACACTTGATGACTACAACTGATCTTCTAAGTCCAACAGCAGTTTTACCTTTCTTGTCTACTTTCTGAACTTCAAGTTCCCATGCCTCCTTTCGCCTTTTTTCTTTTTTGCGACCTCTTTTGGTTTGTCAAATGTGGGGGTCTTTAAGGGTTCCATATCACTGTTCGTCCACTGTGACGAATCATTGAGTGGATGAATCACAAACGAGTATGCTCGCATACCCGTCTCCAAGTGATAACAAGCATCAACAAACTTTTCTAGTTGCTCCTTGTTGAAAAACATGCACGAAATGGCATGCGGACATGGTATTCCGGACAATTGCCAATGTCTGCACATGTCCGTTTCGACAAGTCAACCACAAATATTTTCCCTTGAGCAGCTTTGACCTGAAACTCCCTCGCACCATTGTAAGTAGGCGTGCAAAAGCGAACTTGTTTCTTATACTCATCGAGCTTCTTTTGCGGCTTCGGGCATAACAAATTTCCTTGTAATCTAGCCATCTCTGCCATCTTCCTACATATCCTCTGCATCATCAAACAACGAATTTGCTCCAAACAAGATAAGATTGGTAAACCACGTGGATCAAGAATGTACTTGTTCCAACACTCACACATGTTATTAAGCGCCACTTCGCACTTGGTTTCAGTTCTGAAAAATGCTTTTGATAGCTGCAGTTTTAGCGGTATCAAATAACTAACCTACCGAAGTAGACTAGATCGTATTCCACAGGGTTTCTACTAATCGACTACTCAAAGAAGCTGGCAAATTACTCGGGTTTAAACACTTAGTGCGTGGTGTGAGTTCCACGACTTCTAATCAAATAAAGCAGGAAAATAAAAAACAGAAAAGTAAAAGGTTGACTAACGAGAAGATAGACGAACTTAGATTTCGAATCCCCCTTAGATCACCAAGGCAACAACAATCACAAGACCAGCGGTTTTCAATTCTAATTCAATCGGTTTCTATACACCACCATAACTCCTTACCCTTAGGTTTAAGACTGGCGAACGTTCGCTCTATCCGATCTAACTACCAAGATTAACTAGCCGCCCGGGTACGGTCGCCTCTCGCAACGACTTAATTAACTGGTGCAATTACTAATGATTTATGAGTTACTCTTGCAGTGAATTAACCCTAACCGGTTCCTACGAAAGGCACGCTCCAATTATAACGTTAATTGTTCAATTCGATGTTCTAAAGTAAGGCGAGCGTTCGCTTCTATCCTTAGCTTAACAAGAATCTAATCTAGGGAATCAATCCAGACAAGAAACATGAACAATGAAGAACGAATCAAACATGCAAAGAGAAACTGATTGAACTTCGAATCTAATTACCGCCAATCTGTGACCGCTTTAAAGCCCTGGGTCACTTAGGGTTCATCTAATCTAAGCTCTACAAGTTCAGTTACTCATATCAGAAACAAGAGAATCAAAGACAACAATGAAGATCATCATACAGAGGAAGAACAGATAAGAACTGAAAAACCTAATTCTAACGACTCCCGCGAAGCTTCAATCTCCTGGATCTTCAACTTTAAGCTCCGAGTTCTCCGAGGTGGAAGGATGGCGTCACGATCTCTCCACGGATCTTCGAACTCTCTAAACTCTATCTATCGACCCTAGAGTCGGCTGACTCTCAAAAGTCTGATTTGTGAAAATATGAATAATGATTGATCTTGTCCTGCTGGCGGCTGCTCTGTTTCTTTAAATAGGTACGCTTAGGGTTTCCAATACAGCGCCTGATTTGGAAGATGTTTTCGGCGAAAATATAAGATAATTTTCGCCGAAAACTTTAGGCAGAATCCCCTGTTTGATTTCTTCTATGATTTTCGGCGAAAACATTATAGTATTTTCGCCGAAAACTTCAGTGCAATTCAGCTCATTCCGTCTGTGGGTTTTCTGAAGGTATTTTTGTCGAAAACTGTGTAGTATTTTCGGCGAAAGTATTGTGCTGGGCAGTTGGATCTTCGGTTCTAAATCCGGTTTGATTTCTGGTTCGATTCTGGTTCACTCCTCGAGGTCTTGAATACGTCCATGGTTACGTAAATGATGGCAAAAAATCTGTGCTATCATAAAAACACTAGAAAACCATCAAATTGACCCAAAAAGGGCCAAAGTAACCAAATCGGTAGGAAATAGGGTAGTTGAGTGAATATTCGCTATTTTACCCCTAAAACCACGTTTCAAGCAAGGAAATGTCGCTTAAATGAGGCTGATAATCACGTCAAATCGAGTGTCATCAATACCCCACACTTAAGCTTTTGCTTGTCCTCAAGCAAACTGAACTAGAACACACTCAAATTCACAAATGACACGAGATTAAACCGAGATTCAATTCTAACAATTTGGTTTAGACTGTTCCACGTAGAAAAAGTGACCTACACATGCAAGAACATCAACCAAACAAGTTTTCGATCTTACTAATTTCTGCACACTTCAAGTAGTAGTTTTAACAAAGCTCGTTTCTTGGCAAAACAATTAATCATAATTAACCGACTACGATAACACCAATTATGATGAGAAAAGACTTTAAGCTCTAGCCATGATGTGGATGCGGAGGTAGGAAAAATGACGTGGCTATCGACTCGACTTCATCCGTTTCTAGATCTGTACGTTACATGTTCTAGCTAGGACCGATTTAAACAATGATTTATTTCAAGTTCAATTTCTTCCTTCAATTGATTTACTGCATACTAGTGCTCGATACCAAACACTTCACTTAGGTGTTGGACCTGCCTAGCTCACAGTATTTGTGCTTATGCTAGTGCTCAACCCGAACACTTCACTTAGGTGTCGGGTTTGCCTAGCTTTTTTTTTCAGCACTTTAAAGAACTTTACATTGATTTGCACAACTCGAATTTCACCACTCAAACACTTGATTTATCGATTTAACCACTTGATCCTAGCTAGTTATAACTTTTTACACGAGATTTCGAATTGGATTTCCATTTAATCTCAAGCCACAATCACAGGTGAACAAATATGAAGTGAAAAACATGGGAGAAGCTAGCATCTATCATCTTAGAACGGTGTTATCGAGCTTTGTTATTAACAAACTAATCAATTCAATTAATTCAAGTTTCAACTACTGAAGTGATTTATGATCTTTTCTGACCTAGACTCATTTAATATCAGTTCCAACACGTTGGTTACAGGTTCTAAGTGGAACAGTCTAGACGTCATTGTTCAAAATTGAAGTCAATTTAACATCAAAAGTCAAGAATTGAGCAATTCTATGCAAGAGAAATTTTAAAATTGAACCACGGAATCACAGAAAATCAAACAACACAGAAAATCAAACAAGATCATGCATAATCCTAGAATCCTACCCCACACTTAAACGGTTCTGTGTCCTCACAGGACTAAACTAGAGTAGAGAGATACGAAGAACCTGTGACGAGATGGTCGGTGTAGGGGATGAACACGGAGCGTCCGGAGCAGAGCGGAGTAGCTACTCAAGATCCTACAAAACAAAAACAACGAAAAGATCAAAAGGATACCGGGACAAGTGTCCCGGATCCACACAGAATAAAAGTCGAACAAAGAAGGTTAAGGGGAATTTTAAAAATATTTTGACGATTTAATGAGAAACTGAAAGAAGGAAGAGAGAGAGGGTGAATCCGGATTTTAAAGTGAATAGTTGGGGTGATTTTCAAAAGAGTTTTCGGCGAAAATAAGAGGGTGTTTTCGCCAAAATTTTTAGTTCAAATGCACTGCCGGTTTTTCAAGTGCGTTTTCGCCAAAAGTAACCATATGTTTTCGCCGAAAAGAAGCGTTAAAATCATTACCTGGTTTTCAAAAACTATTTCGCCGAAAACATTATAAATTTCGGACCGAAAATGTTAAACAGGGAGACTCAGTTGAAAATCCAAAAGGTGAACTCGCCGAAAATGGTATTGAAAATTCGCCGAAAATTTTGAACACTACGATTGAAAATATTTTCGCAAACCCGGCAGACTTCAGAAAATCACAGTTAAATCCACAAAAATCGGAAAGACCTCAATCAACTTGCGACTGACTCTATGACACACAGATTCTACACGAAAAATAATAAATCAGACAAACTGACACTTTGTCTCCCCCGAACCTGACTCGAACGACGAAAAGACTGACTCCAAAAATTCAAAAACGGACTCCAGCCATGGGTTGCCTCCCACGAAGCGCTCTCTTTTAACGTCCTTGAGCCGGACGGTACCTGTTAGGGACCCCAACTTAGGAGTTCCTTGAAGTCAATCGTCTTCTTCAAGGTGTGCGGTTGAGTGCCATGTAGCACTCCAGAAGGGTGATGTAACCGGTAGTGCTCCAGTAGATCGCGGTTCTGGTTGGATGACCAGTTCTTCTTGAATTCTCCTACTAGATGAGGGAGGAGGTAGTACGGCACGACATGATCAATGAGCTCCATCTTCTCTACAGGTTGACTCGGCGGAAGTGTAGGTGAGGGTATCTCCTCAATCTCTATGTGGTCCTCTTCGGCTTCAACTTCAAGATGGATTGGCTCTATGTCTTCATCAACCGCCACCGCCAAGGATTCTTCTAGCTCATAATGGTCATGGATAGGATCATCGTCTTCTTTTTCGAACAGCTCTTGAGCGTCTTCTGTCATTAACTGATTTGGTTGCTCGAGCTTGATGTCCGTCGTGAGACGAGCTTGTAGTATTGTAGAGATATCATCCAAGGCAGATTAGGTTCCCGACGAGCATTGTTGATGTTCATGAACTTGAAGAAGGATCTCTTGGTTATCTCTAGCGCCACTTTGATGCTCTTGTTGGTGTATCTCTTGGTGAGCTTGTAGCACTGAAAATATATTATCAAAGAAGGAGTCAATTCTCGCCGTTTGTTGTTGTTGATGATGTAACAACTCTTGATAATCTTCGGGATATGGTGCTTCATTGATGTACCGCTCTCGGTACCGGTCATCCCACCTGTAATCCTGCATAATCAAAACTCAAAAGCACTACCCAGGTAAATCATGGAAATATGGAGGAAAAATAAATGGTAAGGCAGAAAGGTAGAAGAATAATTTGCCAACTCTTCATTCAAACAATTAGAAGAGTCCCCGGCAACGGTGCCAATTTGATAGTTGCAGTTTTAGCGGTATCAAATAACTAACCTACCGAAGTAGACTAGATCGTATTCCACAGGGTTTCTACTAATCGACTACTCAAAGAAGCTGGCAAATTACTCGGGTTTAAACACTTAGTGCGTGGTGTGAGTTCCACGACTTCTAATCTAATAAAGCAGGAAAATAAAAAACAGAAAAGTAAAAGGTTGACTAACGAGAAGATAGACGAACTTAGATTTCGAATCCCCCTTAGATCACCAAGGCAACAGCAATCACAAGACCAGCGGTTTTCAATTCTAATTCAATCGGTTTCTATACACCACCATAACTCCTTACCCTTAGGTTTAAGACTGGCGAACGTTCGCTCTATCCGATCTAACTACCAAGATTAACTAGCCGCCCGGGTACGGTCGCCTCTCGCAACGACTTAATTAACTGGTGCAATTACTAATGATTTATGAGTTACTCTTGCAGTGAATTAACCCTAACCGGTTCCTACGAAAGGCACGCTCCAATTATAAGGTTAATTGTTCAATTCGATGTTCTAAAGTAAGGCGAGCGTTCGCTTCTTTCCTTAGCTTAACAAGAATCTAATCTAGGGGATCAATCCAGACAAGAAACATGAACAATGAAGAACGAATCAAACATGCAAAGAGAAACTGATTGAACTTCGAATCTAATTACCGCCAATCCGTGACCGCTTTAAAGCCCTGGGTCACTTAGGGTTCATCTAATCTAAGCTCTACAAGTTCAGTTACTCATATCAGAAACAAGAGAATCAAAGACAACAATGAAGATCATCATACAGAGGAAGAACAGATAAGAACTGAAAAACCTAATTCTGACGACTCCCGCGAAGCTTCAATCTCCTGGATCTTCAACTTTAAGCTCTGAGTTCTCCGAGGTGGAAGGATGGCGTCACGATCTCTCCACGGATCTTCGAACTCTCTAAACTCTATCTATCGACCCTAGAGTCGGCTGACTCTCAAAAGTCTGATTTGTGAAAATATGAATAATGATTGATCTTGTCCTGCTGGCGGCTGCTCTGTTTCTTTAAATAGGTACGCTTAGGGTTTCCAATACAGCGCCAGATTTGGAAGATGTTTTCGGCGAAAATATAAGATAATTTTCGCCGAAAACTTTAGGCAGAAACCCCTGTTTGATTTCTTCTATGATTTTCGGCGAAAACATTATAGTATTTTCGCCGAAAACTTCAGTGCAATTCAGCTCATTCCATCTGTGGGTTTTCTGAAGGTATTTTCGCCGAAAACTATGTAGTATTTTCGGCGAAAGTATTGTGCTGGGCAGTTGGATCTTCGGTTCTGAATCCGGTTTGATTTCTGGTTCGATTCTGGTTCACTCCTTGAGGTCTTGAATACGTCCATGGTTACGTAAATGATGGCAAAAAATCTGTGCTATCATAAAAACACTAGAAAACCATCAAATTGACCCAAAAAGGGCCAAAGTAACCAAATCGGTAGGAAATAGGGTAGTTGAGTGAATATTCGCTATTTTACCCCTAAAACCACGTTTCAAGCAAGGAAATGTCGCTTAAATGAGGCTGATAATCACGTCAAATCGAGTGTCATCAGCTTTGCACCACTGATTCTTAGACCTGTCTAGTAGCCACTTATGAGGATTTGGTTTGTCTGGTTGATATTTCGAACCTTCTTTCTCCATCAAATTCATCCACGATTGAAACTCAGTCTCATAAGTGGATCTTGCAGCCCCCCAAACCAAGTCTTTTAAGTACTTTGCACGACCAAACTTTCCACTAAAATTCACATACATATGGCGAACGCAGAAACGATGTTCAGCATGTGGATATAACGTGTTCAATGCGTTCATAAGCCCCTACAAAATCAGCAGAAGTACACATTTATGAGCTCTGGCATTGACAGCAGTAAACACTCCTTGAAGCTGAAATATTTAACCAAACTACATTAACCAAACAATCAAATTAACCAAACTGTCAAATTATGGCAGATTACATGAACCAAACTGTTGAATTATGGAAGATTTCATGATTACACTATAAACTAGCATGTCCATAGAAAATAACATACAACATGAAACACAAACAGAAACTAACAGATTACAGTAAATGTTAATACAGTTAATGGACACTCATACATGATTAATGGATACGAGCAGAAGTTACCTTTTACCTATCGCTCATGAAAGTCCATGAACTAGTATTGCGAATCTCCAAATCAATTCCTAACAGAGCTAAAAACCACTCCCATGTATCTTGACTTTCAGACTCAACCACTGCCCAAGCTATTGGATACATGCAGTCATTAGCATCTAACCCAACAGCGCTTAACAACTGCCACCCTAGAACACCTCTAAGAAAGCACCCGTCAATGCACACAACTTGTCTACAGCCTGCTTTGAATCCACGTTTCAAAGCATCTAGACATATATAAATTCTCTCGAATACGAGGCACTGATGCACAATCACAATGGTGCTACCCGGATTTGTAGCTTCAAGCTCCAATTTATAGTTGTATAACTGAGCAAACTGTTTTTCATCCTCACTCTCCAAATCAGAAACCATTGTTTCTTCACCTGCATTTCCTCCACTTTTCAGTCTTTCTCCTTTCTTAGTTCTCCTTTTGCGAGGTAGGTGAAGGTCTCTAAAGTTGTCATTAGTTAACCTATTCACCACATCTTCATCATCGAATGGATCGACTAGATCATCTTCGAGGGTAATGCTATCATCTGACACATCTTCATCATCTGAATTTGCAGGTATGTATTCGTAGTCATCCTCACTTGTAACAACTTCTTTCTCGTGGCTAGAACTGACATTTGGAACTCCCAATTTTGGTCTAGCATTTCGTTTCCGAATACGCTTCTCCATCTCCTCTTTTGTCACTTTTGTCAAATAGACCTTTACAACTCGGTCGTCAGGCACATTCTCGCACATATCTACAACATCCTCGTCTGTCAACAATGGTGCAAGGCCCCTTCTCATCGTTGATTTAGGTCGAAGCCACAAACACATTACCAATTCCTCGTTCCCAATGCTAGCAACCATGTTTCCAAGTTCTATCACCGAAATTAAATCTGACTCCACATAATCAATCCAGTGAGTTTCACCATTCATATATCCCCACTCACCCATAACCCCTTTGTTGTGAATTTCAATGGTGAAGAAAGAAGATTCGTTTCCTGTTTGTACAAAATACACAAAAATCGAAAAATTGAGTCAACACCTTATAACACTAACTCAGAACAGGACAAAAAATGTACTTTAATCACCATAAAATTTTCATCTGGGTCCCTTCTCGAACTTTATCGAAAACCAAATATAGAGGATCGCGGGACCACTTACCGTATTCAGGTTGTTTAGCCTTTTCTTTTCGTACTCTCCACCCAGAAACATTGTCGTCACAGCTATTCATTCTTCTTAAATATGATTTTCAAACTCTTGGACACAACAAAAGCAAACTCTCTCCTGCTTCTTTCAACTGTACTGTTACCTCTTCTCTCTGCACCTTTAAACCTTGTCGTCAAACCTCTTTCTTTCTTCTCTTCTACATCAGCTTTATTTCATATTCTCCATCATCATTATTCCAACTCCTCCATCATCTTTATTACATCTTCTAACCAAAATCGGACTATCACCAAGGAAAATATGTAGCTGAATCGACAGATTAGGGTTGCAGCCAAGGAATTTGAAAAAGGAAGGAAGGGATAAGGTTGAGAACTCCTCCAAACCACACGTTATTCTAAGGGATTTGGTTGGTTTTTAATGTTTAACTCGGGTAGGTTATTTTAAATGGGCCTAACCAAAGTGGTTGAACCGGTTAAAGAAATGATAAAAAAATATTTTATCGGCTGATGTGGCATTATGAGTTGGCAAAATCACCGGAGATTAGGTTAAAAATCGTCGGAAATACCTGTCAGTTACGATTTACCTAGTTAGGTGACCACGCTGTTACAAAACATAGATAGGTGACCACGCTGTTACATGCCCCATACTTAGATGACCACTAATGCTTTTGACTCATATACTTTGTAACCAAAAAGGAAAAAATTATATTTTAAACTACTAAATGCAAATTGGCATATCCAACCAGTAGGGCTAACTATAGCCCATTCAATAAGAGTTAATTAGTAGACTCAAAACTTTTAGTTATCTTAAGCCCAACATGCCACACACCTTAAATTTACAGTCTAAAAAATTTAGTTCGTATTCTCATCAACGTCCATAATTGTATCAGAGTCATGTCATCAATCATCCGACAACAGTGAGTTAGAAATAGCAGGCTGACCCCTTCCATGGATGAAACAAGACATCACAACTCACCTACATACACGCATTGTACCGTTTGCTTACGGGTTATATGCCTAGGGTCCTACACACTTTAAGCACCATATGCCTACGAGCACCTCTTCCGTACGTACTTCTATATATCTCATACGTCATACACCTTAAGCTTACCCCCTCTAACATAAATGCTTACCACTCTTCATTAACATGTCTTACAAGAGACTGGAAAGGCGATCAATAAGTAAAAGATAATCAACATCTCAACTCAATCCTCTTCGATCCTATAGGTCGAATGACTCATTCAACTAACTAACGACGAAATAGTGTCAAAATCAAGTTTCTAACATTAGAACTTTGGATATGTTTACGAATTTTCGCAGACTAATATATAAAATTAATGCTTGTATTCATGTACTTATTCCAAATTTTATTCAACTCTTATTTGCATATCAACTCCTTGTAAATATGCTTCCCTGTGTATAAAAACAGCTATAAGTTTACAGAGCAGTACTTGAAGTACCAATTATTATATCATTAATGTATGGTTATGAAAAATAGCACTAGTGAAAATTTTGTCATTAAAAAAGAGTGGACACGAATCATTGGAAACCTATCATTATTCATCCAGAACGAACCCTTTGTCAGTCTTTTTTTGGTTAAGAACCCTTTTCTCATTGAATAATTAATATAGATAAATAAGTATGTGGTCCATATCTCTTTCAATGGTAACTATTTTTTGTACCTCACCTAGCTAGGGGGTGCATCGAGTGCATTCGCTTGCATGTCGCGATCTCATCCGTTCGTTCAATCAACGAATCTCAAGCTTTTGAATTAAATAAGATTAAATTAATTAATTTTATTATTATTCTATTCCACACAATTCAGAATGTTATAAGTTTATATTGTAATTTTGTATAATAATAGGCACTTATATGTAATATGTCCTGTGTGGAATAGAATAATAATAAAATTAATTAATTTAATCCTATTTAATTCAAAAGCTTGAGATCCGTTGATTGAACGAACGGATGAGATCGCGACACGCAAGCGGGTGCACTCGGTACACCCACCTAGCTAGGTGCACCGGAGTGTTTTCCATATATATAAAAATTATTTAAATGATTGTAAATCATATAATATTTATCCTAAAGTTATTGTAATCATGTATTGGTTACACATAACCGTCCTGTTTTAAACGAATACTTGTGTCGATTTCAATTTCAAATTTATGCATGTGTCATGTATTAGCCGAGTAGAATAACTACCCACAAACCAAATTTGTATGGAGATATTGGTTATACTTATATCCAACACTATATTCTTGTCTTGAACCTTCATCCACTAATCTGTCAATTTTTTCTATCTATTTCGTGACACTAGATTTATTGCATTCATCTCGCCATGTTTAAGAAATATTTCATTCATAATACTTTTTTTTTTTTTTTGCCAAAGATAACTCCCACAAGAGAAAAAGAGTCAACCATACAAAATGAGAAATTAAGTACCCACCCAAGCCGAAAGGTTAACCACTCCTTGGCTTGGGAGGTAACTAAGCGTTTGGCGAGCCACATAGTGGGCTGCCATATAAGATTGACGAGGCACAGACCGCAATCTCAGTTGGGGAAGATCGTCTACAAAATGCAGGATGTCCGCAACAATGACACCACCGTCTCGCGAAAAAACTTGACGTTGAGCAACAACAAGCGTGACTTGAGTAGCATCTCCCTCAATGTCCACCTCTCTCCGCCCTATAGAATTACACAGATCACATGCATCCCTGACTGCCAAAAATTCAAGGACAAAATGAGTAGTAATACCTGGGTAGGATATACCCAAGCCGAAAGGTTAACCACTCCTAGGCTTGGGGGGCAACGAAGCGCTTGGCGAGCCACAAAATGGGCTGCCAAATTGGATTGACGAGGAACTGCCAACAATCTTAGTCGGGGAAGGTAGTCCAAGAGAAGCACAAATTTTGCAACTATGGCACCACCGTCACGAGCAAACACTGCTGCTGGGCCACCGCCTGCTGCATTTGTGTCGCATCCCCCTCAAAATCTATGTTTGTCCACCCCATTGAGAGACAGAGCGCACAAGCATCCCTAACTGCCAACAACTCCAAAATGAAAGAAACGGTTATATCAGGGTAAGAAAAACCTGTCACAAAGAGTTGGTCACCCGTCGAGTCCCGGACCACCAAACCAACTGCACCTCGGAGCCAGCTTCAACCGCTCCATCAACATTTATCTTCAGACGGGAGAAGAGGGGCGCCTGCCAGGAAACTTGACGCGGAATTGGGAAGCCTGGGAGTGAGGGCAATGGGAGGAAGTAGAGCTTGTCTTGATGCGACGCGGGGGTGGGTTGTAAAGCGTCACTCACCATTGGCTTCCATAATTGCAACATCCTTAATTGATACCATAGCCATGAACCGAGAGCAAGGATTGAAAACCTAATAATTACTACTGTACGGCAAGAATCGATTCAAGCGTTGCATTTGACAGAAGCTTGTAACCTTCCATTTAACTCATAAAGAGCTGGGAATTATAAATTTGTACTCTAGAATAAGGAATAGAGTCTTGTGCAGAAAATCATCTGATCCATGCTATATAAGCCTAACGGAGGTAGTTGCCTCAAAGGGATAAGGATCCCAATCAGTACAAGTTAAAAAACCATGCAACGGGTAAGAAGAACCTTACGAACCGCCGGTCACGAGAGGTGGGGGACATCGGAGAAGAAGGGAAAGGGGAAAAGCAAAGCAACTGCTTCAGATACCTTGCTTCCTTATTCTCCAAACAATTATTGATCATAATAATGTCGGAATGCAATTTCTTCTAAAGCATCATGAGCAAACTCAAACTTCTGCTTCTTCGTCTACTATTTCTTCTCAACTTGCCTGCAATTTCTCTAGAGAAATTTGAATACCAATTCAGAAAAGTTTAGAAAGAATTGCGACTGGGAATAAACAGTTACGAGTCTCTCTTATCTCCCTCCACAATCGGAATATCGGATCTCACATTCTCCCGAATAAAACATCAATCCTTAGAGAGAGAAAACCCTATTAAACTCGACTGTCGCTGCCGTCGTCGTTTGTCAATCTGAATTCGTCGCCTCCAGTACTCGCAAGTCATCGACGACAGAGATAGGTCAAACGCTCTCAACTTCGCTCCGGATTTTCCTTATCGGAATACTCTAGCAACACCAGGAGACAAAGAATTATAGCAGTAGATTTGCTACCGATATGCGGATGAAACCACTTAATCCCTCAAATTAACCGTCGCCGGTTCCGACTAAGGGAAACTGCTCACTAATCAATCCAAAAGGAAAGGAGAATAGAGCAGAGAACCAATCTTGAAGGAAGATCGGCCTAATTGCAACAGGAAGAGAGGGGAAAAGACGCCGGAGGGGAAAACGTCAGAGGGAAAAAGTAACCGCTGCAGAGGGTCGGAGAACTCATGTTTTAAAAATAAAAAATCGAAGCAACGTCCTGTCTCTAAATCCCATTCATAATACATATCTTTTTGTTAGTTTCCAGGAACTTTCGTGCAAGTGTGTGTTTATTTCCCATGACCCTCTTGAAGGCCATTTGATATCGTTTTTTAGTTGTTTTGTTGAGATTTCAGGTTACTGTTCTATGGAGGACATTCTTAATAGTCTGATGCTTTAAACGAGGACCAAATCAAAGCTCAAATAAAGTAGGAATCATAGAAGGAAACAAGTCTGGATAAAAAAAAATTAACATGTCACTTTATGTGGTAAAACGTGCTCTTGCGCACATTTAGTGCACGAGACGAACTTTTCCAATAGCAGTTTTCAAATTTTTGTCACCGACATATATAAAGCTCATTTTGGGGCAAAAAATGCCCCCAACACATTTTTTGACATGTGTAGATTTTCCCCTTTTATTGTTTTTTCTTCCCCAGTTGGAGGGAACTCACCTTTTAGTGAATTTTGACGGCTTGGAGCTCTTGAGAGGCAATTTTTACAAGAATTTTGAGGCAATCGAGCATTGAAATCATCTTTGGAGATCGTGATTTTCTTGGATTGGCAGTTTGAATATTGAAGTTGCGGGAAACTGCAGGCGAATTAGTTTCTCAGTTTCTCTTCTATAAACCATAGTTTTCCATGGATTTCTTCATGACTTTTATTATTCTTCCATGATGATAAGTAACTAAACTCTTTGCGCTTAAATTAGATGAACCATATGTGTTATAAGGTACTTTTTTTCATCTGTTGCAGTTTCATGCTTATTACTTCATGTTCTTGATTGATCACCTATAATTAGATTATGTTAGGTTAGAATTGACTCAACCAGCGAGCTTTATTCCCTTATAACATTGAAACTTGCATGTTAGGTCATCTGATTTTACTCGAGAGATGTTCGGTTAGACTATTTTATTGTTCGAAACATTTCTTCATAAAGTATTTGTGCACCAACTTCGTTTTAGATGAATGACAGGGAAGTGCAGTATAGATCACTAGTTAGGTAGCGGGGTTAGCAGACTCAAAATTGCATGAACTTAGGCCCAAGAGGCGAAGAAAACTACGGTGACTTATGAACACTTTTATGAATTATTGAAAACTAGCAAACCAGACTTTGATTAGATCATCTTAGTTACTTGGGGGACTCGGGTCTAAGCTTAGTTCTCACTTTTCATGAAACTTGCCCACCATAATCATTGAAGTTTTGCATCCTTGTTTACATGTTCTCTTCATTTGTACATTAGTAATAATTGAGATTGGTGCAACTTTAACCACATTCCTATTTTGTTGGTTGACATTAGCACGATTGGGTATAGTCTAAGTTGCCTTGGAAGTACAGATTCGTCTACATTAGCAGATTGTTTTTATTTGAACTCTTGTTTATATAGTGATCAAATTTTGGCGTCCTTGTCGGGGACTCTGTTATGTTATTAAAAGAACATGCTAATTGTTAATCTTCCTTTTCGTTTAATTTTGGTTTCTCCCAATTTGTGCTTCACAATTTTTTTTTTTGTGTTTGTAGGTTTTTCTGCTTATGACCCGCCTCTCACTCGCTATAAACTAGCTTTGTATAAGCATAGAGAAGAAGAAGATGAGAAGAAGGTTTAGGATAGTTATAACGAAGAGGACTCTGAGGATTCAGTTGTGCATCCTCAAATCATTGGCCAAAAGTGGGTGACTGAGGAACTGAATCCAGTGGATTTTAGTAATTCTGAAGAATAAGAAGAAGACTCTAAGCCCCCACCACCTACTACACAAATTGATGATCAACGTGCTCTGGCAAACTATGCCAAAACTAGGAAAATTATTTTAGCTTCTAGTATTGTTGCTCTTGATCTTGCTGCAAAGGACTTTGAGATTCAGACCAACCTTATCAATCTGGCTCATGACAACCTGCACTTTGAAGGAAAGCCAAATGAGAACCCCTATACTAATCTCACTAACTTCTTGTCTTACTATGATACCACCAAGCACAATGGGGTGGATCCAAATTGCATAAGGTTGCAGTTGTTCCCTTTATCTCTTAGGGGAGCAACTAAGGGGAGGTTAATAAGAAAGCCAGCTAGTACTTAGGGCTTGGGATGCTCTTGCCAAGCCTTTGTGGAGAAACACTTCCCTCCATCTAGAACTTCTAAAATAAAAGAGCAGATTAGCAGGATGCATCAAAGAGACGGGGAGTCACTCTCTAACATTGGAATTGATTCAAAGAACGTCTGCCTTTCTATCCACACCATGGGTTTGATGATGCTGAACTGGGCATATATATTTGGGCATGGTTTGGATCACTCTACTTCCACGCTAGTGAACCAACTGGAAGCATGTGACATTACTACTCTTGCACGTGCTTTGCTCTTGCTCACTATGCAGACATGGCAGCTAAGTCAATGAACTGGGTAAGAAACTCTTATGTGCAACCAATTCATGCAGTTTCACTTCTATCTAAGTCTATTTGCATTAACAATCTATCTCTCAACACATCACAATGCACAACAATCAATATTACATTTTCTCTATGAAGGAAAACGTTAGATGCATAAACCAGAATCGCGCGAAAATACGAATCAAACATCTAACAACCTAGATCAGCCTGGTATGCATATCAATCAATAACAAAAGGGTTATCGTAACTCACATTCTTGAAGCGTGATATTAGCTCGAAAACTAATACCTCCCGTAGCTCCCGTAGCCTTTAGATCGATCCAGAGAGCTTCAAATGTAGTTCCTCTACTTAGTCCACGCTAGCTGGGATCCGGATCTTCCTCGCCAAAGCTTGCTAGAACTTCTGGTCGAAGAACGGCTTTTAGGGTTATGGCGGCTAGGGTTTTCTCCAGAGAGAAAGTGTATTCGGCTTCCGATTGACTGCTACCCTAGCAGTCTTATTTATAGGATTAGGGCAGAAACCCTAATCCCTTCCTAACCCTAATGGGCCGCCAGCCCAGTAGTCCCAATCCATCATGGATTGGTCCTATTAATGATCCGGTCCATACTATAGGCGTGTGACCTTGTAGGACCCGGTCCGATTAGCCGTGGCCCAAACCACTGATTAATATTGGTCTCTAGCAAGACATATTAATCCCTAACCGGCCCGAATTAAATCTATTAATCAGGTCCAACACTTAACTAGTTCCTATGCGGATTTGGACCGATGGACATAAATACTTCATAAATCCTTCAGTGTCGAAATGCCAAAAGTTTGTGAGTTATGAGTTTGTCTATTGCTTCTTGGTGTTATTATAACTAAAACTCCCACTGGAATGCATGCCATCCTAGCATCATTGTCAATGCGGAGCTTTATTCTACCACTAACTTCTTCCAAGTTACAAAAATGATTCTGTCCGAAATCCATTTTCATTTACGATCTCTTGCTCGTATGGTGCTCTGTGGGTATTACACCTCTCATTCCTTTGTTTAATACTTTAAACGCGGCTACCCTTAACACCATATCCGAAGTGGTTCACACGAATGTGTATAAACCAGCCAACTACGGACGAGAGGCAACCATTGCTTCTAGTTCTCCTCCCACTTAATTCATGCAGTCATTGTATGAATTTTGGGAGAGATTTGGTCGTTTGGGGTACCAAGGATAGAGTATGCATTCACAAAGTTCACTCCAAGTGGTTCTATGGGTTGGTTACTTAAATGATCACTAAACTTTGACCAAATAACCCGGTAGTCACTGTTCTTCAAAAAATTTCTTAGCACTCACACAACTTTGGTCGATTATCCTAGCAGTCACTACCGTCTACGGACATCCAATTTTCCATCCATTTGCATATGTGGCGATGCCATCAAGGCAGCCACATCATCTAAATTGCCACATCATCTAAACCAAACCCCAAACCCAAACCTGAACACCCACCCTAATTACCAAACCAAATCAACTCTTCCCTCCTTCTCTTTCCTCCTTCTTCCTCTTCCTCTTCCTCTTATTCTCCTCCATCACAATTCCAGAATCCACCGCCTCAAACCCTACCACCGCCGCCGCCGCCGCCGTCGCCGCCGCCGCTGCCGCCGGAACCCAAATACTAACCAACTACCCACCCACCCAAAATCAACCCAAGGCCATTAATGGATCCTTCAACTCCCTGGCGAGGAAGTAAAACCCTATTCTCATCCCCTCCTCGCCGCCGCCGCCGCCGGAACCGTAGCTTCTCCGAGAACCATCATCACAGCTTCAACATCTCATTTCACTCCTTCTCCCTACGCTTCTCCTTGAAGATTATTGAATGTTTGGATTAGAAGGAGCAAGCAGCAGCAGCCCCCAATTTTTCTCACTCTTTTCTCCAATCCTCTGTTTCCGTTTTCTAGGTCTCTGTGCTTTCTCTGATTGAGATCCAGATCAAAGACGATGATTATCAATCGATCAATACGAAACAACAGTCTCGAAACAATGAACCCCATCCAACTCCACCGCGAATCTCGCCCCCTTCTTTGATGCCTTCACGATGGATTCGCCCTGTCGCCGTTCCAAAAGGAGAAGACGGGAAAGGGAGGAGAGCGTAGGGAGGATTGAAGGAGATGTTCACTTCAGCTCCGACTCAATCCCGGTCATCCGCGCCTCAAGAACTTCAACGAAGGATACAGATCCGACAAGCTGAATCCTCCAGCAATCTTAATCACCTACTGTAAAATCTGTACAGGCGACGAGGCGGGGACGGTGAGGTCATGGCGGCGATGAGAAAAAGGCAGCAAGGAGGGGATTTTTTGGTCAGATCTAATTTCAATGATTTGGGTTGGTTTAGGGTTGGGTCTTGGGTTGGGTCTTGGTTGGTTACTTCGGTTGGGTGATTGGGCACATTTGGTTTGAAATAATGTGACATGGCAGACTTGTCTTATGTGGCAGTCCATGTGGTGAGTCCACATAGGCAAACTAACGAAATCATGGATGTCCGTAGCTAACAGTGACCTCTAGGATAATCAGCCAAAGTTCAGTGAGTGCTAAGAAATTTTTTGAAGATCAACCCACCAGGTTATTTGGCCAAAGTTTAGTGATCATGTAAGTAACCAACCCGTGGTTCTATGAATGACAACACGTGGCACATGACAATCAACTAATGTCTTTTAAAATTCACTTATAGTCTTCTCTTCCTCATATGAGGTGACTATTTGAATTTTAAAGTATGGATTTCAAGGACATTTCCTTAAGAACACTACTTTGTTCTATGTGTGGTGAGGGCTTCAAAAGCCTTTAGCATTCACAATGCTTTTGAATTTCTCCTTCATAAGGATAAATTCATTTGGTGATAGGATAAACAAGTTGACTAACCATAATTATACGAAAATAAAGTGCAAAAACTATTATTGTTTCAAATATACATAGCTCAACAATTTTCTCTAAAATTAAGAGCATATGTGTACTTCATTCACACAAAAGTGTGTCCCCTTGAATGAAATACTTCCCAAGATCCTAAATCCATCAGAAAGTTAGCCGTACTTTGGCACTGCCACTAAATTTTTGTAATTTAGGTAGACCAACCCATTGGTCAATCACAAACCTTTTGTGACTCTTGGTTGATTATGTGACAATCACAAAATCGGCTATGCTTCGAACCAAAACTTTGTCTTTTGTATTCGTTGAGTACGACCAAAAATGAACTTATGGACCCCTAAGATCCACCCTTGTTATCCAGTGCAATAATAGGTCCATAGTCTACTTTGGCAGAAAAGGGCCTAGTTCTTTTAAAGGCATCACAGGTCTCGTTATGGTAAAGCATTGCCTCAATTTTACTTTGGGGACATTTTAGGTGATGTGTTTTTATCTACGTTTGCTAGTGAACTAATCGCGCAAGAGATATACACAACAACCTAAAATATGGTTCTAAGCATTCAGACAATTAACGCTTGTAGGTGATCGGATCTTGGCCCCCTTTAATCTTGGAAAAGCGCTTCATGTTCATCATCGAAGGATCTCCTATCCTTGAGTCTTTGACTAGCTTTCATCCCTCCTTTGTTGTCATTACATAGTTTTGTAAACTAAATACAAGATTCCTAATCTATCTTATTAATTTACAAAAATAAAATTACAACAAAATAAACGGTACGCAGACCGTATTTCCCAAAGTAAAATAATAATAAAATTAAATTGGGGTGGGGCCTTTTATCCGATCACCAAGAACCTGCACGCTTTGCCACAAAACGCACAATATACACAATAACACATGTATATAAAACATCCATCCATTCACTACCGCATGAGTGAATGACCTTAAATCTAGCATGCTTGGTAGATTTAACCCTAATTAACCAATTTTAATTAAGGTGGTAATTAATAATGAATAAAACATTTGTATTCTAATTAAACCCTAATAATAAACTCCTTTATTATAATTGCTTCAACAATAAAATTCATTCAATTATAGGGATTATCGTCAATATTTAAAAGTTTCATGGATATAGATTTCAAAACTTGCCCTTAAATTCCATCAATTAAAACTCCCACTCAATTAATAACTCATTATTAAAATTAGATAGGAAATTAATTATGAATTTAAAACTTTTCAATACTTAATCAAACCTATGATTAAAATCGAAAAACTGCCCAAAAATCGATTCGCATCAAATCTGTTCCAAACAGAAGAAAAAAATTTCTTTTTAATTCCGAACCAAAAACTGGTCGGACCGAACTGGGTGAACCAGATAGTTCAACCCAGTTCGGGCCGAGCTAAACGGGCCGACCAGGGCAGTGGGCTGGGCTGAGCAGTGGGTTCCAAACCCAACTGCCCAGCCGCCACTCCCTCCCATACTCCTCTGCTGCCGGCGGCTGATGCACCCGCTGCCGCCGGCTGCTGTCTCGCCGATCGGCGACGACAGCGACGGCGGCGGTGGTCGCCGGCGGCAGCACAGAGAATAAAAAAAAAATTAATTATTTATTTAAAATCAGTTTAATTAAATAAACCAAATATCCATGAACACTTTGAAAACACGATTTTCAACGAAAGAATATTAACACGAGATAATCCCCTCCTTTAATTGAATAATTTTATTAAGAACGCAATTCGTTTTGTTATGAAAAATATGCAAAACGAGGGGCTTTGATACCACTGAAGGAAAACGTTAGATGCATAAACCAGAATTGCAGCGGAAATACGAATCAAACATCTAACAACCTAGATCAGCCTGATATGCATATCAATCAATAACAAAAGGGTTATCGTAACTCACATTCTTGAAGCGTGATATTAGCTCGAAAACTAATACCTCCCGTAGCCTTTAGATCGATCCAGAAAGCTTCAAATGTAGCTCCTCTACTTAGTCCACGCTAGCTAGGATCCGGATCTTCCTCGCCAAAGCTTGCTATAACTTCTGAAGAACGGTTTTTAGGGTTATGGCGGCTAGGGTTTTCTCCAGAGAGAAAGTGTATTCGACTTCCGATTGACTGCTACCCTAGCATTCTTATTTATAGGATTATGGCAGAAACCCTAATCCCTTCCTAACCCTAATGGGCCGCCAGCCCAGTAGTCCCAATTCATCATGGATTGGGCCTATTAATGATCTGGTTCATACTATACGCGTGTGATCTTGTAGGACCCAGTCCGATTAGCCGTGGCCCAAATCACTAATTAATATTGGTCTCTAGCAAGACATATTAATCTATAACCGGCTGGAATTAAATCTATTAATCAGGTCCAACACTTAACTGTTCCTATGCGGATTTGGACCGATGGACATAAATCCTTCACTCTAAACCCAGCAAAGCAAATGATAATCAATATGATGATCGAAGTAAAGAAATTACCACCACTCTCTGAGGATGTGATATTTTCACAAACATACGCTTCCAAATTTAGATACTTATCTTCACGATGGCAACCATGATTACCGTTTCTATGACTTATCCACCTTGCCTTGCCACCATCCTTTTCCTCCTTCTGTTGTTGCCGCCTAACAAGGAAATCTAAGAAGAGTTGGTGAAACTTGCGGCGGAGGAAGACGTCGCCGAGGGAGTCCGGGGAAGAGGTGCGTGAGGAGGCGATGAAATTAATTGAGATAGTGGGGTAGAAGGAAGTTGACAGAGTACAAGAAAAGCAACGACGAGAGAAGAATAGAGAGGAAGGGGGAAACTTTTGGCCGTCGGTAGAGATGAAGACAGGGGTTGACTGAGTAAAATTTTAAATGACAAGTTTACCCCTCCTACTTTGTATTTGAATTTTTTTTTAATGTGAATCTTTGACTTAAATGCTGGTGTGCATGTCTGAAATAAAATAGCAACAAGTTTTTCATGGTCCTTTTTTATTATGCATGCCTTGCACCATTCAAATTGTAACTTGATGAGATAGATTGCAGCAGTCAACTATCTCAGCATTTTTGGCTGAAGCACACAACAATAGTCAACTCAGGTGGATTTATGCTGATTAAGGAGAATTGGTATCTAAGATTTCTTGTTGAACAACTTCTCATTATACTACGAGAAACTCCTCACATTGTTTCAATTCATTTTCTGTATTAGAACCCAACTGAAAGAAGAAACAAAATGTTTTCCATTTCAAAAACAAATTACTACATCAACATATGTTTTCTCACCACTTTCTAACACAGACTCCCTAAACCAATGAATGTCTTCAAAATTGGTGCTTCTGGATTCACGTCCTGCTTCATACTTGAAGCAATCTTTCTCAAGCTCGCCGCACAACTGCAGTCGCGAAACAAGGGTGATGTATGAACTCAAATGACACCTTCAGCGAAGGATCTACTGGACCAAGTTTGCACATCACATTCATGGCCACCCCATTGTGCTCTGCTACCTGTTCTAACCTTCTCAGCTCTGCTAGCCGGTCAGGGTCATTCACAAAGTTGCTTTTGATCTCCTTCACCAGCTTCTGAGCATCTTTGAAGTAGTTGTGCGAGGCTATGTTCTGTCAGTAAATACAAAAAAGGCAGTATCTTGAGGAACAAAGGATCGCTTAGTGTAGTATGATTCAGAGGTTGGCTTCTGCAAATCATAAACTAACCGAAAATCCAGCGTATGATGTGGATTCTTTCAATGAGTGGTAGGTTATGTGTTCTGGAACACAAGCTTTCTGAAGTAGCTCAAAATGCTGAAGGAATATCTGGACATAAAATAACCGATTGAAAAGTGAGTACAAAAGTTGACAACTTGGTTGATCATTGGCCAAAAGAAGCGACTGGTTGATCTTTGGGATTGCAAGAAATGTGAACTTATCAATTATGGATCAAAACAGTTTAGGTAGACACAATGATCTCAGTGCATTACATAATCGATTGATAAGGAATTATTAAACTTCACCTCTTGTTCAGAGTTGAACGGGGTTGGACTTTGTAAGTCTGCCATTTCATTCCGTAAAGCAGCTAGCAGCTGTCAAAGATCAAACTTAATTGTTAGAATTACAGAAAAAGATCAAGACCACCTGTTAACTAATAAGAGATATCATCTAAAGGGTCTGTCAGCAAACCAAGTAGAGTGGGTCGGATCAACATATTCAATATGTTGTTTCCAAGACAACACCAGTCATTCATTCATGAGGTCATCATCTTTATATAGATGTAAATCCAAGTTATGAATTACCAGCGTGAGCCCTTCAGCAAGGCATATTTGACACTGAAGGAATAGCACCGCTGGTGGAACCCGAGTCTCCCTTCCTAGATCTTTTGGAGAATCCTTCCGTTTTTTCCCTTTTCGTTTAGCTGACAGAAAACATGTAATGTGTTATGTCCAATGTCCATGAACTAAATCTTCACTAGCCCTTCATCAGCCGCACATCATTTTATTAAGCTTTGTACAAGCATGAAAGCATGAGCTTAAAAAAGCAAAAGCACGGATAAGTACCAGTGGCTTCCATCATCGCTATCCTAAAATGGGTTTTCTCAGCAAGTTTGACCAAGACAGCATACAGGTACCAGTACACCATAAAGTATTCACAAGGAGAATAGAGCTCCAATTCAAAACCCAGTATGAGAAACCGATATGCAATCCAGTATGTTTGCTCCTCCACCCAAATCAGGATATGCTTGATAATTTTTTCAGTAATTTTCTGCACAAAAGAAACTCATTCAGGAATTCCACAAAGAAATCTACTCCCTGAGGAAAGCAGAAGGCTTCCACGGTACATTTCGTTAAATCACAGTCGTTTCTTTCTCACTTTCTCACAATAAAAATTACATGCAGATCTAGACTCGTCTATCTATCCTTGGAGAAATACGGATTCTGCCCCCAAGCTCTCACAACATTCACAAGGGACAATAGTCATCTTGTCAGCTTAGATAGTTCAGAAAAGTTGTTTACAATTGCAACTCGAGGAGACCATGATCAGCTGTAACATGCTAGCAATGAGTGGATGCAGGAGCAAGATACATATTACAGCAGAGGGGAGAATATTACCTCATCATTTGATGTTGTTGATACTTCTCCAAACTCATTTCTGAAAGCAAGCTCTAGCTGTTTGGAAGAAAAAAATGACAGATAATTTGCATCATTTTTCCATTTTTGTTGGGAGAAGTGGCTTGCGTTGTTCAATATTGAACCACAGAATGCAGAATAAAATAGCGTCCAGATTTACATACCTGTACATAGATAACACGCCAATCTTGCAAACTTTTCCCTAGTTTACGCCTTTGCCATGCAGAATTCGTACAAACAATTTTCAGCATGTTGATGACTAACTGCAAGGCACAACAAAAGGGCATAAACTCTCACAAAGCTTACTTCATTAGGAGTAAAATGGAGCACCACAGGGAAACATATTCACAAATGACAGGTAAGAGTTATAATCATCTTCACCTGGCCTAGCTGCATAACAGATTCATTCCTCTGAATATCATTATGTTTCGTGGTCTCAGGCAACCCTCCAGCTCTAGTAATTACGGAAAACATAGGATCCCGTCCGTAAAGTCTTCCCTCTTGAACCAGCAAAAGCTGAAAGCATCAAAAGTCAACCAATTGTTGGTGGACACGCAGACAGGGACAAGCAATTAAAGAATGAAACCAGAATGCACAGGCTGGTCAGCGAAGCAGCTTCAAATAAATGGTGTTCATATGATAACCAAGAAACAGTTCCAGTGAAGGACAAAGTAAAAAAGAACCTGCAGATGTGATCTTGCAACCAGATCAGGTTGAGAACTCTGAAATTGAGCCACGAAGCGCAGCAACACTTCCAATGATGGATCCAATGAATAGGAACAAATAAAATCTAGATCATGAAGAAGTTTTTCAAAATACTCAATGGCCTGGAAGAATGAAAAAAGAGCACTTCATTAAGAAAATAAATGAAACAACTCAAGTAAGTTTTGTTCTAAAGTTCTCACCTTATTCCAACTAAGCATTTTAATTGAACGAGGTGGAGCAGGAGCAGATACTCTACTGTTCAAACTAGCATCAAAACCAATAGCTTGGCGTCCAGATGCAGTTGTTCTATCTTCTATACCATTTGAACAAGACCGAGATGCAGTAGCTATTATAAAGTCTGCTGATTTACGAATTGTTTCCAGCTCCGATGTGGATGAAGCTATATGTTTTCTAGCCAGCTCCAGGCCTTTTCCTTGAGGTCGCTTCATACAAGCAAGTACATGAAAAAAATGCTGGAAGAAAAATATAACAGGTATCAAAGAAGAGCAAATCTGACAATAGTTTACTGCAGTACAAAGTCAACACAACATAATCAATTTCGTTCAGGTGTAGACAAGCTGCATTAGAATTTCTAGAAATCAGATACATGTGTAGACGACTCGCAAATCAACAATGGGGGAAGAGAGTCGCTGATGAAAGGTCGATCTTTATATAGAATTATGAGAATAGATTGATCTCGTTGATATTATTAGGAGTAAGAATACATATACATACAACTATGAATAAGAGAACTACCTAATTTAGGAGTCTAGTAAATAATATCTATTCTAATAATATATCTAAATAGTAATTGATATCCTATTTACACCGGGATTCTCTACACTTCCCCTCAAGCTTGGTATAGAAATTGTATACGCCAAGCTTGGACTAGAAGTAACCAAGGAGATCATATGACAAAGCCTTGGTTAGGATGTCAGCTATTTGTTGCTTTGAGGGAACATAGCTGACTTCCACATTTCCATGTTGAAATTTTTCACTGATGAAGTGTCTGTCGATTTCAACATGCTTTGTTCTGTCGTGATGAACAGGATTCTTGACTATGCTCAAGGAAGCTTGACTGTCACAGTACTTATGTACTGTTTGTTGTCCTGGTAGATTTAGTTCCTTACGAACTCTTTGGATACCAAATGCCAGAGCTCGATATTTAGCTTCTGCACTGCTTCTAGCTACTACCATCTACTTCTTACTTCTCCAGGGGACTAGATTCCCCCATACATAGGAACAGTAGCCCGAGGTTCATCTTCTATCTGTAATCTTACATGCCCAACTAGCGTCAGTGTAGATTTCAGCTGACCTGCAGTCATTTTTTTTATCATCAACACAAGTCTAGGAGTCTTCTTCAAATATCTAAGTATGTGAGCGACTGCCGTGAGGTTCTCTTTGGTTGGTTGGTTCATTCATAAATTGGCTTACCACACTCACAACAAAGGTTATATTTGGCCCGGTGTGAGCCATGTAGATCAACTTACCAACTAGTTGTTGGTATCTTCCCTTGTCCGTTAGGTTTTCCCGGCTCTTCTAGACTAAGTTGCTGGTTTACAACCAGTCATCCCTGTTTCAGCCAATAGATCGAGCACATATTTTCTTTGGGATAGGAGTGACCCCTTACTTGGTCTAGCTACTTTCACGTCTCGGAAAGTATTTCATTTCCCCCAAATCTTTGAGCTCGAATTCCTTGCTTAGCCTGCATTTCAGCTTTTGAATCACTTCTTGTCATGATTATATCAACATAGACAATTAAGATGGTGATTTTTCCATCCTTACCATGTCTCACAAACATGGTATCATCTGTTTGACAGTGATGGCATCCATGTAGTATCCATTTGAGATCACAGTTTTGGAGAATTTTTGAACAATGCTCTTGGTGATTGCTTTAGTCCATACAGGGATTTTCTGAGCCTGGACACCAAATTCTTCTCTCCTTTGTGAATAACCCCTTCAGGACTTCCCAGATAAACTTCCTCAGTGAAGTCCCCCTTCAAGAAGGCATGCTTTACGTCAATTTGGAATAAGGCTCAACTCTCATTTACTGCCAGAGATAGTAATATTCAGACAGTTTTGAGCATGGCAACAAGAGCAAATGTCTCTTGGGAGTCTATTTCAAAGGATTGAGCAAAGCCTCGAGCCACGAGTCTGGATTTGTACCTCTCAACACTGCCATCTGAATGGTATTTAGTGGTAAATATCCATTTGCAATTTAGGGTTTTCTTCCCTGTAGGTAGTTAGAGACAGGGTTTAAGAAAGTGTAAAAAAGCGGCCACCTAGGCGCGATTAAGCGCTAGGCGGCAGCTAAACGCTTTGATTACATGAAAAGTGTTTAATTAAGCGCTGCTTCACTTAATCGTCGCCGAGGAATGCTTAATCGGCATTTAAATGCACTTAATAGCGCTTTACATTAAAAAAACCTAATTTTATGTTTTATTGGTCGGAACTTATCTTCTTCGACTACTTTTGTCTTTGCCTCCTTCCCCTTCTGGATTTCTATGAACGAAGCAGAGTCTTCCTGCCTCCTCTTTCAGCCTCCTCCTATTCCGACGCCACTCTTCCGCCATCCCGCTCTTCCGTCGTCCTCCTCTTGCAGCTCGTTTCTTCTATCGCCGAGCTCGTCCCCTCCTCCGCCGGCTCTTCCCCAGTCGGCTTGTCCCTACGCCGAACAGTACCCCTTCGAACCATAAACTCCTTCCCCTCCTCTGCTTTAGATGTTATACCATGTAGATGGCTGAGTTAGGAATGGGGGCAAGGGTTTAGGTTTAGTTGAGTTAGGAATGGGGTAGGGGATGCTTTAGTTGAGTTTAGGTGCCTTAGTTGACTCCATCAACAATTTCTTATTGCAATAATCATGTACATGCTTTATTGTGATTGTGAACTAAGCAAGGATTGTCATGGAATTAGGCTTATCTTATCATGTTTTTTATGTTGGTTTTCTTGTTTAACTTGAAGTCTTGAACCATGTTTATACTTGAATCATGTTTATGCTTAAACCTTATTAAGTATGGTAATGTAGTTTGCAAACTATTTATTATAATTTATACATTTTTTTAAAAACGCTTAATCGCGCATTGGCAAGCTAGGCGCTAGGCGGTGGCTCACCGCCTAACTTACGCCTAGCGCTTTCTTGAACCTTGGTTAGACAATAGCCCATGTCCCATTCTTCTCTAGGAGTGCAATCTCATCATGAACAGTTTGTTTCCATTGTGGTATCTGCAAAGCCTCAAAAAAGTTTAGGCTGAATGTCTAGATGTGTAATGAAGGCTTCAAACTCTTGAGTTAACTGTCCATAGTTGAGGTGTCTCTGAATAGGGTGCTTTGTGCATTCTCTGACTCCCTTTCTTAGGAAAACTGGCCATGACAAGTCATCCAAGTCTTCCACATTGTTGGCTGGTATTTCAGTCTCAATTGTGGAGCTCAGTTCATTTGCCTATCTTTCCTCATTTTTTGTAGTTGTTTTAACTTCCTCTCGTATTCTGACATTTGTGTTCTTATTCCTCCTCCTCTGACAGACTCGATGGATTGGAGAAGCTGCTCCTTCTATAGGAATAGTGCTCGTCTCCCCCTCAGTAGTAGTAGGTGGAACGGGTGTTTGCAGTGGAACCTCCTCTAAACGAATCAAGTTCTCTCAGCCCTGAGCTCCCTCCTGTGGTATTCTTGACCCTTGAAGGTCGGGATTAAAGTATTACGCTTGATTTTCAAAAAACGTGACATCCATCGTTGTAAACAGCTTTCGTGTGATCGGTGAGTATAACTTGTACCTTTTTCGTCTTGGTGCATATCCTATGAATACACTCTTCTGTGCACGAGGTTCTAGCCTTGTCCATGGGTATTGTTGGATATGTACAAAGGCTAGACATCCAAATACATGTGCATTCAGGTCTGCTAAATAGTCTCGGACATGAGGGTATGCCTCAAACAGTAGATCCTTAGGTGTTATGTAACTAATAACATGACTCAAAAGTCAATTAATCAAGTAAGTAGTTGTTAGAACTGTCGACACGTTTCACACAGAAAATCCATGGAAACTTTATTACGAAATAACTGTGGTAACAATCTTTCAAGATAACTGAAACTAGGGGGTCCTAATCTACTATGCCATAACATAATTTGGTTTCTATGTTATCAAAACTACTAGCAACTAAGGCAGTCTTTGTTCCTTCGAACTCTCATTTCCTTTTTGCCCCTCAATGATGAATAGGTCCTCCTAGAGTTCAGCAATTCCAATCGTCCTCCTGAGCTTTCCACTTGCAAGAAACACAGATTAGAACTGACAAAGATTGAGATAAGATTGCAGTCCAACGAGGGTACATAAAGGACTGGGAAGAGTTCAACTGTCCTGATTAATCTTTCAAGAGTTCAACTGCCTTAAACGAGGGTACAAGAAAGGCTTTCCATCAGCAGTTCTGACCCCTGCTTTCTTAGAATACTCTTGATATTCAGACAAGAGTTCTTTAGCCCCAATCATGTGGTTCGAGCACCCAGAATTGATTATCCAATTTACGCAATTAGAGGTATTTACTAAGTAGGCTGAGTGGTTACCTTGTTTAGCAAACAGTCCATTATATGTGTTTGTAGATGACTGTTGTTGAAATTGACTCTTGCTTAAGGCTCTGGAAAGGAGTTTTTCCAACGCATTAGGTTGTTCCTTGGAGAAAGGGCTTGGCTCAGTTTCAATTTGCTTTTCAGAAGTAGTTGTGTGAGCCCGTCTCTTCCACTCATGATGAGGTTTCCAATCGGATGGCCTTCCCACTAAGTCCCAACACTCTGCCTTGATGTGCCACTGTTTGTGGCAGTGATCACACAAGGGGATAGCATCATCATTGCGATTCTTTGGTTGAGTTGGAGGGTAATGTTGCTGTTTGGACTGTTGGTGACTCCGAACAGCCAAAGCATAACTCTCCCCATGGGTTTTTGTTTCCGAATTCATGAGCTGCCTCCTACTCTCTTCCTTTTATATCTCGGAGAACACCTCAGTGAGAGTTGGGAAGGGTTTGATGCTCATAATCGACCCTTGACATCAACCAAATTCTGATTGAGCCCCAAGAGGAAATACAAGGTTCTTTCTTCTCAATATACCTCTTGAAGCGTTCCTAATCAGCTGGTGTGTCCCAATTTTGAGCCTCATACATGTCTAGGTGGAGCCAATGCTAGCATGTTGAAGTATTCAGTAGCATCTTTGTCATCTCAGTAGTGTTTCAACCTCAAATAGGGCTAATGAGTTATTTACTGTTGAGTATGTGGTGCAGGCTGCCTCCCAGATTGCCCAATCTGTTGAATGGAGAAGGTAATTTTCTCAATGTGTGACATTATGGAGTGATCAGCCATGTTCTCACCAGATTGTCGTTATCATTCCAGGTCTGGAACTGAGGGTCTTTAGGTTCTAGACCATTGGATGTAGTTCTTCCCATCCAACCTGTGAGTGGTGAGGATTCCTTAGTAGTTAGTTGTTGTTGAAGATGTCATGGTGCTCGAGGATCCTCGGAATGCACCAATCGCATTGCTGCTAGAGATACTGAAACTTGATTCTGTCACCATTATATTTGGTCTGACAGGTTACTTGATTCTTTAGAAGAAGAAGAAAGTAGAATGACCGACCGGGAACAGATGTACAACGACGGAAGAGTTAGGTTAGAGAATGCTCTGAAACCATATAGAATTATGAGAATAGAGTTATCTCGTTGATATTATTATGAGTAAGAGTACATATATATACAACTATGAATAAGAGAACTACCTAATTTAGGAGTCTAGTAAATAATACCTATTATAATAATATACCTACATAGTAACTAATATCCTATTTAGGAGTCTAGTAAATAATACCTATTATAATAATATACCTACATAGTAACTAATATCCTATTTACACTGGGATTCTCTACACTTTATAACACAAAGGTTCTACCGAGATGCTCCCATTCCGGGCAATTAGACAAGTTATACAGTTCCTCAAACAAAACACAATTTTGAGAAGCTAGACAACTTGAGAAAGAAGTTACTTTTTGTAGAGATGTCATGGCTTAGTTAGTATCTCATAGTTTATTCCTTTCTTTATTACTTCGCTTAATTAGGAAGATGCCCTATATTTCAGATTAGGTATGTAATCCTAGTTAAGGTAGGTCTCTCATTCTGGATTTTCTATTTAACATACCTTTGAGGAATAATAACAACACAACGGATAAACTCATTCTACCCTAAATATTGAGCACTTTCAAATGAATGGCAACTACTGATAGGAGATGAAATTAAATAAGAAACCTAAGGAACTGCACAATAATTGTGTAACAGCAAAAGTAATAAGCCAAGCCACAACAAAATATTATCCACTTCTACAAGATAAACAGAGGATGAGACCTTACGAAAGCGTAAGCGGCATAATAATGCTTTACAGTATCTCTCCTCCATATCAATATCAGATTGCAAAGGCTCCATGTCTGTTATTTGAAAATGATTAGTGTTTGTTAAAAACCTGTTGAGCTAGCAAAATGCAAGTTTGGATTACATGAAAAATGTGCCTCACCTTCTAAGCCTTTTCTTTTAGATGATTGAGCCTTGCAAGCACGCACCTGGCGACAAAGGTTCTCCTCAACTGCATTTAGCAATGATAAGCTCTTTTCATCGGCATCCCCGTCCAAAGGAAGTCCATAAGCCATGGTAAAAAGATCCTCCTCCTACCAACGGAATGGATTAAATTAGTAGTAACTACAATATTACAGACCATCAAAATATAGTGAGTACCAGCTAAAAGAAAATGAGCATAACTCTCCAAGATGTTTCTATCATATAAACAGCAGAAGAATATATTCATATGACCAAACAAAAAGTACTTTTTGCAGACTTTTATTAGCTAAGGGGCATATAGTAAAACTTCTCATATGAAGTAATAGAGGCTTAAACAGTTGTTGAAATACTTTACTTCATGTGTACGAGCATCTGAAACCACTGAAATAACAGCCTTGCAAGTGGATCGTACGATTTTACAATATGAATGCAATATCGGGGATGATGCTGTCCTCTCAGGACTCAACAAGTAGATACAGGAGAACACAGTTTGAGCAAGTGAGTGACCCTTGTGCCACGTTGCCTGCAACAGGTAAGACAACAGTTTAGGAGTTCAAACTTTTAAAAATTACCTTCAACCATATGAAGTTTATGTACTCTTGAATAATAAATAACTTAACAACATTGACATTCCACATTATCACCCCAAACCCCCTTCCCAAACAGGCAAGCACAGATGAGAAAAACTCTCTCTGGTCTAGAGTTGGTTTCATTCAAGATATCACAATTTGTAAAAAGTAACGAGTATGGGAGCATCAAATTCCAGGATTTAAATAAATTGGATATAATTGCTGAGTATCATTGGCAATTGATAACCATATCCTACCTCACAAGCTAAAAGATGGTCCATGACATCGATTGTGCATTGAACGTCTGTCGTTCTATCAAAGCTTATTGGAATTGGAGCAACACCATCTTCGATAGCCTCTTCGACAGAATAGTACTTACATATCATACCTGAATCCATCTTTGGGTCCATTATCTACAGAAATTACAAACAAAGATGATCAGGCTTTGAGCAAAATGGGGAAAAAAGCGAAGATAAGCCAAACAGTTAATAACATTATGCAAGTCAAATACCACAACACAATTTAAATTGTAAGAGATTGCTACAAAAGCAAACCTAGACGTCCTTATTTAAGCAATAGCATCAGATAACGGAAACTGCCTGCTATTGGTATAGTTTTAGAATGATAACTTCCAACAGCGCACTAACAGTGTATGGAAATCAAGTCAGAACCATCTCAGGCAAACTCAGAAACCAATTACAGACGCAAGAAGAAATTTTATGTAGGCAAGCTAAGAAACAATTGGAACTCTCCAGCAGTTTGTGTTAAGTAGATTCCTTTTAAAACTAGATGACCCATGCTCATGTCAAGGACTCAATAACCACGGGACGGACTTCCAAACTATAACCATCAAATAAAACGTCTGGGAAATTTTCTAAATGCAAATGCAGTGAAAACTAAAAACAACATATACCTCTAAAGCAGACATGGCCGCAAAAAGATTAAAATTGTCGCCATGAATAAGCTCCCCATCCCGAAGATCTGCAAGTTAACATTAGTAGAAGATGGTTAAGTCACAATAAGAAATCACTAAAAGGCTTAAAACCCAACAGAAGTTGCAGGAATGAGACAACATTTGTTCATCACAGCATTCGTCGGGCTAATCCTTTCATTCCATGGTTGTGGCAAGCCGTTCCATTTTTCTTTAAAATGCTTGGCTGGCAAACATATAAAGTTGCCAATATTGAAATGGAAAATCCAAAACTCTAGTGTCCAATGTAAAAAAGATACCAATGCCGAACTGAAACAAGTTCCGTTGCTTTTCCCGCATCCACCATCGCCCTTTTCCCGGTGCTTAGTCTAACAATCCTCATAATTACACAAAGATGCAAACTTTCGTTCATTAAAATTCACAACACAAGTCCCTTACCAAGCGATTTTCCCAGCAACGTTTCAACGTACATAATTTGAGCAAGTCCAAAGCGAAAGCTTAAAAGCCATCAGGGGATAACAAAAGCAAGTTTTGCAAAGGAGAAGTTCGATAGTTGTTTGGGATTTTATTTCGACTACTCCAGTGCTCCAAAACCAAATAACACAACAGAAATCAAGCAATGAAAAGACTAGCAAAAAGAAAAACGAGAGAAATTGACCTGTGCAAGCGGCCTGGAGGAGCGGCGTGGCATCGGCCCAAACAGTGTTTGGACTGGCGGGAACGGCAGAGGTGTGCGGCGTAGTAGGGCGGCGGTTCATCGACAGCTCCGCCCTAGTACTGTTCCACTCCATTAATTACTTTGCCTAGAGAGTGAGAGAAGGACGGGGGAATGCGAGTCAGTGGCGTGATCGATAAAGGTAGGCTTAATATTTTTTTTTTGGTCATTAACTTATAGGTTTGTAACATATTGCTCAATATTTTTTTCTTGTAGTCATTAACTTATTAGATGGGTAACAATATGGTCCTTCTGAATTTTTTCTTGAGAGTCTAGAAGACGATTAAAGCATCATGTTCTATTCCAAGTGAGGGCCCTGTGATCGTTGCAGAAAGCGTGATGAAAGATACATAGCTTTTGGCCATGGTTGTATTTCCCGAGGGTCTTCTTAGTTCGGCTTACTCAATTATGAGAGAGGTGTTCAAATTGATGGAACTGACAAAACACACACACTTCGCAATCTAAATCTCAAAACAAGGTTGGCTCAAACTATAAACGACTAACTCAAGCACGGGCTCAAAGAGCATGGAAGTAGGGGTTGACAACTAATCGTTCTAAGTGCGCAAAGACAGAACACAAGACAGGTGAAATGGGAGAGAGATAAGGGTCAAGAAAGTTTCCCCTTTCGGGTTCATGAATCATGAATACACAACTTTGGACTAAAACAGTTCTAACAAGCTAAAAGAAATCTTCAACATAACGAATCATAAGCTCATTGGATAGAGTCAAATAGAATTCAACATTAACCACTAACAAAAGGGCATTGGTCACCATTTACATTGAAAGTAGAATGCGCACAAGGTGTTCGATGAAATGATATTGGGTCTTTAAATCTAAAAAATCACAGCTAGTATGATCATATCTATGCATAAAATTGAAATGTAACATATTACTTGCTCATTACTGAGTCAAGGCATTACTATACAGTCAAACAACAAAGCTAATCATGCATTGTCAGAGAAGCAAGAAATAGGATATTAAGAACACAAAGATCTGAATAACATCTGAACTTCAATTAAACCGAAATAAATCCAAAGTAATAGGAGTGTAATCAATCATCGATCCCCATAAGGTTCCACTCATCGAACCCTAGGGGATTTAGCTACAGCAGTACATATTGAAGATCAGAGAAATACGACCTAAAGAGATTGAGATGAAAAGCTCAACCGATTTCTTCGTGTCTGGATGAATCTTGATCTTTTTTTATTGTTCCTGTGACGTGGGAGATGAAGGATGATAGATGGAGGATGATTTCTGGACTCCAAGAGGGTTTTCTAGGTTTTGGAGGTCAGGGGTGTTCGTCAAAAACCCTATTTATAAAATATGCCCAGTAGTGCGGCGTGTAACTGGCATGCACACCAATTACACGTCATCTGCACGTCGGTTGCATGCTAGGTCTCACTAATGGGACGTTAGCTTCCTTAACGTCTCGTTGCATTTACGCTAACCCTACTTAGCGTAACGACCTAGCTTAGCGTTAAAACTTCAAACCTTGATATCTTGAGCATATGGACTCCGATTTGAGCATCGTTTGAACATGTGGCTTTGTATCTACATTATCTAAATAAATGTATGACCTGAAAACGCATAAAAATATCTTGGAAGACGTGAAAATGGACCAAATACTTACAATCATATTAGGGGTCGTTTAGTATAGGGGAAATCCAGCTATGTTTCTTGAAAACTCTGTATTCTGAGATATCATTGTTTGTTTACTGTGTAATGGAGTTGGGGTTTTGTATTTCAGATATCCAGAGCTTTTGATTGTCTCCAGAATGTGCATTCTGACAATTTCTACTTTTATCAGAAATTCTGACTTCCCCCAAATAAAATAATGAGTCTCACTGTCTTCCCTTACTATTTTCTTACCCAATATACATACCAAACAATGTAATGTAACATCCTCCAACTTTTAACAAACAATTTTCCACCATTCTCCTATTTTCATATTTCCCCGTATTCTCAGTCCCTGTACCAAACGACCCCTTAGACAATATATCTAATAGAGTTTACAATTAACCACAATACCATCAATGCATCCATAAAAACATTGTCATCTTTATCCTCTAGTCATTTCAAATATACACACCTCACTTATCTATATCATCACAAAAACTCTTCCTTATGAAGCTCCAAACTTAGATTGTATGGTGTATACACTTCCAATTGTCATAACAACGACGAAGGAGGTGAAATCATTGGTCATGACTCATGAAGTTGCTAAAGTTGGTAGTGGCTCTTGGAATTGTTAGTACTCTTGATTTAATGGTTATCCATGGATTTTTTTTTTGACAATTCCATGGAGATTGATCAATGAACTCATCCACCAATTACTGCAAACCCAATGGAATCATTGTTGCTGCCTTGGACCCGATGGCAGAAACAAATCTCAAATATTAGTATTGTTTGATGGACACAATGACTCGATCTCTCTCGTTGCAGAGATTTGAGTCGCCAAATTTTGACTCGTCATAGATTTTGATGGTTGAGATGGGAGAATGATAAACGTATTGCTTTACGTATTAAACTCGAGAATGAATGGAGTCTACTAAAAATGAAGATTATAGATGAAGAAGATAGAGGAAAAAAAATTTCCAATCATGATAAAAGGGGTTTGATTGGATCGAAATGAGTTGGATCTAATGATTGAGTGTTTGATGGCATGAAATTTTAAAATTATTATTTTAGTTGACGTGGTTGCCCGTAAGATTTGGATGGAAAATTGAACAAAAGTGGATGAAATATCAATTTCTTCCTAAATCAAACTTGAGTCATTGATGTGTTAAAAGTTTAAGTGACCAATATGATATGTTGCCTTAACTTGAATGACCAAAAATGTTATCAACCAAATTATTAATTGGCTCTTAATGTGAGAGCATTTATAAAGAATTGATATAAATTTTATTTTTTATTTAAAATTTATAGATGAGTTGGAAAATTGAGAGAATAACTTTATCCTATGTGGCAAAAATAATGTGATGATCTCCCATAGATTATTTTAAGATTAAGATCGTATTTATTTGTGTAATTAGATTAATTTTTTTATTTATTATGATGAAAATATCGACTAAATAATATTAACACTTAACAGAATTTTGGACGAAGAGTTGACGGAATGATCACAATATTACAACTGCAATAGGTTAATAACAACCAATAAAGGTTAATAATCACTCAATTACAGCTCCTATACGTTAATGACCAAAATGGATACTAAGCCATAAAATAGTAGAGAAGATAGTAGGACCTACAAATTTGTCCGGTCAAAATTTCTAATAAAAAAAAATCTCAAATACACATTTCAAAGGAGCCGGATCCACCTCCAACCTTTTCTTGGGTTGGAATCTGGTCCAACCTTTTCTCATCTATTAGATCACCCTTTGACCAATCCAATGGTCTAGATTGTTAGGGGTATTTAAGACTTTACACACATAATTTAATTATTATATTTAAATTAAATAATTAATATTCCCAGGGTGACCGCAGGTGACTCTCCGGTGGCCGGCCACCGTCGCCAACGACTTTTTTTTTGCTTCCAAATTTTTTTTTGCTTTCAAAAAAAATTTGTTAACATCTTTTTTTTGTTGTTAACTACTTAACAGTGTTTTTTTAACTGATAACAAGTTAACATGATTTTAAACTGATAACTAGTTAACATCGTTTTTTGTTTGATAACTTGTTAACAGATTTTAACTTGATAACTAGTTAACGAATAATTATATAATCAAATTTTTAACGAGACTTTTTTGTTGACAGGTTAACCAACGGAGTTAACTAGTTTTTTTTTTTTACAAAGTCAGTTAACTTATCAAATTGTTAACTAGTTAACAATTTTTTTACTTGATAACAATATTTTTGTTGACTAGTTAACCAACCGAGTTAACTAGTTAACTTATCAAGTTGTTAACTAGTTAACTTATCAAGTTGTTAACTAGTTAACTAATCGAGTTAACTTGTTAACAATTTTTTTACTCGATAATAGTTATTTTTGTTAACTAACAATCCGAGTTAACTAGTTATCAAGTTGTTAACCAACTGAGTTAACTAGTTATCAAGTTGTTAACTAGTTAACCAACCGAGTTAATTAGTTAATTTATCAAGTTGTTAACTAGTTATCCAGTCGTGTTAACTAGTTAACCAATCGAGTTAACTAGTTAACCATTCAAAAATTACAAATTCACATATAATTTGAAGGCAACCAATGAGCTGAAAATTATGTCAATTATTCATTATCATACACAAAATGCCAACATTTCTAATTATTACAGAAACTCTTCACTTGGAACTCATCTAGCAAATCCCGAAAAGTAAACTCCACCGGAGCACCGATCCATCTCCTTCTTCAACAACCTCTTTCTCTGAACATTATAACACAACAAGAAACCCAACATTGCTATCAAGAATGTCATACTCAGCACATTCCTGAGGAACAGAGAAAGCATAAGGAATGATAGGACTCCAACCAACACCATGGTCACCGAACTTCTCATCTGACCTTCTATAAGTCCTCCAACCTGTCTGATCTTAAACATTCAACATCTTCAATTTTGTTTCATTTGACGGTTATCTCAACTTATGTATCATGTTTTGTCACCCTGAATCTGCAGATTCTGTGTTCCCCTTGCGTGTTTCGGTTCGTCTGTTATGAAATCATGAGAACGTTTCGTCTGTTACAACATCATCAGAATGTTACGAAGCAGATACGAAACTAACAATCTAGCAGAAGCAATGATTCATTCATTCACATCTTAACACGAAAAAATCCTCTGAAATCTATGGTCTTACAACAGATGAACAAAACCAAGTTGCAGAAACCTGAACAGAGAATATCAACATTGTTTCAACTAAAGAACCAGTCCCTCCCTATACACCTCTCTACAAGAACAAATCTCGGTCTTTAACGAAGAAAATCGCGACTGATATCAGTACTAATAGCTCGTACTACTATAGCAGGAGCATAATCTAATGAACTGCTGCAATACTGAAACTGCCAATGATTCATCATCATCCCACTTTAGTCCTTCGTTCTTGCTACTAAGCAGTCTGTACAGAAGTTTCACATTCGAGATAGGAATCGATCAAACCAATTCATAGGAGTCCTTGCTTTGAAAACTCTTTAGCCACTGGAGAAAACACAGAAACAGAATCAAAACTAAAGATCAAACTCCATGAACAAACAAACATAGAGCAATCAAAGAATTGTGAGAAATGTGTGATACCTTTCGAAGAGGAAGGCACGACGACGACGTGCATATCGAAGTTGTTAGGAGGAAGCTACAATCGGAGAGGGTAAAGCTTCCCATTCAAAGGGATTGATTCCCTAGGGATTCCGACGGTGACGGAGATTCCGGTGCCGGCGAAGGCGCGGAGGATGGTTGAATTGGTGTCGGAGATTCTGATTCGGTCGATTATGATGTGGGATTTGAGGATTGAGGCTACTTTGGATGGAGGCGGGAGGTTGTCGGCGTTGGTTCTGTAGTATACTCCGATTGCGGTGGTTGATCGGCGGCGACGGTGGTGGGTGGAGGGTACAAGGTGGTGGAGAGGAAAAGAAGAAGGAGGAGGGAAAGTAGGGGTAGACGGCGGTGATATGCTGGGGGAAGGGATGGGAAGGGAAGATGGCCTTACGGTTAGGGTTAATTCAATTTTTTTAAATGCCGATTTTGTCCCTCTAGTTTTTGGTTGGAACCGGTCCAACCTTGAAAGGGTTGGGTCCGAATCCTTTCACCATTTCAAAGGAAGTGGATCAGCGTCGCGTCCAAGACTTTCTTGGGTTTGGAAAGTTCCAAACCCATCTCCAACTATTAGATCTAGTTTGACCTTTTGACCAATCTAATGGTCCATATTTGTTAGGGCATTTAAGACTTTACACAAATAATATAATTATTATATTTAATTTAAATATTTTATTATTATTATTTATTTATGTTTTATTTTTTATTATAGTGGGCAACACTCCGTAGCTGGCCACTGTCGCCGGCGGCTGGCGCCGGTGACTTTTCCGATGACCTTTTCGGTGACTTTTTCGGGGACTTTTCTAGTGACTTTTCCTCGACGATTTTTCCGATAAGGACAAGTTAACTAGTTAACTTATTTTTTACTATTAACTTATTAGCATGATTTTTTTATTCATAACTAGTTAACTTGGGTTTTTACAGTTAACTAGTTAGTTAGCATGTTTTCCGGTGAGGCTCCGGAGACCGACCAAACTCCGGTGACTTTGTCGGCGAGGACAAGTTAACTAGTTAACCTGATTTTTACTAATAACTTGTTAACAAGATTTTTTATTGATAACTAGTTAACCTGAGTTTTTATAGTTAACTAGTTATTAGCAGATAACTAGTTAACATGTTATCTAGTCGAGTTAACTAGTTACCAAGTTATTAACTAGTTAACCAAATGAGTTAACTAGTTACCAAGTTGTTAACTAGTTAACCAACTGAGTTAACTATTTATCGTTAACTAGTAAACAAGATTTTTAGTTGATAACTAGTTATCAAAATTAGTTAACTAGTTAACATAATGATGATTTAGATAACGAGTTAACTAGTTATCTAGAGACCGGCTTGGGATCAAGGAAATCAATTCCTTGATCCATCAAGGAAGGGCATTTTGGGGATTTCCAAAAAAACTGTTCAGCCCTCACTGTCGCCGCCGGTCAGCCACTGCCGTCGCCGTTCAGCCGCCGTCGTCGCCGGTTAGCCGCCGCCGGTCAGCTGCCGCCGAACATCCGCCGCTATCCTCAATAAAATTATATATATATATATTTTAAAAAAATGTTGTTGGTGTGATTCGAAATCATAACTTCTTTTGCTAAATACTAAACTACTACCACTATGCTACCAAGTACTTATTGATATTGTATGATAATAAAATTATCTTATTAAATAAATGCAAATGGTTTGTAAAAAAATGTGTACACAAGGACGAAATATGTGTACACTACACTAGTATATAAAAATAGGTGTGCACGTGTACGAATAGACGTTCACATGTACACACATTACATTATTAAGTAGTGTGCACATGATTTATACAAAATATGTACATACGAGTATAAAGTATGTGTACACTAGTGTAAAAAATGTGTACGAATAGGTGTACACATTTATATATGTGTACAAGATAAGTGTACGTGTATAAAAAATGTAAGTACATAAATGTGTGCGTGTATAAAATGTGTACAAAACATGTACACATGTATAGAAACATGTACACATGTATAACACGTGTACGAAAAATCTTTGCAAATGAGTACACAGTTTATGTACAAAAATGTGCACGTACACATGTACAAAAATGTGTACACATATTAAAAGCGAGTACGAAGCGTCACCGGAAAAAAAATTCCAGAAAAATACGCCCGACGACAGTGGTTCGATGGCCGAAAATTTTTTCGAAATCGGAGCTCCGATCGTTTGGAAAATTCATCGGAGAAGTCGTTGGAGCTCCGGTCGCCGGAGTTCTGGTCGCCGGAATTTCGGTAATTGGCTGTTTGAACTTAATTAAAAAAATTAAAAAAAAATTAAATTAAATTAAATGGTGAAATAACCTTTTTACCTTTTAATTTAAACCATTAGATATGAAAAAATAAATCAATGGCTGAGATCCTTCCTTGATAGTGTCAAGAAAGGGAGTTTTCCTTGACAGCAAGCTGGACTCTAGTTATCTAATAGAGTTAACTAGTTAACCAATCGAGTTAATCTAGTTAATCAATCGAGCTAACTAGTTAACTTATCGAGTTAACTAGTTATCTACTCGAGTTAACTAGTTAACTTATCAACTTAACTAGTTAACATCATAATTGGGTAGCTAGTTAACGAGATTATTTAGGGAATAACTAGTAACTAATTATACACATTATTGACTATCAGATTATATAATTATATGTTATTTCATCCACACAAAATTTCAAACAGACAACGTTTTAATGTTACTAAAAATTCCCAAACTACAAGTCAGTCACTGAACTTGATATGTGACAGATCAGTCACTAAACTATGAAAATATGCCAAATCAGTCACTGAACTTGAATATTTGACAAATCTGTCACTCGTCTTCAACCTTGGATCTCCTTCCGGCAAGGACTGACTTCCGATTTGCAGGTCTTCCTCCTCCTCTTTAGGTTTCTATTCCTCCGGCAAGGGCTGCTCTTCTGGTAGAGGACGAGAAGACGGAGGTATTCGCGTCAGATGCGGGTCATAATCACCCACAGACTCCAGATCTTCATCTTCTCGTACTGGATCCATAACCTCCAATTCTTGGCTACCTTCATCATCCGATTCGAGATCAATTGCCGGCTGAATATATTCGTCGATGTACAATCTGAAGTTGAGGACGGCACCATTGGTCGAGGTATTCGCGTTTGGTCAAGTGGACTCTTCGTCGTTGGGTAAGTTGAGGACGACTGCCGTTGCCGCCGCTGCATCCTCCTCCGATGCTTCCTCCAACTCCTGCCAGCAATGCTGTCATCAATCTTCGAGAAGACGAGAAGGAGGCCGGCTGAGAAAGTGGAGCGATGGTGACGAGAAGGCAGCCGGAGAAGGAGTAGAAAAATTGAAGAAAGACAGACGAGAGAAACAGAGGCGACTGAGCTGAGATTATTAGGGTTAGATGAAATTATTTGAAAACCCGAAAATACTCTTCTGGTCAGTGAGTTTGGAACTATCCAAACCCGGAGGTTTGGACGCAGATCCGCTGCCCATTTCAAAGACAAAAAAAAAAAAAAAAAAATCCACACGTATATGAAGTACAAGAACTCAAGTTCATCATAATAAGCAAACAGGATATCTTATACCCCTGCCATATTACCCCAAATTTCCCCAAACTTGGATCGATCAAAACTACTCTAAAGTACCATTTCACAATCTGAAATTGTATTGTTTGATACAATGGTCAAGAAAACGAAACTTCAAGACTGTTTACAAGGATATAAGATGAATGCTGCACAAAGAGGAGACCGACTTTTACTTTTACCCTCGCTTTGAACTCTTGAGGTAGTCAGCTCTTATTCCCCATAACTCTTCCCCAACTGATTTCATATCAGGCCGATCGTTTCTAACCGGTGCTGCACATTTAAACACCAAATTTACCATCTTTCCCAAAATTTCTGCATCTACAACTTCTCCCATTAATGGATCAACCATCTCCACCACAGCACTGTCATTGTACTTCTTGAATGCCTGCACAGAATTCAACACAACCGGTAACTACAACAAACAAAACAAAGCACTTGTAGTAGTATCCTACAAGGTAAGCATACCCATCTAAGGGTCACCCGCTCCGGAGCAGGTCTCTTTAGCTCCACAGGTCGTCGACCTGTGATAATTTCTAACAGTAATATCCCAAACGAGTACACATCACTCTTGGGAGTGAGTTGATAAGTCTTCATGTATTCAGGGTCAAGGTAACCTATTGTGCCTTTCACTTTGGTAGAGATGTGAGTTTGGTCAGATTCCACCGGACCCAACCTCGCAAATCCAAAATCAGCAACCTTCGCTCTCATACTCTCCGTCAAAAGAATGTTCGATGATTTCACATCTCGATGGATGATTTGTTTTTCTGTTAACAGGATGCAATTATTTAGGAATCATCTGTGTAAGAAACATGGATCCAATACTTAAAAATAGTTACAAAACATAGGGGGAAAGGTTCCATCTTCCTGAACCTGAATATAGATGGAGATAAGTCAGAGCATGAGCAACATCAATGGCTATCTCAAGTCGTTGATTGAAGTCCAGAAGTTTACCACGCTGACCTACAAATTTGGACAAAAGATCAGTAATTACTATTTATACACTTGAATTAGGGGACATGACTTTTGTTTTTGTTAATGAAAGCTTACTTACCATCCAAATGTTCTCTAAGGGTACCATTTGGGACGTACTCTGTTATGATAAGGCGTTCGTGTCCTTTATCAACGTAACCGAGTAACTTCACCAGATTTCGGTGATCGATTTTTGCCAGAAGTTCAACTTCACTGCTGAATTCTGCTCGCAAGTTCTCAAAATGTTCCTACATTGTGATGCAGGTTATAGCCAATAAGAAAGGAACCCCGAAAAGCATTCTCCAAACAATTTTATTGAATTATGTACAAATGTAATGGTTTGGAAAAGCCTAGTGTACCGAGAAAGTGTTCAGAATCCTATTTTAGCACAAACCGAGAAAGTGTACCGAGAAATTTTATTGAATACTATTGCAGTCTCCCGCTACAATTTCTCCAACATATTCATAAAAGAAGTACCGTGGAAGCATTTGTTTAATCATCTCTGAACGTATCATGTGCTACCCACTTACAGAGTAATCTTTACAGCAGCTAGAAGCAAACGAGGAATTGTTATCCAAAAAATGGGAAAAGTCACTTTTCAATGCAACTCCAACATATTCATAAAAGAAGTACCGTGGAAGCATTTGTTTAATCATCTCTGAACGTATCATGTGCTACCCACTTACAGAGTAATCTTTACAGCAGCTAGAAGCAAACGAGGAATTGTTATCCAAAAAATGGGAAAAGTCACTTTTCAATGCAATCATTACTCACATACGAGAGGAACATCTGATGTTGATTGCATCTTTGTAAGGTCAAGTCACAGTACGCATAAAATCCACATCCTTTAGTTATACAGTGTAATGATCCAGCTGTTATTTAGTCTCCTTATTAAGGAAGTTAGCTTTCTTGTGCGCATTCTAGTTAAGGTAGGTTTTCTATAGAATTCTATATAATGAGTTCTATTGTTATTCACAATAATAAGAAATCATTCAATGGTAATCATTGTATCCCTATTATTCGGCATACAGAACTAAGATACTTGATTTCCAGAAGCACCAAAACTAACTATACCAAGATTGGCCGATATGTACATGCCACAAACTAATCTATTGGACTTAGTCTAGTTGCACTTACAACCCTATTATTTTTGCCTCTATAGTTAGGATTGCATCACCAAACGTTGTGGAATAATTTAGGTACAGGATGATGCCTAGTTAAAAAAGTTACCTTTTTGGCTCGTTTTATTGCAACTACCTGCCCATTGTCCAGTTGCGCTTTGTACACAGTTCCAAAGCCTCCTTCACCTATCTTCAGCGACGGGGAAAAATGCCGTGTAGCTCTGGAAACTTGACTTAGGTTGAGATGAACAGAACCAAGTCTAGAAAGTTTTGGGGAAGGAGAGAATCTAGAAGGACTAGGTGGCACACGAAGTGGGCTCGCAGGAACTTTTTCATGGACAGAAGGTGCTTGATCTAAGGAAGAAGCAGACTCTGCTGCAGAATTAACAACATCAGACACGAGTTATAGAAGATCAATGGCATTAGAACAAAGGGCTAGGCCAAAAAGGAAATAAAAGAGTATCTATCTTCCTCCTCAACACTCACTTGAAACGTGATCCTTGGAAAGAACATTGTGGGAAGTTGCCTTTCGTCTCTTGTAAATACAAGGGCACAGCACACCACAACACATCGCCACAATTCCTGTTGCAATTATGCCAATGTGCTTTGTGAAAGGAGTATAGTGATCGCTTGCCTTAGCTTCAGTGGATGTTTCGTTCAACTCCTTTTGGAGAAGTTTTCTTGTTTTCTTAAAATGTAAGGTAGCTGGCAAATACAATTAGCAAATTAATAAATATGTTCCTACACATTGATTATCTTCCAAGCTATTAATGACTAAAAGTACGAACAAGATGGTCAAAACTATAGTTTCTAAACAGAATCAGCAATAGTAAAAGTGTTAGCTTTACTCGTATCATACGTTGTATGCGTTACAGAAAACCACATGACTTTGAAGTTTGAACACCAATACTACAAACACACAAAGATATATCACTCAAACATTGAGCACCAAACCCAAAACAAAAACAGACACACTATGAGCACACTGATTACCTGATGCAAGTGGAAATCCACAGAGGCTCCCAAGGTAGTCCTCAGCAGAGATGCAGCCTCTCAAAAGGTGAAAATAGAGTGACTTGCAAAGTGAATCATCGTCTACAACACTCCCATTAATAAGAAGAAGTTTTCCGCCACCAGTATCTGAACAGGCTATACGATCAGCACCACAAACCCTAGACCAAATCCCATTACCAGAGCCTATTATTTGTGGAAATTGAAAAGCCAAAAACAAGAATACTAAGCAGACAATCATTTGCAGTGAAAATGATTTGTTCCACGACCATCTTTGATTATCGAAATATCCTGAAAACATCCCTTATCCCTCCAAAGATGGCAACAAAATACTAACACAACAGAAGAACCACAAAACCAGAGCTGCTCATACCGATGCAGGAAACAGAAGGAAAAAGAAAAGCTGCGAACTTTTCACTGAAAATTACACAGCAATCTAACCCAAAAACAACAATCTTGATAAAAGATTGCTCCCGGAAACTCTAATTCATGTAGAAATATTTTGACCAGGAATTCAAGTGAAGTCTTCAAATTGAGCTCTCCACAAAGTAGGGCCAAAATAAATTAATTGAATTCAATTTCCAGCCGCCGACTCCAAAGAAATGAATTCAAATTCCTTGATTACTTGCTCAATTAAAGTGACATTGATCCGGTAAACCCTACCTGCTAACAGCAGCTAGTATATCAGATCAAAAGCTCCAGACTACTACTGAACACCCACATAATGAAATTGCATAACAACTGGTAGCCAAATCAGTAAAGCAGATGGAATTTAGCTCCCAGTCCAGGGCAAGAAAGAGCAGAAATAGGAGATATGAGGAATGGGTTCGAGAGAGGAAACAGAGAGGAAGGTGGTATGGGGGGATAAGAACTGAAAGGAGGGAGGAGGTGGGAATTTGTTGGAGAAGTGTGGGAAAGTTTTGATCGAATTGGACAAAGTGGGAAGAAGTGATGAGAGCGACAGGCTTTTGGTGTTTGTTTGAAAGAAAGATATTAGATAGAAAATGGAGGAGAACTGAAAAAAAGGAAGGAAAGAGGAAAGACAATGGCTATGACCGGCAGGAATGGTGAGTGGGCAACTGATGTAAGCCTTTAAGCCGCCAGCCTTACTTCACCCATGCATTAATCTAGCCAAATTTTTTTAGGGTCAAATAACTTAGTAGTCCCGAAACTTTGGGGCGTGTTACAAACTCGTTCCGAAACTTCATTTTGTTACAGCCTCATCTCGTAAGTATGGACTCCGTTACAACATGGTACTATTTGCCACATCATCTGGTCCACCTCAGCTAAATAACAATTAAATAATAGATCATGGCCGAGTTGACCTAAACATCTAATCAAACCGGTTAACTTAACCTAGAACCAAAAATCTTGAACCCTAACCAATGTCATCCTAACCTAATCGGAAACTGATCGGAGATTCCAACCAAATATAGGGACTGACCCGCACTGATTCAAAACAATTTAACCAACCCCATCTGACCAAAATTGGTCAGACCCGGACTGATCAGACCACCATCTTCAACCCATGGCCATATGCAGATCCGACAATAATGCCAAATTCCGGCGAGGCTCTATAAAACAATAATGGGAACCAGGGCTCGATTTAAGGCATGGAAAACTTTGCTTACCTCAGACGAATGTTTCCGAGGCCTAAGACTATCGATTCGAGGCTGGAACTAACGGATTCGATCGGAAATCGCCGACCATCGTACTCCGGCTTTGGCTCAGGGAAAGGAACGATTAATTGAGTATTTGAAACCGGGGATGGGACACGAGAATCTGGAAACTAGTTTCTTACTGAAGCTAGCGGGAGGTGAGCTAATGGCCACCGCCCTTGAATCTAAAGGCATGGTTCGAGCTCTCCCTCTCTTGGGTTTACGATGAACGAACAAAAACAAGGGAAAGATTTTTTGGGTTTTCTTTCATTTGGTGAGAACAGAATAGGGAGATGGGGATGATGATTTCAACCATCTGTAACTGGATTAGCTATCACTCCCTTTCCATTCTTCAACTCCAAATCCAATCCACATATGCATCTCTCTTTCTTTCGTTTAATGAAACTCAAAATAAGTAAGATCTGGAACTGATTCTGCTATTGCTGACTTCATTTCTGGGTATATGATAGGAAGAACTAGTCGGCTAGAAAGTATGGGTTGATTCTCTGAGTAAGCATTATTACTCTGTCCCAACTCTAATGGTTGGAGTTGCAAGGGGTGGATTTGGTCAGAATCTTTGGTAAGAAGAGAAGACAGAAGTTGGATGGTTTCAGTTTTCGATTAGGTTAGGATGACATTGGTTAGGGTTCAAGATTTTTGGTTTTAGGTTAAGTTAACCGGTTCGATTAGATAGTTTAGGTCAACTCGGCCAGGGTCTATTATTTAATTGTTATTTAGCTGAGGTGGACCAGATGATGTGGCAAATAGTACCATGTTGTAACGGAGTTCATACTTACGAGACGAGGCTGCAACAAAATGAAGTTTCGGGATGAGTTTGTAACACGCCCCAAAGTTTCGGGACTACTGAGGTATTTGACCCAATTTTTTTATGATGTAGTCACTATTATTTAAAAATCCAAATAAGCCAATTGAGTAATTTGGTTAAACTTTTCATCCAAGTTGACGGAAATACAAATTTGTAGACGTGACAAACATTATCACCTTACATGTTTTTTTTAACATAGATAGCTCCAAAGGAGACAGAAGATAGCAAACACAGATAGTAAGGAAAATCAAGTCCCAACCCAAGAACTCATGTCTACCTCCATGACCCTTGGAAGGTTATTCAGGGTCATACGTGCCACGTAATGGGCGACCCTGTTATCTGAACGGCGAACCGTTTGAAAACGCCAAGAAGGAACTCCGGCCTGCAGCTGAAGAATTTCTTCAATGATCGCCCATTCGAGGTTAGCCCTGATCTGGCCAACCACTATCGAGTATTGACCAATTCTGCATCTTCCTCAAAATCAACCTGCAAAACACCAGCCCACCGACACCAAGTACACGCATCCTGGAGAGCAAGAAGTTCAAGTAAAAAGGGATCAACAATACCTGGATACGTCGCCCCTATCGCACGCAGGACCACCCCAGAGGAATTTTGAAGAACCCAACCAGAAGAACCACCAGTTCCGCTAGGACAACACCATCCACGTTTACCTTCAACCGTAGAGGATGGGGTGGATGCCAAGGGGGTGAGAAGTGATAGAAGAAGGGAGGGAGGGCAGTGAGCCGTAAATGAGGATGTGTTCATGCCACTGACTATGAAATTGTTCGAACAAGTTTTTTTTTCTTTTCAATATCACTCCTTTCGGAGAAGATAACGAAAGCAAGAAGGGAGGAGAGAGGGAAGGGGAAGGGGTGGTGGTGGAGACGGGGTTTAATGGGCGTTATCGTGAGAAAGACTTTTCATTTCATCCCGTAGTTCCGCTTCTTGTTCTAAGCGGAGAGACTTATTATTGCTCCCCCAATTCAGGAAGACAGAAATCGCGTTCCTTGCCATCAGTCTGGCATGGATAAAAAAAATGTTGTGACATTTCATTTCGCACAGCATTATTGAATTCATCATTTTTTATATACCGAAGTGGACGATTCACGTTCGTTTCTTAGGAATGGAGTTTGCAAAACCGCCCATAACCAATAACTGTGTGGTAAATGGTAATTGGTCAAGGGCTTTTCTAGCAATTGCATGCACGAGTAGGTTCTCTTTTCGATTGAAGTGAGATGTCACAATTGTCCGACGCAACCTTAGAAACTGTCGTGTCTCAATTATGATTCCTCTTACGGTTGGATGAAGCTCTTTATTTAAAAACAAATTAATTGAGAAGAAAACGTCAAAATTAATCATTAAGGAGGTTTTGGTGGAAAGGAGAAAATGAATGGTCATTAAGAAATGTAAAATTAATTAATCATTAAGGAGGACAAGAGGTGATTAAGGAGCAAAATTTTGGGGCCTAATTGAACTTGAGATTAAATTGAGTTGAATAGAAAGGAAGGTCTTTCAATGTACAAGAGATAGAAAAGAAACCGAAATGGTTTGAGTAGGGGTGGTTCAACCAGGGTTAGGCAGCCCGAGTAACTCAGAGCTAGCTGGTAAGGGATGAGACCCATTTGAGAGTCAGATCTGATGAGGTGACTAGACGAAGAGAGGGAGAGGGGAGCACCAACTGAAAGGAAAACTAGAAAATTACTCCAGACTGGTGGAAAACGGGGCATTATGGCCACGACAGAGATTACGAGATCCAAAGGTCTCCACCTTAGTAAACAGGGAACAAAAGTCCCAACATATGAATGTTGATACAGCTTTAGTAAAATCAAAGAAATGCATTAGAAACAAAGGATCCGACTCAATGCTTTGAAGAAGATGCAAATCAATCACCGATTTAGGCTCACATAAATTCAATCAGCTGGAGAAATCTTTGATTTGAGGTCGAGGAATTAGCCACCTAAGATAACTCCGGCCAAGATCCAACGGATTAGGTTTCTGTTGTAGGCAGCGGTGTTGATAAGGTGGTTCCGATCTCACTTCGTCTCCATTTGAAGGCTATCTGTCTCAATCAAAAGGCCTTAGAAGAAGCCTTAAATAGTTACCAAACCCCTCTGTTCGAACAAGTTACTAAGTCGGGTTTGAGCAAAATTAAATACCACCCTGTTACGACTCTTCCAAATGCGCCACCAGGCCAAAATCAAAACCGCATGTAGATCTGGTTGGGCAGTTTGAATGTACTTCCAATAAATCGCAATATGAGTATCACCAAATTCTGGGGCTGTAACGAGCACATTCTTAAAAACCGTTTTGTAATCTCACAATGTATCAATAAGTGTTCCACCGTTTCAGTAGCTCCCAGACATACCGGGCATGTCAGATATATATCCTCCAAATCAATTCGTATCTTAATACCATGCAAAGTAGGCAAAATACGGTGGAGAATTTGTCACATAAAGAAGGCAATTTGGGTTGGATTTTCATAGCCCAAATGGATATCCAAACGTTAGGTTCCATGGGGAGAGGTTGGAAGAAAATAAATCCTATCGTGACTGCATTGCCAACTCATAACCAGAGGACGCCGAATAAACCCCAGAAGGCGAGTGGTGCCAGATACGACGCTCTGGTTGCGAACATCGAGGAAGAGGATTAATTGAATTCTCATTATCACCTTACGTGTTGCCACATATATAATATAATTTAAATATAATTTTTTAAAATAAAAAATGAAAGAAAAAATTATGTCGTAGTTGATGTGACATGTGTTTGATCAGTAAAATGAGTGCACGTTAGCTCCGTTAGCATTTTCACTAATAGCGTTAAAATTTTAAAATTCATTGGCTAAATTTGTCATCACTTCCAAAGATTTGGCATAAAAAATGTCATTAAAATACTAGTGGCTAGATTTAACATATTCGTGAAAGGTTTGACTAAATTAATGTATTAGTCCATAAAATCCTGATTCAAAAGAAAATTTAAATACATTCGAAATTCTTAAATTTAGGTTTGATTTTTGATTAATCTAAGAATTTATATTTAAAAGATAATCTGCTCTTTTATTATATAATTTTTATTTTATTTTATTTTAACAAATAGCTCATGTAACTCCCATGAGTCATGGCCTCCAAAGACTAGTGGTGACTAGCCGACGACTCTATGACGACCCTCTGACAACTTTCTGGGGGGTTTTGTAGTTTTGGGGGCAATTTTGGAGAAATATGTAGCCCCAATGTCACTTTCCCAAAATATGTCCAGATAGGGGCAAATGCGGAGCTCAGTGAGCGCCTTGCTCACTAGTGAGCGCCGCGCCAATTGGCCACTAGACTGTTGCAAAGTAGCCGTTAGCCGACCGTTGCCCTTGAAACCGTAGTGAACGGGTTGGCAAGTCCCCTAAACGCTAGCTGCCTATATAAATATACCCCCTCCAACCAAGTTTCCAGCCACACCTTCCCAAACTCCCAAAGTTCATTGACAGCAACAACACCTTCAAGCAATGGCATCTTCGAGTCGTTGTAAGTGAAATGGCCCTCGTTTTTTTATCCAAGTTCTTCCTCATTTCTTATCTTGCACTAATTATTGCTCGCATTCAGTTTCAGATGTTGAAAGGATTATGTTCAAGCTGAAGAGGCAAGAGGAGGAGGATCTGTTCGTTTACGAGGGAGGGCTCGTTGAATGCAAGTGCAGGTTAAGGGCTACCAGATCTATAGCCTACAATCTGAAACGCTATTTCGGTTGTCCTCTCGAGAAGGAGGGTAAGAGTTGTGGGTTTAATGAGAAACTAGAGGTGCGTGAGGTTGTGGATGTGGTGACTAGGGATAAGGATGAGGTTATCGAGAGGCAGAGAACCTCGATTCGGCGTCTCAGAGAACGGGTGAAGGGTCTCGAGTCCCACAACTCAGTGTTGCAGGGTTATATCAATGCCCTAGTTAAGGGGAGTGAGTTTTCTAAACGTGACTAGAATAAAAAGAGTACTGAAGGGGATGAAGTGGTTATTGTTAAATTTATGTTGTTTTGTTGTACTCTTTCGCTATTGGAGGGAGGGTTGGGGTCTCCCTTGGCAATCAATGTATCCCTTTGTTACATTTTGTGAATTGGAAGAACATATGTTTGCTAGCAAATCTTAAATGAACAAGAAGACGAAAAACAAGAAAAGTTCATTAAAACTGGAAAAGTTCATTATAACTGGAAGGGAAATACAACACAATGACATAGAAGCCAATGCAAGGGGAATACAACATAATGACATAGTAATGAAAACGAATTAACCATTCCTGGAGGGGTTGTGATTTCTGTTGCTTTGCTTTGCCCGTGTGCAAGTCCTTCTGTTGTGGCCAGCCTCATTGCAGCTGCAATGAGGCTCAATCTCTTTGATCCAGTCCATCTCGTTGTGTATGCGTGAATGGCGTGACCTACCAAATTTCCTAATCAGTCTCTGCTCGGGAACGAAATGCAACCCTCAATGTGGCTTCCAGTATTTTCTGCCCCCAATTGGGTGGAAACTCCTACCATATATCTGACTCAGAGTCTCGAGCTTTTAATGATCGTTAACGTAGTACAACGGATCTTGACGAGCATGTCGAATGGTTGCCATTGTGAAGTGATCTACCCAGCCAGCCGGGCTGAAGATGCTTATTCCTACGCGTCGCCCGGATCCCCTACACGAGGAAGGACTCTCGGGCCATTCAAGAAACGCCTGGAGCTCCGACACACGGTCAACCGAACCATGTAGAGGTTTGTAAAACCTAAGTACGTGGTCCAATTCAAGTACAAGCCTCCCCGAAGGGCCCAACAAGCAAGAATGAGCGACCAGACCCAGCCGGCCCTAACCGGGGCACCAACACCCGAAGCCAACAAGAAATCAGACCTGCCCAGTAGCTCCGACACTACATCTAAGGACCTAGGAGGTGCTACCCAACCTTGGGATCCCTTAGAAGCTTTCCTGAACGAGTGCCGAAGGAGGAAGGTCGGGCACTGCCCTGAAGAGACCCCAACCGACCCCACCCCGAACGCCCCGACGGCCCCTACACCTGGACTAGACCTTCAAGAGGCCAAAAGGAGGGTGGTAACGATAGGGGAACCTCTAAGGACCTTCCTGGACAACTGGGCAAAGCAAGGAAGGGAAGGCCTGAGTAAGCTTGAAGAAGGCCCGAAGGCAGACTTCCTCCGGGCGCTAGTACCGGCTTCAGAGGGCCCCGATTAACCCCTAGCACCAAGCCAACAAGGGGCTCGAGCCTTGGGAGGTTTGCCACCGGCCCTCAACTCCCTACAAAGCCAAGAGCCAAGACTAGGAGCCGCCACCCTAGGAGCCGAGAGGAAATGGGAAGAAATGAAGAAGCGGGAAAAGGAGGACCGAGCGGGCCGGTCGAGCAGGAACCCCGGATGCCGAGCAGGAACCCCGGATTCCGAGCAGCATCAGCATCAGACCTGCCGGAGCCCGGCACCTGGAGCCCCGTGCATCTCCAAGCCCGAGCACCCGACGCCGCCGCCAATTCCAAGCCCGACATCAAAGTCGGCGCCGGCTTTCCTAAACTGGCCCGCGCGTGAGCATCAAGCCCAACCGAATCCGCCGGTTTAGGGATTTTGCACGTTTTTATTTATTTTATTCCTTTTAAGTGTTGGACTCAGATTTTCCCTTTTAGTTTTCATTTCTTTAGGAACAAGTAAGTCATTTTTAGTATTCTAAATAGGACTCTAGGTTAATATTTTATTATTTTCGAGTTTTATCCTAAGTAGGAAGCCGCGGGGATGTCCCGACTCCTCTAGTATAAATCAGAGGCTTTGGCCTCATTGTAAACACAAACCCTTTTCGAAATCAAATATAAATCAGAACTTTGTTCTTCAATCCTTTAAGTTTTTGCTGCGTGCATAGCTTAGGATCGGTGTTATCAACAGAAGCATTCATCTTCTGTCGTGGAGCCATTCTACCAGACACTACGGGTTCTCGGTTAGTCACGACCGAAGGGTCCTAGTACTTTCCCGCCCCGTCGCCAACTGTTCGATCAAGCAAAGGACCAAGACTAGCGGTGGTTAGGGTCGTCTGCCCACAGTTGCAGCGGTTCACATCACATTGCGTGTGAACATGACATTTTTTCTGTTGGAACTTGCTGCAGGTGCACGACCCGTCGTGGTCGTCGTAATACAGATTCACTGTCTGCGTATTATTACCCCTCCCATTTGTCATATTTGGGGCAGCCTGCACATCGAACAACCCATTCTCATAGTCGTAAGTCCTTACGACATGGGTATAAGAGTTGTCCAATTGTTTCCCCATCTGCTTGATACACAGCTTTGTCCATACTACCCCAGTGATGAGCTGTAAAACAAGATTATCAAATACTACCAAGCTAGAAGCTAAGCAGATCGTATTCCACAGGGTTTCTTCTAATCGTCTACTCAAATATGTTGGCAAATTACTCAAGTTTAAACACTTTGTGCGTGGTGTGACTTCCACGACTTCTAAACTAAGATGCAAGAAAATTAAAATGAAATTAAAAGACAGAATGATTGGTTGGTTAAGACAGACGACAGACAAGCTTAGATTTCAAATCCCTCTTAGATCACCAAGGCAACAACAATCACAAGACCAGCGGTTTTCAATTCTCATTCAATCAATTTCTATACACCACCATAACTCCTGACCCTTAGGTTTAAGACTGGCGAACGTTCGCTCTATCCGATCTAACTACCAAGATTAATTAATCGCCCGGGTACGGACGCCTCTCGCAATGATTAAACTAACTGGTGCAATTACTAATGATTTATGAGTCACTCTTGAAGCGGATTAACCCTAACTGGTTCATACGAAAGGCACACTCCAATGAATAGGTTAACTGGTTGAATTGATGTTTTAAAGAGAGGCGAGCGTTCACTTCTATCCCCAGCTTAACAAGAATCTAAACTAGGTGATCAAGGAAGACAAGTTTATGCGCCAAAGCAAGGAAGTTGTCTGGCGACTAACCCTAACTTGCATAAACCTAATCTAGGCGACCAACCAGAAGAGAAACATAAACAATCAAGAGCAAAACAACCATGCAAAGAGAAACTGATTGAACTTTGAATCTAATTACCGCCGATCCGTGACCGCTTTAAAGCCCTGGGTCACTTAGGGTTCATCTAATCTAAGCTCTACAAGTTTAGCTACTCATGTTCATAACGAAAGAATCAAAGATAGAAACAGAGTTCATCACGCAAAGGAAGAATAGATAGAAACTGTAAAACCTAATTAAGACGACTCTGGCTAAGCTTCGCTCTCCGGTAATCTTCAATCCTAGCTCCGAGTCTTCGAGGTGAAGGGATGGCGTCACGATCACTTCCTGGCTCTTCGAACTCTAAACTCTGCTCCAGAACTCGTGAGAATTATGAAATTATGATATATTATGAGGTATATCTTCTTTTGGGCCGCCGATTAAGTATTTATACTTAACCCTAGAATCGCCGGATTTTGCCTTGAGTTTTCGCCGAAAACTTGCTAAATTTTTGCCAAAAACTTGAGTGTAAACGAAGGCTTCCGTCGGCTGATTCTCCTGTGATTTTTGGACATTAGGGTTCTCGGCGAAAACTTGGACTTTTCGCCGAAAACTTCTCTTTGTGAACTCAGCCGATTTCTTTTTGAGTTTTCACCGAAAACCTGGGGGTTTTTGCCGAAAACTGCAATGTAAATCGGGGCAGGATTTGAATTGACTTGATTGACTCCTTGGATCAATTCTGGTGCAGTTCCTCGAGGTTCCAACGCCTTAGACACGTCCTTGGCTACTATATTTGATGGCAAAAACCTGTGCTAACATGAAAACACTAGAAAACCATGAATAGACCCGAAACGGGCCAAAGTAACACAAATGGCACGAGATAGAGCAGTTGAGTGAATATTCGCTATTCTACCCTAAAAACCATGTCTTAAGCAAGGCAATGTCGCTTAAATGAGGCTGATAATCACGTCAAATCGAGTGTCATCAAAATACCTCACACTTAAGCTTTTGCTTGTCCTCAAGCAAACTGAATAGAAACGCTCACGTTCACAAATGATAAGATTAGTTAAATTGGAGTTCAAGCATGCACAATGAATTATTAGACAGGTAATTCCTAGAACAAGAAACCTACATGTATATTGATCAGCCAAACAATTTGGTCTCACTAAAAACTGCACACGACGAGTAATAACAACCAATTATGCACGAATTTGACCTGACCGACCAGACTCCTCACACAGGAAATATTTAGTACTAGGGGAACTCTCACTCTCTGTGTTTAAGGACGTGTTTATGCTCTCAATCATTTTCTGTTACTGAATTCTGTCATAAGTTTGCAATTCGGCCACATCTCCACCATTGTGACAACACGAGGAACTAGTCAAGAAGGACTTCCCTGCTAGGACTGTAACGAATTCTACACTACAAGGGTTTATAATGAGATGGATGATGAGAATGTATGATGATGGCTTTGGTGCGGTGTAGCTTTCGACTAACTTCCCTCGAATCTAGCCTATGGTTTCCTACCGTCTAAACAGACACGGGTGGAATAGTGAACGCTCGTCCTATGATACCCTCAAGCAACCTAGAACTGAATTTCCTTTACACATTTTTTCTTTTGACTTCGTTCTTCCATATGTAGGGAGAAGAACGTTATTGAACTTTGGAACTTTTCTTCTTTTTCTTACTTTTTTTGAAATTTCTTTTGTTTTTCTTCTTCTTTTTTTTCTTTGTGCCGATTCTTTCTTTTAGTTGCTAGAGGGGTTTACACGTTTGGACATAATAGCTAAGACCACCTGTTTAATGGCTATAGGCAGGTTACCACAAACCGACTTCCGGTAGGCTAATCTAGAACTACAACCACAAGGGATCAACGGGGAGTGAAAGAATGGGGATTGGTTGTAATGTATATCGAACCGAAAGAACAGGCCAAGCTCAAGGGTTTAAACCTAATGGATTTAACGTTAGGTAGGCTATCTGGCTTAGTAGCTGAATCTAGGTGCCCCTATCATTCTAGAACTCGTGTCATCGTGTGGTCTTGAATAGGTCCCATGCAAATTCTAACTCATTCAAGCAAACAGAAAATCACTCAAAAGGAATTGAAATTGCAAGTTACGTGCAATGGATCAAAAGCTCACATTTGGTTTGCTAGTCGGATTCGGTCATTTTCATGCAATCAAGGCTACAAACTACAAGTGTGATTTTCAAAATCTGTTCTGACCAGGCAATTTAGCATCAAAATATACACGTTGGTTCTCAAGTTCTAGGTTAAGCAGTCTAAGCATCATTATGAAAGATTGAACAACAACTTAACATAAAAAATCAAGAACTGAGCCATTCTAATGCTAGAGAGACTAGAAAGGAACCACGAGGCACACAAAAACACAATCAAGGGCAATCAAGTTCATGCAAGGTTCTCTAGCATCCTACCCCACACTTAAATCATTCTGTGTCCTCACAGGACTAAGACTAGAGTTTTTTGATACGAAGAACCTGGAAGGTGATGGTCGGTGTAGGGGACGAGCGGAGTAGCTACTCGGGTTCCTACAATAAAAAGATCAAAAGGAAACCGGGACAAGTGTCCCGGATCCACACAAAATAAAAGTCGAACAAAGACGGTTTAGGGGATTTTTTAACTGATTTTCTTAGATTTTTTGGCGAAAAGAAGTGCAAGTTTTACCCGAAAATTCCAGTTCAAAACGTCTGCCGGTTTTCAAAGCCAGTTTTTGCCGAAAACTCAGCAAGTTTTCGCCGAAAAGTTTATCAAAAATCGATCAGAAAACACAATGGGATTTAAAGGGTAGTTTTCCACCGAAAATTTTGTCCTACACGATTGAAAATATTTTCGCAATCCCGACAAACTTCAGAAAATCAGAAATAATTTGACAAAAATCGAAACAACCTCAAACAACTTGAAACGATGACACACATACTACACACGAAAAATAAGAAATCATGCAAACTGACACTTTTGGCTCCCCCGAACCAACTCTGTAACAACAAGTTCGACACAAATTAAAAACTGACTCCAGCCGTGGGTTGCCTCCCACGAAGTGCTCTTGGTTAACGTCCTTGAGCCGGACGATACCTGGATGGCGATCAAGAAACATCCCAACTCAGGATTTCTCTTAGGCCCGGGTCAGAATTCATGAAATATGGCTTTGGGGATCCTCCGACAAGTGTGAACTTCTTCCCGTGTGCGTGAATTAACTTGGTTCGTTCTTCGGGAAGATGACCAGAATTTTTACAAGGCCTGAATAGTTCGAAGAAGCGTCCTTCAGAGGATCATTCTTCCCTGGTGGCTCGGTAGAAGGCGGTTTAATGACTGGCCCCCAATCCTCCTTTGTATTTTCTGTTCCTTTCTTCTTCGTCTCGCCAGGATCCTTAAGTTTTGGTGATTCATGGGGGAATGCCGTCGGATCTTCCTTCTTTCTTGGCTTTTGTGCCGGCAGCTCATTCTTCAGAGTAGGGACCTGTCCAACACCTGGCAAGAAGATTTCTGCAGAAACTCTAGATTTTTCGTTAGTAACGGAGTTGACCGAAGCCAACTCCACAACTTCAACAGATAAGCAATGCGCCTCTTCTTTGACCGGGACTTGCATACCGTCCTTGAGGCGGAATGTCATAGTGTCCTTGCCGACCCTTAATGTCAACGAGCCATTTGGGACATGATGACACTCGATTTGACGTGATTATCAGCCTCATTTAAGCGACATTTCCTTGCTTAAGACATGGTTTTTAGGGTAGAATAACGAATATTCAATCGATTGCCCTATCTCGTGCCATTTGTGTTACCTTGGCCCGTTTCGGGTCTATTTGATGGTTTTCTAGTGTTTTTATGTTAGCACAGGTTTTTGCCGTCAAATAAAGTAGCCAAGGACGTGTCTAAAGCGTTGGAACCTTGAGGAATTACACCGAAATCGATCCAAGGAGCCAATCAAGTCGAAACAATTCCTGCTCGGTTTACAAAGGAGTTTTCGCTGAAAATACCTCAGCATTTTCGGCGAAAATATCAGTACAAATCGACTGATGCTCATGAACAGAAGTTTTCGGCGAAAACCCTAAGTTTTCGACCGAAAACTATTGGACCAAAATTTACAGAAGAAATCAACCGGCGGGCTCCCCATTTACACCAAGATTTTCGGCGAAAATACCCTAGTATTTTCGGCGAAAATATCAGGCAAAATCCGGCTGAATTAGGGTTAAGTATAAATACTTAACCGGGGGCCCAAAATCATATACTTTTCATACCTTATAATACATCATAATTACCGAAATTCAGAATTCTCTCAAGTTCTGAAGAAGAGAGTTTAGAGTTCGAAGAGCCGGAAAGAGATCGTGACGCCATCCCTTCCATCTCGAAGACTCGGAGCTAGGATTACAGTCGACCGGAAGATCGAAGTTCTGCCGGAGTCGTCTTAATTAGGTTTTTCAGATACTTTTCTGTTCTTCCTTTGTATGATGAACTCTTTCTTTGTCTTTGATTCTTTTGTGATGAATATGTGTAGCTAAACTCTTAGAGCTTAGACTAGATGAACCATAAGTGACCCAGGGCTTTAAAGCGGTCACGGATTGACATGATTAGATTCGAAGTTCAATCAGTTTCTCTTTCATGTTTGATTTGTTCTTCATTGTTCATGTTTCTTGTCTGGATTGATCACCTAGATTAGATTCTTGTTAAGCTAAGGATAGAAGCGAACGCTCGCCTTACTTTAGAACATCAAATTGAACAATTAACCTTATAATTGGAGCGTGCCTTTCGTAGGAACCAGTTAGGGTTAATCCACTGCAAGAGTAACTCATAAATCGTTAGTAATTCCACCAGTTAAGTTAAGTCGTTGCGAGAGGCGACCGTACCCGGGCGACTAATTAATCTTGGTAGCTAGAACGGATAGAGCGAACGTTCGCCGGTCTTAAACCTAAGGGTAAGGAGTTATGGTGGTGTCTTAGAATTGATTGAATGAGAATCGAAATCCGCTGATCCGTTGATTGCCAATGCTCTGGGGAACGAAGGGGGATTCAAAGTCTAAGTTCGTCTGTCATGTCTGTTTTAACCAACCAATTTCCATTCTGTTCTTAGTTTAAATTTTTAATTTCTCTGCATTTCTTAGAATTAGAAGTCGTGGAACTCACACCACGCACGAAGTGTTTAAATCCGAGTAATTTGCCAGCTTATTTGAGTAGTCGATCATAGAAGACCCATGGAATACGATCTACCCTAGCTTTCACAGCTTGGTAGTTATTTGCTAAACCTGCTCTACTGCAGCGTTCACCAAATTGGCGCCGTTGCCGGGGACTTCTTTTGATTGTTTGAAAGAAGAACTGGCAATTTATTCTTCTACTTTCCATCTTTCATTTTCCTCCCACTTCGATTTTACACCCACTTTGATTTTACACTGGTTTTTGTTTGTTTTTGTTATTTGTAGGTTTGTCACAGGTGTATGCATCGCCGCCCTTGGACTCGCTCTCAAACTGACAAGGCTAAGAGTATAGAGAGACCAAGCAGTTCTGCTCCACCTTGACAATCACAGATTCCAAGGAGAAGCAGAATCAATCCACCTCCATCCATCACTCCGATTAAGATCGAGGAACTGAAGGAGAGTTCCTCATCTTCATCTTCACCGTTACCCTCACCTACATCCGTTTTATACACCGAGTCACTTTCACCTCCTCCATCTCCTACCATGACTGATCAACTACCACCACCACCACCACCAGGCGGAAACCCACCACCGCCGCCTGCACAGAAAAGTCTAGCTGATTACAACAAGCCGAGCGCGACTAGCGTTCGATCTGCCATTGCCGTACCGCGCATTGAAGGAGATCCTGACTATGAGATCAAGATTCCATTCTTGACTATGATCTCTAGGGATCTACAGTTCGAAGGCAGGCCCCTAGACAATCCGTGCACTCATCTTGCGGATTTCCTTGATCTCTGCAGCACTTTTAAGAACGGAAACCTCGACAAGAATACTCTTTGTTTGAGAGCTTTCCCGTTCTCTCTTAAAGGCGCTGCTAAGAGGTGGCTTACTGGCAAACCACCTGGATATTACACTAATTGGGATACTCTAGCTCAGGACTTCGTTGAAGAATACTTTCCTCCTGCCAGAACAACAGCCATCAAGGACAGCATTGCCAGGTTCTCCCAGAAAGAAGGAGAAAGCTTATATGATACTTGGAATCGATTCCAAGAACTTTTCTACAACTGCCCTCATCATGGATTCGAGCAGAGGCAGTTAGCTGAAATCTTTGCTCGAGGCCTTCGAGAAGAATCTGCCAAGTGGGTCAATTCCCTAGCTGAAGGGGATTGCACTACGCTCACACCTGAAGCTGCTCTTCTTCACTTCGGAAACTGTGCTTCCAAGTCAAGGAACTGGGAACGACAATCTGAAGGATCAAGGAGCAAGATCAATCTCGAGGCAGCTATCAAGGCAGAAGTAGAGAAGCATTTGAAGAAGTCTACCACAGCAGTCAAACCGCCGGCAGCTTCTGTCTATGTTGCCGATTGCGAATGGTGTGGAGCTTGCGCACATAACGGAGGCCGTTGCCAGAATTTTGGTTAGACAAAAGTCTGGTCTGCCGAAGAAGTAAATTTCATTCAACAAGGCTTCGTTAATAATCAGAATGGTTATGCTGGCTACCGCAACTTCATGCAGTAAGGGAACTATCAAGACAGACCTCCCTACAATGCTGGCGCCAACCATAACCAGAACCAGAATAACCGCCCGGCTGGTCCAGCTCAGGATCAGAAGCCTAACCATCCGCCGGCAGGTGTCTATCAGCCGCCGCATCGCAATCCGGGTAACTATGGAACTGCTCCTGGCAATCGCCAGAATCAATATTTGAATAACACCTATCTAGGGCAGCAGTACCAGAAGGAAAACAACGTCAGTGACCTGGACAAGAAGCTTAGTGATGTGACTCTAATTAGTGCATTTTAAGCTTATGAATGACCTGTGAAATGCCCGTGTTTATTCGTGAAATGACATGACTTATATGCTTTTATTGAAGTTTTGTGCAAAGTGTCATTTTGTTGTCCGGTTGCAACTTTGGAGCCAAATTCGTGGTCTATTGGAGTTGCCTCTGTGCATTTTCAGGTTATGGCATCAAAGTACGGATGACAAGGAGCGCATAGGAGCAAACGGGAGGTCATTTGGAGTCCGGACGAGGGAGATATGAGCATTGCAAGATCGAGCTTTCTGCAGAGTACAGGGGTGCACGCCGTGCAGGGGTGCACGCCGTGCAGGAGTGCACGCCGTGCACTGTCCCCTGCACTATAAATACTCTTGTTTTTGGCCATTTTGGAGAATTCTATCATCTCTCTTGAACCCCAAACACATACCCACGAACCCTCAAACCCTAGAACACGTTTTTGGAGCAATTTGAAGCCATTGGAGCTAGGATTGAAGCCAACAACCCTTGGGAGAAGTGCTTACAAGTGGAGAAGTGAAGATCATCTCAAGGATTCATCCATGGTGTTCTTGGTGACCATTCTTCCTTCTTTTCTCTTTACTCCCTTGGCCATGTGTGGCTGAGTTTCTAGGGTTCATCTTGGATGGATAGATTAGTTGTGCTATGATAGAGGGATGATTGTATAGAACTTGCCATGATTGATCTTGGTTGTATGAGGATGATTCCTAGACTTGTTCTTAATGCCATTTTATGCCATGTTTGCTTGATTTGGTCCATTCAATGTGATTTGATGCATGAGAGTGCTTGGATTTCATAGATTGTAGGTCTAGGGATTGAAGTGAGTGTGTTCTAAGAGATTAGATCATCTTGTTTCAACCATTTTCACTTGATTTCTCTCTTGGGCATTTTATCGAACACTTGGTGTGCATGTGGATTTTCATTCAATTGAGTTTGAAAAGGCTTTTTGGTGAATCTCTTAGTGTTAGGGCATTGATATGAGAGTGTTGTGCCTAGCCTTGTGGTCATAGAGTCTTAAGAGAGTATCTTGTGTCTTGGCATTTCATCAAACACTTAGAATGCATCCTTTTTCACTTAGCTTGAGAGCGAGAGCCTAAGTTGAGTGGTATTAGGATAGGGATTAGGTGCTACGAGAGTGCATTGAGTCTATAGAAGTGAAATGCATGGTCATCCGAATGCAAACTCGATCTTAATTGGCTTGTTTGTTCAATTAGTCATCTTGAGCATGATGAAACTACCCACCAAGAGAACCCCTTTGTCTTTGATTTGAACCACCTTTCTCTCTTGCTTAGTCTTTGTTAGTATTGCATTTCTTTGCCTTTGTTTCTGAATTTCTCAATCAAACCAAACCAATTTCAAATGTCTAGACCGTCTATGAGAAGTGTGAGTATTGGTCTATGAGAGGACCCCGTGGAATACGACCTTGGTAAAATCGCCTTTTATCAAGTTTTTGGCGCCGTTGCCGGGGACTCTCTCATTCCTTTGAAAGCATTTAGTAGTAGACCGATCTATTCACTTCCTTCCAATTTAGTTTTTGCTTCCTTTTACTTGTTGTTTGGTTTTGTTATTCCGCATTGTCGTATTACTTGGGTGTATTTGTTGTGCTTGTTTGTAGGTATCTTGTACTAGTGCATGAGGCGACTCACTCGTCTTCAAGCACGACTTCAAGGTCTTGCGCAAGTGATTGAGCCACCAACCTTCTCTCCCTCTCATTTGGTTCATAGCGCCACACGCAACAACATGTCTCACCATGAAGATGAAGACAACCTTTCGGAGCATTCTCACCATACCAATGATGATGATCACTCACAAAGGGGTGCAAGACGTACCTTGGCGGATTATGCTCGTCCTACTCTTGAAGGGGCAGCCTCTAGCATTGTTCGAAGACCCGTCAATGCTAGGAACTTTGAGCTCAAGCCTAATATGATCCAAATGGTTCAAAATGGAGTGGTGTTCAATGGCATTGATGGTGAATGTCCATCTAGGCATCTCAAGGACTTCTTGGAGATATGTGACACGGTTAAGAATGACCAAGTTCACCCGGATTGTGTGAGACTCCGGCTCTTTCCTTTCTCACTCAAAGGTAGAGCTAAGTCATTGTTGGAGAATCAACCGAGTAGAACATTCACTACATGGGAGGGCCTAGCCGAAGCTTTCCTTGAAGAATTCTTTCCTCCCTATATGACGGATGCAATCTGAGACCGCATCAACCACTTCATACAACACAAGGGAGAGCTCTTCCATGAGACTTGGAATCGGTTCCAAGCCCTTCTTCGGTCTTGTCCTCATCACAACTTCGCCGAATGGAGCTTGGCGGATATCTTTGCTAGGTCCCTTGACTTTGAGAATACAAGGATGATCAACCAAGCCGCCGGAGGTGATCTAAGGGCACTCACTCCCGAGGATGCTCTCGAACTCTTTGCGGAGATGGCCAACAAGACAAGGAATTGGTCTCGACAACAACCTCCAAGCTCTAAATATGGAAGCGACACACACTATGACTCTAGAGCTATAAGTGTTGATGCACCAAAGGATTCATCCACCTATGGGAAGAAGCATAAGTTACCGGGACATCGAGATGAAGATGACCCTATGTTTGCGCTCCTCATGTCTAAGATCGATGCTATGGCATCCCAAGTAAGTAACCTAAGCATGCCTAAGCATCCCTCCAAGGTTCAATCATCTCATGTGGGTAATCCACCGGTTGCTTCTATATATTGTTGTGAAGGTTGTGGGGGTCAAGGCCACGATGTTAGTGCTTGTCCTTCCGCCACTCCTGAACTTGGCCAAGGCGACCTTGAGGAGGTAAGCTTCGCACAAGGTCAAGGTTTCCATGGTAATTTCAGCCCCCAAGGTAACTATCAAGGTAACTATAACCGACCTTGGTACAACAAGTCTAACCAAGGTTACCAAGGCCAAGGGAGTCAAGGTAGTGGTTATAGCAAGGGCTACAACCAAGGAAATCAAGGAGGTTATCAAGGTTATAGGGGTTATCAAGGCAACCAATGGTCTCAAGGAAGTAACCTAAACCAAGGTAGCCAAGGGACTCAAGGAGGACCCCAAGGTCAAGGGAACCAAGGGGGAAATCAATGGAATCAAAGTGGACATCCAAATCGAGGTCCCAAGGTCCTACCCCCCCGGGAATGTACAACCATAGAGGTGATGGACCACCCGGATTCAACAAACCACTTCACAACAAAGAGGGCGGTTCTCCAATATCTCAAGAGGATACCAACGCGGCAATGATTCAACTTATAAAAAATCAACAAGCTTCAATTGCAAATTTGGAGAATCAAATGGGTCATATTGCTAAAACACTCTCGGAGCGACCCTCGGGTACTTTACCCTCCAACACCGAGGTCAACCCCAAGGTTCCCGAGGAGCTTATGATGGTAACTTTGAGGAGTGGTAAGCAAGTACAAGATGCCATACCTAAGGTGGTAAGTGCTCAAGATGATGATTTGGTTATAGTTGAAGATGTTGACTCCGATGATGACACGGATAAGATTGAAGTTAAAGATAGAGGAGCCAAGGCTAAAGAAGCTTCTAAGATGACCAATAAGGTTGGTTCTCAAGAGGCTACGGCGAGTGCTACTCCGGTCTCTCCTCCCGCACCGGTTGTACCTCCGTACAAGCCTAAGCCACCTTATCCTTCTCGCTTGAAGGCGGATTCCATGGAAAAGGACTTCAAAAGGTTTGTTGAGATTCTTGACAAGGTGCAATTTACAATGCCTTTTGGGGAAGCAATTACAAAGATGCCTCAATATGCAAAGTTCATGAAAGAGATCTTCACCAACAAACGCAAGCTTACGGATGTGACTTCGGCAAAGCTCAACGAACAATGCTCCGCCATTCTCTCTAAGAGGCCACCGGAAAAGCTTAAGGATCCAGGTAGCTTTACTATTCCTTGCACTATTGGTGAGCATGCAATAAGTAGAGGTTTAGCCGATTTGGGTGCTAGTATCAATGTTATGCCATATTGCATGTTTAAGAAGCTGGGCCTAGGAAAACTAAAACCAACCCTCATGAATGTTCAATTAGCGGATAAGTCCATGAAATCCCCTCGTGGTATTGTTGAAGATGTGTTGGTTAAGGTCGGTGCTTTTGAATTCCTTGTGGATTTTGTTATTCTAGATGCTATGGGTGGTACCGATGTGCCTTTGATTCTAGGACGACCTTTCTTAGCAACCTCTCGTGCTTTGATTGATGTCTACAGTGGTAAACTTACACTTAGGGTCGATAATGAATGCATGATCTTTGACCGTTCAAATGGCATGGAGTTTACTTTGTCTTATGCTAGTCACCATGATCCTAAGAATCCGCATGAGCTTACTTCGGCTACTAATAGCACTAACCTTGTCCATCATAGTCTTGCGGAGTTGTTTGCTCTTAGTGATGTGCAGGAGAAAAAGGATGAAGTAAAGGAGGCTCCACCTTTCGTGCTTCAAAAGACTCCACCTAAGGCTAAGAAGAAAGGTGTGGAGAAGCCACCCGAGAAGGGCAAGGAAGCCGCACCGATGGGTGAGACTAGCAAGACTAAGAAGCCACCCGATGAGAGAATTCACTCCAAGTGGTTTGGCCCCTTCTCCATTGCTCACACTTCATCATCCGGGAAATCCGAGCTCACACCTCCCGAAGTCGGTAAGGTTCAATTCAAGTTCCGTGTGCCATGCCAAGGTAATGACTTCGATTTCAAAGAGGTAATGAGTTGGGATGGTTTTACTTAGCTGGTCCGTGTGCTTCGTCGAGCTTAAGACGTTAACCAAGCGCTTCTCGGGAGGCAACCCGAGTGTTTTTCATGTCTTTTCTTCTTGATTTGATTGCATGATTGTGTGTTTTTGTGGTATTCAAGGTCCTTGAGTTGTTGTGGTGTCCTTTGTGGTCTCGTAGGTGTTGAAATTCTGAAGTTCGGGGTCCGTTTTGGGTTGATTTGACGGTGTTTTGGTCGTTTTTTCGTCGAGGTGAAAATTTGTTTTTAAGCTGAGGGGTGCACGCCGTGCATGATGCACGCCGTGCACGTGCACGGTTTGGTGCACGTGCTGTCCAGGAGGTTTCGAAAAAATTTTCACCTCCAGGGTGCACGCCGTGCACCCTTGCACGCCGTGCACCTGATCTTTCCCTTTGCAATTTTTTCGGTTTGGTCAGTGGTTGAGTCATTTGATTCTTGATTTCTCGGTTTGGGTTTTGGTTCACTGACTCTCCCGATCGGCCCGACCGCCCACCCAGCCAACCGAACCAAATGACCCACCCGACCCCCCCTATCCCCTTCCCTCCTCACCCCCGACCCCGACCCCGACCCCTCTCACTCTCTCTTGCACACAGCCGCCGCCGCCACCACCCACATCAACTACCCCGACCGAGCCCCAGCCGAACTCCCGTCCGCCAGTCGTCGCCACTCCGATCAGCCGCCCAACCATCTGCCCGCCGCCGACTCCAATCGATCGACCCCGACCCCAACTCCCACCGTCGCCATTAACCCAGCCAGCTCCGGCCGCCCACCTGCCCAGCCCCACCCGACCGCGCAACCCAGCCGACGCCGCCGCCGCCACCAACTCCTGCCCGCCCACTCACCCGACCCCCAGCTCCAGCCGCCCATCTGCCCAGCCCTGCTCGCCACCAACTCCTGCCCGCCGGCTCCCTTCTCCCACTCCAGCCGCCACTCAATTCCGCCATCTTTCCATTTCGCCCTGCCCCTATCTCAGGTTTCTTTTGGCTTGTATTTTCTGATTTGGTTGCTTGAGTTAGTTGGCAGTTGGTAGTGTGGTTTGATTGAATGTTGATATTGTTGGCTTGCTTTGATTTGTGGAGTTGGGCATTGATTTTGATTGTTAGGATTTTGATGTGAGGGGTGTGCTTTGGTTGCTTCGTTTAGGGTGTGGGATTTGCTTGGTTTCATGTGAGCAGGTTTGGGGTTATGGCGTTGCTTGTGTCCATTGTTGAGCCGATTTTGGCTTTGTGAGATTGATTGATTGTTCTTGATTGGTGGCTGATTTGATTGTTCTTGATTGGTGGCTGATTTGATTATTCTTGATTGGTGGATGGTTGCTAAGGATTAGTGGTGGCTTGATGGGGGCAGAATGTTGTTTTATCGTGATTTATTTGAATGGTGGAGTTAGGTGTGGTTGTTAGTGTTTGACTTGTGATCCTACTCCGTGCCTATCTTTGTGATGTGTCTTTTGTTTCTACAGGTTCTGAATTCAGGGGCTGAATTCCATTCTTTATGTGAGGAGGGGTGTGGTTTATCACCACTCATTGGTTTAATTTTTATGTATTCCTCCTTACATTGTGTGGACTTAGGCTTATATGTTCTTGATTCGTGTTTTTGATCCATTATGCATGCCTTTTGCTTAGCTGTGGATCTCTGTGATTTGATTTTTACTAGCATAGGTTGTTGCACTTGAACTTGATGATTTTGAATTGTGCTCAATGTTTTGATCATGTGTTATGATTAGGCGCCTCGATAGGATTTGTGTTAGGAGTGTGCCCTTCTTGTTGATTCTTTGTTTGCACTTCTTTTGCAGGATGCCTCCTCAGGATAAAGCAGCTTCTTCATCCTCCGCCCCCAAGCGATCCAAGGCACCAGCTTCCAAGAAGCGGAAGGGACAGACTGGGGAGTCTTCTGCTCCTCCACCACGGTCGCCTTCGCCGCCTCCAGCTCCTCGTGGCGTCGACCCTCCTGAGTCAGTGGTTCAGAGGATCTTCGACTTCGACCCCAGAGATCGGGCTTACAGTCGTTATCAGGTTATGGCGAGATGGCCCGTGGCGAGGCAGGGTGGATTTGATTTTGAGGGGTTGCAGAGTCATGATGGTTGGTTGGATGCTTTGAAGACTTTGGCTGATGGAGCCGGTATTTGGCCGCTCTTGGAGGTTGACGAGAGGGCGTATGAGTGGCCTGGACACCCACGACCACCACCCCACTGAGAGCCACAGGATCACTCACCACTTCTCAGGACTTTGGATTTTTCCTTTCTTTTATTTCTGTTTATGACTGCATGTTTTGTTGTGTTTGACTTATGATTTTCTCTTTTCATTTCTGGCTTTGAACTTGTCATGTTGTTGGATCACACATCTCATCCGTACTCTCATCTTGTCGACTATGGGTTGTGTTTGAGTGGTGTGCCCTCCCTTGTTTTCTACAGGTACCCCTGATTCAGGTCCTCGTCCTGAACAGGTTACTTGACCCGGGATTCCATCTCCGGCTTCTCTTCTTCACCGTGCGGTATATTCGTTCCACCTTATCCTCTCTCTCTCTTGATCATTGAGGACAATGCTCATGTTAGTCGTAGGGGAGTTTGAGGTTTGGTGTGATTATTTGTCGGTAGAAGTCTTAAGCTATGTTTTGATGTGTTGCATGATCTTAATTGAATGTCGAGTTCCTCTATTGTAGAATCGTTCGGTTCTTGACTTTTGGGGTTTAATTGACTTCAAGTTTTCACAATGACGTTTAGACTGTCCTACTTAGAACCTATAACCAGCATGTTAGCACTAATATCAAATGAGTCTGGGCCAGAACTGAGATTTTATCACTCTTGTATGTTGGTTGACTGGTTTGATACGTGTTTTTGTACCGCTCGATAACACCGGTCTAAGATGATGAAGGCAATCAGAATTTTCACCCCTTTTCCATGTCTTTCTTTACCCTTTTTGATCCTTCGTGATTGTGGCTTGAGATTAGACGGAATCCAATTCGAAATCTTGTGTGGAAGTTGTAAAGGGCTAAGGATCAAGTGGCTAAATTGAAAAAAAAAAATGCTCAAAAGAAAAGCTAGGCAAGCTCGGCACCTAAGTGAAGTGTCGGGTTGAGCACTAAGCAAAAGGGCAAAGACTGTGAGCTAGGCAGGTTCAACGCCTAAGTGAAGTGTTGAATCGAGCACTAGTATGCAGTAAAAAAAAAAAAAAAAAAAGAAAGAAAAAGAGTTCTCAAATGTAGCCCTTGATCCTAGCCAGAGTTTGTAAAGTGCGGATCTAGAAGCGGATGAAGTCGAGTCGATAGCCACATCATAATCACTCGCCACTCACGATCCATGTTCCGATTTCAAGTCCTTTTGATTAGAGTTGGTGTTGTCGTGGTCGGTTTTGCTGTGTCCCAATCAACCACTACTTGAAGTGTGCAGAAATTAGTGAGGTTTAGACTTGTTTGGTTGATGTTCTTGCATGTGTAGGTTTAGTTTGTTCGTGGAACAGTTTAAGCTAAATTGTGATTGCTTGAATCTCAATGGACCGAACTTGTCATTTGTGAACTTGGATGTTTTCTAATTCATTTGCTTGAGGACAAGCAAAGCTTAGTCGTAGGGGAATTTGATGTGACTCTAATTAGTGCATTTTAAGCTTATGAATGACCTATGAAATGCCCGTGTTTATTCGTGAAATGACATGACTTATATGCTTTTATTGAAGTTTTGTGCAAAGTGTCATTTTGTTGTCCGGTTGCCACTTTGGAGCCAAATTCGTGGTCTATTGGAGTTGCCTCTGTGCATTTTCAGGTTATGGCATCAAAGTACGGATGACAAGGAGCGCATAGGAGCAAACGGGAGGTCATTTGGAGTCCGGACGAGGGAGATATGAGCATTGCAAGATCGAGCTTTCTGCAGAGTGCAGGGGTGCACGCCGTGCAGGGGTGCACGCCGTGCAGGAGTGCACGCCGTGCACTGTCCCCTGCACTATAAATACTCTTGTTTTTGGCCATTTTGGAGAATTCTATCAGCTCTCTTGAACCCCAAACACATACCCACGAACCCTCAAACCCTAGAACACGTTTTTGGAGCAATTTGAAGCCATTGGAGCTAGGATTGAAGCCAACAACCCTTGGGAGAAGTGCTTACAAGTGGAGAAGTGAAGATCATCTCAAGGATTCATCCATGGTGTTCTTGGTGACCATTCTTCCTTCTTTTCTCTTTACTCCCTTGGCCATGTGTGGCTGAGTTTCTAGGGTTCATCTTGGATGGGTAGATTAGTTGTGCTATGATAGAGGGATGATTGTATAGAACTTGCCATGATTGATCTTGGTTGTATGAGGATGATTCCTAGACTTGTTCTTAATGCCATTTTATGCCATGTTTGCTTGATTTGGTCCATTCAATGTGATTTGATGCATGAGAGTGCTTGGATTTCATAGATTGTAGGTCTAGGGATTGAAGTGAGTGTGTTCTAAGAGATTAGATCATCTTGTTTCAACCATTTTCACTTGATTTCTCTCTTGGGCATTTTATCGAACACTTGGTGTGCATGTGGATTTTCATTCAATTGAGTTTGAAAAGGCTTTTTGGTGAATCTCTTAGTGTTAGGGCATTGATATGAGAGTGTTGTGCCTAGCCTTGTGGTCATAGAGTCTTAAGAGAGTATCTTGTGTCTTGGCATTTCATCAAACACTTAGAATGCATCTTTTTTCACTTAGCTTGAGAGCGAGAGCCTAAGTTGAGTGGTATTAGGATAGGGATTAGGTGCTACGAGAGTGCATTGAGTCTATAGAAGTGAAATGCATGGTCATCCGAATGCAACCTCGATCTTAATTGGCTTGTTTGTTCAATTAGTCATCTTGAGCATGATGAAACTACCCACCAAGAGAACCCCTTTGTCTTTGATTTGAACCACCTTTCTCTCTTGCTTAGTCTTTGTTAGTATTGCATTTCTTTGCCTTTGTTTCTGAATTTCTCAATCAAACCAAACCAATTTCAAATGTCTAGACCGTCTATGAGAAGTGTGAGTATTGGTCTATGAGAGGACCCCGTGGAATACGACCTTGGTAAAATCGCTTTTATCACTTAGCCAGATCATCACCAGACTCGATGATCATGACAGTCAGTTTAAAGCTCAAGCTCTTCTCAATCAAGAACAGATAGCAGCCGGTCAAAGAATTGAGCAAGCTGTGAACAACATCTCGAGCATGCTAGCATCTGGTCGACCATTTGGCCAACTTCCGAGCCAGACAGAGCCGAATCCGAGAAAGGAGCAAGCCAAGATGATAACTGTTAAAAAATTTACTAGTTTATCTGCTGATGCTTGTTCTGTTTTACGCAGGATCGCTGAATCTCCAGAGAAGAAGGAAGCACTACAAGTGGCGCCTAAGGAGGAAGATCCTCCTCTTGCACCGTACGTCGTGAAGCCTCCTTTTCCAAGAGCATTGCTGCCGAATGCAAGGATCGAGACTGGCATGAAGGGGAATAAAGAAGGATATCCTGATGCTCGTAGCAAGAAACCTTCCTCTCCATATCCAGCTAAGTGCTCTGATCCTGGTTCTTTTACTCTACCTCTTATCATTAATGATGTTGAGATAGAACGTTGTTTGGTTGATCTTGGCGCGTCTGTCAATGTTATGCCTATGAGTCTATATGAAAAATTGAACCTAGGAGAACTTGAACCGCCTAGTATGCAACTTATCTTTGCTGATAGATCACTTAATGTGGTCCTAGGGGAGAAATCAAAGACGTTGTTACTAAATGTGGTCCTTTCACGTTCTTAGCTGACTTTGTTATCATTGACACTAGTAAGGATGATTCTACCATTCTCATAGGACGACCTTTCATGGCTATTACTGGAATGCAAATTAACGTTCCAAATGGTTCTTTAACTTTGAGAGTTGGTAAAGAAACTGTCACGTTCCGCCTTAAAGACGGAATGAAATATAATCCTAAGAATGAAGAATTTCATTGTTTAGCTGTTGAAACTGTGGAGTTGACTCCGGTCAACTCCGTTACTGATATCTCTTCTAGTGTGCCTAGATCAATTGCTGTTGCAGGTGCTGGACAGATTACCACGCAGAAACTGAAATCTGTTCTTCAGACGCCACATAAGAAGGAACTGAAAGCCTCTTCTAAGCCACCAAGCACAAAACCTAGCAGACCTCGGGGAAAGAATAAGAAGACGAAGACTCACATGGTCTGGAGACCAGTTGTGCCGCCACCTTCTACCGAGCCAGCTGCACCACCAATTTGTTCCAAGCTACCGGCGCCGGAACAAGTATGGAAGGAGAAGCCAAAAGCATCTCCTACGGAAATACTGACGATCACCGATCCTGGTGGTATCAAGCCGGAGGTTAAAGAGAAGAAGGAGCCGATCGTTCTCATTCCGTCCACTGTCTTCCTTGTGGAAGATGATCCCTTGACAGAACTGTTCGGACCATTCACGATCACTGACCACCTTCCCGACGGACGTACCAAGCTCTTACACGCGAACGGGAAGAAATTCATGCTCACCGGAGAAGCCCCGAAGATCTACTTTATGAACTCCGATGCTAGCATTAAGGAGAATCTGAGTTGGGATGTCTCCTAATACCGTCCAGGTATCGTCCAACTCAAGGACGTTGATAAAAGATCGCTTCGTGGGAGGCAACCCACGCCTGGAGTCCGTTTTTGATTTGTGTCAACCTTAGTGTTTTAGAGTCGGTTCGGGGGAGCCAAAAGTGTCAGTTTGTTTGTTTTCATATTTTTCATGTGTAGTCTGTGTGTCATAGTGTCAGTTGCAAGTCATTTGAGGTCTTTCCGATTTTTGTGGATTTAACTGTGATTTTCTGAAGTCTACCGGGATTGCGAAAATATTTTCAATCGTAGAGTTCAATATTTTCGGCGAAAATTCTTTTTGAAATCCCACTGAGTTTTCCAGATGTCTCTGTTTCACATTTTGGGCGAAAATGTATTAATGTTTTCGGCGAAAATTCTTTTGAAAATCGGCAGTACTTTTTAACTAACATTTTCGGTGAAAACTTGCACTTATTTTCGCCGAAAATGTCTTTGAAAATCAACCAACTATTCACTTTAAAATCCGGATTCACCCCCTCTCTCTCCTCACCTTCCATTGCCGCCGCCGACCGTTGCCGACCGCCGCCGCCGTCGCCGCCTCCCCCGCCGCCGTCACCACCGCCGCCACCGCCGCTGCTCCCTTCCCCTCCCATTTCCGATCAATCCACGCCCTAGAACAGCCGAATCGGAGCTCTACAGCTCTAGTTCACCCAAACCATAAAATTTTTGATCTTTCACCGATTTCTCCCAATCCGTTCATTTTTAGCATCCATGGCTTCAAAGTAAGTTGTAGAACTTTTCATTGCGAATCTTTTGACATGTTGATTGCTGAATTTCGTTGGGGTTGACTTTCGGTTGACTTTTTGGTTTGCCACGATTTGCGTGCCGATTGATTTCGTGTGAACTAGGTTAGCTGAACTTGTTGAACTTTTCTAGCATGCTTAGGGAGTATCGTGCTTAATTGTTATATCGTTTGATCATGTGTTGCTATGCCTAAGTCCTATTCCTTGTGAGGTTGACTTTTGAGAAATGTCGGTTTGACCATGAACTGTTTTTGATCATTTGGCTGCCTTATGTGTTCATTCTCGTTCCGATTATTGTGTTTGCCATCTGAGATCATATTATACCGTCATCCTCCGATTTGTGATAGTCTTGCCATGATTAGGGTTCAATGTTCTATTGTGTTGACTTTTTGAATGTCGGTTTGACTTCTGAACTCTGATTGTGATAATTCCATTCTGGCTGTTCCTAAGCACGTATTTTATTGTTCGTAATTACCGGTTAAATCTGCTTTGCTTACCCCCACTCGGTTTTCCTCATTTCTTTGTGAAATTGAGTTTTTCGACTAAGTGTGGGGTAGGGTTTTAGTTTGACTAATCTGGTTTGTTTTTCTTGTTTAGGAACACCAGTTATGAGCGCAGGACCAAGCAGAGACTTGACGCCGCTTCGAGCTCCAGAGCCCCCGCTCCCGTCACACCCGCCATCCAGGGCCCTCCACCAGCATTCCCTGGCCGTGCTGGGCACCATCGCACTGTTGCTCGTCTACCCGACTACTATTTTCAGTGCTACCAGAAGCTCGAGCACATTCCGGGAGTTAATGTTCGACCACTCTCCATGGATTCCCTCTTCGATCACGATGAGGACTACCACCGGAACGTGCACGACGCCCTGGCACAGGCCGGCCTCCTAGAGCTGACCACCATCGCTTCTGATATGACCCGGCTCCACCGCCCCGGACCACAAAGGTACACTTACACCCCACCAAGGTACTCCGTAGAAGGCAGAACTCCAGGGCCATACAAAAAGCGCCTAGAACGGGCTGGCTACTTACGAGCTCTCAAGCCTAGAAATGAACTAAAGAACAAGCTCAGGACTGCCCCGACGGAAAGGAAGGCACCCCGAGATGGAAAGGAGTTCCAGGCCATGTTACTGGCCAAGAACCTAAGTCCTAGGCCGAGCACTGAGTCTCAGCCTTTCCCTAACCTCTCTTCCATGATCCCTCAAGTCAGGCACACGCCAAAAGCCATCTGGAGAGAATTCTGGCGTACAGAAGACAAGAGGATTCGAGAATATGTGGCCAAGACAGGTTGGCTTCTGAAGGACACTACCCCGGCCCCGGCTGGTACGGACAACCAGCCCTTGCCTCGGACAACCCTGCTCAGCACTCAGAATCTGGCGGACAAGTTGATGCCAGTAGATTTAGGAGGCCAAAAGACTTGGGAGAAACCTCACTTGTCCGAGGAAATGTCAAGCAGAAGGCCAGAACAGCCCGACATCACCAAAGCCCTAGCACCGGGTCCGGAGCGAATGATGCTGAGCCGGTCATCCGAGCCGAAGGACGTCACCCGACAGCCCGGTCACCCAGAACTCGCAGTAATTACAGAAATGCCACCGCGCGGGTTCCAGGCACTTTTCCTAGCCGCGTCCGGATCCCTGCCCGCGCCCGGAGGTTTCCCAATCCCACCCGGACAAGGAAAGCCGGATTTGCCCTAATCCGCCCGGATTAGGGTTTTGCTCGATTTTGCCGGTTTAGGAGTTTTAATTTCGGACAACTTTATTTATTTTAATAGTTTCCTCGGCCTATCTTCTAGGATTATTTTAGTCTTTCCTTATTAGAGTTGGAACCGGCTTTTGCCACCCTTGAGCTATAAATAGAGGCTTCGGCCGCCAATGTAAGACAGATTATTGATTATTGAAATTTCAGAACTAAGTTCTTTTCTCCTTCAAGTCTTTGCTCGTTGTTGCTTAGCTTAAGGTTTGGTTTATCATCAAAGGCTATCATCCTTTGTTTGTGGCACCAATTCGACCGAATACCTTGGGGTTCCTAAGTCAATAATTAGTGGATTTCAAGGATTCTCCGCGGTTTCTTAGGTTCTCGTGGGGCTGATAATATAGTATTGGGTGTTGAGTCGATCCCTTCCTGGAGAAGGCGGTTCGCATCAGCTTCCGACTTCCCAGACGTCGCTCTCCAGGAGTTCTGGGCCACTTTTGATCTGGACGAGCACAAGAGGAGGCAGAGCAAGAAGGTCGTTTCCTTCTATCTGGGCGGGGTGTACAGGAACCTCACCTATGATGAGTTTACAGCTCATCTAGGCATCCCCTACGAGCATTACCACGGTCACCACCTCGGCTGGGCGGACGACGAGGACGACGAAGAGGCATACCACGCACTCTAGAGCCACATGACTGGAGTGCCCGGCGATCGTCTCTCGGACCATAATTCAGTTAAGTCTCTCTCTCACCCTCTCTATAAATACATTCATATGGTTTGGCGTAGATCGCTATTATATGCTCCAGAGAAGGACCGCCACCATATCAGCAAGGAGGAACTTCTGCTCCTTCGCGCCATCCGAGAGAGTTACCCTCTTCACCCCGGATGGGTGCTTGCTCGCATCTTCCGTCAGAAGACCAAGAGGAGGACGCCACCTCGCTCACTCCTGGGAGGCAACTTCATCGGCCAGCTCATCCTCTCCTTCGGCCTTAGCCACGAATATGGCCTGAACATCCCACGCCGCAGAGTACGCACCGTTGTAGGAGATTTGTCCGTCGAGTATGACCTTGAGCTGGACCTCAGTCCCCTGGTAGCAGCAGATCCTCCCCTTCAGTACGAGGATGAGTCGGAGGAAGAAGATGATTCTGAGGAGTCCCAGCCTCAGTACGAGCCAGAGTTTCATGACCATACTCCCTCGCCACACCATCAGGCAGGGTATGCACACCAGTCGCCGCCGACCATCCCAGATCCATATCAGGCGCCTCACCCGCAGCACCACCCGCACCCCGTGGATGTTGGAGAGCTGTATGAACGACTGCAGGAGTGGCGCATCACCGACAATGCCACTCAAGAGGCGAGATGGACTATTATGCAGCAGCATATGCACCGCGCTGATAGGCGGTATGAGGCACAGCTGGAGTGGCAACGTCAGCTCGGTGATTTCCTCCACTTTCCACCTCCCGGCGCGCCTGCCAGCAGTGATCGGGTTGTATTCCTTTTCTAGTCCTTTCTTTTTATTTATTCTTTTCGATTTCGATCCAACTTTTTTCTGTGTGGATCCGGGGCACTTGTCCCGGTTTCCTTTTTATGTTTCATTTGTTTTTGTTTTGTAGGCAGTTGGGAGATTCCCTTTGCTTTGCTTTGGTAGATTCCCTCCGCTCCGAGGACCCGTGCTCATCCCCTACGCCAACCATCTTGGTCCAGGTTCTTCTACTTCACTCTGAACTCTAGAATTAGTCCTGTGAGGACACGGTCCGATTTAAGTGTGGGGTAGGATGCTAGAGAACCTTGCATGAACTTGATTGCCCTTGATTGTGTTTTCTGTGTGCCTTGTGATTCCATTCCAGTCTCTCTAGCATTAGAATGGCTCAGTTCTTGATTTTTGATGTTAAGTTGTTGTTCAAACTTTCATAATGATGCTTAGACGGCTTAACCTAGAACTTGAGAACCAACTTGTATACTTTGATGCTAAATTGCCTGGTCAGAACAGAATTTTAAAATCACACTTGTAGTTTGTAGCCTTGATTGCATGAAAATGACCGAATCCGACTAGCAAACCAACTGTGAGTTAGAATTTGCATGAGACCTACTCGAGACCACACGATGACACGAGTTCTAGAATGATAGGGGCACCTAGATTCAGCTACTAAGCCAGATAGCCTACCAAACGATAAAATCCATTAGGTTTAAACCCTTGAGCTTGGCCTGTTCTTTCGGTTCGATATACATTACAGCCATTTCCCATTATTTCATTCCCCGTTGATCCCCTGTGGTTGTAGTTCTAGATTGACCTAGCGGAAGTCGGTTTGTGGTAACCTGCCTATAGCCATTAAACAGGTGGTCTTAGCTATTATGTCCAGACGTGTAAACCCCTCTAGCAACTAAAAGAAAGAATCGGCACAAAAGAAAAAAAAATAGAAAAAAAGAAGAAAAGAAGCAAGTTTCAAAAAAAATGAAAAGAAGAAAAATCAGAAAAGTCAAAAAGGTTTAAAGTTTTTAGTTCAATAAAACGTTCTTCTCCCTACAAATGGAAGAACGAAGTCAAAAGAAAAGTCAGAAAAAATTGTGTAAAGAAAAATAATAAGTGCTAGGTTGCTTGAGGGTATCATAGGACGAGCGTTCATTATTCCACCCGTGTCTGGTTAGACGGTAGGGAGCCACAGATTAGATTCGAGGGAAGTTAGTCGAAAGCTACACCGCACAAAGCCATCATCATACATTCCCATCATCCATCTCATTATATACCCAAGTAGTGTAGAATTCGTTATAGTCCTAGCAGGGAAGTCCTTCTTAACTGGTTACTCGTGTTGTCACAGTGGTGGAGATGTGGTTGAATTGCAAACTTATGACAGAATTCAGTAAAAGAAAATGATTGAGAGCAGAAACACGTTCTTAAACACAGAGAGTGAGAGTTCCCATTATACTAAATATATCCTGTGTGAGGAGTCTGGTCGGTCAGGTCAAATTCGTGCATAATTGGTTGCTACTACTTGTCGTGTGCAGTTTATTAGTGAGACCAGGTAGTTTGGCTGATCTGTATGCATGTTAGGTTTCTTGTTCTAGGATCTATCTGTCTAATAATTCATTGTGTTTGATTGAACTCCAATTTAATCGATCTTATCATTTGTGAACATGAGCGTTTCTATTCAGTTTGCTTGAGGACAAGCAAAAGCTTAAGTGTGGGGTATTTTGATGACACTCGATTTGACGTGATTATCAGCCTCATTTAAGCGACATTTCCTTGCTTAAGACATGGTTTTTAGGGTAAAATAACGAATATTCAATCGATTGCCCTATCTCGTGCCATTTGTGTTACCTTGGCCCGTTTCGGTCTATTTGATGGTTTTCTAGTGTTTCTATGTTAGCACAGGTTTTTGCCGTCAAATAAAGTAGCCAAGGACGTGTCTAAAGCGTTGGAACCTCGAGGAATTGCACCGGAATCGATCCAAAGAGCCAATCAAGTCGAAAAATTCCTGCCCGGTTTACAAAGGAGTTTTCGCCAAAAATACCTCAGCATTTTTGGCGAAAATATCAATACAAATCGACTGATGCTCATGAACAAAAGTTTTCGGCGAAAACCCTAAGTTTTCGACCGAAAACTATTGGACCGAAATTTATAGAAGAAATCAACCGGCGGGCTCTCCATTTACACCAAGATTTTCGGCGAAAATACCCTAGTATTTTCGGCGAAAATATCAGGCAAAATCCGGCTGAATTAGGGTTAAGTATAAATACTTAACCGGCGGCCCAAAATCATATACTTTTCATACCTCATAATACATCATAATTACCGAACTTCGAATTCTCTCAAGTTCTGAAGCAGAGAGTTTAGAGTTCGAAGAGCCGGAAAGAGATCGTGACGCCATCCCTTCCATCCCGAAGACTCGGAGCTAGGATTACAGTCGACCGGAAGATCGAAGTTCTGCCGGAGTCGTCTTAATTAGGTTTTTCAGATACTTTTCTGTTCTTCCTTTGTATGATGAACTCTTTCTTTGTCTTTGATTCTTTTGTGATGAATATGTGTAGATAAACTCTTAGAGCTTAGACTAGATGAACCCTAAGTGACCCAAGGCTTTAAAGCGGTCACGGATCGGCGGTGATTAGATTCGAAGTTCAATCAGTTTCTCTTTCATGTTTGATTTGTTCTTCATTGTTCATGTTTCTTGTCTGGATTGATCACCTAGATTAGATTCTTGTTAAGCTAAGGATAGAAGCGAACGCTCGCCTTACTTTAGAACATCAAATTGAACAATTAACCTTATAATTGGAGCGTGCCTTTCGTAGGAACCAGTTAGGGTTAATCCACTGCAAGAGTAACTCATAAATCGTTAGTAATTCCACTAGTTAAGTTAAGTCGTTGCGAGAGGCGACCGTACCCGGGCGACTAATTAATCTTGGTAGCTAGAACGGATAGAGTGAACGTTCGCCGGTCTTAAACCTAAGGGTAAGGAATTATGGTGGTGTCTTAGAATTGATTGAATGAGAATCGAAATCCGCTGATCTGTTGATTGCCAATGCTCTGGGGAACGAAGGGGGATTCAAAGTCTAAGTTCGTCTTTCATCTCTGTTTTAACCAACCAATTTCCATTCTGTTCTTAGTTTAAATTTTTAATTTCTCTGCATTTCTTAGAATTAGAAGTCGTGGAACTCACACCACGCACGAAGTGTTTAAATTCAAGTAATTTGCCAGCTTATTTGAGTAGTCGATCATAGAAGACCCGTGGAATACGATCTACCCTAGCTTTCACAGCTTGGTAGTTATTTGCTAAACCTGCTCTACTGCAGCGTTCACCAAACATTAATGGTAATGCCGACTGTTGCCATGAACGGTCGGCCTAGGAGAAGAGTGACATCTTCCTCTCGAGTATCCATGACAACAAAATCAACCAGAATAGTAAAAGGACCACAACTGACAACCACGTCTTCTATTAATCCCCTAGGAATCTGTCGACAAACACTAAATGCATGCTAATTGGTTTCAGCTCTCCTAGGTTCAATTTCTCATACAGGAAACTAGGCATGACATTAATGGAAGAACCTAGATCAATTAGACTACGATCAATTTTCACATCATTAATAGTGCAAGGCAAGGTAAAAGCACCGGGATCTCGACACTTAGCTGGGGGAGGTATGGGTGTCGTCTGGCTCTGGATAGCGGGCCATGCTTCCTTGAGGGAGATGGAAGACAACTCTTCCTTCTTCTTGTTCTTCGCAAGATCCTTTGCGATTTTGTCAGCCTCCGGTATCACATGGATAACATCAGTAACTGGTATCTTCATATTCGTGTTCTTCAGGTATCCATACCACTTTCTGTACCGGGTATCATGATCTTTCTCCATTGATTGTGCAGCCTTAGGAAACAGAATTCGAGGCAGATATGATGGAGGAGGTGAGCAGGAGATGTCTTTGTCAGGGGAGGCGGGGCAGTCACCTCCTCCTCGATCTCTGGCTTGTCAATGGCTATAGCATCAGGAGCCAAGACCGTGTCGGAAACTGTAGGACCGACTAATTGCTTGCCATTCTTGTGGAGATGGCCTTGATGTGCTCCTTCCTAATGGTAGAGTCGTCTTGAATAGATGATTGATTAAGGAGGGGGCTACTAGTTAGCAAGCTAAACATGTTATTCACCATGCTCTCCACTCGTTGACCTCGAGCTTCATGTTCAATGAACTAGGATCGAAAACTGCTGATCTGTTGATTGCCTATGCCTTGGTGATCTAAGGGAGATTTGAAATCTAAGTTTGTCTGTCTTCTGTCTTAGTCATTCAATCAATCGTTATTCGCGTTAATTTCATTTCAATCAATCTTTGCATTTTTAGTATAGAAGTCGTGGAACTCACACCACACACTATGTGTTTTTAACCCTGAATTTAAATTGTCAACACATTTGAGTAAGGAAGTAGAGAAGACCCGTGGAATACGATCTACCCGAGCTTCACAGCTTGGTAGTTATTTGATTGACCGCTATTCTGTAGTTCATCAAATTGGCGTCGTTCCCGGGGACTCTTCTATTTCGTTGAAAGAAGAGTTGGCATTTTTATTCTTCTACCTTTCCATATTTCGTTTCCATCACACTTCGATTTTACACCGGTTGTGTTTGTTTTTGTCTCTTGCAGATCATAGCAGGTACAGAAACGTATCACTTCCGTTCCATCTTCCTTTACCGCAATGACTGCTCTTAAGAGTATTGCGGATTACAGTAAGCCGCGTGCATCCAACTTTCGATCTTCCATCACCGTGCTTTCTAATGACGATGATCCTGATTATGAGATTAAGATCCCTCTCCTAGAACTAATCTCTAGGGACATACAATTCGAAGGAAGACCAGATGATAACCCCTGCACACATATAGATGACTTTCTGGCTGTCTGTGACACTTTCAAGTCTGGGAACCTCAACAAGAACACTTTATATCTCCGGGCTTTTCCGTTCTCTCTCAGAGGTGCAGCTAAGCATTGGCTTGGAAGCAAACCACCAGGTCATTACACTAACTAGGAGGCATTAGCTCAAGATTTTGTTGAGGAATACTTTCCTCCCGCAAGGACAACTGCTTATAAAGACCGCATCTCCAGGTTCACTCAGAGAGAAGATGCAAGCCTGTATGACATGTGGAATGAATTCCAATCTCTTCTCTTCAACTGCCCTCACCATGGGTATGAACAAAGACAGCTGGCTGAATTCTTTACTCGTGGTATGCGCGAAGAATCTGCAAATTGGGTCAACTCCCTAGCTGGCGGAGATTGCACCGCCCTTACTCCTCAGGATGCTCTTCTGCATTTCGCTACCTGTGCTTCAAAATCTAGAAACTGGAAGAGGCAAAGAGAAGGAACCAAGAGTCAGAGTTAGATGAGTGTTGCAGAGCAGATCAAAGCGGAGGTTCAGAAACATCTACAAGCAGTTGGTATCCCTCTCGATCCCTCGTCAGCTACCATCTTTTCGACTGACTGTGGATGGTGTGGATCCTGTGCTCATGACGGTGGAAGCTGCCTCAACTTCGGTACAACAGAAGTCTGGTCTACAGAAGAGATAAACTTCATTGATCAAGGCTTTGCTAACAATCAGAAAGGCTATGCCGGTTACAGAAACTACGTGCCACGGAACCAGAGCAACTGGTTGGTAGATCCTTATCATAGACCTCTGGGATTCATCGGAGGACAACACCAGTTTCTAGCAAAACCGTACAACAATAGAGACATAGATTATGAGAAGAAGTTCGATCAGATTATGAGAAGACTTGACGACCACGACATTCAATTAAAAGCTCAAGATGCACTCAATCAGGGACAGAGAGCTCAGAGCCAGAGGATAGAGGATGCTATAAGCAATATGACTAAACTCTTTACTAGCAATCCTCTCCTTAATCCAGCAGCATTTCAAGTAGACTCTGGTGCAAAGAGCGAACACGCTCAAGCTATTACCACCAGGAGCGGCAAGTAAACAACTGATCCAAAGGCTCCAGAACCTGACGTGATACCAGATACCAGTGCCGCCATGGATATGCCAGAAATTGAAGATATCACAGAAGAGGAAGAAGAAGCATCTGCCTCCTCCTCCTCCTCCCAAGACAGCTCCTGAGCCTGTCTTGGCGCCATATGTACCTCGGACCCCTTTCCCAAAGGTTGCAATGAGCAAAGCCAAGGATCATGACACTCAGTATAAGAAGTGGTACAATGTTCTTAAGACTGCAGAGATCAAGATACCAGTGACAGAAGCTGTAGAGATTATACCACCACTTGGGAAGTTCTTTAAAGACCTAGTGAAGAAAGTGAAGAACGGAGAGGCGTACTCTGTCACGCTTACTAATGAATGTGCTTCTATTCTCGGTGCGCCATCTCCCATACGACAGCCGCCACCACCCCCAGTTAAGTGTTCTGATCCCGGTCCTTTTACATTAACGTGCATTATTAATGGCATTAAAATTGATCGCAGTCTGGCTGATTCTGGTGCTTCTATTAATGTTATGCCTGTTTATCTATATGAGAAGCTCAACCTAGGGCAGTTAAAACCGATTACTCTGCATCTAGTGTTAGCCGATAGATCTGTTAAACTACCTAAGGGAATAATAGAAGATGTAGCTGTCTGCTGTGGCCCTTTTACTATAATTGCAGATTTTGTTGTTCTAGATACTCGCGAGTCAGACGGAACACTTATCCTAGGTCGACCTTTCTTAGCAACTACTGGTGCAAATATTAACTGCAAACAAGGCCTGTTAACTTTGAGTGTAGGACAGGAGAGTGTTGCATTCCGCATTAAAGATAGCATGAGATACTCTGTTGTTCAAGATGATAACTGTTATACTGTTGATCCCCTAGAGTTGGCCTCGGCCAACTTCGTTACTAATGCCTTATCTAGTGATCCGCTAGAGTTGTGTTTGATTTCAGGGATTGACAATGCATTAGAAGATCTAGAGCAGTGCCTATGGCAAGATGAGTTAGATGAGCAGAAGGCGACATTCACACCCATCACTGCACCTACACACATCGAGCCAGCATCGAGTCGGATTACTACCTCATACGAGAATCCGCCAGAACTCACTTTGAAGGAGCTGCCTGACCACCTAGAATACGCATTTCTGGGGAAGGACTGCCAGTTACCAGTCATCATCAATTCAAATCTATCTTCCGAGCAGAAAGAGCAACTGATCAGGCTACTCAAGAAGCATGTCAGAGCTATTGCCTGGCAGTTACTAGACATCAGAGGCATCTCTGAAACCTTCTGCAAACATCGGATAGTCGTTGATGAAGAATTCAAACCAGTCAGACAACCACAACGCCGACTTAACCCTCTGATACAGGAAGTTGTAAAGAAGGAAGTACTCAAGCTTCTAGATGCCGATATCATCTATCCTATTGCCGACAGTCCTTGGGTCAGTCCGACTCAAGTCGTTCCGAAGAAAGGAGGAATCACCGTCATCCCTAATCCAAAGGGTGAGCTCATCCCGACTCGCACGGTTACCGGATGAAGAGTCTGTATCGATTACCGATGACTCAATGATGCCACAAAGAAGGATCACTTTCCACTGCCGTTCATTGATCAGATGCTTGAACGATTGGCTGGTCATGAATACTACTGCTTCTTAGACGGGATGTCCGGTTACTTCCAGATCCCCATCGAGCTTGATGATCAAGAGAAGACGACTTTCACCTGCCCGTTTGGTACGTTTGCTTATCGTCGTATTCCTTTTGGTTTATGTAATGCTCCCGCTACCTTTCATAGATGCATGCTTGCTATATTCGGAGATCTGGTAGAGAATGTGGTGGAGGTTTTCATGGACGACTTCTCCGTCTATGGAGATTCATTTTCCAAGTGCCTGGCTAATCTGGACAAGGTACTAGCTCGTTGTGAGGAAACCAACCTAGCTCTTAGTTGGGAGAAATGTCACTTCATGGATACCGAAGGCATTGTTCTGGGCCATAGGATTTCTAAGGCCGGTATAGAAGTTGATCGTGCAAAACTTGAGACCATCGCCAGCTTACCGCCGCCGACCTCAGTTAAGACAGTTCAAAGTTTCCTCGGTCATGCTGGATTCTACCGAAGATTCATCAGAGACTTCTCCAAGATCACTCTTCCAATGACGAAGCTCCTTGAGAAAGATGTTCCTTTCGTATTTGATAAAGCTTGTCTTGAAGCCTTTGAGACTTTGAAGACTCAACTCACCACCGCACCGATCCTTACAGCACCAGATTGGAATCTTCCATTCGAGATTATGTGCGATGCTAGTGACTTCGCCGTTAGCACGGTTCTTGGTCAGAAGAAGGAGAAGAGATTTCATCCTATTTACTTTGCTAGCAAGACACTCAATGATGCTCAGAGAAACTACACTACTACGGAGAAAGAGCTTCTGGCCATCGTTTTCTCCTTTGACAAGTTCAGACAGTACCTGGTTCTTTCACATACCGTTGTCTACGCAGATCATGCTGCCCTGCGCCATCTATTAGCCAAGCAGGACTCAAAGCCACGTTTCATCCGATGGATCCTTCTCCTCCAAGAGTTTGACATAGAAATTAAAGACAAGAAAGGAGCAGAGAACTTAGCGGCGGATCATCTCTCCCGATTGGAGGAATCACAAACAGGTAAGTCTACTACTCCTATCAATGATTCCTTCCCTGACGAGCTGTTGCGTGTTGAAACGTATGAACAGGTTAACATCATAGCTATCGAGCCCTGGGCAATCCCTCACGCTCATGATCCGAGTAATGCAACCGACTCGGAAGAACCATGGTATGCAACCCTGGCTAATTACCTCTCTCACGGCATTGTACCCCCTGAGCTAGATTTCAATGCACGCAAGAAGCTCTTTAAAGAAGCCAAGTCATACTTCTGGGATGAGCCATTCTTATACCGCATCAGTATTGACGGGATGATCCGGAGATGTGTCTCTTACATCGAAGCAGCTGACATCATGCGAAAATGCCATGAAGGACAGTTCGGAGGACACTTCGGAGGCAACCGCACTGCGAGAAAGGTACTCGAAACAGGTCTTTATTGGCCTTCAATCTTTAGTGATTGTGATGCTTTTGCTCGACGTTGTGATGCGTGCCAGTGATCAGGTAACATCTCTAACCGTAATGAGATGCCCCAAATTGTTTCTTTAACCGTTGAAATTTTTGATGTTTGGGGAATTGATTTTATGGGTCCGTTCACACCCTCCAACGGAAACAAGTACATTCTTGTAGCCGTTGATTATGTTTCTAAGTGGGCCGAAGCGGAAGCTCTACCCACTAATGATTCAAGAGTGGTGGGTCAGTTCTTTACCCGTCTTTTCACGCGTTTTGGTTCACCGCGCTTCACATAAGCGATAGGGGTACCCACTTCCATGGACAATTCGACCGGGTGTGCAAACGCTTCGGCGTCACCCACCATATGTCCACAACTTATCATCCTCAAGCGAATGGTCAAGCGGAAGTGACGAACTGTGAGCTCAAGCGGATTCTTGATAGGACAGTTGGCCGATCCCGCAAAGACTGGTCATCTAAGCTCAATGAGGCCTTATGGGCTTATCAAACTGCCTACAAGACTCCCATCGGTACCTCACCGTATCAGCTGGTCTATGGCAAGGCATGTCATTTGCCGGTTGAGCTTGAGCACAAGACATTTTGGGCTAACAAAGAGTTGAACATGAGCTATGCAGTAGCAGGTAATATGCGTCACGACCAGATCGCTGAACTTGAGGAGCACCGACTCCACGCATATGAGAGCACGAAGTTATACAAAGAGCGCACGAAGAAAATTAATGACTCTCAACTAAAGACGATCAAGCAGTTCTACCCCGGAGATGAAGTCCTCTTATATAACTCTCGACTGAAGCTCTTCCAGGGTAAACTGAAGTCCCGTTGGTCCGGCCCTTATACCGTGGTGCGGCAGGCATCTTTAGGCAGTGTCCTAATCAAATTGCATGATCAAAAGCCGTTTATGGTCACCGGGCATAGGCTTAAGAAGTATCTGCAAGGATTAGCTGTCTCTTCCATCGATGTGCACTACTTTGCTTTAGAATCATGACACAAATCCAGGTATCGTCTGGCTCACAGACGTTAAACAAGAGCGCTTCGTGGGAGGCAACCCACGGCTGGAGTCAGTTGTTTTCATTTTGAGTCATTCTGTTTTAAAGCCCCTGTTGATAAAAAAAAAACTGCCGACCATTTTCAAGATTATTTTTGGCAAAAATTCACCCATATTTTCGCCGAAAATATGTGTTTAAAACCGGCCTGTTCTCCTGTTTCTACTTCTCAACCGAAAACAACTTAACTTTTCACCGAACTGGATTTTGATTTTACAAAATATTTTCGCCGAAAATTTTCAATCATTTTCGCCGAAAATCTTGTGTTTTTCGCCGACTATTTATACCGGTTTCGACTTCTGATTTTCGCCCCTCCATCCGAAAACTTCACACAAAAACAGACTCTCTCTCTCTGTTCGCCAATCGCCGTCCAGCCCGCCGCCGCCTCCTTGTCTGTCTACCGGCCGCCGCCGCTTCATTAGCCAACTGCCGCCACCCTTCTCCCTTGCCTAGCCCTCGGTTCAAACCCTAGAATCGGAGCTCCACAGCTCCGGTTCCTCCCGACCTAGTTTTCAAGCTCTTTTCGTCGTTTTCCCGGATTTCCAATCGTTTTCTCGAGTCATGTCTTCACGGTTAGTTGTTCATCCCTTGATTATAAATCTTTTGGCTTTTTGACTTTCGATTTTCGGCATGGTTGACTTTGGTTGAATTTTTGGTTCTCCCTCATTTTTCATGATTGCTATGTCGGTGTCAATTGGCTAGGTTCTGGCATTTCTTTGTGACCTTTTAAGGCTCGTGACTTGTTGTCTGTGCGATTGTGTTAATGAATCATTCCATTCCTCATGCTTGCTTAATTGATTGACAGTTCTTTGTTGCTATATCTCGATTCGGTGGTCTCTCGGTTAATTTGCTCGCCCCACTTGTCAACTTAAGTGTGGGGTAGGATTCTTGTCATCTGATGCTGGTCTTCCCTGAGTTAAGTTTTACAGGGCTCCCAAACGCTTTAAGACCACCAGTGCAGATAAAGCGCAGCGGTCCTCAGCCCACCCGAACCGGACCACATCCTCCCGACCACCCGCACCAGCTGCACCAACATCGACGGCTGTAGCCATCGTCCCCGAGGATGCACCAACCCCTGTGACTCCTATCTCATCTATTCCTGCACCTGCCAATGGGGCCCTACATCCTTTCATCGCAGCCCTGGAGCCGCACCAGCTAGAGGTCTTTCAGAAGATCAAAAACATTCCTCCGGCTAAGGTGGCAGTTCTTTCTCTAGATAATCTCAAGGCGCACAATCCGGCTTGGCACTCCACCGTCGACACCGCCCTTCATAAAACCGGTTTACGAGTGCTGACCGCTCATGGTTCCCGCTACCCGCTTGTCGCTCTTCAAGAGTTCTGGAGTTCGTTCCGGCGCCTCACCCCGAAGCCCATACGTGAGCAGAAATTCGTATCCTTTCGCCTCGGTGGTGTTCTCCACGAAAAGTCCATTCTCGAGTTCGGCCACCTGCTGGATCCACACGTCAACCTCAATACAACATTAGCTGGCTTCAAGGACACATACTCCATCACGAGTGCTCCTTACCCAGACGTGTGGAGATGGGCCTCCCGCGAAGATGAGATCTCACCTATCGTCAACCCCACTGTCGGTGACATCTTTCACCCTATTCTTAAATTCTTGCATTATGTTTGGGTGCAATCTCTGTGTTATTGCAGCAAGAGGAGCCGTCACCATGTTTCTTTGGAGGAGCTCGTATTATTCCGTGCTGTAGACGAGGATGCCAACCTGCATCCCAGATGGTGGCTTGCACGATTCTTTCACAAGCGCACTACCGCCAAGAAGCTTCCTTCTGAGCTTCTAGGAGGACCTTTAATTTCAATTCTGATCGACAATCTCCAACTCGGTGACAAATGGGGCCCCGACATTCCTCGTGTCCCGGTTGAGCATATAGGTGCTGAACTCGCCATAGCACGGGGCATCGAACTTTCAGCGGATTTTGAGCATTGCAAGTCGCTCCCTCACCGCGTTCCCCAGTCAGTTGAACGCCCGTCGTCGCGAGCGCTAATCACCGCAGAGATGAATGAGAGGCTGGCGCGTATTGAGAAGTGGCAGCTAGACTACTCGGCTGGTTCGCTTCAATGACAGAAGGACCGAGTAGCACATGAGGAGACCCAGAACGAGCGATGGACCATTCTTCAGCAATTTATGGCCGACCAGTCTGCCAGACACAGGGATGATATCGCATGGCGACAGCAGCTGGAGCAGCGGCTTGGCATTTCACCTCTCCCGACTCCGCCTCCACCCCCGCCCTCGGAACAGTGATCAGGTTGTTTCTATCATTTCCATTTCTTTTCTTTCTTCTTTTCGGATCTCGATCCACTTTTCTTCTGTGTGGATCCGGGGCACTTGTTCCGGTATCCTTTTGATCTTTTTGTTTTTTTTTGTTTTTGTAGGAACTTGAGTAGCTACTCCGCTCCACTCCGGACTCTCCGTGCTCATCCGCTACACCGCTCATCACCCTTCAGGTTCTTCGTATCTCCCTCCTTTAGTTTAGTCCTGTGAGGACACAGAACCGTTTAAGTGTGGGGTAGGAGTCTAGGATTATGCATGATCATGCTTGATTTTCTGTGATTCTGTGGTTCAATTTTGAATTTCTCTAGCATAGAATTGCTCAATTCTTGACTTGTGATGTTAAATTGACTTCAATTTTGAACAATGACGTCTAGACTGTTCCACTTAGAACTTGTAATCAACGTGTCGGAACTGATATTAAATGAGTCTAGGTCAGAACAGATCATAAACCACTTCTGTAGTTGAAACTTGAATCAATTGAATCAATTGACTTGTTAATAACAAAGCTCGATAACACCATTCTAAGATGATAAATGCTAGCTTCTTCCATGTTTTTCACTCCATATTTGATCACCTGTGATTGTGGCTAGAGATTAGACGGAAATCCAATTCGAAATCTTGTGAAAAAAGTTATAACTAGCTAGGATTAAGTGACTAAATGGTTAAATCAAGTAATTGAGTTGTTCAAGCTAATGTTAAGTTCTTTAAAGTGCTGAAAATAAAGCTAGGCAAGCCCGACACCTAAGTGAAGTGTTCGGGTTGAGCACTAGCATAAGCACAAATACTGTGAGCTAGGCAGGTCCAACACCTAAGTGAAGTGTTTGGTATCGAGCACTAGTATGCAGTAAATAAATTAAAGGAAAAAGTCGAAACTTGAAATAAATTGTGGTTTAAATCAATCCTAGCTAGAACATGTAAAGTACAGGTCTAGAAACGGATGAAGTCGAGTCGATAGCCACGTCACTTTTCCTACCTCCGCGTCCACATCATGGCTAGAGCTTAAGGTCTTTTTTATTAGAATTGGTGTTATCGTAGTCGGTTAACTATGATTAATTGTTTTGCCAATAAATGAGCTTTGTTAAAACCATTACTTGAAGTGTGCAAAAGCTAGTGAGATCGAAAACTTGTTTGGTTGATGTTCTTGCATGTGGGGGTCACTTTTTCTACGTGGAACAGTCTAAACCAAATCGTTAGAATTGAATCTCAGTTTAATCTCGTGTCATTTGTGAATTTGGGTGTGTTCTAGTTCAGTTTGCTTGAGGACAAGCAAAAGCTTAAGTGTGGGGTATTTTGATGACACTCAAATTGACGTGATTATCAGCCTCATTTAATTGACACTCAAATTCACTCAATCGATCCATCTTATGCCTTTTGTGTTACCTTGGCCCATTCCGGGTCTATTTGATGCTTTTCTAGTATTTTCGTGTTAGCACAGGTGTTCGCCATCAAATGTGGTAGCCAAGGACGTGTCTAAGGCACTGGAACCCCGAGGAATCACACCCGAATCAACCAGAAAAGTCATTCAACCCAAAAGAATTCCTGCCCCATTTACACATATATTTTCGGCGAAAATACCTTTGGGTTTTCACCGAAAATGAAAGAAGAAATCCACTGTCCCGATCAAGAAGAAGTTTTCGGCGAAAACCTTGGGAGTTTTCGCCAAAAACCCTAAGCCAAAACAACCAGGAGAAACAGACGGATGAAGCAACATTTGAACAGATATTTTCGCCGAAAATATCCTTGGATTTTCGGCGAAAATCCCAGGGGAAAAGCAGAAATCGCAGGTTAGGTATAAATACTGAAACAGGCGGCTAAATAAGAGAGAGCAGAATTTACAAAAACACTTACACACTAAAAAAATTAAGATGAAGACAAGAGAGAGAAAAGAGTTCGAAGAGCCAGGAACGGATCGTGACGCCATTCATCTATCTCGGAGAGCCAGTGCTAGGAGTTGAAGATCCAGCAGATTGAAGCTGCGAGGAGTCGTCGAAATTAGGTTTTACAGTTCTTCTCTGTCTTCCCTACCTGAGATGTATTCTTTGTCTGTCTTCGATTCTTCTGTATTGAATATGAGTAGCTGAACTCATATAGCTTAGATTAGATGAACCCTAAGTGACCCAGGGGTTTAAAGCGGTCACGGATCGGCGGTGATTAGATTCGAAATTCATTCAGTTTCTTCTTCATGTTTGACTTGTTCTTTGTTCTTCGTGTTTCTTGTCTGGTTTGGCCACCTAGATTAGATTCTTGTTAAGCTAAGGATAGAAGCGAACGCTCGCCTTACTTTAGAACATCGAGTTGAACAATTAACCTTATAATTGGAGTGTGCCTTTCGTGGGAACCGATTAGGGTTAATCCACTGCAAGAATAACTCATAAATCGTTAGAATTTGCACCAGTTAAGTTAAGTCGTTGCGAGAAGCGACCGTACCTGGGCGACTAATTAATCGTGGTAGCTAGATCGGATAGAGAGAATGTTCGCCAGTCTTAAACCTAAGGGTCAGGAGTTATGGTGGTGTCTGAGAATTGAATGAACTAGGATCGGAAACTGCTGATCTGTTGATTGCCTATGCCTTGGTGATCTAAGGGGGATTCGAAATCTAAGCTTGTTTGCCTTCTGTCTTAGTCATTCAATCAATCGTTATTCGCATTAATTTCATTTCAATCAATCTTTGCATTTTTAGTATAGAAGTCGTGGAACTCACACCACGCACTAAGTGTTTTTAACCCTGAATTTAAATTGCCAACACATTTGAGTCAGGAAGTAGAGGAGACCCGTGGAATACGATCTACCCGAGCTTCACAGCTTGGTAGTTATTTGATTGACCGCTATTATGCAGTTCACCACCTAACTATCTCTCATTTCCTTCATAAAATCCTAACTATTCACTTAAATAAGATTGTCTTCATCACCTAAAACGTTTGTCGCATTTCATGAAACGACCATTGGAAGACACATGCAATGCCCGTTGCAGGAACTACAACACCTGTTGTATCCTTCTCACAATTGTCGTTGCCAACCACTGTAACGGTCGTTGTATCCATGTTTCGCTCAACTTGAAGACTGGCCCAACTCGAGGGTTGGCGGAACTTGGGTCGTTACACTAATTCTGAGAGGGATAGTAGGAATCGTCGAGCATGTTCACGATTTCCTCTAGTATAAATAAGAGGCTCTAGCCTCTCTTTGTAATCAACTTTCCCTTGAATTAAATCAGAAATCAGAACTTTGTTCTCAAAATTCCTTTCAAGTCTTTGCTCGTTGTTGCATTGCTTAAATGTTGGTATTATCGACAGAAGCATCCATCTTCTGTAGTGGAGCCATTCGACCAGACACTCTGGGTTCCTGGCTATATACAGCCAACGGGTCCAAGTACTAATCCCGCCAGGTTTCATAGGTTTAACTTCAGCGCCGGTATCAAGCTCACGGTGGTTCGGGTCTCTGAGCAGCTTTCGCCGAGGTACGTCACCTAAGAGGTGATCGGGTCAAGGACAGGCGATTCTAGAGGTTCACATCAGTTTTGGTATCAGAGCCTAGGTTCAACACTAGGACCACATCTATCTCAGTCTTCAGGTTAACATCTGAATTCATATCCTTTACTTTCGTCCCTAGAAAAATTGTGAGAAAACCCTATCTATCTTTGCTTTGTGTCGTTAGAAAAATCTGTTCAGAAGAAAAAATTCCATCTATTTTCAATTTCTGTTCGAAGCATTGTAAGGCAAGAAAAGAATCAGTGGCCAAATCAAGTCATCAAAAGAAAATATACAAGAAAAGAAGAGAAGAACATAAAAGAACACAAAAAGAAAGGCCACCGTTGTCCTAGCTTCCTTTTCATTATAGGTTGATCTTAAGAAGAGGGGTAGATAGATATATTTGCTTCCGTTGTATCTAGCAAAAATGGCAGATCAAAGAATCCACAACATGGAGGCCAACGTCAACGACATCACTCAAACCCTGGCTGGATTGCAAGAAGCCTTAGCTAGAATGGAGAGAAGAGCGGCTGACCGAGAGGCCGAGAGAGTCGGGCCTCATGATGACCTCCACCAAAGTGCCAGGACATTAGTCTAGGAGATCGACGATAATGTGAGCAACCTCAAGCTCACAGTCCCTAAATTTGCAGGGAAAGCCAATGCTGACGAGTATTTGGACTGGGAAAGGAGCCTGGAGGATTTCTTGGAGTGCCACAACTACTCTGAAAGAAAGAAAGTCACGGTGGCTACCATTGAGTTCACTGACTATGCTGCTTTCTGGTGGAGTCAAGTCCAAAGGCAGGTTCAAAGGGATGAAGAAGAGCCCATAGGATCGTGGAGAGAATTAAAGAGGAGGATGAGAAAAAGGTTTGTGCCGACGGCCTGCACAAGAGACTTGCACACCAAGCTACAAACCCTAAAGCAAGGAAGCCTGTATGTGGAAGAGTACAATAAGGAGATTGAGATGCTCGTGACAAGGCTCGACCTCAAGGAGGATGAGGAGGCCAGGATATTCACCAATGGCCTACAAAGGGACATCATGCACCAGGTCAACATCAGTAGCCTTGGCTATTCGGATAGAGAGGGAAATCAAGAGTGGCTTTGGGAAAAGGCCAACCACACCAACCACCAGTAGCTAGAGAGGAGCTTCCAGCACCGACAACCCCCCATGAAAGCCAGGCTCCAACCGAGCCACCGGAGGGAGGTCAAACCCTAGCACTGCCACCAACTGGGTAACACCTACTACGGCCCCTACTATTCCAAATACTAACCCTAGGCCAAACAACATTGTTTGTTTTAAATGGCAGGAAGAGGAATGTGGCTAGAGACTGCCCTAACCAGAGGGCCATGGTGCTAAGGGAAGGGGAGGTGGTGACTGATGATGAGGAAGAAGAAGGAATGGAAGAAGATGAGGAGAGCTCCGAGAGTGGAGAAGAGGTCGAAACCAAGGGCCTGGAGAAGTTTGCCGGAATGTTCCTAAAGGCCCTGACCCCGAGATCTGAAGTTGACTCGGATCCCTTGACCGAGCTAGAGAAGTCAGCCCCGGGCCAGCACTTGGCCAGCATCGGGCCAGCCCCGGGCCAGTACACGGCCAGCCCCGGGTCAGCACACGGCCAGCACCGCGCCAGCCCTAAGCCAACACTTGGCCAGCATCTGGTCAGCCCCGGTCCAGAACACATCTAGCATCGGGCCAGCGTCGGACCAGCACTTGGCCAGCATCGATCCACCACCGAGCCAGCACCCGGCCAGTGCCAGTACAGGCTCCGAGCAGCACCTAGTTAGCCCCAAACCCAACCAGGGCACAAGAGTCCCCACACGGGAGGCTGTCTCCAACCGTATTTTAACGATGGCCTCGGCTCGAGACTACGACCCTATGGAGTTGATTGAAGAAAAAGAGGGCCAAGATGAAAAGTAAGAGTTGCACTGGGGGGATGAAGACACCCTTTCTCCCAAGTCCTCTCCAAGCCTAGACATCCTAGTGGACAGCCCGTCAGAAGGAGAAAGCATGGACACCGATAGTCTGGGCTCAGAAGAACCGGAGCCCTGGTCAGACACCGACTCCAGTGAGCATCCCAGCCCCAAGGACACCTTCGACGATGCCCCGTACATCACCACCCAGGTGACAGGACTTTGGAGGCATTTATTGAGTGTTTAAGGAGGAAGGAAGTTGGATTCGAGGACGAATCCCTTACAAGAAGAGGGGAATAAAGTGATCCAGGTAGCCCGCCAGGCTGAGAACGCTTACTCATACACCCCACCTGGATCACCTACGAGAGTGAGGACTCTAGGGCCATACAAGAAGCGTCTGGAGCTTCAACGCACACCTAATCGAGCCATGCAGAGGTTTGTAAAACCTAAATATGTGCTCAGGTTCAAATACAGTTCCCCTCCAAGAACCAGGCAAGCCCGGATAAGCGTCCGGCCTCAACCGACACTAGTCAGGGCCCCGGCACCCGAAGCCACACCGGACCTAAACCCTGCGCCAGGCTCAACTTAGAGATCTAAAGCATTCCCTAAGGGTCCAGGATACACATGACCGTTGGAGGCCTTCCTGGAAGAACGCCAGAGAAAAAGGACCGGGATAGTGGCTAAGGTAAAGAAGACCAACCCTACCCCTAGCGCCACGCCGGGCCTAGCACCAAGGCTAAACCCTCAGGAGTTTCAGCCTATCAAAGAACGGGTGTCAGCATTTGGAGAACCTCTAAGGACCTTCCTGGAGGACTGGGCCAAGTGGGAACTGAAAGGCTCGGAGAGAAATGGAGAGAGCTCGAAGATAGCCCCGACACTGGCAGCAACACTGATACCGGAGGGCACCGGATGTCACTTAGCACCGGGCCATCAAATGGATCAGGCCTTTGGAGGTTTCCCTCAGGCCTTGGAGACTATATGGCCCCAAGAGCAAGCTCCAGCAAGTGCCACCCCAATCCGAGCTGCGGAGAACCAGGAAATGAAGATCCTGGAGGGTGAGCATGGCAAAGACCGGATCAACCCTAGCCCCGGAGCCCGATCAGACTCACCATCAGACCTAGAACCGGCCCCGACATCAGGAGTCCAAGCCAACCCAGCATCAGCCCTGGAGCCGCCACCAAAATAACTGCCAAGTAGAAACGCAGCGCCGACTTTCCTAATCCGGACCCCGCGTGACTCTCCAATCTAACCGCATCCACCGATTTTGCCGAATTAGGGTTTTCCCATGTTTCTTTTGGGTTCTTTTCCTTTTTAGTTTTGGACTCAGATTTCTCTTTTAGTAGCGTTTGTTCATGATTAAATAAGTCCCTTTTGGAGTTCTAAATAGGATTTATTTTAGTTCTTTATTATTTAGGAATTATTATCCTAGTAGGAATCGTCGAGCCTGTTCACGATTTCCTCTAGTATAAATAAGAGGCTCCGACCTCTCTTTGTAATCAACTTTCCCTTGAATTAAATCAAAAATCAGAACTTTGTTCTCAATTCCTTTCAAGTCTTTGCTCGTTGTTGCATTGATTAAAGGTTGGTATTATCGACAGAAGCATCCATCTTCTGTAGTGGAGACCATTCGACCGGACACTCTGGGTTCCTGGCTATATACAACCAACGGGTCCAAGTACTAATCCCGCCAGGTTTCATAGGTTCAACTTCAGGGCCGTTATCAAGCTCACGGTGGTTCGGGTCTCTGAGCAGCTTTCGCCGAGGTTCATCATCCAGGAGGTGATCGGGTCAAGGACAACCGACTCTAGAGGTTCACATCACCCTAACTAGGGCCGGTTGAGGCCGGACGCTTATCCGGGCTTGCCCGGTTCTTGGAGGGGGAGTGTTTTTGAACCTGACCACATATTTAGGTTTTACAAACCTTGCATGGCTCGATTAGGGGTGCGTCGAAGCTTCAGACGCTTCTTGTATGGCCCTAGAGTCCTCCCTTTCGTAGGTGATCCAGGTGGGGTGTAGGAGTAGGCGTTCTCAGCCTGGCGTGCTACCTGGATCACTTCAGACCTAGCACCTAACAGCTGAGTGTTGATTTTAGTCGCCAGTCCTCTACCTTCGTCGTAGCCACCTCTGAACCTGCTCCCAGACGGAGTCCTACTATACTGCACTGTGGTCTCAGATGTAGCTCTCCCAACACCACCAAAGCTGTTCGGTCACTCCCTCTTGAAATGGCCTGACTCTCCACACTAGTAGCAACTTCCAATGTAGTCAAAATCCCGATTTTTGTCTTAAAATCTTACGATTTCACGCAAAATCTAGTAAAATCTTGATCAAAAGCTTAGAATCTTATAAAATCAACAATTTTTTTGTATTTTACGATTCCACTTTCTAGGGAAAATTATGAGTTTATACAACTACATATAAGTTAGAACAAAGACAATTAAATTTAATTGGTTTTGTTTTGAGTTTTTGATTAATTAAGTTAGAAGTTATTACTCAAAATGTCTAAATTCTAATTATTAATTTCCCCGAAGGACCACTCAAGAGGCAACACTCTCTCTTATTTTCTTATCTATACTTTTCAAAGTCGAGTAGTGATTTTCCTTTTCGTCTCACCAACTCAAATAACTTACATATGAAACATGAGAATATTTGGGCTAAATACATACATTTATACTTACTATGTTGTTGATTTAAACGTTTTGCCAATCATTCATAGAATCTTACGATTTTACGATTAAAAACTACGATTACGATTTCACCCACATTTTCGGTTCCACGTGGAATCCCCATTTTGACTACATTGGCAACCTCCATCCTCGTAATAAGCCCCAGGATTCACTGCACCTCACTTCTTGAAAGGTGGGCGCCCAACAGTATCTGGATCAGTGTGTGGTTGTGGCACCAGTGGTGAAGACCTCCTAGTATGCTGGCTTGCAGCTCCAACAAACTCCCTTCTTCTCTGTTGAATAGGACCATCAGTCCCAATCGAACTAGCTTCCTTCCTCTTCCTTTCCTCCTGCCAGACTTGTCGCTCTTCCCTGCGCTTAGCATCCAACAGCTCAGCCCTCAGAGCAACAACTTTGATGTCTACAATCCTACCCATGTCATTAGAAGTGACAACGTCTTGGATTGAAGCCTTCAGCCCCTCCAAAAGCTACTGCTTCAGCTCATTCTCCTTGAGCTTTGGAGCTCCCTAGTACCATGTGCTCAAACGCACAAACTCCATGCAATACTCTGTTATGGTCTTTTCCCCCTGCTTCAAAGTCTGATACTCCAGCCTCTTCTCCCTTTGCCAGGTTGCAGACGTGTATTCATCCTTGAACACTTTGCTTGAAGCCCTCAAATCCGATGGCAAAAGGATCCTCCTCCACAGTCGCTAGACTGCTCCACCACTCACTAGCATCTCCTCTTAGCAAGAAGATGGAGTACTTCCGCTTCTGCTCATCAGTAGCTCCTAGAAACTCAGGACATGCTCATTTTCCCTCAACCACTCCAGTGGTAGTTCATAATCTGAGGTCTTCCCCTCAAATGTAACGCCTCCCATCTTTAGGAGCCGCCCAAAGTCCAACACCGGAGTAGGCGGATCAGCAGTAGTAGCATTCTGACTACCAGTGGTGCTATCTTGATCACTACCACTACAAAAAAAAGGTAATTTAGCATCGAATGATTAACAGCGGCCACTATCTGGCTACTGTTAAATAATTTAATAGTGGATATTTAACAGCGGCTAGGTGGCCGCTGTTAAATTAGATAGTTTAACAGTGGCTGTAACACCGACCCGAATCAACCTGGTGAAACCCATGGTTGAACCAGTTATGAGCATTACTAAAGAAACAACATGTAAATCAAAATAAAAATTCAAAGTTTAAACTGAATGAAAACGAAGGAGGCCTCCCAATAAGTAAAGAATCAGAGTACAAAACCAATAACTAATAATCAATGAAATCTAATAAAAATCCTCAAAAGAACATAAATACCCAAAACAAGAATGGTCAACTAAATGGAAATAAAATAGTCAACTCTGAGTATATCGTTAGTCTTCACCTCATAGCTGCAACTGAAACTTCCTTGCAATCAACTGTCACACCTGAACTCCGACACCACCACTTACTACCCACGGGAACCTGAAAGGGGAAAGAGGGGGGACCGGTTCCTAATGGAGCAAGTGGGGTTGAGAGGGAGAGAGTTTTTTTTGGCTGATTGTAAAATGAATTAAGGTTTGTGAAAACCTAATATGATTTATTATATATACCAGTTTCAATTGACTATTTTTTCCATTTTAATTTAGGCCATTAGATTTATTCTCTAATCCTATGGCTCTAAGAGATGTCCTGATATGAGGACACTAAGGAGTGTCCTGCACTACAAGAAAATTGGAAATTAGTCACAGTTTATGGTTAACTAAACCGTGACTAATTAGTCACGGTTTACATTACTAAATGGTAGTAGATCCCCACCCGCGTAGGGTTGGTTACCTAACTCATCACTAAACTTTGATCAATAACCTGCCAATCACTGAACTCATAAAAATTTCCTAGCCATCACTGGACTTTAGCCCATTATCCTAGTAGTCACTACCATCTACGAAGATCCAAAAGTCTGTTAGTTTGCTTACGTGGCGATGACAAGTCAATTGCCACGTCATTCAAAGTTGCCACCTCATTCAAATTACTACCTACCCAAAATAAACACATACACCCAACCCTAAACCCAATTTATCAACCCACCACCTCCCTCTTCTTCATCAACTCGCTTCCCGACCAAGACCTGCACCTTTGCCGGAGTTCAATTTCACTCTAGCGCCGTCTCCTCCATTAACCTCAGCTTCATCTCATACGTCATCTTCCTCAATCCATCTCTTCCTCTCCTGATAATCTCAAAGCTACCCCATGTCGATAATATCTCGCAAACCTCATCTCTAACTGCAATAACACAACTATTTAGATGAACCTTCCTCCATACTTCCACAGATTGTCATCTTCTCCTAGTAATCGGAATCAAATTTGAAATCAAAGCTCAAATCTCCCCCCTTTCTACTATAACACTACAAAGCTCAAGAACCGTAGATCTGAAGAACATGAAGAGGCTGAGGATTGAGCTCTGCCTTCATCGAAACTTGACAAGAGGCTTTCGCTTGTGAAATCGTTCAGGAGGATGAGCCATCATCCTAATTTCGTACCAGGTGGCTATTTGAAAAGGACTTATGGATATGGAAACCGACTCCGCCCTCCGTCTCTCATCTTCCTAGTTTCCAGGCTAAATTGCTGACGATAGGTGAATTAGAGCTTGGTGGAGGATGCTATGGAACTGGAGCTTTGAGGTTGGGGTGTTGGAGGAAGCCAGAGTTGGATTTATGGATTGGGTGTGTAGGTGTGGTTGTGGTGAGTCGAGGTAAGAGAAGTGAGAGAAGCAGAAGTTTGAAGATGGGATGGAGGTTGGTGGGGTCGGTCTGAAGAAGGAAGACTAGGCAGTGGTCGGATGGGAGATGGAGTTTGGCGGCGCTGGAGTTTCGGAGTTTTCTATTGGAGATGGTGATGGTATTTGTGACGGTAGAGGCGGCAACAAGGAGAAGAAGAAGGAGGCTTAGGTGGGTTGAAGACAACCCTAAACCCTAAAAATGACCCGATCTGGTTTGGTTAATTAGGTTGGGTGGGTAATTGGGTCAGGTGCTTGGGTTAATGTTGGGTAGATAAAATCTTAGGTGGCAACTTTAAATGATGTGGCAATTGACTTTTCATCGTCACGTAAGCAAACTAACGCACTTTTGGATGTCTGTAGACGGTAGTGACTGCTAGGATAATGGGTTGAAGTCTAGTGATGGCTAGGAAATTTTTCTGAGTTCAGTGAGTGGTGGGTTATTTGCTCAAAGTTCAGTGATGATTTAAGTAACCAACCCCATGTATGTTTGAGACATATTACGTATGTTTGAATCATAAACATTATACATATTTATGACTCAAATAAAACATATAAAATTGAACAAAATGTTGAGTGCAAATAATACCTCATCTACCGTCATGTAATCAATGTCGGGGCTAGTTTGGGGCATGGCATTTGGTATCGCACGGGGGAGGGGAGGGGAGGGGGTGTCCGTCTCCCGACCCTTTTCAGCTACAAGCGGCGGGGCCTGATCGGTACCTAAGTGGGGCACCGCACTTTCATCCCCCCTGCTTTTCCCGTTAGTATTTCCAGCACCCTTCGCCGCAGTCACCAAACTTTTGTCTTCTTCACTATCCTTTTCCTCTCTCTTCCTTTTGATGCTCCTTCTAACTTCTTTGATTTCTTGTTCTACTCCCTCAATCCTTGATCTCTTCGACACTAGCTCCGACGTGTTCCAATTGACGATGTGGACACTATAGAGGTTACCAACATCGCCAAGCCTATCCAAATGCTACTTTATTGTTGCAATTGTCCAATTACTTATGCTTGGTTTCAGTGCAGGCAATTCATCTCTTTCACTCACTGTCGCCATATCAAGGAAGAATATCTATGAAAAAAACAAACCAACGTACGTCTGAATTACAAAATAATGAATCACATATTTCTCCTATCATGTTACGTATTGATTGATACATGTATAAATCACACCACATACATATGCCATTTATGTATGGATTGAACATTACGAATCACAAAAAACACGTATGTGTAATACGCGAGTATGATATAAATGCACATACAGACTGCTAAAAGTATAAATTAGCCCACATTAACCCTATACGTTTGGTACGTATATGACTTATGACACGTATGATTTCGATGCACATATTGATTGCGACATGTAGAAATTACCCCCCATAATAACCCATATACGTCTGAATTAAAAACAACAAATCACATACTTCTCCTCCTATCAGAAAATTATGTATTGATTCAGACATTTATGAACCACACCACGTACGTATGGATTGCACCTCACAATTTACTAAAACACCTATATGTTTCACGCGTGCGTATAAATTCACTATGAGTACTTACCAACACCAAGTAAATGTAATACTTAACGTATGATTTCTCTTCTGCATTCTGAATGACGTCCTCCAATATGTGCCGAGACCAGTCGAGTTCCTTGAAATCTGGTGCATCCTGTCGGTAGAAAAGTCTCAGGTACGACAAAGAGATATTTTGGTTGGATGCTAGCTTGACCATGAAATCAAGGATTAGCAATTACCCCTAAGAATTGATGAATAGAAATTAAATGAACAGTGAAGAGTTGGAAGTCTGGTCTACTCTGAAACACAATATCTTTCAATAAGGAGATGCGAGCAAATACTTGAACTGGGCTTGCAACGATGGGCTTGAAGAAAGAAAGCTGCAAGTCTTTGATGGAAATGCTTCACACAGTCGAACCTCAACGAAACACCTTTATTTTTTATGGAAATCGCCCAATTTGATAAGATGAATGGAGAGAAGTAGAGATCATCAGAGATCGAAACAAGAGAGAGATGGAGATATTCGACACAAGAATTTTTAAGTGGTTCAAGGTTAACCCTACTCCACCTCCAAGCAAGATTGGGAAAGACACTTTTATTTAGATTTTCAACCACACATCCCTTGAGCAAATTCCACTCAAGTTACAATCCTCTGTTTTTCACTTCACAGGCAAATAGAGAAAAAACAACAACAACTATTAAGACTCCACAACTATTCCACTCACAGTGTTCATCACCTTAAGTCTTCTTTAAGTAGCCTTTGCAACTAGCAATTATAGAGAATCAAGTGAGGTTGATTGGCCCGTTTTCCACAATCGTGTCCGCTGATTACGTCTTCAAGGATCCTGCAAGAAAAGAGAAAGATCAAGGCACAAAAGGAAAGAACATAAAAAAGAAGCTCCACCGATTTAGAACTTTCTTGAGTAAGCGAATGAGCAGAGGGCTTCGGACTTTTTCTTCCAACAAACCAAACACCCAACAAAGAACAAGACAAACATAATGAACCATTTTCACCATCCGCTTCGCCATCCATGCAATCAGATAGCTCCACCAGGGTAACAAACGCATTGTTTCCATATGGTAGACCTAGATCCTGACACCATTGTTTAACCTCGGCCACGATTGATTCCAAACAACCAGACTCATGTTTTGTGCCCCGCTTGATACCATAAATACGGAAAACATGGGCCACACTGAGAGTAAGAGACTTACCCTATGTTGTCGTTATCGTTAAGGTGTGTGGATTAAAATGGCCAAGAAGCCAGAATACCAGCGGTTTAACGTAACTGCTGATTAGCATGTATTGTATGAAGTCCATCCCTCTCTCTCTCAAGATGTTGCGTTGTGGTTCCGAGAGTTTCTTCCATAAAGCCCGAAGCTTCATGGGCGTGCACCGCCACTGCATCCTCAGAATATCCATATCCACATCCAGAAGCACTGTTGATGCAACCATTGATCTTTGATTTGAAATTGCAAAGAGGCGCATGAATGAATACCAAACGACGTCTGAATTCTCTGATCTATACTCAACAAGGATAGTCAGAAACTAACTGACCCTAGGTCTCTGCTTCCTTATGTACGACTCTCTAAAAATTCAAAAAGAAATCATCATTGGCAATTGGAACGGCGTAATAATTAACCCCAACCCTTAGATTGTAGGTGATTAGATGGGTGGGGCACCTTCCCCAATAACCCCCTACGTAAAGACGCAAATACCCCTCTTTTCTCGCTCTCCTCAAACGACGCAAGTGGGGACGGTTGGATTACGATGTATGGGCCGAAAAATGTCTGGGGCATTTAATTGCAACTTCAACACGGAAATGCTACTGAAACTTCAACGCTATAAAATTTTGCTTGTAGTCGTACAACTGACCGGGTTGCTTGCAGTTATAAGAATGCTCCTTAGGCTTGTTTGGGAACTCTGCGAAATCTTTGGACTCTCCCTATTAGCCGACGACCCTTGTACTCGATTTTTCCACTAAATGAGAAGAGTAGTCCTGAGTTGTGAGAAAATAAACTTGCGGGTCGTTTGGATAGGTGATTTGGGAGGAGGAGATTTCAAATGTCTAGAGACTTAAAATAGCATGAGATTTGATGTTCCCTTGCTATTTGAAAAATAGAAAGTTTGGATGGGTGATTTGGAGAGATTGTTGGGTAGGGAATTCATAAAATAAAAATTTGAAAATTAAATTCATGTTTCAAATGATCTAAATGTCCTTCATTAATCATCTACCAAAATTTGATGGCTTATATATGTGGGTTAATTGTAAATAGCTGAATTAGTTGAGGGCAAACTAGTAAAAGTGTATCAAATCTCTCTTAAACTTTCCAAAATCCCTACTTTATTGTGGTGATTTTAAAATCTCTTTCAAATCACTTTGGGCTTACCTAAGAAATTTGAAATCTCTCTCAATTTCCACGTATATTTGCAGCCCAAACAAGAGGTTTTAATGAAATTTCTAGGACATGAATTTGGACTCCAAATCACCCAAAATACTTCTCTCAAATCACCCATCCAAACAACCGTTGATAAAAAGCTGAACCCCAAACGCGGAGAACTTTGCTCAAAAAGAATAAACGCGGAGAACCTTTTAATTTCTTAACGTTCAGAATAAGGAAAGACCTTTTAATTCCTCTCCCAAATAATTATCAGTTTTTTACTCTTTCATTTCACGCGCTCTCTCTCTCTCTCTCTCTCTCTCTACAACCTTCTTTCATCAGTTCTTGGAGTAAACAAAACCAGCGGCAGCTTAAATCAGATACCAACAAACCATCACCAAACTTCATAGTAGACGAAGCAAACAATTTCATAGCAATGCCATCACCACCAAACTCACGATTTTTACTTCTCTTCATTTTCATCTTTATTTTTCTGTGCGTCTCCTCTTCCTCAGCTGCTCACCAAACTGAGACTGCGACGTTCCGTTTCCGAGCTCCTCGATTCCCCGGTGCCTAAATTGTTTCCTTTACCTTTTTTTTCTTCTTCATGTTTATGGGTTTTTGTTGAAGTCTGTGATAAACAATGTGGTTTTGTTGTTTTTTTTTTTTAGTGTTTTCTACAGCAGGACATGACTTATTGTTGCCATTTGGAATTCGACGACATCTGGGCGAAAGTAACTCTACGGGGAATTCGACGACACTCGTATTGGCTGCTGAGAGGACTCGAAGGAAAGACCCTTTGGATCACTTGAATCGTTACACTGGTGGATTCAACATCAGTAATGAACACTACTGGGCTGTGAGTTTTTTTTTTTTTGTAACTTTTTATCTTTCTTTCCTTCTCTTTTTGATTCCCCTTTTGTTTTTATGGTTTCTTCAGCTGAATTTGAATAAGTTTTCCCTTTTACAATCTGGGTTCTTCTGGAATTTTTTTTCTTCTTTTTATGAACGTGTGATAGATAGTAGATACTCTATTATTATCAACTACAAACACTGTGGTGTTCTTCTGGAAATTGGTATTACTCTACTTGGCTACATAATTAGCTCTTAAGCTCTGAACAAGTGTTTGCCTTCCAAGTATACACACATCTGAATCATTTGGTTTGTGTTACTGTTTCCTTGATCGTTCTATTGGAACCATGAAATTGGCTAATTGAGCTTGGTTAGTCTATTGGTTTGTGTGATATATAGATAGACAGTTCTACAAACATCTGCTTTCTCTTTAATCACAAGCAGAATTACTAATTACGCAAATCTTGTGTCTTGTCTGATTGCTTGACTTGTCTTTGATTCATCTCTTCGTAGCTAGCCATACTTGTTTCCAGGATCCTGGATCCTTGTCCGTGATCTTACAACACTGTTGTTGTATGAAATATTGAAATTAGTTGGCTTATTGTTCTCTGATGGGACGATTTTGTTGCAATAGATATAAAGTCTTGACTGATTGATTGTTTCCCTTCTGATGCAGTCCGTGAGTGCAACAGCAGTCCCATTCTTTCTCCTTGCTGGAATTTGGTTTGTTGTATTTGGGTTATCCCTTGCCTTTATCTGCCTCTGCTACTGCTGTTGCCGTGGGGATCCTTATGGCTATTCTAGAGCTTGCTATGCCTTGTCCCTCATCTTCCTCATCTTTTTCACCGTTGCTGCAATGTAATTTAGCCTCTCCTTCTACCTCCATATTTATGTTTTCTTATTATTATTAATTTTGGTTTGTGAACTGCACAATACATGTTCTTGGGTTCTTTTCTCAGTGCTGGATGTGTTGTTCTTTACACTGGTCAAGGGAAGTTCAACGGCATAACCTCAGACACATTGGACTACGTTGTGAGTCAGGCAGATGTTACTGCTGAGAGCCTCAAGAACGTGTCCGGCTATCTTGCTGCAGCGAAATCGGTTGATGTTGACTCGTTATTTCTGCCTGCTGATATGCGGAATAAACTTGATAACCTTGTTGCTAAGGCAAACTCCTCAGGAAACACCTTGTCCAGCCGTACACAGGACAATAGGAAGAAGATCAAAGATGGGTTGAATGGCATGTAAGCACAGCTCTTCTTGAACTGAACTGACTATTTTTGTTTTTCTTTGTTGATCTCTTAATAATCATTTGATGATTGATGGACCATTTTTTGTTGCAGGAGATTAGCTCTTATAATCTTAGCTGCTGTCATGCTTGCATTGGCATTTCTTGGTTTCTGTAAGTCCTGTTTCTTAGGTTAATAGTTCTCTTCCAGTCTATTCTTAACTTTTAACAAGTAAGGTTTCCTAATGATGCTTATGGACAATGTCGTTTTGCAGTGTTTTCCATCTTTGGGATGACTTGTTTTGTGTACTTGTAAGTGATATTATGAGTCTTCTGTTATAGTTACTTTTTGACGAAATCAGAAATGATAATACTAAACTGAATTACTGATTAATATCTGTGCAGCCTAGTGATTCTTGGATGGATTCTTGTTGCCGGTACATTCATCTTGTGTGGCGTGTTTCTTCTCCTTCACAAGTAAGTTGTTTATTCCCTAAGAATATCTTGTCTTGTTTGCCAGCTACTAGTTATTAGTGCTGTAATCTCTGATATAAATATAATGTAATAATATAATATAGTGTGATGGCGGATACGTGTGTGGCAATGGACGACTGGGTCCAGCATCCTACGGCAAAGACGGCCATGGATGATTTCATCCCATGTGTGGACAACGCAACAGCACAAGAGACATTGACGCAGTCGAAGCAAGTCACTTTCCAGCTTGTCAACTTAGTAGACACCGTCCTCTCAAACTTCTCCAACAGGAACTTCCCACCTCAAGTTCGTCCTCCAGTTAACTACAACCAATCTGGTCCATTGGTTCCTCTTCTCTGCAACCCTTTCAACCCTGATCTTTCTGACAAAACCTGCGCTCCTGGTGAAGTCGATTTGCGCAATGCTACTGAGGTAACCCATAATTTTGTATCCATCATCAAATTAAGCATTGCCAGACTGTCATGCACATGTTTATTCCACCTTTTAGTTTTAGGGCTGTCAAATGTTTATTCCATCATTTCACTGTTATATACATGTTTATTCTACCTTTTGAACTTTGGATATTGATGACAAATTGGACATAGTTTGGTTAATGTGTTTTGTAATGGGTTAAAAAATTAAAACCATTAGATTACTGACTTAACCGTTAAATTAAAAACAAATTAACCTTATTTAAATCAATTTAGTCACACTCACCAAACCAAATTGATTAAATGACACTAAATTTAAATGGTTATTCTTGTAACCAATCCAATGGGCACTGTTACAAGAAATTGCTTCACTTTGCCACAAGCAATTTAACCAAAGCAAAGATCAATAGTTACTTGTGTCAATTCAAGTAAGTATGAAATTGGGAATCCTAACCTAAGGAATCTTGCTTTTCCTCCTTGATGCAGGCTTGGAAGGCATACGTGTGCCAAGTTTCAGGATCCGGAGGCATATGCACAACAACAGGTCGACTTACCCCTACATTGTACTCCCAAATGTCATCTGCCGTGAACGTAAGCTTCGGATTGTACCGCTACGGACCATTCCTCGTTGAGCTAGAGGACTGCACCTTTGTCAGGAGGACATTCACTGACATCAACAGGGAATACTGCCCCGACCTTCGAAAATACACCCAGTGGATCTACATAGGGCTGGTGATCGTGTCCGCTGCGGTGATGCTGTCGTTGATCTTCTGGGTGATCTACGCTAGAGAGCGACGCCACCGTGTGTATACCAAGCAGTTCATGACTGGTTCAGACAACAAGGCTGCTCCGCACCGTATATGAGACTTGAATTTTATTCTTCCATTAGTTTTGTACATCTTGGTTGTCTATATTATATATATCTATATACGTGATTTTAGGGCTTTTGGGTTATTTTGGTGTGATGTATTCTCATATTAGATTTGGTGTGACGGTTCTAACTCCATGCGATAATTGACTGGTGATTGCTTGCTTTCTTATTTTATACATAATTAGTATTTTTTTTTCCGAAGATAACTCTGGCAAGAGAAAAGGAGGCAACCAAAATGTACAAAAAGGAGATATTAAGTACCCACCCAAGCCGACAGGTTAACCACACATTGGCTCGGGAGGTAACTGAGCGCTTGGCGAGCCACATAGTGGGCTGCCATATTAGATTGAAGAGGAACATAACACAATCTCAGCTGGGGAAGCTCGTCCAAGAAAAGCTAAATGTCAGCAACAATGACACAATCGTCTCGCGCAAACACTTGTCGTTGATCAATAGCAAGCTTAACTTGAGTAGCATCGCCCTCAATATCCACCTCTCCCCAACCCATGGAATGACAGAGAGCACAAACATCCCTAACTGCCAATAATTAAAGAATGAAAGGAGTAGTGATACCGGGATTGGAAATACCTGACACGAAGAGCTGACCACTTGAAGAGTCACGGACCACCAATCCTATTGCTCCGCCCGAACCTGCTACAACCGCACCATCTACATTAATCTTTAGCCGAGGGTAGCGCGGCGCCTGCCAGGAGAGATTGGGGCAGCTGGTGGAGTCGGCACGGGGAGGAAACGAAGCTTGTCTTGGTCGAAGGAGAAGTGCCACTGAAGCGCTGTCATTGAGTATTGAACATTTTCAAAGACCACCCAGTTCCGAGATTTTCAAAGACGCCACCATGCCAGCACCCACAATTCCGCCTCTAGAGGACGAAATTGAGTGATGAATCTCCAGACTAACGCAAGATGCATATGGGGAATGGATCGTAGGTCTAGGCATAAGGAAGTAAAAAACCGTTTAACAATCGTGCAGGAGAATAGAATGTGTTCAACAGTCTCCTGATGCTCTAGACATGAAGGACAACGGGGGTCCAAGTTCATATCTCGTGAGTTTAATCCTTCAATTTTCGAAAGAATTCTATTGCAAAGTCTCCAGAGAAAGAATCGAAGCTTGGGCTGAATGTGAAGGGACCATATTGACCTCCATAACCTGGGATCGGTTGTGGAGGCCAAAGACGGTGGAAGTTTCTTTTTCTTCCTGGAACGACAAGGCAGATCATACCCAGAAGAAACCGAGTACTGGCCACTTGGGGGAGAAAAACCAGATTGGTCTATCCGCGAACAGGTTGTGCGGAAGAGGGATGCGTACAATTGCCTCAGTTGAAACCGGGTAAAAATGATCCCTCAATCTAGTTTTATCCCAAGCCCCATTCTGAAAGAGGCTTGAGATCAGAACTTGCCGGACTTCTAGAACTGGGACCCTGGGGGCAGGGAAGGAAGGCCCTAGAGGACCCGGGACCCAAGGACGTTCCAAGACCGAGAGGCGCGTGTTTAGACCAATCTGCCACAACAGTCCAGGAATGAGGAGGTCCCTACCACGAGAATACTCTACCACCCCCATGACGGATGGGACCACTTGGTTGCATTTAAGAAATTACTCGAGGGAAAATACCGACCTTTCAAAACCCTAGACAAAAGGAGTTCCGGCTGAGTAAGAATTCGTGAGCTTTGTTTTGCTAATAAAGGCCTGATTGAAAGACTGAAAATCTCAGAAGCCCAAACCCCCCTCATCTTGAGGCGTGCAGAGTTTTTTCTAGCTCCTCCATTTGATTTTCCGCTAGTCCCCCACTTCCCCCACCAGAATTTACTCATTAAGGAGTCCAGGGAAGAGCACACCGTATTGGAAACACGATAACAGGACATGATGTGAACCGGAAGCCCCGATATTACCGATGTGAGTAATGTATGAACCCCTGCTAGAATAAGACTTTGCCTCTTCCAGCTGTGAAGTCGGGTGGTGATTCTATCCTCCAGGAAACGAAACATCTCCTTTTTTACTTCATTACCACACATGGAGCCCCCAAATAATCTGGGATGCGTTGAGGATGTCAATTTGCAAATACCTTGAATATTCAACCCGAAGGTATCTGGGGACATTTTTGCTAAATAAAATCGAGGATTTATAGTAATTTATCTTTTGGCCACTTAATAAGTGATATCTAGTAAATAACGTCCGTAAGTGGACCAAGGACAGCCTAGTTGCCTTAAGAAAGAGCATAATGTCATCAGCAAACATCAAATGAGTTATCATCGGGCAATGACTATTCAGCTTAATCCCAAAAATATGTTTTTGACTCACCGCAGATTGCAATAGGTGAGACAGTCCTTCTGTGCAAATTGCAAAAAGGAGTGGTGATAGAGGGTCACCTTGCCGTAGACCCCTAGTCGGAGCAAAAAAACCATGAGGAGTGCCATTAAGGAGAACTTCCATTGTCGCCGAAGAGAGGCACGCAAAAAGTAGGGAAACCCAGTCTTGCCTAAATCCAAGAATGTGCAGGAGGGTAAAAAGAAAGTCCCATTCAACACGGTCATAGGCCATGTCAACTTTTACCGCCATGAAGTGCTTCCCCTCGCCACATAGGTTTGTAAATGATGAATCATCTCATGAGCTATGAGGATATTATCAATTATACACCGCCCCCGGACAAAATCATTTTGAGCTGGATTGACAAAATGAGGGAGCACATATCCCAAACGGCTAGATAAAATTTTAGCAATAATCTTATAAAACACAGTACATAGCCCTATTGGGCGTACCTGTTTCATGTTCTCCACAACCGAAGTTTTGGTATTAATGTTAGCCTAGTATGATTTAGGGTGCGGAGCATATGCCCTCGTCGAAAGAAATTTTTCACTGCACATGAGACATCATTAGCAATGATGTGCCAGTAACGCTGGAAGAATAAGCCCGTAAAGCCATTTGGCCCCGGAGCCTGGGTTGGCCCTATAGAGAACACTGTAAGGCGAATCTCCTCATCTGAAACTTCAGCCATTAGATCTGAGTTCATTTGGGGAGTGACGACTGATGACACCTGATTTGACGTGATTTTCAGCCTCATCTAAGTGACATTTCTTTGCTTGAGACACGGTTTTTAGAGAAAAATAGCGAATATTCACTCAACTGCTCTATCTCGTGCCATTTCGGTTACCTTCTCTCGTGGTTAGCTATGCTTAATTGCCGAATTTTGCAAGATGTTGACTTTTTCATACTTGTCGGTTTACTTTTATATGAGTGATGTGCGTTGATTGCCTTGTTTACTTGCATCGTGATGACTTTTAGTTATCGGTTGTTAGATTGCCTTATCCCCACTCGATTTTCTTCATTTCCTTGTGAAACTGGGATTTTCGACTAGTTTGGGGTGAGACTACTTTATTCTCATCAGGTTTGCTTTGAGTTTCCCTTTTCAGAAACCCAGGTAAGTTTAAGACTACTGGTGCCGATAGAGAGCGACGAACAAAGGCCAGACTGGATAGAGCTCCGACCTCCTCCTCTTCCACCCCGAGAGCCGTGGCCCCGGAGGTCCCTCCCTCCAACACTCCAGCTCACATCCCCACCAAGGGCCCCCATCTGTTCATCACCTCCCTTCCTCCGGCAAACCGGGTGACCTATGACAAGATCAAGGACATCCCCCCAGCCAAGGTGGCCATCATCTCTCTAGACAACATCAAAAGTAACAACCAGGGATGGCACGCCAGCATCACCCGCGCCCTCGAGCAAACTGGATTGCGAGCTCTAACCGCCTCTGGCTCCACCTGCCCTCTAGTCGCTCTCCAGAAATTCTGGAGCTTGTTTGAATGGACCACGCAGAAACCCCATCGACTCCTGAAGTGTATCCGCTTCCGTCTCGGTGGAGTCCAGTACGTGAAGCCCCTCGACGAGTTCGCCCTCCTTTTCGACCTCCCATGCCACCCTCATGGAAGCTTCCCTCGGTTTTGAGGAAATGAACTTGGTGGCACATGACCCATATCCAGACGTATGGCGCTTCATCTCTGGTGACCCCGAGTCTGATCCCAGCCGCGCCACAGTCGGTAACATCACTCACCCCCTCCTCAAATTCTTTCATTATGTTTGGACACGTTATTTGTGTTACTACAGCAAAGAGGCGTGCTACCACATATCACTGGAAGAGTTCATTCTCTTCCGTGCCGTTGAGGAGTTCGCGCGCCTTCACCCAGGGTGGTGGCTAGCCCGTTTCTTTCCTAAGCGCACAACTACCAAGAAACTACCCACTACCCTTCCTAGCGACCCTTTCGTCTCTTGTCTGATTGACACACTCCAGATCCTTGACAAGTGGGACCCCAACCTTCCCAGCATTGAGATTGATCACATCGGAGCGAAACTCGATCACCGTCGCACGTGGCCTCGACCTTTCGATGAGTCTCGACGTCTACACACCATTCTTTGGATCAATTTTTTCCACACCGGCGCCTGCTCCCCCACCACCGCAGCCCTCGGACCCACATGGTGTGCGACTAGTTCGCATGGATCAGTGGCAACGGGACTACTCCTCCTGTTCCCATCAATGGCAGAAGGACCGGGTGGAGCACGAGAGGACACAAGATGCTAGATGGCTCCTCCTGCAGCAGTTCATGTCCGAACAAAATGCTCGACACCAAGCAGAGCTGGCCTGGCGGCAGCAGGTGAATGAGCGCCTCGACATTACTCCACCACCCACCCCACCTGAGGGACAGTGATTAGGTCGTATCATTTCCTTTTCTTTCTATTTCTTCTTTTCGGATCTTGATCCAACTTTTTTATGTGTGGATCCGAGGCACTTGTCCCGGTATCCTTTTGATCTTTCTTTCCTTTTGATGTTTTTGTTTTTGCCGGGACTCGGTTAGCTGCTACTCTGCTCCACTCTAGTTCTCTGAGCTCATCCACTACACCAACCATCTGCTTCCAGGTTCTCCATTTCTCTCCATCCTAATTTAGTCCTGTGAGGACACAGGACCGTCTAAGTGTGGGGTAGGATGCTAGAGAACCTTGCATGATCTTGATTGCCTTTTTGTGTGATTTTCGTGGTGCATTCCAATCCCTCTAGCATAGAATTGCTTGGTTCTTGACTTTTGATGTTAATTTGTTTTTTCAATCCTTCATAATGACGCTTAGACTGCTTAACCTAGAACCTGTAACAAACTTGCTTGCATCGATGCTGAATCGCCTGGTCAGAACAGAAAATTGATATCACTCTTGTAGTATTTCACCTTGATTGCATGAAAATTATCGAATCCGACTAGCGAGCCAATAGTGAGCTTTTGATCCATTGCACATTAACTTGCAATTTCAATTCTTTTTGAGTGGCTTTCTCGCACCTTGAATGAGTTAGAATTTGCATTAGACCAATTCGAGACCACACGATGACACGAGTTCTAGGAGGATAGAGGCACCTAGTTGAAGCTACTTAAGCCAGATAGCCAACCTAACGTTAAATCCATGAGGTGTAAACCCTTGAGCTTGGCCATTCTTTCGGTTCGTTATACATTACAGCTAATCCCCATTTTTCATCACCCCGTTGATCCCTTGTGGTTGTAGTTCTAGATTAGCCTACCGGAAGTCAGTCTGTGGTAACTTGCCTATAGCCATTAAACAGGTGGTCTTAGTTATTATGTCCAAAAGTGTAAACCCCTCTAGCAATTAAAAGAAAAATCGGCACAAAAGATAGAAAAAGAAGAAAATTCGAAAACTCAAAAAGTTTTTTATGTTTCAAAGTTGAGTACTATAGTTCAATAACGTTCTTCTCCCTACAAATGGAAGAACGAAGACAAAAAAAAAGAAGAAAAATCAGAAAATGCAAATTTCAATAAAAAATACAATAATAAAGTGCTAGGTTGCTGTACTGAGAAGATGGGGCAATGGGGTGCAAGCTTTAGGATGAAGTTCAACCGTAGGTTAAGGGAGGGTACGAAGCTTATGGAGGACTTGCGAGTTAATGAGAGCGTGGAGGCGGAGGAGGAATATGAAACTTGCAGATTGGAGGTGCTACGTACAATGCAAGAAGAGGAGACGTATTGGATGCAAAGAACAAAGAAGTATTGGCTTCGTGATGGAGATCGCAACACGAAGTTCTTCCATGCGTCAGCCAATGCCCGTAAAAAACGCAATGCAATCCGGAAACTCCAAGCAGACACAGGTGATTGGATTATGGAAGGAGCAGAGCTGCGAGACCACGCGATGAATTATTTTGCAGATTTATTCAGAACTGGGCAGTCTTATATGACGCCAGTCATTAACGCTATCACAAGCAGAGTGGAGGAAGCTGACAAGCGGCGTTTGATGGCAAGGTTCACACGGGAGGAAATTCGCAAAGCCTTGTTTAGCATGAACCCGGGCCCCGACGGACTAAATCCTGGATTTTTTCAGCACTTTTGGGAGGAAATTGGCGACGAAGTATCTAACGAATGCATTAAATGGATAGACACAATTACGCTACCAGCTGAGGTAAATCTTACTGACATTGTGTTGATTCCAAAAATTGATGTACCAATTACAATGCGGGATTTACGCCCAATATCACTATGCAATGTTTTGTATCGGGTTGTGTCAAAAGCTTTAGCGAACAAGATGAGGGGTTGCGTTGACAAGCTCGTATCACCTGAGCAGTCCGCCTTTATCCATGGAAGATTAATTACCGACAATATCATGGTAGCGTACGAGCTCCTTCATAGCATGAAAAAGAGACGTCAAGTTAAAGTGGGGGATGTGGCACTCAAGGTTGATATTTCGAAAGCCTTTGATAGAGTGGAGTGGGGTTACCTTGAAGCCGTCATGATCAAAATGGAATTTCCCGAGAGGTGGGTGGAGATGATAATGAAGTGCGTCTCGGCAGCCGAATAGAAGGTCATTGTGAACGGCGAGCGATCAAATCAATTCGCACCAAGTCGAGGGTTGAGGCAGGGTTGTCCGTTATCCCCTTTCCTCTTTATACTGTGTGCTGAGGGCTTCTTGGATCTGATGCGAGAAGAAGTTTGAAGAGGGCGGATTCGAGGAGTGAAGGCGTGTCCGAGAGCACCTAGCATCTCGCATCTCCTTTTCGCCGACGACAATTTGTTCTTCTTTCGGGCGGACATTGAAGAAGCGCGCTATATTAAGAGAATTTTTGACACCTATGCACGAGCATCATTAATTATGATAAGTCAGGTATTTTCATGACACTGGATTTAGACCCTATGTTGAAAGCAGGTATATCGGAGATTCTTGGAGTTCGACGTCACTTGGACACGGGACGATACCTAGGAATGCCAGCCCTAGTTGGATGAAACAAAAGAAGAGTTTTTCAATACTTAAGAGATCGTATCGGGCAACGATTAAATTCCTGGGGTGGCTGACAAATGTTAATGGGAGGAAGAGAGGTAATGGTAAAAACGGTTGTCCAAGCAATTCCCATTTACTGTATGAATGTTTTCTCGCTGCCAAGTACTCTCTTGGATGATATTCAGAGGATGATAAGCTCGTTCTGGTGGGGTATAAAGAGTGGCGTAGAAGCATGGTTTGGATGAGATGGGAAAGGTTGTGTACGCGCAAAGAACATGGAGGTATGGGATTTCGTGATTTACACAGATTCAATTTGGCGCTACTTGGGAAGTAAGGTTGGAGGCTCCAATCCAACCCAGATACTCTTGTTTCTAAGATCTACAAAGCGAAATATTACCAAAGGGGGATTACATGTCGGCGGGTGAAGTCTCGAATCCGAGTATGGTGTCACTACAAGAAAATGTCAATTTAACAGCAGAAGCTTAACAGCGGCCAGAATTTGGCCGCTGTTAATTTGAAAAACACGGGAAATTTAACAGCGACCACTTAGCCGCTGTTAAATTAGAGAGTTTAACAGCGGCTATGTGGCCACTGTTAAAATACTAAGCCCTGATTGGCTGAGACAAATGGACGCGGATAGCTCCCAATGAAATCAGGACCGTTGATTTAATATCAACGGTCCTGATTTCTTCTTCCCAAAGAAAATCGGCTCCCTCTCTCCCCCTGATCCGCAACTCCCGCCGCCGCCGGAATTTTGCCGCCACCACTTCTTCTTCTTCTCTCCATAACTCTTCTTCTTCTTCTAGAACACCATTGCTTCTTTTCCTCTTCTTCTTCTTTTTATTTTCTTCTTCTTCTTCTTCTTCTTCTTCTTTTCTTCTTTCTTCTTCTTCTTCTTCTTCTTCTTCTTCTTCGAGGAAGAGGACAGCTGCCTACGTCGAGGAAGAGGACAGCCGCCTGCGTCGAGGAAGAGGACATCCGCGTGCGTGGAAGAGGAAGAGGAGGAGGAGGAGGAGGAGGAGGAAGAAAAGGAGGAGGAGGAGGAGGAGGAAGAGGAGGGGGAGGAGGGGTTGGTTACATAATAAGTCACTGAACTTTGGCCAAATAACCCGGAAGTCACTAAACAAAAAAAAATTGCTATTGACATTACCAAACTTTGAGCCATTTTTCGAAGAGGTCACTGTTAGCTACGGATATCCATTTTTCCGTCCATCCGCCTATGTGGACTTGCCAACTCTACTGCCACGTCATTCAAGTTTGCCATATCATATTAATTTTTCCTAACATGCCTAGTCATCTAACCAAAGAACTCAATCTGATTAACCCCAACCCAATCAAATCTAACCGAAAAGTTAGATCCTTCTTCCTCTCTCTCCCCTCCTCCATCCTCAACACCACACCACACTCCTCTCTGCCTCCTTCTTCTCACCCTCAGCGCCGCCACCACTGCCGCCCGCGCCGCCGCCACCACCGCCGCGCCACCACCGCCACCGCCGCCGCCTCCGCCACCACTCTTCTCTCCATCTTCCTCCTCTGCTCTCCAAACCCATCTCCCTCTCTTCATCTTCCTCCTCTGCTCTCCAAACCCATCTCCCTCTCTTCATCTTCCTCCTCTGCTCTCCAAACCCATCTCCCTCTCTTCATCTTCCTCCTCTGCTCTCCAAACCCATCTCCCTCTCTTCATCTTCCTCCTCTGCTCTCCAAACCCAGCTCCCTCTCTTCCAGATCCCCAATAGCCCAAAATCCCCAATAGCTCCCTCTCTCCAAACAAGCTCCGTCGGCTTCCAGCTCCTTCAATCTGTACAATCTGCCGGATACCATGGAGTAAGAGTGGAGCTCCTTCAATCTGTACAAGCGATCGACTTCCAGCTTGGGCTCAGCATCATCTCAGTCTTCTCTCTCCTTGAGCATCATCTCCGTCTTCTCTTTCCTTGAGCATCTTTTCCGTCTTCTCTCTCTCCAACCTCAACCTCTCCATCCTCTTCCGCATAGCGACGAATCAATCGGCTGGATTAGCTTACTAATTGGAATCGGAGGAGGAGTGGCACGAATCAAATGGTGAAGATGGTTCTCCTTGTCGTCGTCAGATGCCAGGATGTCGACCGTGACCTGTACGGGCTTTGGGTATGGTTTTGAAATCTGAATGTCGGGTTCGGAGTTAGAGTTCTTGGGTTGCGGTCATTCTTTAGCTTGGGCTTATGGTCTCCGGCGAGTGGAGAATGAACAACCGTCGACATTTCTGGACAGCAGAAGTGGGGAGATGAGATTGGGAGGAGATATGTGGACAGGGAAATGGAAGGGGAGAAAGATATAGTGGGCGGCGGAGCTTCCTCGGCGGCGGCGGCGATGGCGGAGCTTCCTCGACGGCCGGCGGAGCTTGCGGCGAGTGTTGTGCGATTTCGGAGAAGGAGGAGGAGGGAGGAGAGTTTCAGATCTGGTTTTCTGACCAGATCTGATTTTTCATTTGGTTTTTCGGTTAGATTATGTAATTGGGTCGGGTTGATAATTGGTTGGGTGCTTGGGTTAATTTTGGGTAGATAGGATCTGATGTGGCACTTTAAATGATGTGGAGGATGAGTTGGCAAGTCCACATAGGCGTATGGACGGAAAAATGGATGTCCGTAGCTAACAGTGACCTCTTCGAAAAATGGCTCAAAGTTTGGTAATGTCAATAGCAATTTTTTTTGTTTAGTGACTTCCCGGTTATTTGGCCAAAGTTCAGTGACTTATTATGTAACCAACCCAGGGAGGAGGAGGAAGAAGAGGAGGAGGAGGAAGAGGAGGGGGAGGAGGAGGAGGACGACGACGACGACGACTGCCGGAGTTTCGGCTCAATTGCCGAAGCTCCGGCTATTACTTTAATCGACGGCATCATTTAACAGCGGCTATAGGCCGCTGTTAAATAAATCAATTTAACCGCGGCCTATTTAACGGCGGCAGTCGTGCTGTTAAATACCTTTAGCATTGGTCATTTTAACAGCGGCTTCCGGCCGCTGTTAAACATTGTTTCTGCTGCTGTTAAATGCAGCGTTTTTTGTAGTGTGTGGCGTAGTATCCGTGAAGCTCAAGTAGTAATTCAAAGTGGAATTCGTCGGAAAATCGGAGATGGCAGAAATATTAAAGTTTGGGGTCAACCATGGCTTAATTCTGAGAATAGCAGAACCCTCGAAACCAACCGAGATGCTGAGTTGGTAGATTTGAAGGTGTGTGACCTCTTTATCCCAGGCCTTAAAGAGTGGGACGAGGAGATTATAGAGGGGTTGTTTAATCAAAGGGATGTGGAGGCCATCCTTTCCATTCCGCTGACCCCTTCTATCGAAGCTGATAGAAGAGTTTGGAATTTCACTAGGGATGGACATTATACAGTGAAGTCAGGCTATAGACTGATAATGCAAATATTGGCTACTCGCACGCATTTGCAAGTTGAGGGAGATTGGATTAAACTGTGGAGTCTACCAGTGCCGCCCCGTATCAAAGTAATGCTCTGGAGGCTGGCTAGATTGATCTTGCCAATAAGGAGTAAGCTGCTCGAGCGAGGTATGAATGTGCTTGATGAATGTGGAGTTTGCAATTCACTAATGGAGAGCTTGTGGCATCTCTTTGTGGAATGTGAGTATGCCAAACAATGTTGGGAGCTGGTAGGGTTAACAGGAGAAATTGTGAGGATCCGAGATAGCTCAGAATCCTTTAAAGATTGGTTGTTTGGGGGCATCTCTTCATTACCTGACGTCAAAATTCAGAATTGGGCAGCAGTTCTTGATGGAATTTGGCAGGAGAGAAATAAGCGCGTCTGGAATTCAAAAGCAACTTCGGCATTCATCACACCAAGGAATGCGATGGAGGTGGCTCGGGAATGGCAAGAGGTGAATTCAACGGAGCATACGAGCAATCATGAGAGACAATCGGTTTGTGAACGTTGGCACCCGCTCGTAGCTGGAGGCCTCAAGTGCAATGTCGATGGTGCGATCTTTGACGAGCATCTTATGTACGGCTCAGGTATGTTGCTCCGGAACTCAACGGGTGGAGTGGTTGCATATCGTACAAATGCAAGAAGAGGTAGACCGGAGCCACACCTATGTGAAGCCTTAGCTTTAAATGAGGCCATTGTCTGGCTGGAAGAACTTGGGCAGCATGATGTTGTGATTGAGTCGGACAGCCAAGTGGTTTGTCGGGCGTTAATGGAAGGGACAAATGATATTACGGAATTCAGAGACATCATCCGTACTTGTCAGGCCAAACTAGGCCACGGGTTGAGTATTCGACACGTTCGAAGGAACAGAAATGAGGCGGCACATTTGCTGGCTAGGCGGTTGCGTACTTTAGATACACCGACGGTGGGTGTTGTACCCCCGAGTTGGATGGAGGATGCACTCCGCTGTATTTGCCTGAACATTGATCATTAATCTATGACGATATGACTTTTGCTTCAAAAAAAAAGGTTGCTTGAGGGTATCATAGGACGAGCGTACACTATTCCATCCGTGTTTGGTTAGACAATAGGAAGTCATAGGCTAGATTCGAGGGAAGTTAGTCAAAAGCGGCACCGCACCAAAGCCAATTCCATCATTCATCCCTTCATCGATCTCATTATAAGCCCCTGTAGTGTAGGAATCGTTACAGTCCCTTGCGAAAGTCCTTTTGACTAGTTACTCGTGTTGTCAAAGTGGTGGAGATTGTGGTCGAATTGCAAACATATGACATACTTCGGTCGAGAAAGTGATTGAGAGCAGAAACATGTCCCTAAACACAGAGTGCGAGAGTTCCCTTGTACCAAATATTGTCTGTGTGAGAAGTCTGGTCGGTTAGGCCGGATTCGTGCATGATTTGTGTTTACTACTTGTTTGTGTGTAGATAATTAGTGAGACCAGGTTGTTTGGTTGACGTGTAAGCATGTAGGTCACTTGTTCTAGAAGTAGCAATTTAACAATTCATTGTGATTACTTGAACCTTAACTTGATCGATCTCGTTATTTGTGAATCTGAGCGTTCTAGTTTAGTTTGCTTGAGGACAAGAAAAGGCTTAAGTGTGGGGTATTTGATGACACTCGATTTTACGTAATTATCTGCCTCATTTAAGCTACATTTCCTTGCTTGAATCTCGGGTTTTAGGGTAGTTGAGGTTGTTTTCACCTAATCGCTCTAATTCTTGTCGCTTTCGTTACTTTGCCCCGTTATGAGTCTATTTGATGGTTTTCTAGTGTTTTTGAGATTACACAGGTTTTTTCCATCAAATACGTAGTCACAGACGAGCTCGGTAAGCGAAGGAACCTCGAGGAATTGGCCCTAAATCAACCCAAGGAGCTTTCGAGTTAAGATAAATCGCCCCCCTGCTTAGCACAAAAGTTTTCGACGAAAAGACCCAAGTCTTCGCCGAAAAGTATAGCAGACTATGACACTGCCAACCGGGAGAAAGAAGTCCTCGGTGAGAACTCCAGAGTTCTCACCGAAAACTAAGGCACAAGCTGGTCAGTCGAAGACAGGAGATCCAGCCGGGGGTTCACTTGAAGTTTTCGGTGAAAACTCCCAAAGTTTTCGTCGAAAACTATTTCCTTTTCCGGCTGGGATTTGAAAACCCTATAAATACAGAACCGACGGCCACAATCAAGAGATACTTTTCCGAATGATTAATTTCCTAGACTTCAGAAGACAGATAGAGTAAATATAGTTTGAAGAGCCGGGAAGAGATCGTGACGCCATCCTTCCATCTCGGAGAGCTCAGTGCTAGGAGTTGAAGATCCAGGAGATTGAAGCTTCACAGATTCATCTGAAATTAGGTTTTACAGTTCTTCTCTGTTCTCCCTGTTTAAAGATGTATTTTTTGTTTGTCTTCGTTCCTCTTGTTTCGAATATCAGTAGCTAAAACTTGTAGAGCTTAGATTAAATGAACCCTAAGTGACCCAGGGCTTTAAAGCGGTCACGGATCGGTGGTAATGAGATTCAAATTCAGACAGTTCTTCCTGCATGCTTGGTTTGTTCTTCGTTGTTGTGTTTCTTTTCTGGTTTGGCCACCTAGATTAGATTCTTGTTAAGCTGAGGATAGTAGCGAACGTTCGCCTCACTTCAAAACATCAAATCAACAGTTAACCTATTCATCGGAAAAATTTCTCTTTGTAGGAACCAGTTAGGGTTAATCTGCTGCTAGAGTAACTCATTAATCACTAGTAATCGCACCAGTTAGTTTTCCGTTGCAGAAGTGAACGCACGGGCGGTCAATTAATCTTGGTAGTTAGATCGGATAGAGCGAACGTTCGCCAGTCTTAAACCTAAGGGTCAGGATTTATGGTGGTGTCTGAGAACTGAATGGGTTGGAGTTAAAAACCGCTGGTCTTGTGATCGCTGATGTCTTGGTGATCTAAAGGGAATTCGAAAGCTTGTCTGTCATCCTGTTAGTCAACCAACCAATCATTTTGTTTTTAGCTTTCATTTCAATTTTCTTGCATTTTAGTCTAGAAGTCTTGGAACTCACACCACGCACAACGTGTGAAACTTCGAGTAATCTGGCGACGTATTTGAGTAAACAAATAGTCGAGGCACGTGGAATATGATCTATCTCACTTATGAGTGGGGTAGTTATTTGATGCACTATAAAATAATGTTCATCACTAGGGTCGGCATCTGCGTCAGGCATCAGCAGTGTGGCTCGGCCTGACTTCAATAATCTGGCTTGGTCCAGCATCGTGTCCCGGTCTGGCATCCACATTAGAGTTTAGGACTTGGGGGTTGGTTCTTTCATCTCCAGCATGGTGCAACCATCTCTCAAGAACCTCTCCACATCCTCTCCGTACCTCCCCTTGCTCCAAGCTTCCAAGTATGCATTGATGTTGTTCTTGAAAGTCCTCACTTGGCTTCGTGTGAAAGGAAGCTCCGGCCGTGTCCACAGTACGGTTGGCTCATCAATAGGAGTAGTACAATAGAAAGCTGTTAGCAGATGAGAGCAAAGAGAGCATAGAAGGGAAAGAAAAGAAGAAGAAGAGGTTTATATAAAGGGAGAAGAAGGATCTGGAAGGAGGGGGAGCACTCAATCGTCACAAGAAGCGGATTGGGCTAGAGCGCAGCGGAGGAGATGGTCTAGTGCCCTAGGTAGCCATGAGTGGCTATAAAGCGAGGGGAAATCCCAGCTTCCCCAACATGCTTGGCGGGGGAATTTACAAATATGCCACTACAAAAAATGGAATTTAGCGTCGCTCGAAGGGAAAGAATTTAGCGTCGGTCAATTAGAAACCGCCGCTAAACCCTTGACTCGTGTTTGACCGAGGGTTTATCGTCGGTTGATAACTGACCGACGTTAAAATCTACTCCAAAACTGACGCCAAATCTGATTCTGGTCCAACCAGAGTCCCAACCCGCTCATTCTTTGGCGTCGCTTTGTATAAAGTAGATAGCGTCAGTCGCGACCGACACTAAATTCACGGGGTTTTAGCATCAGCTCCATGTCCAGTTTAGCGTCGGTTACCGACTGACGCTAAATTCCCAACCTATATAAACCCTTGGACGGACAGAAGCTTCATTTGTACAGTGGCCAACTCCCTCAATTCCTCTCAACTCTCTCAACTCTCCTAAGGTATGTACTTTCTTTCTAGTTAGTGAATTAGTTAGTTATAGGGTTTTAGGGTTAGTAATTAGTTTGTTAAGTTGTGAATTAATAAATTAGGGTTTTGATAATATTAGCTAGTTAGTGAAATAAGTAGAGAATATATTGTTGTGTATTGTTAGTTAGTGAATTAAGCTATTTCAGAATTAGTGTGCATTATTAGTTAGTGATTTAAATTGTGGTTATTTTGGTAGGTGTAATTCCATTTGAGGTAGGAGCAGCAGTGACGTCGTCTCATCGTTGCTTTCTCTTTTTTGGTTGTAGGTATGTAAATATTAATTTTGCAATTGTGTCGTCTCATTGTATTTGTTTTTTTTAGAATTATTATGTTTTCTGATTACTAATTGTGTCGTACATTTATCAGTGACCGTCCCGTTTTGTATCCTCATTTCTCCTTGTTTCGCATCTCATTCCAGGTGTAAGGTATGCATTTTTTTAACTATGTTATTAACTAATTGCTATGTTAATTTTCTATTTGAAATTGTTATGTTAAATTGCTATTTGAAATTACTATGTTAAATTGCCATTAAATTGCTATGTTATTAATCTTGCAATTAAATTGTTATGTTATAAATCTTGCAATCAAAATGATATGTTATTAAATTGCTAAGTAATTACATTGCTATGTTATTAATCTTGCAATGAAAGTGCTATTGTATGAGTTAGATTTCTATATAATTATATTGCATGTCGCATTGTAACCTAATATAATCTTTAATGTAGATATCTAATAGATATTCAATACAAGTATATAGTTAACTGATAGATATTCCGATTTAAACTCTAATTAATTCCTTCACCTACACTAAATCAGGCATCTTCCAATGGATAAGTCTTGGATAACCAAACATTGGTTGTCACAAGAGTATAGGGATGATTTAGAAATCTTTTTGAATTTCGCTTTCGCGAATAATCATGATGGAGAGCAAATAATCTGTCAATGTCTAAAATGTGGATTCAAGAAATGGCTGTATAGGGATGATGTGTACGAGCACTTGCTTCGTAATCCATTTCCCACAGCCTACACTATTTGGTATCGACATGGAGAGCGTCTCATTGCTGAATCTTTTCAGAGTGCAAATGCAGTAGTGCAGAACTATGATCATACAAGAGCATTTCGAGATTTGGTTAATGATGCTTTCGGTGTCATTCCATAGGAGGTCACTACTGCAATACAAGCCTCTGAAGATATTCTTATTGGTAATGAAGTAGAAAATGCTATAGAAGATGATATGAATTCTCGACTTGAAGATCCCATGATTGCAGATGATGACATTAGCTATCCGAATGATAGAGAGGATTCAGATGAGACCAATGTCAACTTTAGGGATTTAATGAAAGATGGAGAAGCACCCTTATATGAAGGATGTACAAAATTCTCAAAATTATATTTCATCTTGAGGCTTTATCATATCAAGGGAATGCACAACATCAGCGATAAAGCAATGTCGTTGATCATTGAGTTGTTGCATGATGCTTTTAAGTTTGCCAACATACTGAAATCAGGATATGGTGCAAAGAAAATAATCTCAAAATTTGGAATGTGGTACATGAACATTGAAGCATGTGAGAATGGTTGTATGATAATCTGGGCGGAATGATACAGAAGAGATTGTCTGTAATATTTGCAAGCAGTCCAGATACAAAGATGATGGGCCTGAGGATGTAATTCAAGAACATAAGAAAAAACAAAAAGCGATGAAAACATATCGCTACTTGATGTGACTTTATTTGGTGCATTTTAAGCCTTTGATTAGCCTAAGGATCTCCCATGTTTGATCTCATTTTGCTATGATTAATATGATTTTATGGAAGTTTTATGCAAAGTGCTCTTTGTTGTCCGGTTGCCACTTTGAGGCTAATTCTATGTCTGTTGGAGTTGTTTTCTTTGCATTTTCAGGATTTGGCATTGAAGTACTGGTGACAAGGAGCACGTAGGATCAAACTAGGGTCAATCGGAGCTAGGACGGCGGTGCACAACTTCATACTTAAGTTTTCGGCGAGAACCTTATAGTTCTCGCCGAAAACCCTCGGCGTGTACAATCGACGGATTTCCAGAAGGTGGACGTTCGATTTATGAAGAAGTTTTCGGCGAAAACTTCCAGAGTTTTCGCCGAAAACCTTTGAAGAAATGTCAAGATGCTCGGTGATTTGCAAAGAAGTTTTTGGCGAAAACTGTAGGAGTTTTCGCTGAAAACTCAGGGTATTTCCAACGTACTATATAAAGAAGGAGCGGGCGAAAATTAGAGGGGGGGATTCATTAATTTTAGAACACACGCCATACTCTCTCTCAACCCTTTCTCTCTTTTTCCATCACCAATCCATCATCAACCCTAGAGCAAGGTGCAAATTGGAGTGAGGAGATTGGATTGAAGCCCACAACCTTGGGGAGAGGAGCTTGCAAGAAGAGGATTGTCATGGAGCTCTTGGTGACCATCTCTCCTTCTTTCTCTTTTGTACCCTTGGCCATGTGTGGCTGATTTCCTAGGTTTCCTTGGATTGATAGATAGTTATGCTAGGATAGAGGTTGATTGTACAAATATGCCATGATTGATCTTGGATTGTAAGAGGATGATCTCAAGACTTGTTGTTAATTCCAAATTGTGTTATGTACTTGATTTGGTCTATCATTTGTGATGTATTGCATGAGAGTGCTTAGATTACATGGTTTGTAGGTCTAGGGATTGAAGGGAGTGTGTTCTAAGAGATTAGATCATCTGAATTCAACCATAGTTGCATGATTTCTCACTTGTGCATTTTATCGAACACTTGGTGTGCATTAGGTTTTTCATTCAATTGAACTTTGATTAGTCTTTTGATGATTCTCTTAGTGTTAGGACATTGACATGAGAGTGTGGTGTCTAGCCTAGTGGTCATAGAGTCATAGGAGAGGGTTTTGTAGCTTGGCATTTCATCAAACACCTTTAATGCATCCTTAGTCACTTAGCTTGAGAGCGAGAGCCTAGGTTGAGTGGTTCTAGGATAGGGATTTAGTGCGACGAGAGTGCATTGAGTCTATAGAAGGGATTTGCATGGTCATTCGATTGCAACCTCGACCATGTTTGGCTTGTTTGTGCACTTGTTCCTCTTGAGCATGATGAAGCTATCTTTCCAAGTGAACCTCCTTTATCTTTGATTTGCACCATTTTATTTTGCTTTCTTATTTAGTTTCCTTTATGTTTTTGTTTCTTTTTCAAACTAAAACTCATTTTAAATGAATAGACCGTCCATGAACCGTGTGAGTATTAGCTATTCAGAGAGCCCTCGTGGAATACGACCTTGATAGTTGTGAGTTAAATATTGCACATCAAGTTTTTGGCGCCGTTGCCGGGGACTTTCTCAATCCTTTGAAAGCATTTAGTAGTGGACCGTTCTATTCACTTCCTTCCGTTTTAGTTTTGCTTCTTTGTTATTTGTTTTTGTGGTTTTGTTATCCCGCATTGTTGTACTACTTGGTTGTGTTTGTTGTGCGTGTTTGTAGGTCCCTTATCCACCTATCCGTTCTCTACCTCACTTAGTTCATGGGAGCAAGGTTGCAAGTAAGATGAACTAGTGGAATGGAGGTAATGGTTATGGCACCTATCAAGGGTGGAATCCATCTCCTAACCCATATTATGGTCATCCTATTTCATCCAACTACTACCAAGAAACTTGTGAGGAAGTTGGGTCAAGAACAACAAGCTTCAACACCCATGTGGAATGAGCAATGTCCCTATCCATCTCCACCCTACCATCAAGTCTTGTCGGAGTATTATCAAGAGGATTTCACAAGTCATGAACAACATTCTCAACCGCCTTCCATGCTAGAGGAGCTCTTTAAGATGGTTAGAGAAAGCGAGCGTCCTCAAGAGGATTTCACAAGCTATGAGCAACCCTCTCAACCTCCTTCTATGCTAGAGGAGCTCTTGAAAATGGTGAAGGAAAGTAAGCGTCCTCGAGAGGAGTTCGTAAGCTATGAGGAACCTCCTCCATCTTTTCCCACGCTTGAGGAAGCTTTGAAGATTGCGGAAGACAATGCGAACCAACTTAATCGCTTAGCTCAAGGCGTGACGCTCATCATGGAAGCTCTAGAGGATGAACAACACTCTCCATCTTCCCCCACAATTGAGGAGATGTTGCAAATTGCGGAAGATAATACGGCTCGGTTGGATCGTCTAACTCAAAGTGTGAAGCTCATCACCGACACCTTTGAACCGGAAGTGCTTGTCATGGAAGAAGAAGAAAGTGAGTTTCCCCAACAGGAGTTCATGAGCCATGAGAAACCTCTTCCACTTCCTTTCATGCTAGAGATCTTGCAAATTGCGGAGGATAATGCAAACCGAGTTAACCGCTTATCCCAAAGCATAGAGCTCGTCACGAAGATTCTTGAGGATGAACGACATCCCAATCATTTGGAGCATGTTTATGATGATGAAGATGACACTTGTGAACCGAAAGAGCTTGACACGGAAGAAGATTTGGTAGTGGAGGAGATTGAAGAGCATGTTTTTCCCATGGAAATGCCATGTAACGATGATGTGAGGATAGAAGAATCAAGGAGACTTGAGGATGATGACCCTTTAGAGGAGGTGAGAGATGATTTGGAGACGCTTTAAGAAGAGGTGGCACCGAGAGTGGAGCATGAAAGTGAACAACACCACCCTATTGTGGCCCCACCAAAGATTGTGAGTACTCTTCAATCTTCTTGCTTGATCATGAAGTACTTGTGTCAAGAGACGGACACAAGCTTCATAACCTCTCCTAAGGTAACCATGGAAGTGGAGCTACCTCTACTTGAACCGGAAGACTCCTTGAGTGGTATCACCAACGTGGAGATGACGGAGCTCAATGGCGCTCCCCTTCCATACATTCTTCCTCAAACTCCTAAACTCAATGGTAGAAGGCCATGGCAAGGTAACAATTGGAACTCAAGCTTAGCTCGTTGGTCATTCTATCATTTGCTTCTATCGCTACTTGGAGCTCAAACTTCATCATGGAAGAAGCTACTTGACATCAAAGAGGTACTAAGTTGGACACCATAACACAGGTATCGTCGAGCTTAAGACGGTAACTAAGCGCTTCTTGGGAGGCACCCCATGTTATCTTTAATTTTTCGCTTTTAATTGTTGTTTGAGGTTTTTGTGTTGTTTTAGCTTTTTGAATAAGGTTTGGCAAGCAATTGGGATCACTCTTTACCAAGGATCATCATGGAACTCTTTCACCACTATTACGTCCTATGCTCCTCTCTACCAACGCGGTAACTTCGTTCCACCTTACCCTCTCTCCCTTGATCATTGAGGACAATGCTCATGTTAGTCGTAGGGGAATTAGTTTGAGGTTTGGTGTGATTATTTGTCGGTAGAAGTCTAAGGCTATGCTTTGATGAGTTGCATGATCTTAATTGAATGTCGGATTCCTCTATTGTAGAATCGTTCAGTTCTTGACTTTTGGTGTTTAATTGACTTCAGTCTTTCACAATGATGTTTATACTGTTCCACTTAGAACCTATAACCAGCATGTTAGCACTAATATCAAATGAGTCTAGGCCAGAACAAAGATTTTATCACTCTTGTATGTTGGTTGATTGGTTTGATACGTGTTTTTGTACCGCTCGATAACACCGGTCTAAGATGATAAAGGCAATCAGAATTTTCCTCCCTTTTCCATGTTTTTCTTCAACTTTTTGTCCCTCGTGATTGTGGCTTGAGATTAGACGGAATCCAAATCGAAATCTTGTGTGGAAGTTGTAAGGGGCTAGGGATCAAGTGGCTGATTTGTGAAGGAAAGAAAAAAAGAGAAAATGCTCAAAAGAAAAGAAAAGCTAGGCAAGCTCGGCACCTAAGTGAAGTGTCGGGTTGAGCACTAGCGAAGGCAAAGGCTGTGAGCTAGGCAGGTTCAACACCTAAGTGAAGTGTTGGATAGAGCACTAGTATGCAGTAGAAAAAGAAGAAGAAAAGAAAAAGAAAAGAAAGAAAAAAAGAGTTCTCAAAGTGGCCCTTGTTGTAGTGATCCTAGCTTAAGCATGAAAAGTGCAGATCTAGAAACGGATGAAGTCGAGTCGATAGCCACATCACAATCACTCACCACCCTCCAAATTTTCCTACCCCCACCTAATCCGTTTCATATCCCGAGTTCAAGTCCTTTTGATTAGAGTTGGTGTTGTCGTGGTCTGTTTCTCTGTATCCCAATTTACCACTACTTGAAGTGTGCAAAAAATAGTGAGGTCTAAACTTGTTTGGTTGATGTTCTTGCATGTGTAGGTTAAGTTTGTTTGTGGAACAGTTTAAGCCAAATTGTTATCGTTTGAATCTCAATGGGACCGATCTTGTCATGTGTGAACTTGGATGTTTTCTAGTTCATTTGCTTGAGGACAAGCAAAGCTTAGTCGTAGGGGAATTTGATGTGACTTTATTTGGTGCATTTTAAGCCTTTGATTAGCCTAAGGATCTCCCATGTTTGATCTCATTTTGCTATGATTAATATGCTTTTATGGAAGTTTTATGCAAAGTGCTCTTTTGTTGTCCGGTTGCCACTTTGAGGCCAATTCTGTATCTATTGGAGTTGTTTTCTTTGCATTTTCAGGATTTGGCATTGAAGTACTGGTGACAAGGAGCACGTAGGATCAAATGGGAGGTCAATCAGAGCTAGGACGGAGGAGATATGGCCGTTGCAAAATCGAGAAAAGTGCACAGCTTCATACTTAAGTTTTCGGCGAGAACCTTATAGTTCTCGCCGAAAACCCTCGGCGTGTACAATCAGCGGATTTCCAGAAGGCGGACGTTCGATTTATGAAGAAGTTTTTGGCGAAAACTTCCAGAGTTTTTGCCTGGAAGTTTTCGCCGAAAACCTTTGAAGAAATGTCAAGATGCTCGGTGATTTGCAAAGAAGTTTTCGGCGAAAACTGTAGGAGTTTTCGCCAAAAACTCAGGGTATTTCCGGCGTACTATATAAAGAAGGAGCGGGCGAAAATTAGAGGGGGATTCATTAATTTTAGAACACATGCCATACTCTCTCTCAACCCTTTCTCTCTTTTTCCATCACCAATCCATCATCAACCCTAGAGCAAGGTGCAAATTGGAGTAAGGAGCTTGGATTGAAGCCCACAACCTTGGGGAGAGGAGCTTGCAAGAAGAGGATTGTCATGGAGCTCTTGGTGACCATCTCTCCTTCTTTCTCTTTTGTACCCTTGGCCATGTGTGGCTGATTTCCTAGGTTTCCTTGGATTGATAGATAGTTATGCTAGGATAGAGGTTGATTGTACAAATATGCCATGATTGATCTTGGATTGTAAGAGGATGATCTCTAGACTTGTTGTTAATCTCAAATTGTGTTATGTGCTTGATTTGGTCTATCATTTGTGATGTAATGCATGAGAGTGCTTAGATTACATGGTTTGTAGGTCTAGGGATTGAAGGGAGTGTGTTCTAAGAGATTAGATCATCTCAATTCAACCATAGTTGCATGATTTCTCACTTGTGCATTTTATCGAACACTTGGTGTGCATTAGGTTTTTCATTCAATTGAACTTTGATTAGTCTTTTGATGATTCTCTTAGTGTTAGGACATTGACATGAGAGTGTGGTGTCTAGCCTAGTGGTCATAGAGTCATAGGAGAGTGTTTTGTAGTTTGGCATTTCATCAAACACCTTTAATGCATCCTTAGTCACTTAGCTTGAGAGCGAGAGCCTAGGTGAGTGGTTCTAGGATAGGGATTTAGTGCGACGAGAGTGCATTGAGTCTATAGAAGGGATTTGCATGGTCATTCGATTGCAACCTCGATCATGTTTGGCTTGTTTGTGCACTTGTTCCTCTTGAGCATGATGAAGCTATCTTTCCAAGTGAACCTCCTTTATCTTTGATTTGCACCATTTTGTTTTGCTTTCTTATTTAGTTTCCTTTATGCTTTTGTTTCTTTTTCAAACTAAAACTCATTTTAAATGAATAGACCGTCCATGAACCGTGTGAGTATTAGCTATTGAGAGAGCCCTCGTGGAATACGACCTTGATAGTTGTGAGTTAAATCTTGCACATCTCTACTTTCCCCTGATTCCGAGGTTGAGAATGTTATTTATGTGTCCTACAACAGCTAAGAGTATGGTGTGGCATTCTACAGAAAAAGTTAGTGACGGAATGGCAAGACATCCACGAGATGGAGAAGCGTGGATAGACTTTGACAATAGATACCCTGAGTTTGCATCTGATCCTAGAAATATATGGCATGGTCTTGCTACTGATGGCTTCAATCCGTTTGGAATACGAGTCTTAGTCATAGTACATGGCCTATTATTCTTATGCCATATAACACGCCTCCCTAGAAATGCAAGAAATCAACAGGTATGATTTTGTCAAGTATCATCCCTGGAAAGAAAGCCTCTGGCAATGATATTGATATCTACCTACAACCTTTAATCAATGAGCTCAAAATTTTGTGGGAAGGTGTAGAAGCATACGATGCAGCCAAAAAGGGGGTATTTAAATTGAGAGCTTCCCTAATGTGGACTATTAGTGATTTCCCCGAACTGTCCGTATTATCTGGTTGGAACACTTATACAGGACAAGCTTGTCCAACTTGTAATTTCGACCAGGAACCGTTACGGTTGGGAGGCAGTTTGAAAAAACTGTTTCATAGGAAATCGACGTTTCTTGCCTACAGATCATCCTTTCCGACAACAAAAGACTAAATTCAATGGTGATGTCGATTTCAGAGAGCCAACCAAACTATTATCTGGCTCTGAAATACTCAAACAGGTGGAGAACGTCAATGTCACTTTTGGGAAGACGAGTGAGAGTGAGAAGGGTGCACCGCCAAAGAAGAAGTCCAGAAGTGATGGAGGGAAGAAAAGGCAGACAGAACAATGGAAGAAGAAAAGTTGTTTCTTTCAATTGCCTTATTGGGAGTTCAATAAATTGCGACACAATCTCGATGTTATGCACATAGAGAAGAATGTTTGTGACAATATTCTTTACACTTTGATAAATGACAAAGATCGAAGTAAGGATCATCTGAAAGCAAGGATAGATTTGAAAATTATGAAAATTAGAAGAGAGTTATGGCCAAGACCAGATGGAAGAACTTGTCCAGCAGCTATATACACAATGGGTAAACGAGAAATTCAAATAGTGCTCAAGACCTTGAAAGATATTTTCGTACCAGACGGATACTCGAGCAACATATCCCGGTGCGTTGATGTGGAACACCGAAAGATATTGGGTTTGAAAACTCATGACTGTCATATCTTAATGCATGAGCTATTACCTTTGTCCATTCGGAATGTATTGCCATCGCAAGTCTCTTCGGTATTGGTCGGATTTTGTTCTTGCAATGAAGCAATTATGCTCAAAAGTGGTCCATGTTGAGGGTCTGGATACGCTACAACAATGAATTGTTGTAGCTCTGTGCCGTTTGGAAATGATATTTCCACCATCATTCTTTACAGTGATGGTTCATCTAGTGGTTCATTTAGTCGAGGAAGTGAGACTTGGGGGATCAGTCTATTATCGTTGGATGTACCCTATAGAAAGGTACAACTACAAACTATTATTTTCTTATGTATTATACTGTCAATTCCAATAATCTATTACTACTGAACTCTTATTCTCTTAATTATATTTCTTAGAAAGTTAAAATCTTTTGTACGAAATCGGTCACAACCAGAAGGTTCAATTGCTGAACGATGGATTTCTGAAGAAATCACGAATTTCACATCTCTATACTAGGATGTTGGAGTTGAGACTAGATTCAACAGGGGATCTCAACTCCATGATCAAGTATTAGAAGATGAATCACGTGATCTGTCCATTCTTCCATCCATTGGGCACCATGTTGGTAGTACAAATTACTTCCGATTGACAGATACAGAGTTGTTACAAGCGCACCGACATGTCCTTATGGGGTCCCAACTAGTCGGTCCATTTCTCATGTAATTACAATTCTTATTTGGACTTGTGAAATGGTTAGTAATTCTACATGTTTAACATATGTGAATTTCAATAAAAACCATTCATGGTGAATTAGGGAGTTCCAAACTATTACAACACGACGACTTCGAGGAAAATCAGCAGCAGAAATTGAGAAAGCTGTTCATAGAGACTTCGTACAATGGTTTCGGAGTCGAGTACGTGCTTTACTATGTAATTCAGCTATGATTTGGTCGTAATGAAAATCTGAAATATAATAATCTTGTCAAACACTATTATTTTTGTCAATTGAACAGATACTTGATGATGACCAAGTAGTCCATTCCAAGGATCTAAGAGTGTTAACTCCCGGTCCTCAACGACAATCAAAAAGATATGTTGCTTATGATGTTAATGGTTATCGGTTTCGCATAGTTGCTCGTGACAACCCCCTCCAAACTCGGAATAGTGGGGTATACGGCAACTATGAAACTCATAGTTACGCTAGTTCAGTGGACAATCGACCTCAAACAAGTGAACTGGCGTATTATGGCAAGTTAGAAGACATAATTGAGTTGAATTACTATGGAGAATTCTTCGTGGTGTTATTCAAGTGTAAATGGGCTAATACGCACAATCCTAGATACGTGAAGAAAGATGGATTGGGGTTCACCTCGATTAATTTCTCACATTTTTTATATACTGGAACTCGTTTAGACGATGAACCATATATTGAAGCAAAAGATGCTCGAATGGTCTACTATGTCCAACATAAAGTGGACAAAGGATGGTGCATTCCCATACATATCAAACAAGAGATGTCTATGACATGGGTGATGAGGAAGGAAGCAATGTACATGAGTGTGAGATGTTTGGAAATCAAGAGTTGTCGGCTTTTGATAATTCCAGTATTCTACCCCTAGTTAGGCCCGAAATAATCGCAGAGTTTGATTAGGGTTTGGTAATATATTCATTTCACTTAGTTTACTAAAAGTCAATCTATTTGGTACATTTTACACATCTAATCCAATTAGTTGTTTTATTGTTATACAGACATGTCTCCTTCAGGAAAGCATGAGGTGGAGCTCATCGATGGACGTGGAGTGAAGACTCCGGCCTCCATTCCTAGTAATCAGATGATGAGTCTTCCCATGGGAAGAAGGTTGTCATTCCTTGGGGTGTTACAGGACCCTTTGGTATTGGTCCAGCTACGATCCTCGGACAATTCCATGGCCAGCTCTCTAGAGACACACTAAAAAAAAAGCTCTTTCGCGTCGCTTGAAGAGGAAGAGTTTAGCGTCGGTCGATTAGAAACTGACGCTAAACCCTTGACTCGTGTTTGACAAAGGGTTTAGCGTCGGTCGATACGCGACCGACGCTAAAACATGTCGGTAACCGACGCTAAATTTGGTTTTTGGTCAGAAACCAAGCCAACCAGCTTTAGCGTCGGTTACCAACATGTTTTAGCGTCGGTCGCCGACCGACGCTAAATTACTTATATATTTAAACCTCTCAGCCGCCACCCTAACCCTAATTTCTTCTTCTTCCTCCTCAAGCCTTCTTCTTCCTCTTCCATTTTTGACCAACCTTCTTCTTCTTCCTCCTCCTCCAGCCTTTTTCTTCCTCTTCCAGTTTTCTGATCAACCTTCTTCTTCTTCCTCTTTCTTCTTCCTCCACCAGCCTTCTTCCTCTTTCTTCTTCCTCCTCCAGCCTTTTTCTTCTTCTTCTTTCTTCTTCCTCCACCAGCCTTCTTCCTCCTCCAGCCTTCTTCTTCTTCTTCTTTCTTCTTCCTCCTCCGGCCTTCTTCTTCTTCCTCTTTCTTCTTCCTCTTCCTCTGCTTCCTTTTCCAGATCTCTAGATCCACCTTCTTCTTCTTCCTCTTCTTTGTTTCTCCCCAACCATCTGTCGTCGCCGCCGCCGTCACCTCCGCAGCCACCGTCGCCGCCACCACCGCCGTCGCCAGTACGAAATCTGAAAAATTGTTGGCAAATAAAAAATGAATAATTGGAAAATTTAAGTGACCAAAAGGATGACCTAATAAATCTAAGTGACCAAATTGCATAAATAGAAAATGGAGTGACCAAATCCGAAAAAGAAAATTTTGGGTTGGGCAGTGACCCTTTTCGGTCAGCTCAATATTATCGTCGGTCGTGGTTTAATATTAGCGTCGGTCGTGGAAGAACCGACGCTAAAATTTAGCGTCGCTACTTTTCGCGTCGCTTTTTGCAAGCGACGCTAAATAGTTTAGCGTCGGTCCGCGGTTTTGACCGACGCTAAACGCTCATTTTTTTGTAGCGACACTAACCCTCTCCCGATCACATACGTCGGGTGCTGAATGTCTCTGATGGTGAGAATGAAGCATTGATCGCCGCTATATGGTATGTATAATAAACACTATTACTCTCAAACGACCTAGGTTATATAAATACTAATGTTTATAAAATTCCTTGTTGCAGAAAAGTATTGTCATTGAACCCGAGGAGGCAAAGGATAGAGCTCTTTTCTATATCGTGAGTGATATAGGAAAGAAGTGGAGGGATTACTGATGTGACCTTATTCATACATATTTATCCTACGTTCTGCCCTTGTTTTCTCCGTGATTTGATCCTCATCCGTCCTAGTTTGCATGCATTTCGAGCCCTTTTGCACAAGTTGAGTTATTGTTGCTCGGGAGTCACTTGTGGCCCCATTTTACGTACTTTGTAGTCTCTTTTGTGTACATTTCAGGCCAGGGCGTTGTAGTAGATATGACAAGGAGTCCATAGGACCAAACGGAAGCCAAATCGGAGCTCGGATGAGGGAGAAACGAGCGAAGCAAAATTGCGGTCTGTGCAGATTTTAGGGTACACGACGTGTATGCCCAACAGATTTCTATATATTGACGATTTGTGGAGCTAAAAGGGGATTCTATCACCTCTCTTTCATCACCTGCAACCCAAGAACACCCCATTTCGTCCCCAACACCTCTGGAACCCTAGGAGGCCATTTGAAGACCGAAATTGGAGCAATTGGAGCTAAGGATTGAAGTCCACAACCTTGGAGGAGAAGCTAGAAGTGGAGGATTGAAGATTGTCCAAGGATCCAAGCCATGGTGTTCTTGGTGATCATCTCTCTTTCTCTTTCCTTCATTTCCTTGGCCATGTGTGACTGATTTCCTAGGTTTTTCTTGGATTGATAGATAGTTGTGCTATGATAGAGATTGATTGTGTAAACATCCTATGATTGATCTTGGATGTAAGAAGATGATCTCTAGACTTGTTGTTAATTCCATTGATTGCCATGTGTGCTTGATTTGGTCTATTCTTTGTGATGTAATGCACGAGAGTGCTTAGATTACATGGATTGTAGGTCTAGGGATTGAAGGGAGTGTATTCTAAAAGATTAGATCATCTCAATTCAACCATAGTTTCATGATTTCTCTCTTGTGCATTTTATCGAACACTTGGTGTGCACTTAGTTTTTCACTCAATTGAACTTTGATTAGTCTTTTGATGATTCTCTTAGTGTTAGGACATTGACATGAGAGTGTGATGTCTAGTTTTGTGGTCATAGAGTTATAGGAGATGGTTTTGTAGCTTGGCATTTCATCAAACACCTTTAGTGCATCCTGAGTCACTTAGCTTGAGAGCGAGAGCCTAAGTTGAGTAGTCTTAGGATAGGGATTGAATGCTACGAGAGTGCATTGAGTCTACAAAAGTGATTTGCATGGTCATTCGATTGCATCCTCGATCATGTTTGGCTTGTTTGTTCATTGTCTCCTCTTGAGCATGATGAAGCTATCGTTCCAAGTGAACCTCTTTCCAAGATATCTTTGATTTGCACCGCTTTGTTTTTCTTTCTTGTTTAGTTTCCTTTAAGCTTTTGATTTCTATTTCAAACCAAAACTCCTTTCAAATGAATAGACCGTCTACGAGGAATGTGAGTAGTGGCCATTGAGAGAACCCCGTGGAATACGACCTTGAATGTTGTGACTTGAAATTCACACGTCAAGTTTTTAGCGCCGTTATCGGGGACTTTCTCAATCCTAAGAAAGCATTTAGTAGTGGACCGTTCTATTCACTTCCTTTCGTTTTAGTTTTTGCTTCTTTGTACTTGTTTGCTTGACTTTGTTATCCCGCATTGTTGTATTACTTGGTTGTGTTTGTTGTGCTTGTTTGTAGGTACCTTGTGGTAGTGAATGAGTCGATTCACTCATCTCCAAGCACCACTTCGAGGCCTCGAGCAAGTTATTGATTCACGAACACTTTCGCCACCTCATCTAGTTAATGGGAGCAAGGTTGCAAGTAAGATGAACTCATGGCATGGAAATCAAGGCTATGGTACCTATCAAGGTTGGAATCCATCTCCTAACCCATATTATGATCATCATGCTTCATCCAACTACTACCAAGAAACTTGTGAGGGAGATAGCCAATGGTGGGATCAAGATCAGCAAGTTTCAACACCCATGTGGAGTGAACAATGTCCCTATCCACCTTTACTCTACCAACAAATCCTACCGGAGTATCCTCAAGAGGAGTTCAAAAGCCATGAACAACATTCTCCACCGCCTTCCATACTAGAGGAACTCTTGAATATGGTGAAAGAAAGTGAGCGTCCGCAAGAGGAGTTTGTAAGCTATGAGGAACCTCCTCCACCTCCTTCCATGCTAGAGATCTTGCAAATGGCGGAAGACAATGCGAACCAGGTTAATCGCTTAGTTCAAAACAGTGTGCTCATCAACGAGATCCTTGAAAATGAACGGCAACCCCATAGGGTGGAGCAAGTTTATGATGATGAAGATGACACTTGTGAACCGGAAATGCTTGACATGGTAGAAGATTTGGTAGTAGAGGAGATTGAAGAGCATGTTCTTCCCAAGGACACACCAAACGACGATAGTGTGTGGATAGAAGAATTGAGGATACTTGAGGATGATGACCCTTTAGAGGTGGTGAGAGGTGATTTGAAGACTCTTCAAGAAGAGGTGGTACCGAGAGTGGAGCACGAAAGTGAACAACACCACCCTATTGTGGTGCCACCAAAGGTTGAGAGTACCCTTCAAACTTATTGCTTAATCATGAAGTATTTGTGCCAAGAGACGGACACAAGCTTCATAGCCACTCCTAAGGTGGTCATAAGAGTGGAGCCGCCTATAATCGACCCGGAGGACTCCTTGTGTGGCATCGCCAACTTGGTAACGATGGAGCTCAATGGTGGCACCACACCTTACTATGTTCCTCAAGTTTCGAAATTCAAAGGTAGCAAGCCATCCCAAGGTACCAAGTGTTATGTAAGCATCAATGTGCATTGGCTAGTCTACCATTCTCCCAAGATGTTTCTTGGAGCTCAACTTTCATCATGGAAGAAACTACTTGACTTGAAGGAGGTACTAAGTTGGACACCATAACACAGGTATCGTCGAGCTTAAGACGGTAACTAAGCGCTTCTTAGGAGGCACCCCATTTTATCTTTACTTTTTCACTTTTAATTGTTCTTTGAGGTTTTTGTGTTGGTTTAGTTTTTGAATAAGGTTTAGCAAGCATTTGGGATCACTCTTCACCAATGATCGTCATGGAACTCTTTCACCACTATTACCTCTTATGCTCTTCTCTACCAACGCGGTAATTTCGTTCCACCTTATCTTCTTGATGACACTCGATTTGACGTGATTATCAGCCTCATTTAAGCGACATTTCATTGCTTAAGACATGATTTTTAGGGTAAAATAGCGAATATTCACTCAACTGCTCTATCTCGTGCCATTTGTGTTACTTTGGCTCGTTTCGGGTCTATTTGATGGTTTTCTAGTGTTTTCATGTTAGCACAGGTTTTTGCCGTCAAATATAGTAGCCAAGGACGTGTCTAAGGCATTGGAACCTCGAGGAACCGCACCGAAACCAATCCAAGAAGTCAATAAAGTCAACAAAAATCCTGCCCCGATTTACACTACAGTTTTCGGCGAAAACTCTTCAGGTTTTCGGTGAAAAGTACAGAAGAAATCGGCAGAGCTTACAAAGAGAAGTTTTCGGCGAGAAGTCAAAGTTCTCGCCGAATCTCTAAGTCCGAAAATCACAGGAGAAGCAGTCGGAAAACCAGCCATTTTACAAAGAAGTTTTTGGCATTAAACTCATCAAGTTTTCGCCAAAAAACCCTTCATAAATCCGGCGACTTAGGGTTAAGTATAAATACTTAAACCGGCGGCCCAAATCAAAGATACCTCATAATACACTTTTCATAATAGAACTTACACAAGTTCCAGACCTAAGAAGTTGGAGAGAGAGTTTAGAGAGTTTGAAGAATCGTGGAGAGATCGTGACGCCATCCTTCCATCTCGGAGAACTCGGAGCTTAAAGTTGAAGATTCAGAAGATCGAAGCTTCGCCGGAGTCGTCAGAATTAGGTTTTTCAGTTCTTATCTGTTCTTCCTCTGTATGATGATTTCCTTTGTTGCCTTTGATTATGTTGTTATCGTTATGAGTAGCTGAACTTGTAGAGCTTAGATTAGATGAACCCTAAGTGACCCAGGGCTTTAAAGCAGTCACGGATCGGCGGTAATTAGATTCAAAGTTCAATCAGTTTCTCTTTGCATGGTTGTTTTGTTCTTGATTATTTATGCTTCTCTTCTGGTTGATCGCCTAGATTAGGTTTGTGTTCAGTTAGGGTTTGTCGCCAGACAGCTTCCTTGCTTTAAAACATTAAAACTTGTCTTTCTTGATCGCCTAGATTAGATTCTTGTTAAGCTGAGGATAGAAGCGAACGCTCGCCTCTCTTTAAAACATCAATTCAACCAATTAACCTATTCACTGGAGTGTGCCTTTCGTAGGAACCAGTTAGGGTTAATCCGCTTCAAGAATAACTCATAAATCATTAGTAATTGCACCAGTTAGTTTAGTCGTTGCGAGAGGCGACCATACCCGGGCGACTAATTAATCTTGGTAGTTAGATAGGATATAGCGAACGTTCGCCAGTCTTAAACCTAAGGGTAAGGAGTTATGGTGGTGTATAGAAATTGATTGAATCAGAATTGAAAACCGTTGGTCTTGTGATTGTTGTTGCCCTGGTGATCTAAGGGGGATTCGAAATCTAAGTTTGTCTATCTTCTCGTTAGTCAACCTTTTAATCTTTCTGTCTTTTATTTCCTTGTTTGTTAGATTACAAGTCGTGGAACTCACACCACACACAACGTGTTTAAACTTGAGTAATTTGCCAACATATTTGAGTAGACGATTGGAAGAAACCCTGTGGAATACGATCTGCTTAGCTTTTTAGCTTGGTAGTATTTGATCATTGTTTTACAGCTCATCACCTCTCTCTCTTGATCATTGAGGACAATGCTCATGCTAGTCATAGGGGGAATTTGAGGTTTGGTGTGATTGTTTGTCGGTAGAAGTAGAATGATGTGCTGTGATTGTGTGCATGCTCTTGATTGATTGCCAAATTCCTCTATCGTAGAATCATTCGGTTCTTGACTTTTGGTGTTTAATTGAATTCAAGTTTTCACAATGACGTTTAGACTGTTCCACTTAGAACCTATAACCAGCATGTCAACACTAATATCAAATGAGTCTAAGCCAGAACATATATTGGATCACTCTTGTATGTTGGTTGATTGGTTCGATATGTGTTTTTGTACCGCTCGATAACACTGATCTAAGATGATAAAGACAATTAGAATTCCACCACATTCAGCCAAAAAGCCTACCCGAATCAGCTTCCTATAGGATAACAACGTTGAGCTTTGGCCTTTTGTTGGATTATACACATTCTCAGCCATGCCCCATGTTTTTCATCACCTTTTTTATCCCTCGTGATTGTGGCTTGAGATTAGACGGAAGTCCTATTCGAAATCTTGTGTGGAAGTTTTAAGGGGCTAAGGATCAAGTGGCTAATATGTGAAGAAAATGTTCAAAAGAAAATGCTCAAAAGAAAGTGTTCAAGTTGCTTAAGTTCTTGAAGTGCCGAAAGAAAAGCTAGGCAAGCTCGACACCTAAGTGAAGTGTCGGGTTGAGCACTAGCAGAGGCAAAGACTGTGAGCTAGGCAGGTCCAACACCTAAGCGAAGTGTTGAATTGAGCACTAGTATGCAGTAAGAAAAGTCTTGAAAGTTGCCCCTTTTCAAGTGATCCTAGCTAGAGCTTGTAAAGTGCAGATCTAAAGGCGGATGAAGTTGAGTCGATAGCCACATCACGTTCACTCACTGTTCCCCAAATATTTCCTACCTCCACCTAATCTGTTTCATATCCCGAGTTCAAGTCTTTTTGATTAGAGTTGGTGTTGTTGTGGTCGGTAAGAACTGTGTCCTAATTAACTACTTGAAGAGTGCAGAAAGCAATGAGGTCTAGACTTGTTTGGTTGACGTTCTTGCATGTGTAGGTTAAGTTTGTTCGTGGAACAGTCTAAGCCAAATTGTTAATGTTTGAATCTCAATTTGTCCGATCTTGTCATTTGTGAACCTGGATGCCTTCTAATTCATTTGCTTGAGGACAAGAAAAAGCTTAGTCGTAGGGGAGTTTGATGTGACCTTATTCATACATATTTATCCTACGTTCTGCCCTTGTTTTCTCCGTGATTTGATCCTCATCCGTCCTAGTTTGCATGCGTTTCGAGCCCTTTTGCGCAAGTTGAGTTATTGTTGCTCGGGAGTCACTTGTGGCCCCATTTTACGTGCTTTGTAGTATCTTTTGTGTACATTTCAGGCCAGGGCGTTTTAGTAGAGATGAAAAGGAGTCCATAGGACCAAACGGAAGCCAAATCGGAGCTCGGATGAGGGAGAAACGAACGAAGCAAAATTGCGGTCTGTGCAGATTTTAGGGTACACGACGTGTATGCCCAGCAGATTTCTATATATTGACGATTTGTGGACCTAAAAGGGGATTCTATCACTTCTCTTTCATCACCTACAACCCAAGAACACCCCATTTCGTCCCCAACACCTCTGGAACCGTAGGAGGCCATTTGAAGACCCAAATTGGAGCAATTGGAGCTAAGGATTGAAGTCCACAACCTTGGAGGAGAAGCTAGAAGTGAAGGATTGAAGATTGTCCAAGGATCCAAGCCATGGTGTTCTTGGTGATCATCTCTCTTTCTCTTTCCTTCATTTTCTTGGCTATGTGTGACTGATTTCCTAGGTTCTTCTTGGATTGATAGATAGTTGTGCTATGATAGAGGTTGATTATGTAAACATGCTATGATTGATCTTGGATGTAAGAAGATGATCTCTAGACTTGTTGTTAATTCCATTGATTGCCATGTTTGCTTGATTTGGTCTATTCTGTTTGATGTAATGCATGAGAGTGCTTAGATTACATGGATTGTAGGTCTAGGGATTGAAGGGAGTGTATTCTAAATGATTAGATCATCTCAATTCATCCATAGTTGCATGATTTCTCTCTTGTGCATTTTATCGAACACTTGGTGTACACTTAGTTTTTCACTCAATTGAACTTTGATTAGTCTTTTGATGATTCTCTTAGTGTTAGGACATTGACATGAGTGTGTGATGTCTAGTCTTGTGGTCATAGAGTTATAGGAGATGGTTTTGTAGCTTGGCTTTTCATCAAACACCTTTAGTGCATCCTTAGTCACTTAGCTTGAGAGCGAGAGCCTAAGTTGAGTAGTCTTAGGATAGGGATTTAGTGCTACGAGAGTGCATTGAGTCTACAAAAGTGATTCGCATGGTCATTCGATTGCATCCTCGATCATGTTTGGCTTGTTTGTTCATTGTCTCCTCTTGAGCATGATGAAGCTATCTTTCCAAGTGAACCTCCTTTATCTTTGATTTGCACCGCTTTGTTTTTCTTTCTTGTTTAGTTTCCTTTAAGCTTTTGATTTCTATTTCAAACCAAAACTCCTTTCAAATGAATAGACCGTCTACGAGGAATGTGAGTAGTGGCCATTGAGAGAACCCCGTGGAATACGACCTTGAATGTTGTGAGTTGAAATTCACACGTCAATTACAAAACGAAGTTGTGGGCCAATGCAGTGATAAGGCCTTACAAAAAGTTTTTAAAGGCTGAAGCTGTAAGTAACAACCAAGATTTCGACCCCAAAGAGTTTGTGGTGCCGCCGAGAGCGTGGGCACTAGAGAGGAGATCTCCAAATGTTCCTGCGCCTATGTGGACGCAGTATGTGGACTTGAGGTTGAGCGAAAATATGGTGGTAAGTAACGAAATATATGAATGTTTTTCATTGAAGTAAATTTAGTTAGTGATACAAATGGTGTTACTGAAAAAATCTTAATTTCTAGGAGCTGTCTCGGCTTAACTCTTTGAGGAGGGCAGAATACAAATCACCCCACACTGGAGGGTCAAAGAAGTTGAGAGTGAGAGGATCAGAATTGGTAAGAGTTCATCCTAAAATCACCATGTTTAGTTAAATTATTTGAACAAAATTAATATTGTTTAGTCTATGCACATGTAGGAAGCAGAAACGGGAAAGAGACCCACGAGAGGTGAGTTGTATGCCATCACTCACAAGAAGAAGGATGGCACATACACCGATCCTAATGTTGTAAGTGACATTTCATGTTTTTTTCAACTTTGTCATTACATTTTTCAGAGTTTGGTTTCGAAAATGTGATCGTTGGCCAATGTGCAGCCTAAGATTCTTGAGTTGTTGAAGGACCCTACCATCCCGACTTGGGTAAGTTCTAAGGTTTCATTAGGGCAAGTCTACCCCACTGAGCATAGTGGTCTAGTTCGAGGATTGGGATTTGGTGCAACACCCACTCTGGTACATATAGTATGTTATGATATTGGTCAAATTTAAATTTATAGAACACTAATATTTCTAATATTTTGTTGTCTCTTTTTTATAGGTCAACTTGAGTAAGAAGAGGGGTACAGCTAGCTAGAGTAGCAGCCCATCAGATACTGCCATGCATGACTTCGGACATTGTCCTGTACAAGGAGAAGTAGCAGAGTTACGCGATGAGGTTCGAGTTCTGAAGGAGCAAATTGCACTTCTGGCATCAGGAGCTTCAGGATCCTCCGCTCGGGATAGCCATCGTTCAGGAGGAGGAGGAGGAGAGTGAGAGGGAGGGTGACGATGAGGAGGATGAGTGATGACACTAGATTTGACGTGATTATCAGCCTCATTTAAGCGACATTTCTTTGCTTAAGACATGAATTATAGGGTAGAATAACGAATATTCAATCGATTGCCCTATCTCGTGCCATTTGTGTTACCTTGGCCCGTTCGGGTCTATTTTGATGGTTTTCTAGTATTTTCATGTTAGCACAGGTGTTCGCCATCAAATGTGGTAGCCAAGGACTTGCCTAAGGCACTGGAACCCCGAGGAATCACACCCACATCAACCAGAAAAGTCATTCAACCCAAAAGAATTTCTGCCCCATTTACACATATATTTTCGGCGAAAATACCCTTGGGTTTTCGCCGAAAATGGAAGAAGAAATCCACTGTCCCGATCAATAAGATATTTTTGCCAAAAATTATTGGGATTTTCGGTCGAAAACCCTAAGAAAAATCAACCAGGAGAAACAGACGGGATCGAGTGACATTTGAACAGATATTTTCGCCGAAAATATCCTTGGATTTTCGGCGAAAATCCCAGTGGAAAAGCAGAAATCGCTGGCTAGGTATAAATACTGAAACGGGCGGCTAATTAAGATATATCAGATTTTACACATAACCAGAGAGGGGACGAAAAAATCCCCAGACTGAGAAATAAAGAGAACGAGCGGATAGAGTTCGAGGAGCCAGGAACGGATCGTGACGCCATCCATCCATCTCGGAGAGCCGGTGCTAGGAATTGAAGATCCAGTAGATTGAAGCTGCAAGGAGTCGTCGAAATTAGGTTTTACAGTTCTTCTCTGTCTTCCCTACCTGAGATGTATTCTTTGTTGGTTTTCGATTCTTCTGTATTGAATATGAGTAGCTAAACTCGTGTAGCTTAGATTAGATGAACCCTAAGTGACCCAGGGCTTTAAAGCGGTCACGGATCGGCGGTGATTAGATTTGAAATTCATTCAGGTTCTTCTTCATGTTTGACTTGTTCTCTGTTCTTTGTGTTTCTTGTCTGGTTTGGCCACCTAGATTAGATTCTTGTTAAGCTAAGGATAGAAGCGAACGCTCGCCTTACTTTAGAACATCAAGTTGAACAATTAACCTTATAATTGGAGTGTGCCTTTCGTGGGAACCGATTAGGGTTAATCCACTGCAAGAGTAACTCACAAATCGTTAGAATTTGCACCAGTTAAGTTAAGTCGTTGTGAGAGGTGACCGTACCCGGGCGACTAATTAATCGTGGTAGCTAGATCGGATAGAGCGAACGTTCGCCAGTCTTAAACCTAAGGGTCAGGAGTTATGGTGGTGTCTGAGAACTGAATGAACTAGAATTGAAAATTGTTGATCTGTTGATTGCCTATGCCTTGGTGATCTAAGGGGGATTCGAAATCTAAGCTTGTCTGTCTTCTGTCTTAGTCAATCAATCAATCATTATTTCGCTTTAATTTCATTTCAACCTATCTTTGTTCTTTTAGTTTAGAAGTCGTGGAACCCACACCACGCACTAAGTGTTTTTAACCTTGAATTTAAATTGCCAACGCATTTGAGTAAGGAAGTAGAGGAGACCCGTGGAATACGATCTACCCTAGCTTCACAGCTTGGTAGTATTTGATCACGTCCTACAACGTTCATCAATGAGTGAGAGGGAGAGTGAACATTTATGCTACTATATTACACGTAGACATATGTAGTTTATATTATTATTAGAATTACATAGTATGTTATGACTATTATTTATTCATGTCATTGGAAAGTACTGTTTGTATTGTGCGGTATAATTTGTATTGAATTCCATAAATGAAATTGCGGTTTTGCAGGTTTGCAGGTTGGCACTAGAAGAGTATGAGATAAGGAGCTGAAATGGCCAAACAATTTTGGTCTGTGATACATGTTTAGCGTCGGTCGAAGGTGATTAGCGTCGGTCTGAACCGACGCCAAAACAACCTGTAATTGGCATCAGTTTTGGTATTTAGCGTCGGTCAGTAACCGACGCTAAATAGTCAGCAGTCAACGTGGACGTTTGGTCAATTTTTGACCGATTTGGCGTCAGTTTTGTGATTTAGCATCTCTTGTAAAACCGATGCTAAATCTGGTTTGGTTCCCAGCCAGACCGGTCCGGTCAAGGATTTAGCGTCGCTTGATTTATGACCGACGCTAAAATTTAGCGTCGGAAGAATTGGCGTCGCTTTTAAAAGTGATGCTAAAACCCTTAGCGTCGGTCAGCAACCGACGCTAAACTCCATTTTTTACCGACGCTAAACAGCCGGATTTTGGTAGTGTGCCCTGGAACAGGAAGGCACGTGCGTGTGCAGAGGAGAAAGGCACGTGGCCCTTTTTAAAGGACCGGAGAATAAGGCTAAAGAGTTCCAGACAGTTGCCCAAGCGATCTTCGTAGGCGATTGAAAGAACAACACATGCTTGAAGGGGGGAGGTTTGAAGAGATGGAAAAGTCAGCCCACCCCTAAGCAGAAGCTAAGTAGTGAGCTTGGGGGCAATTGGATCATCAGCCTACTCCTAAGAAAAAAAGCTAAGCAGTAGGCTTGGGGAGCCTGGCGATTATGGGTCCCGGGAAGGCGCACTAGAAGTCCCACAAGAAGGCGGTCAAAGATCTGGCGATTCGTTGACCTTCCCCAGGTGAGGGGGCCGATTCGAGAAGCGGCCTAGTGGAGCATAGAAGGTGTAACATCCCTGCCCAACCAAACGATTTGGAACTCGAGTTTGGATGATTAAGACATTGGAAACAATGTTCTTGAGGCCCCATCGAAGTCTGGGACGTTTAAAATTGGGTTGGGTCAAAGTTATTGCAAACGAGTACGTAGAAAATCCATTAAGAGCAGCAGACTACAACACATGGCGTGTGACACACGCCGTGTGTCTTGGTCTGACAATAAAAGAAGGATTTCGACGGAAATCCTCAACTTCTCACTCTCTCTTTCCTCTCGAAAACCCCTTTGACGAACCAAAAACCCCCAAGCTTCAAACCTTGATTTCGGGAGCTATAGAGGTCCGATTGGCGATCCGTTTCTTGCTACGTGTTCGTGGAGAAGTGAGGAAGATATCACATATCTTGGTTCTGGCTGTTTTGGAGTTAGGAGCTGTCAGTGGCAGAAGGAAGAAGCTACGTTTTGGAGCTATAGAACTTGGCTGTTCGAGATACTAGAAGTTGTTTAGAGCCTCGTCTTCTTGTCAGGTGAGGGTTTAGCGTATGATAGGTAGTGATGGTCGATGTGAGGAGTTGAAATTATGACCTAGATGAATTAGGGATTGCATGAAATTGGAAGAGAGTAAAAGATGACAACTGTTCTATGATTGATTGTTGATTGAGGAACTGATTGTTGATTGATGATTGTTTAATGTAATGCTTGATGATGGGTTGGGTTAAACAATTAATGTGAATGATTAACGAATCAGAATTAGAAGTGAGTGCTAGGAACGACGGGTTCGGGTGATCTTGTGAATTTATGCATATTCCCTATTGTTGTCAGTTGTGGTTGCAGGAGGGTGGTCCTGCCAATGTGGGGTCACCCTATTTATGATAAACTGGAGGATGGTCATGCCAATGTGGGGTCGTCCTATGAAGGATGAATAGGAGGGTAGCCCTAAGACTCACGACATGGCTATCCCCGTACTTGCAGGTGGGGGTGGCCGGTGAGCTAGCCGTTTACCCTTGTTGTGTTTTGATGCATGAATTGAGTGTGTAGCTGAATGGAGTAGGAATGTGTGTGATTACATGAATTGGATGAATTGATGATACGTGTTGATTCGAGTGAAATGGGTGTTATGTGTGATGGTAGTTGATAAGGTGATTTGTGGTGTAGAATTTATGGAATATAATTGGTACATGGAATTGGGTAATGGAATTAGAACATGGAATTGTGAATTAGAGTTGGTTGGAAGGAATTGTGTGGATGTGTGTATAATTGATTGGTTGAGATCTATGGAAGGTGGTTTGGAATTGGATTAACGATGGAGGTAATGACGGAATTGTTGATGGACTTGATGTTGAGAATTGGGTAGATTTGATGGATGGTTTTGATTGATGGAATCGAGTGATGAATGTCTGATTGTGATTAATAAATGATAGAACCGGTAAGAGTTCACACTGCCCACCTTGAGATGTGTTGAGTCGTGTCCGGTTCACGTTGAGTGAATCACTCTAGTCAGCAACCAGGGATTTATGTTGAGTCGGTCCACGTTGAGTGGATCACCTTGGTCAAGTACTAGGGATTATTGGTGGTATCGGTCTACGTTGAGTAGATCACCTTGGGTTGTATTAGATTGTTGGCCGGCAGTGGTGGTGTGGAGCAACTCCTAGACGCCTAATGAACTCACCTAGATAATTGAAATGAGAATTGTGAATGTATGTGATTGCGTGTGAATGTTTGTGCATGTGTGTTTGTGTGTGAGCTTGGAAGTTGAATGCGTGGCGAGATGTGATGAGATGTTGAACTGTATGTATGTGATGTTGAACACTATATGTTTATGCGATGTAATGTTGATCTCTATTGTATTGATGATTTTTTGAATAGTGAATGTTGAACTGAGAACTGCACCTGTGTGATCACCTAGACTGTTTAGGGAATTAAAATGTGGTATGGTTGTGTCTGGTTCCATTGTGGATGTGTGTGCGGAGTTTGGAACCGCTCTATTAGGTTAGGTTCGGCGCATAGTTAAACTCAGTGGGTTCACTCAATTTCATTAGGAAATTGATCCCCCCCCCCCTCTTCCCCTTTTAGGTTCTCGTGGCTAGAGCTAGGTTGGAGTTCGCGGTTGCTAGTTGAGTTCGGGAAGGTTGTCCTTGGGAGCTATGAGGTGAAGATCGACGACCTACTTGGAGTTGACTTACTTCTGTTTTACAATTCAGTTGACCGTCTTTACTTTTATTTTGGGAAACTTTTGTAAGCATTCTTGAGATTGGATTTGGATTTGATTTATCGGTTGTACTCGGTTTTACATTTCGGAGGCCTCCTTTGAGATTTTGGTTATTTTATAAGAATTTCACTCTTTTCTTTTTGTCGTTTTGTACTTTTCAATTAAACTGTACTACGAGTAATGCTCATTACTGGTTCAACCAAGGGTTTACCCGGGCTGATTCGGGATGGATGTTACAGAAGGCCTTAGGGTTTCGGAGGAAGCAGCGGCCACGTGTCATCATCACAGCAACTACCACGGACGATCACGATCGTCCCAGCGAATGCAGCCTATCCGTGATGAGCACAACATTAGGAGGACAAACTATAAATACATAACTGAATCCTTGGCATACAGGAAGACACTATTCACAGAGGGATAATTCACTCGGTACATTATTCCCATTCACTTACCTACATTCCTCATTATTGCCTATATCGCCCCTGAACTCACTATTATCCCCTCTTCCTACCTGCAAGGTACCCCCCTCATTGAAGACCAAGCGACTGGGCTTCCTTTCTATTGGGCTAGGCGAGTAGGCTGGAATAGGTTTATTCTGTACTGTTGGGAAGATATAATGGTTTGTATTCTAGCGTAATCAAGTGTGGGATTCCTTTTCGTTATGGTTTGTTTGGTTTCCATTTACGTTGTATTAGGAACTAAGGGTCTTTTGTCTTGAATCATTTGAGTAGTAGCACATGTCTTAATCGAGTTGATTGCTTGAGGGAAAACAATGTTCAAGTGTGGGGTGATTTGATAACTAGGATAAATAGCACCTTTACACCCATACTTGGTATCGTTTTATGGTTTAATTGTGATTAATCCTTCTTCTTTTAGTGATCAACTGAGTCAATTTGATGATTATAATGATTGTACTAACTAGGGACCATTTCGGTCTATTTCACATCGTTTTAATTATTGTTGATGCATTTATAGATTTAGTCGCAGAAGAGGGTTGAACAAGGAAGCCAATGGTGCGAGCGGCGACCCGATCTGAGGTCCGATGCTCCTAGTGCACTCGATTGAGGAGGCACTCGGAAGTAGCCAGCAAATCGCGCCCGTGGCGCGGTGTTAACTGAGAGACTGCCTAAAAGAAGACTGCGTGCCCGCGACACCTAGGAGCGCGCTCTTGGCCGAAGTTTTAATGAAGAATGCAAAAGGCGCGCCCGCGCCCATTAGATTTCTAGTAATATAAAATGCTGAAAGTTAAATAGAAAGAGGAGTTTGTTTTTGTTCTGTTCTCAGCAACTCTTTGACGGAGAATAAGGGTTTCAAGCTCCAATCCTTCCATTCTCAAGTCTACCATCCTTTATCCCCGCCATTCCTTCATCAAGATCTATCATTAAGATGTTAAGGATTCAACTTCTCATGGATTTCTTCCCTTTGATTATTATTTTCCTCTCTTCCATGATGTATCACTAAACCCCTAGGGTTGGGTTGGGAGAATCCTAGGGTGAATGCTTGTATGATGGAATTCAATGGAGTTATGAATGATTATAGTTATGTTTATGCAATTTCCAATTGACTTCTTTGTCTTGACCTTGTTTTGATCTTAAGAGATGTGGTGATAGTGTTGATTGTGTGTTTGACCCATTTAGACCTATCTATGTGGTTGGTTTTGATGCTTGAAAGCTTGATTTGTATGTTAGTATCCTAGGTTGATTGTTAAATAGCTTATTTACGTGCTAAACTCGAGAGAGGGGTACGTTTCAAGCCCATTTCGAGTGTATTTTCGCTCGGGCATTTCGTCGAACACTTGGCGTGCGAGAGAGAATTGGTTAATTTGGTCGAAAGATCACGTGACCTTCGCTCAAGTATGGTTCTACGAACTTGTAAGAGGCCTTAGATCATGTTCATTGACTTGCCTTTGGTTGATTGGAGTTGCTAAGCCTAGTTCTATGATTTCGGTACCCGGTTTTCTTGTTTATTTGCCTAAAATCCTAGGAGGATCCTAACCTACCCTTGCTTCCCCTTGAACCTTCTTCCTTTGATCTTAGGTGTCTTGTTTGATTGCATTTACTTGAATTGTAATCCTTTCCCGCTCTTCGAACCTTAGTTGACCTTGTTTGACCAAGTTGACTTTATGATTTTGATGAGTTTATTGATCGAATCGTTCTTGATTTGTCGTGGAACCTACACCACAACCTAATTTCGTTAGCCCCCTATCCCTATTAAGTAACCTCTCTTTGGAAGACCCTTTGACAAACAGGACCCTAGCTTGCTAGGTAATCTTTGAACCTGAATTCCTTAACCGGGTCAGTTACTTCTTCAAATTAAAAATTAAGAAGGTATGACTTGTGTGTTCGACGTAGGCATACATTTGTAGAAAACCTATAGGTGACACAAATATGAATACTCGTGAAGAATACAATGTGATGACGTAAATTTAAAATGGAATAAACAAGTAACAAGTAACACATCCTTTCATACAACAATTTAAAATTCCTGACAAGGACATCGAAATTCGATATTGCAAAAGTGATTATCAGTCGAAGATGGTGAATTAATTTAGATATATGTTTCCCCCACAATATATCACTCTATGTTGGTTACTTAATCTATGTTCCAGACCAAAAAGTGCAACGAGTTTTTAAATATTTCAATCAATTACTAGTTGAAGGTTCTATAAAACAGGATGTGCTTAGAATGTTGGTTCATCAAATCTATGAGAAACATGCTTAGATTTTGAATCCCCCTTAAGCGTCTAGGTGTAATTTAGATGAGCATCTACCTAGTTAACTTTCAATCCTAACATTCATAAATCCTCGCAGTTCCTAAGGTCAAACACTTAGTGTCAATAACCTTGTCACCTAACAACCCAATAAATCAAGTTGTCATCTCTAATTTAGAGTATAGTTGGTGCTCTATGTATGTTTTATGTATCAATCGTAACGAAAAACTAACCACCCAATCTTTTGTCGAGTGTATCAACCTGTGTAGATAATGACTAGACGCTCGACACATATTCATAGACTAGACGCTTTGTCGAGTCTATCAAACCTATCAATATGATGTTCAAGTTGATCAGACAAGAAAAGATAGTCATTCTAACACCCTAGAACGTCTTGGGTTAATCTCACTTAAGTTAAGAGCATTTACTTACTCATGCCGAAGAGGAGAATAAAGAAAATGAAGAAACATTGAAATTAGGGTTTACATAATTCATAACACCTAATCTAACAAAAAAAATTTGCATTTTCAATAACAAGAAATTTTGCTTCAACCTCCATCTTCTGATGATGATCTCTCTGATATTCTTCTACAGTCTTTTTGGGAAGGGGCGGTTTCACAACATCAATATGAGTTGCTTTACCAAAAACGAAGTGATTTGAATCCCATGTAACACTGAGAGGGAAGGAAGCCGAGCAATAAGAACACTTCATATTCTGCAACTGATATGTATTTCATAGAATTAGGGAACTCAAGCAGGATGTCATCTGTGTTCAAGACTCTCTTATACGTATTACAAGGCGAGAGTTCTGCAGTTGTCTTTAACGAAACGTGGGTGTATGCTGTTGCTTTTTCAATATATATCCCCCCACACCCACCCACCATTTCCTTTTACCAAGACAAGACAAGACAAAAACTGCAACATAGTAATTCAAAGTTACAGACGTGTAGTTGAAGGAAGCAAGCACTCGTAAGCACGCTCCATCCGCGATGTTACTCTCAGCTTGTATTCGGTTGTCAGGTCTGGTTTCCCTAGTTCCAAAATATCCTGTCGCAACCTGGTTCAACAGCCAAATAGTCACAGGCTGAGATACGGCCTTCATTTATGTATGCATGTATGTACAGAAAAGTTCTACTTACAATCTCCATTCGTCGGTTACTTTTGCATGTCTCTCCACTGCAGAGACACAACCGATTCAGACTGTACAACATCATTCCGAACATGCTCTGTGACTCTATCCCCTGTAATAAATAATAATAATAAATCCTAATTTGTGGGAGAAACACACATACCAGACACAACCGATTCAGTCTTGTTCGATCGAGAGAGAGAGAGAGAGAGAAACCGCCACATGACAAAGATCAGAAAGATAGAAGACAAACCGAATATATATTCTCACCAGGCCGTGGTCCAGGTAAAATTGGTACTGCATAAGACTTTTCTCCACTTCCACTAAAAGCAACCTCCTGTGGCGCCTAGCAATTCTCCCCCTTCCTTCAGCTCTAGTGTCCTGATTTTTACACCCAAAATGAGGGGAGGTTAGGCTTACAGAAATCACAAACTGATGAGACAGCGTCTCTTTTGCATTGCAAGACCTAAAGTGACTTATATTGTTCACTATTTCCCTTCCTGCATATGTAGACAGGTAGTGATGTCTCTTCAAGTTTGATCAAGTGCATAAATTACCGTCAACTAACTCTATATGGAGCTACCTTTTTAATCCAGGCTCTTAATAACATCAGCAGAACAAGTGAGAGCGCAAACGCTGGTAAGGCTGCTAGAATGGCAAAGTTGATCTCATTTGCCTTGAGGATCTGATCCAGTTCAAGCATAGCCCTGCTTGAAACCATAGACAATGAGAGAAGCTAGGCCACAGTGGCAAACATAAACCAAGGACGAGTATTTTTATTAACTCACGTTTCAATGTCTAACTTTAGTTTTTGAACCTGCAATGTAGAAGAATACATTACTTGCGAATAAAATGGAAACGGAAAACAAAAATATATAAATAATGAATAGTACCTGGATTAGCAAAGCACGAGCTAGCTCCCCCTTTACCAGATTATGAATTGGATGTGCAAGTTCTTTTTCATACCTAAATTCCAGAACCAAGAAATGAAGTTCAAACATAGTAGATTTGGTGAAAGCCCCTTAACACTGACATCGCAGTAGTTACTCTTGGAAATTACAGTAATACCAAAACATCAGACATGAAAAATACCTAACCATCACTATTTCAAGCATTTCCTGATCTGACGCATTCTCAGGAAACCTTTCACCCTGAGTCTGCTCACTGAAAGCCAACAACATCCTACAAGATGAAGGTAATTGGTCAAAGACTAGTAAAATAGAGTCCAGTAAAAGTCCCTTTGCCATCACCATTAATAGAAAATAGATAATTTAGCAACATCATAAATTCATGATTTGTACTCCAACATAATGGACAAATTAGAGTGGAAAGAATGAGCAGGAGAGAGGATCAGTATACGAAAATGAATCCAATCTGTCTGCTAAAAAACTCTTTCTTTTTCAGCTTTAGTCATTATTCAGCATAAGAAGCTAATCTATTATTGTCACTGAATGATCAAATACTAACCAAAACATAATGAAAACAATAAGAAGCTCTAATCCTCAAGATCGTTGCTTCTTGGAATTCCTACTATTCCTGATAAGGACATGATCTCATACCTAGTACCACAATAGAATAGTTGCCTTGATTGTCAGGCTTTTCAAATTACTACAAGCTAAAGACGATGCAAAAGCTGTCATATGTCAAAATCTAGCTCCATAAGAACTGTTTCCATTTCGAAGCAAAAAGAAGGAACTGCTGCCATAAAAAGAGGTTGTTCAAAAGATTAGAACGGTTGATATTAACGTTGTGCAATCTAAATTCAAGCGCTGCAAGGCTTTTATTCATTTGCATAATAAGAATCTTATGTGTACCCACTGTCAGGATAATCAGGAATGCAAATCAATTGAGGCGTGATGGAATATACACAACTTTTTGGCTGAAACAATTTCAAAAGCAAACAGTACTGCATGACGATGAGCACGTGCCTCTATAATGCGAAGGCAAGGATTCACCTGTGTAGAGAACCAGCTGTTAACTGTACTTCTTCGATTTCCATCACCCCTTTATGTCTCTTCCTAAATGTGTCAAAAAGTTCATCTCTGATGGACAAAATCTGTTGTATAACAACAGATCATTAATCTGATGAATATTTGCAAAAATAAATGATAAAAGAATGAAAGAATACACATGGGTCCTAAACTAAGGGACAGCAGGAATACTTGAATAGAAGGGAGATAGAAAGGCAAGTGTGTTTTTGCTGAAACTGAGGGAGACATTCATCAAATAAAATGATGGGAAATTTCATTTCTGCAATTATTCCCATAAAAATGATGCCGTCCAGTATTTTTTGTTGCAATCATATTGATATTCTAGTTGTGATGATCACTGTAACTAACAAATCTCTTTCACAACCTAATAGTTCCGCAAGTAAAAAAGATTAATTTATGCATAATTACTCGATACATTATTTGCATAAATAAATTATAAGAAGATGGAAAAGCTAAAGAATATCAGCTTTACTCACGTATATAAATTAAGCACTAACAGTAGCAATTTAGCATAAAAAAAAACAGTACTACAATATAAATGCAGCCCATACAGGTTCATAGATGTTAACTAGAGATCACAGTTATGAGCAAAGCAACATGATATACCGGTCGTTCAACATGGTCCTCATAGAAGCTAGCTATCGAGTCCCTTGCTTCATGAATCCAATTGTCAATATCGGAGCTTCCCATTAGTCTACTATGGCGAAGAACCCAAATTGATAAAACTGAGAAGCCAACGGCACCGCATGTATAGCGGATCCAGTGTCGAGTTAACTTCCTTGGCTTTTGATGTTTGACAACCTGCAATACATATTTGTTGGATGCACATTCAAAAATTAATTACCAATTAAGGAAGCCACCTGTCAGGACCAAGTAGTCAATAGGAGGCATTAATGTTTTCATGAGAAGGTGGAGATGAAGATGTAGAATCGTACCATAAGCGACAAATAAGAGTCCAGCTTCTCCAAATTTTGGTACACCACACTGATGGCATCTGTTATCTCACAATCTGTCCACTCAGAACCATCTTGATTAACCTCTGGAAGTTTCTCAAACAATAGAGGGAGTGAATAGCTTCCATCCACAGAGGAATCAGCCTTGAATAAACAAAGCCAAGGCGCACAACATCATCCCAAGATAAGGCACAGCATGTGGATTAGTAAACAATTTTATATACTTCTCTGGACTGGAACCAGGATGGGATACAGAAAGGAAAATGAGAAAAATAGTATTTCCATTACAAGGTTGGGAAAGCTTACCTCGCGCATGGCATGTAGATGGCCAATTGATGCCTCTAAAATGGAAAACAAGTGGTCAATAGTGAATAACAGTGAGGGAAATGCCTTTTCTGGATCTTCTGTCAAGTCCTTTCCACGTTTATCAACTTCCCTATAAACCTATCATATTAGAGTAAGGAAAATGTGAACAAGTTGTTTGAACTAATTTGATGTAAACAGAAGCTAATGGCTTTTAAGAGATGAATCACAAATGCGAACCAAATGGTTATGACAAAATAAAAATATCAAAACTAAAAACATAACAAGATCTATATAACCTCAGCCAAGAAAGCAGCAATTGCACATCTTAAGGTTCTCAAGACAACCAATCTTTCACTTATAAAAGCTGATGCAGATAATGCCAATTGCTGTGTGGAGTAACCCTCCTTCAAGGTCTCACGCACTAACTGAACCGTTCCTTGTATGAAAGCCTTTGGTCCTCTTTCGAACAACATGAAGTATAACTTTTGTCGATTTGATCCCTGAAATTAATACATCTAACAATCAGGGAAAGCAGGATTTGATAATCATTGAACATATCTTTTATCTTTAAGATGATACTCTCTAACCATCATAGATAATGATGTCCATTGCCAACCTCAGCTCTAGATTCCCAAAACAACAAATTCTTCTGTATATTGTGAAGAATATTGTAAGTGCTCTCCAGAATATCTTCAAGAACATCATATACTCGAGATGATCCTGGTTTCATCCTGCAAGTATATGAAAGGAAACTGACATTTAGCAAACGAGAAAATCTTCAGGAAACTGATTTAATGAACTAACAAGTCTCTCCACAGTTCAAAGAAGCAGCAAAGACTTCCTACATTTTTCAAGAAAAAAAACAAAGCCTTATGCGGGCTGATAAATCTACACATACAGGTAGGAGTCGAGAATGTGCGAAGATAGAGGAAGTGGGAGGAAGAGATTGTGAGGACGAACTGTCAGGCGGCGTATACTTGCGACTCTGCCAAGAACATTGGAGTCAAATGGAAAGAAAGCGGTGAGGCGGTTCCATATACGGTTGGAGTACAAGGAAACTAGGTGTTTTACGCCCTGCAGCTCTGGTTCGCCGGCGCCGTTCTCCATTGCCTCTACTAGTGCCGCTGTTTGTATAAGATTCAGGAATTCGAATCGACGGCAGTTGTTCCGACTGATGCGTTTCTGTAGTTCTGACCGAAATGAGTTGGGAGGTCTTCTGAAATTGAATGCTCGAGGCCAAGTCCAAATGGCCGGGTAATTGGCCAATATCATCCCCACCCTATTGTGTTGAGCAAAATCACCCCAAACTGGTACTTAATCTTTACAAAAATAACAATGGATCAGTTAGAGCTTCCACATCAATGGTTTCAATTTGCAATTTCAAATATAGTCCCTACTGCCACTTATCAATTTTTGCAATTACTAAACTTTCCACTTTCATACAACTCCCATTAATGCAATTCAAAAGCAATTGCAAATATAGGACCAACATCATTGAACATGTTCCATATTTAAAAAACAAGACAAACAAAAAATAAAAAGAAAACAAAAAACTATCATACCTACGTGGAAAGAAATGAAAAAGCAAAATAAGGGGCTCACTTTCATTTGCAAACACAATTGTATAATATGCAAATTTGCATAAAATTTTCTCTCTTACCATCAATGTCATTTGCGCTTCACTTGCCACCTCAACTTGCAAGTCTCCCATTTGCATGGATGGGGTTCAATCTAGCATCCACTTAAATGATTGACAACCTTAGAAACAGTGATCAAATAACTAACCTACAAAAGTAGGATAGATCGTATTCTTCGAGGTTTCTTCTAATCATTTATTCAAAGAAATTAACAGTTACTCGGGTTTAAATCAAGTTGTGTGGTGTTAGTTCCACGAATTTCTAAGCTATTATGAAAGGAAATAAAATTGAATTAAAAGCAACAGTTTGATTGATTGGTTTTAGTTTTCAATTAACAAACGAAAGGTTAGACTCGAATCCCCCTAAGATTACCAAGGCATTGATGATCACAAGACCGGCGACTTTTCAACCCTAATTCATTCAATTCTTAATCACCGACACAGCTCCTTACCCGTAAGTCTAAGTTCACAAACATTCACTAGTATTGAACTAGCTACCAAGATCGATTATCCGTCTGTGCGTTCACTTCTGCAACGGATAATTGACTGGTGCACCTGAATTGATTTTATGAGCTATTCTTGTAATGGATTAACCCTAAACGGTTCCTACCAGAGGAATGATTCCACTGAATAGGTTAATTAATTGATTTGACGTTCTAGAATAAGGCGGACGTTCGTCAACTATCCTTATTCTAACAAGAATCTAAACTAGGCGATCAAGTTAGAAAAGAAACATAAATGAAGAACAAACCAATTATGAATAAGAACAGACTGAATTAAGATCTAATTACACTACCGATCTGTGACCGCTTTAAAGCCCCGGGTCACTTAGGGTTCATCTAATCTAAGCTTAACATGTTTAACTACTCATATTCTATACAAGAGAATAAAAAACTACAATAGAATTCATCTCAGAGAGGAAAAACAGAGAAAGACTGTAAAACCTAAACTACAATAGAATTCATCTCAGAGAGGAAAAACAGAGAAAGACTGTAAAACCTAATTTCGATGATTCCGTGAACGTTTGATCCTCTAGAAATCTTCAACTCCTAGCTCCGAGCGTCTTCCGGGATGAGAAGATTATGAAATAATATTGCCAAGAACTCCAAAATAAATCCCCCCCCCCTCTCTCTATGAGTACTAGCAAAAAAACTAATATCATCAATGATCCTAGTAATGTAACTATCTAGATTAGTAACTTTACCACCAAAAATTTGTGCACATCTTTCCCTCCAAATGTAATTCAGCACCATAATGAACTTCATCTTCCTTACTTTCATCTTAACCGAATCACCCCTCCATAAAGCAGCTCTAATAATCACTCCCCCCAACCCCCCCCCCCCAATGATAGCTATTAAAACTGCCACTGAGGATAGCCTCTGCAATCTTCTGAGTTTCACAACATTCAAAGAAGAGATTAGACCGAGTTCTATAGCACCAGCACAAAACGAACAAGTTGAGTCTACTGCAGCATTCCATCTCAAGACTTTGTCCTTAGTTATGATCTTATAAGCCACTATTAGCCAGGCAACAAAGTTCCATCCAGGAACTACATATCCAGTCCAGAAAAGACCACTCCAATCCACTTATGGCCTCCTTTCCCTAATAACACTCCAAATAAGCTTTGGTTTAAAGCGTTGCAACTTCTGGCCATTCCAACAAAATTCACCATTGGGAGAAACTGTCATGAATTGCTGAACTGCCACCCTGCATTTAAGCACTCTTTTCCAGTTCCAGGAGCCATAATCAGTTTTTGCTTCCCAAATGCTTGCACCCTTCAACCTGTACTTTTCAATCCAGGCTACCCAGAGGGAGCCACTCCTAGTGAAAATGCTCCAAATATGTCTAGCTGCATTAGCATGATTCCAACTAGTAAGCTTTTTTAAACCAACTCCTCCTTCTTTCTTAGGGAAGGCCAGATTATCCCATGAGACCTTAGCTCTGCCACCCTCCATCTTACCCCAAAGAAACAAGTTACAGAGTCTCTCAACCTCCTTTTCAAAAAAGAGTCTCTCAACCTCTTTCATCATATACTTAGGGAGGATAAATATGAAAGCCAGTATTGAAGCATGCCATTGATAACTGACTCAATAAGCTGGAGTTTACCAGCATAAGAGAGAAGCTTAGCAGTTCAATCCTTAATTCGTTTGGTGATCCTATTGATTAGAGACTTGCATTCAGGTCTTCTCAGCTTACCTGAAGTCAGAGGAATTCCAAGATACTTCAATGGGAATTCACCAACTTGGAAACCACTCATGAAGATCAAGGAATCCCTGGTATCATCATCCACCCCTGTCAGGTAAATCTCACTTTTTCCGGATTGTATTTGAGATCTGAGATAAGATAGAATTTGTTCAAAATGCCAACCGCCCCTTGGACAAAGTCAGGCTTAGCCTTAGTGAAGATCAAAAAATCATCAGGAAAGCAAAGATGGGACAACACCCCGTTCGTCTGAGGATGCCATTCAAACTCACCCCTTACAGCACCCTTATCCAGCAAGCAGCTCAAGACTTCCATAGCAATCACAAAGAGATACGGAGAGATTGGATCTCCCTATCTCAATCCATTTTGAGCTTTAAAGTAACCACAAGACCTCCATTCAAATTAACTGAAAGCATTGTAGAACTTAGACAAACTTCAATCCAGGCCACATAAAAAGAAGGAAAATTCATAGCAAGAAGCACCTTAATCGAATAACTCCAATCTACACTATCAAATGCCTTCATGAGGTCGATTTTCATTGCTGCTCTAGGAGAGATACCTTTCTTACCATAAGTTCTAAGTAATTCATGAACCAACAGAATATTGTCACCTATTAGCCTTCCTTTCACAAAGGCAGACTAAACTCTATTAATCAGGGAAGGCAAAACCTCACTCATACGATTTGCCAAGATCTTAGAGATTAGTTTATAAACCACACTGCAATAGGATATAAGTCTGAAATCCTTAACCTCACTAGCATTCTTCTTCTTTGGAATAAGTGCTAAGGTAACAGAGTTAACAAAAAACAAGGAAGCTTACCAGAGGTGAAAAAATGAAGAACATCATTAACTACATCATTCCTAGCTGTATCCCAACACTCTTTAAATAAAGAAACAGGAAAGCCATCACGGCCAGGAGCTTTGTCATTAGGCATATTCTTCAAGTCTTCCACCGAAGGTTTTCAGAACTGGACCGGGAGTTGAGCCGGCAAGGCCAAGGGTTTAGGGTTTAATGGTTTAACCGGGGTTAGACCGTTTGCATACCGAGGTCGAACAGTTTTAATTATTAAATAAATAAATAAATATAGTTAAGTCGGACCGGCCAAGTTTTTAATTAAGCCGGATCAAACCGGAGATACAGGGAATTAAAATATTGAATTTAACTTACTTATAACCTAATATATAGAAATATTTTTTAATTAAAAATATAATAAATAATAATAAGATGATATATAAAATAATTAATAATATTACAAAAATAAAAGTTAATTACGTTAGGTAATGTGATGAGTAAAATCAGGGGAAATAAATAACCTCAAATCATATTTTTCATTAAAAAATTATCTTCTAAAAAATAAAAAATAAAAAACACCTAATAAGTAATTTACTGATGGTGAGCAGTCCATCACACGTCTCCCTCTCGTTCCCTATCTCTCTCCATCCCTATCTCTCTCCAGTCCCTTCCTCTTCTCCTTCTTCCTTTTCTCCTCTTCCTCCCCTCTTTCTTCTCACCTTTGCCGGAGACGTGCTTCGAAACCTTCACTCTTCAGTTCGTTGAAGCCGGAGCTCAATCAGCACCGACCTTCAACTTCTCTTCTCATCTTCGTCGGAGCTCAATCAGCGTCGACCTTCAACTTCTCTTCTCATCTTAGTCGGAAGCTTGATCGGCGGCAAACTCCACCCCAATCCGTCACCCGTCGTCATTCGTCCAACGTCGGAGATTTTTTATGAACCAAATAATTATTTATTTATTTTATCAGATCTGAATTTATTTTTGGTTCAACCGGTACTGTATTTGCGGTTTAGCTGGCCGGATTTCGCGGTTGAACCGGTCAACTCACCGGTTTGACTGAGTTGACCATAGCCGTTGACCGGTTCACGGTTGAACCGGTTAGACCGGCTGGCCCGGTCCGGCTTTGATAACCTTGCTTCCACCACCTCCTGAGAGCAAACAGGTATGACAATAGAGTCCTGCTGAGCAACAGAGAGTTTTCGAATGATAATCTCATCCAAATCAACATCTTGAGTAACCTTTTTTCTCCCCTAATAACCTCTTGTAGAAGCCAATAACAATTCTTTCCATCTGATCATCAGTCAGCTCTCCTTGATCAGTTCTGAGCTGCCTAATAGTGTTCCTTAAATTTCTGGACCTGATCTGGTTAAAGAAAAACCTTGTGTTACTATCTCCTTCTGAAATCCAGATTGCTCTTGACTTTTGTCTCATAATCTGCTCTTCATCCATAAGCAATTGAGCAAGCTCAGACCGACTAACCTTAGCATTTTCAACATTAGCTGGAGTAGGATCATCAAACATATCCCTCTGCTTTAATTGAACCTCCATCTTCTTCATATGAACCCTGGACTGAATATTAGAGTAATGAGTTGCATTAAGGATTTTTAGTTTACCTTTAAGCTCTCTAAGTCTACCATAGAGTCGATAGAAGGGGGTATCAACACTTCTCTTAGACCAAACTTCTTTTACAATACCTTAAAAGTCCCCATGTCCTGCCCAACAGTTAAAATACTTGAATGGTTTAGGCTTTGAGACCAAAGCAGAATTCAAATCAATCAGCATGGCACAGTGATCAAAAACATCATAGGGATGACATTGACCTTACTCCCTGGAAAAGAATCGTGCCATTCCTGATTAATAAGAAACCTATGGGTTGGTTACCCAAATCATCACTGAATTTTGGGTAAATAACCTGCCAGGCACCGAATTATGAAAAATTACCCAATGCTCACCCAACTTCGGCCCATTATCCTAGCAGTCACTACCATCTACCTACATCCAAAATTCTGTTAGTTTGCTTATGTGGCGATGACAAGTCAATTGCCACGTCATTTAAATATGCCACATCAAATCACATCTACCCAAAATCAACTCAAGCACTCAACCCGATTACCCAATCAAATTTTTAACCAAATTAGCCAAACCAAACCAAACCATCCTCAATCAACCAATTTCTCCGTCAGGGCCGACGCCGCCGGACTCAACACCACCTTCACCTCCGAGCTCCGTTTTTTCCGCCGGTGACACTTCCACGACTCCAATTCCAACTTTTCAGAAGCAAATCCATCCCAAGTTTCCACAACTCGGATTTCAGATTTCCTCTTATAAATCATTCGTTTTGTTTCTGTTAGCCAATTGAAGGTTTAGGGTGTCAAAGGTAGTGGATTCGGACAATCCCGATTACAAGGTCGGCGATTTGATTGCCGGGATGACTGACTGGGTAGAGTATAGCCTTATTCGGGAACCCAACATATGAGGAAGATAAATTCGGAAACCCTTACAATTTGGGGCCTCAACTTCCGATCCACGCCACGCCGTCGCCGCTCCAGTCACCATCATCGACCTTCATCAACAGACCCATCGTCAATCTTCCCCTACCCTCGTCGATTCCACTCCCCTGTTCACCAACCCCTCACAGCAGTGATTACAGAGTAAACGAGAACGACTACTTAGCACCTAACGCAGCAATAGCTTCTCATCGGGATCCTATCGGCCATGGATCCGCCAAATTCACAAACTCGTTCTTCCACGAGACGTAGATTCTGATCCGTCGCAACTTCAAAAACACCCATCGCACACCGGAGCTCTTCCTCTCCAGGCTAATGGTCCTAATCTAAAGATTTTTTATTCTCAATATAACCGTAATGGGATTCATGATGGCCACAATGTTCATGAACCCTAAATCCGACCTCCAAGGGATAACGAACCCACGAAGCTTCATGATCTTCATAGTCTGTCTCTTCTTCTTCTCCTCAAACGACGCCGTCCTGGCCTTCATCCAGGAGCGGTTCATCTTTGTCAAGGAAACCTCCCACAACGCATATCGCTGAAGTAATCAAGAGAAAATTTCATACGGGTTGGGCGAATGAATCAGGGAGGAGGAGAATGGAGGGAGGAGGGAGGAGGGAGGATGTAGATCTGAGAGGAGGAAGAAGTAGAAGGGAGAGAAATAAGGTTTGGGTAATTGGGTTGGGTTTGGATTTGGTTTAGCTGATGTGGATTTTAGATGACGTGGCAGATGATTTGTCATTGCGTAGATGGATGGACGGAAAATTGGATGTTTGTTGAAGGTAGTGACTGCTAGGATAATAGGCTGAAGTTGGGTGAGCACTAGGTAATTTTTCATAATTCGGTGACTGACGGGTTATTTGCCCAAAGTTCAGTGATCATTTGGGTAACCAACCCAGAAACCTATCTAGACCTGGCAAATCGGGCGGGTCGGGTTGATTTGGGCGGGTCACTACGGGCTACGGGTTATTTCGGGTTGGATCATTCGGGTCACGGGTCGCCATATTTGAAAATTGACCCTAACCCTAAACTTTCGGGTCGGGTTGCGGGTCATTTCGGGTTACAAGCACTTTGAGTCATAAAAAAATTTAAACATCATCATCACAAATTTATTTAAAACAAATAGACTCAAATTAAACTAATAAATTATGAATGTGAGAGGTAGAAATATGTATAAAATTATAGTTCATAGCTTATACAACATGTATAGAACACACATACTAATGATGTAAGTTATACACAATGCACTTGAACCGATGATGTAAGATAATGCACGAGGATGTTAAAAGTGTTAAAAAGTAATTTTGAAACATAATTTCATATCAAATATATACCATATTATGGTTTTGTGAAAATTTTACAATCATTAATGTTGTTAGTAATGACATCAATGATTTTTAGTGACATTCGACATGGCATATGTTGAGTATAATATTTGTGATATGTATTATTTATGATTTATGACTTACATGATAAAAGAATCAAAATGACAAAAGTTATAAAATTGAAAATCATAAATCATAAATAAGACTACATATTAAATTAGCACATAAGTGACATTGAAAATAGTAATATTTATAGGTACTATAAAGATTTTTTGGGTCAACGGGTCGACCCTAAACCCGACCCTAACCCACCCAAAAAATTGTCGGGTTTTTGAGTTAGGGTCATCTCGGGTTCGGGTCCCAAAATAGCAAACCCAACCCTAAACTTTCGGGCGGGTTCGGGTTGAGTCAACGGGTCGGGTCCAATATTGCCAGGTCTAAACCTATCCAACTTCTTGGAAATAGGTTCGTCAACCCTATTATTCACCCAAGTAAACTTTGGACCAGTGGAGACATGTTCCACTAACTCACAACAATCCACAAACTTATTAAAATCATCTATACTACTAAAACAGGTAAGTCTATTCGAAGCTTCTCCAGAGCTAAGAATAGCATTAAAATCTCCTCCCACTAACCAAGGTAGAGATCTACAAGCAAGAGATTTAACCTCGGCATAAAGATCTTTCCTGCCCTGCAAATGAGTAAAGGCATAAACAACAGTGCAAAAGAAAATAGTTGGAAGATCAACCTTGAAATGAATAAACTGACTACGAGTTTTAACAAGTAAAACAGGGATATCTGGCTTCCAGACTAGCCAAATTTTCCCCAACTCCCCATCATAACTCATCTCCCTCTCCCACCCTTGAAACCTAGAGAGGAAGAGTTGATCAGCTTTGTCCTTTTTAATAAGCGGTTCCAAAATAGCAAAAACATCAATACAATACTTATTTATGTAACTTCTTAAGGCATTGAACTTAGAGGGATCATTAAACCCCCTAATGTTCCAAAACCACAACTTCATTTCTTTCTACGATTCTACGGTTGCCTTGTAAGCACACAACCTTTAACAGGTGAAGCAAACACCTTCTTGTTGGCCATAAAGCCCCCATGAAAGGCGAAGAATGATTACTAACTTCAACATCTTCATTAGAGCTCAGCAAGGCAACCTCCACGTTAGAAGCTTCAGCCCCTTGCTATTGTTTAGGTTCATCATCCACTCCCAAAGAAGTCTCTAATGAATTTCCTAAATGATGTGAACCGCTGCAACCGTGGGCAGACAACCCTAACCACCACTAGTCTTGGTCTTTCACTTGATCGAACAGTCGGCGCCGGGGCGGGAAAGTACTAGGACCCGTTGGTCGCGACTAACCGAGAACCCGTAGTGTCCGGTAGAATGGCTCCACGATAGACGATGAATGCTTCTATTGATAACACCGATCCTAAGCTATGCACGCAGCAAAAACTTAAAGGATTGAAGAACAAAGTTCTGATTTATATTTGATTTGCAAAAGGGTTGTGTTTACAATGAGGCCGAAGCCTCTTATTTATACTAGAGTAGTCGGGACATACCCGCGGCTTCCTACTTAGGGTAGAACTCGGAAATAATTAAAATAATAACCTAAAGTCCTATTTAGAATAAAAAAGGACTTACTTGCTCCTAAAGAATCGAAACTAAAAGGGAAAATCCGAGTCCAACACTTAAAAACAAATAAAACAAATAAAACGTGCGGAAAACCCTAAACCGGCGGATTCGGTCGGGCTTGTCGCTCACGCGCTGGCCGATTAGGAAAGCCGGCGCCGCCTTTGCTATCGGGCTTGGAATTGGCAGCGGCGTCGGTTGCTCGGGCTTGCAAATGCACAGGGCTCCTGATGCTGGGTTCTAGCGGGTCTGATGCTGATGATGCTCGGCATCCGGGGTTCCTACTCGACCGGCCCGTTCGGTCTTCCTCCCATTTCTCCTTGGCTCCTAGGGTGGCAGCTCCTAGGCTTTGCTCCAGGCCTTGTATGGGGTTGGGGGCTGGTGATAATCCTCCCAAGGCCTGAGCCTCTTACTGATTGGGTGCTAAGGCTCGATCGGGGCCCTCCGATGCCGGTGTTGGCGCCCAGGGGATGCCTTCCTTTGGGCCTTTTCCATGTACGTCCAAGCCTTTCCTTCCGTGCTTCTCCCAGCCGTCCAGGAAGGCCCTTAGAGGTTCCCCTAAGGTGATCATCCACTCCTTGAGCTCTTGGAAGCCTAGCCTTGGTGCTAGGGTTGGTGGAGCGCTCGGGGCTGGACCGGCTGGAGCTCCTTTAAACTGGTGCTCGGTCCTCTTCTGTCGGCACTCTTCCAGGAAAGCATCTAGAGGATCCCAGGATTGTATAACACCTCCTGGGTCCTTAGACTTAGTGCCCGAGCTGCCAGGCAAGCTCGACTCCTTGGCCACTTCGAGCGCCGGGGCCCAAGTTAGGGTCGGATGGGTCCGGACGCTCATCCGTGCTTATTGGGCCCTTCGGGGAGGGCTGTACTTGAACCTTACCACCTGTTGAGGCTTGATAAACCTCCATGGGGCTAGGCTAGGAGGCTGGCGAGGTTCCAAGCGTTTCTTATAAGGCCCTAAGGCCTTTGCCCTCGTGGGTGACCCCGGCGGGGTGTAGGAATAGAAATTTTTAGCCGGTCGGCTGCCCGGGGTCACTTCATTCCCTCTTCTTGTAAGGGATTAGTCCTCGAATCTCAATCTTCCTTCGTGTTAGTACTGGGCAGGGGCCTCCTCAATTCGTCAGTTTTCGTAATGGTGTCGGGGCTATCTTTCCACGTGCTCCGGGGGCTCGGGTACTCGTTGGAGTCCGAGTCTGACCATGGCTCCGGGTCTTCTGAGCTGGCACCATCGGTGCTCATGTTGTCTTCAGTCGATGGACTGTTGACTTTGATGTTAAGGCTCGTAGAAGACACATGGGAGTACAGGTCATCCCAGTGAAGCCCTTCCTCTTTGCTCGGGCTTTCATCTTCGACCGCCGCTTTCGGGGGTAGACGGATCCGGATTGGTGCTAGCCTCAAGAGTCGGTGAGATACCTCCTCAGTGTGCATGTCTTGGACAACCTAGATGTCCCTCGGGGGCCTAGGTGTGTCCGGGTGCTGTTCTTGCACCAGTAGAGGGCTGGCCATCGGATGCACGGGGGCTGATCCGTAGGGCGCTGGGGGCTGGCTCGGGGTTGACCCGATGCTGGCTGGGTGTTGCCCTTGAGCCGGTCCGACGCCAGGGATGTAAGGCTCGGCCAGGGCGTCCTGCCAGGATTTAGGGCTGAAAGCTAGGTCTTTCATGAACATCCCTGTGAATTTTTCGAGGCCTTTAACCTCTACTTCTTCTCCACTCTCGGAGTCTTCTTCCTTTTCATCCTTCTCTTCTTCTTCTTCTTCGTTGTCGGTGATGACTTCTCCTTCTCTGAGCACCATTACCCGTTGGTTAGGGCATTCCCTTGCTACATGTCCACGGCCCTGACATTTAAAACATACAATGTCGCTAGACCTAGGGTTAGTACTCGGTACAGTAGGGACAGTGTTTGGGGTTACCTGGTTGGCGGTGGGGCTAGGGATTGGCCTTCCGCCTTGGGCACGGTTAGGGCCGGATCTCCATGGGGGTTGGCTGGTGCTGGCGGTGCCTTTCCAGGTGCTAGTGGCGGGTGGCGTGGGCCTCTTCCCGAAGCCATTCTTGATTTCCCTCTCCACTCGGATCGCCAAGGCCACTAAATCATCGTAGTCAAAATAGTGAAGGATGTTGACTTGATGCATGATGTCCCGTTGTAGGCCATTGGTGAATCTTGCTATCCGGGCCTCCTCATCTTCTTTCAGATCGAGTCTCGTCACGAGCATCTCGATTTCTTTGTTGTACTCCTTCACGGATAGGCTCCCTTGCTTTAGGGTTTGTAACTTGGTGTGCAAGTCTCTTGTATAAGCCGCCGGTACAAACCTCTTTCTCATTCTTCTTTTCAACTCCCTCCACGTTCCGATGGGTTCTTCTTCTTCTCTCTGAACTTGCCGTCGGTACTGACTCCACCACAAGGCAGCGTAGTCAGTGAACTCTATGGTTGCCACCTTGATTTTCTTCCTCTCGGAGTAGCTGTGGCAGTCCAAGAAGTCCTCCGTGCTCCTTTCCCAGTCCAAGTAGTCGTCGGCATTGGCCTTTCCGGCAAATTTAGGTACAGTGAGCTTAAGGCTGCACACATCATCATCGACGTCTTGAGGTGGTCTTCTGTCTGCCCGATCTCGGACGTCGTGGGGTCTCTCTGATGTGATCCGCTGCAACCGTGGGTAGACGACCCTAACCACCGCTAGTCTTGGTCCTTCGCTCGATCGAACCGTCGGCACCGGGGGCGGGAAAGTACTTGGACCCGTCGGTCGCGATTAACCGAGAACCCTAAGTGTCCAGGAATGGCTCCACGATAGAAGATGAATGCTTCTGTTGATAACACCGATCCTAAGCTATGCACGCAACAAAAACTTAAAGGATTTAAAGAACAAAGTTCTGTTTTATAATTTGATTCGAAAAAGGTTGTGTTTACAATGAGGCCGAAGCCTCTTATTTATACTAGAGGAGCCGGGACGTACCCGCGGCTTCCTACTTAGGGTAGAACTCGAAATAATTAAAATAATAACCTAGAGTCCTATTTAGAATAAAAAAGGACTTAGTTGCTCCTAAAGAATTGAAACTAAAAGGTAAAATCCGAGTCCAACACTTAAAAAGAAATAAAAGAAATAAAACAAATAAAACATGTGGAAAACCCTAAACCGGCGGATCCGGTCGGGCTTGTTGCTCACGCGCGGGCCGGATTAGGAAAGTCGGCGCCGCCTTTGCTGTCGGGCTTGGAATTGGCGGCGGCGGCGGTTGCTCGGGCTTGGAAATGCACGGGGCTCCTGATGCTGGGTTCCGGCGGGTCTGATGCTGATGCTGCTCGGCATCCGGGGTTCCTGCTCGACCGGCCCGTTCGGTCTTCCTCCCATTTCTTCATTTCCTTCCATTTCTCCTTGGCTCCTAGGGTGACAGCTCCTAGGCTTGGCTCCAGGCCTTGTATGGGGTTGGGGGCCGGTGATAATCCTCCCAAGGCCTGAGCCTCTTGCTGATTGGGTGCTAAGGCTCGACCGGGGCCCTCTGATGCCGGTGCTGGCGCCCAAGGGATGCCTTCCTTTGGGCCTTCTCCATGTACGTCCAAGCCTTTCCTTCCGTGCTTCTCCCAGCCATCCAGGAAGGCCCTTAGAGGTTCCCCTAAGGTGATCATCCGCCCCTTGAGCTCTTGGAAGCCTAGCCTTGGTGCTAGGGTTGGAAAAGCGCTTGGGGCGGGGCCGTCTGGAGCTCCTTTAAATTGGTGCTCGGTCCTCTTCTGTCGACACTCTTCCAGGAAAGCATCTAGAGGATCCCAGGGTTGTATAGCACCTTTTGGGTCCTTAGACTTAGTGGCCGAGCTGCCAGACAAGCTCGACTCCTTGGCCGCTTCGAGCGCCGGGGCCCAAGTTAGGGCCGGATGTGTCCGGACGCTCATCCGTGCTTGTTGGGCCCTTCGGGGAGGGCTGTACTTGAACCTTACCACCTGTTGAGGCTTGATAAATCTCCGTGGGGCTAGGCTAGGAGGCTGGCGAGGTTCCAAGCGTTTCTTATAAGGCCCTAAGGCCTTTGCCCTCGTGGGTGACCCTGGCGGGGTGTAGGAATAGAAATTTTCAGCCGGTCGGCTGCCCGGGGTCACTTCATTCCCCTCTTCTTGTAAGGGATTCGTCCTCGAATCCCAATCTTCCTTCGTGTTAGTACTGGGCAGGGGGCTCCTCAATTCACCAGTTTGCGTAGTGGTGCCGGGGCTATCTTTCCACGTGCTCCGGGGGCTCGGGTACTCGTTGGAGTCCGAGTCTGAGCATGGCTCCGGGTCTTCTGAGCTAGCACCGTCGGTGCTCATGTTGTCTTCAATCGATGGACTGTTGAATTTGATGTTAAGGCTCGTAGAAGACATAGGGGAGTACATGTCATCCCAGTGAAGCCATTCCTCTTTGCTCGTGCTTTCTTCTTCGGCCGCCGCTTTCGGGGGTAGACGGATCCAGATTGGTGCTAGCCTCAAGAATCAGTGAGATACCTCCTCAGTGTGCATGTCTCGGACAGCCTGGATGTCCCTCGGGGGCCTAGGTGTGTCCGGGTGCTGTTCTTGCACCAGTAAAGGGCTGGCCATCGGATGCATGGGGGTTGATCCGTAGGGCGCCGGGGGCTGGCTCGGGGTTGACCCGATGCTGGCCGTGTGCTGCTCTTGAGCAGGTCCGACGCCCTGCCACGATTTAGGGCTAAAATCCAGGTCTTTCATGAACATCCCTGTGAATTTTTCGAGGCCTTTAACCTCTACTTCTTCTCCACTCTAGGAGTCTTCTTCCTTCTCTTCTTCTTCTTCGTCGTCGGTGACGACTTCTCCTTCTCTGAGCACCATTACCCGTTGGTTAGGGCATTCCCTTGCTACATGTCCACGACCCTGACATTTAAAACATACAATGCCGCTTGGCCTAGGGTTAGTACTCGGTACAGTGCTTGGGGTTACCCGGTTGGCGGCGGGGCTAGGGCTTGGCCTTTTGCCTTGGGCCCGGTTAGGGCCGGATCTCTATGGGGGCTGGCTGGTGCTGGCGGTGCCTTTCCAAGTGCTAGTGGCGGGTGGCGCGGGCCTCTTCCCGAAGCCATTCTTCATTTCCCACTCCACTCGGATCGCCGTCGTAGTCAACATAGTGAAGGATGTTAACTTTATGCATGATGTCTCGTTGTAGGCCGTTGGTGAATCTTGCTATTCGGGCCTGCTCATCTTCTTTCAGATCGAGTCTCGTCACGAGCATCTCGATTTCTTTGTTGTACTCCTCCACGGACAGGCTCCCTTGCTTTAGGGTTTGTAACTTGGTGTGCAAGTCTCTTGTTTAAGCCGCCGGTACAAACCTCTTTCTCATTCTTCTTTTCAACTCCCTCCACGTTCCGATGGGTTCTTCTTCTTCTCTCTGAACTTGCCATCAGTACTGACTCCACCACAAGGCAGCGTAGTCAGTGAACTCTATGGTTGCTACCTTGATTTTCTTCCTCTCGGAGTAGTTGTGGCAGTCCAAGAAGTCCTCCATGCTCCTTTCCCAATCCAAGTAGTCGTCGGCATTGGCCTTTCCGGCAAATTTAGGTACAGTGAGCTTAAGGCTGCTCACATCATCATCGACGTCTTGGGGTGGTCTTTTGTCCTCCTGATGGACGTTATAGAGCGGTCAATCAAATAACTACCAAGCTAGAAGCTAGGGTAGATCGTATTCCACGGGCCTCTTCTACTTGCTTACTCAAATATGATGACAAATTTTACTCAAAGTTGTACACGTAGTGCGTGGTGTGAGTTCCACGACTTCTATACTAAAAAGCAAGGTGAAATGAAACAAAGATTAAATGCAGAAATAAACGAGATTGGTTGATTGACTTTGACAGACGACATGTGAGTTTAGACTTCGAATCCCCCTTAGATCACCAGAGCATTGGCAGTCAACAGACCAGCGATTTTCGATTCTAGCTCATTCAGTTCACAGACACCACCATAACTCCTGACCCTTAGGTTTAAGACTGGCGAACCTTCGCTCTATCCAATCTAGCTACCACGATTAATTAGCCGCCCGGGTACGGTCGCCTCTCGCAACGACTTAACTAACTGGTGCAATTACTAACGAATTATGAGTTACTCTTGCAGTGGATTAACCCTAATTGGTTCCTACGAAAGGCACACACCAATGATTAGGTTAATTGTTCTATTTGGTGTTTTAAAGTAAGGCGAGCGTTCGCTTCTATCCTTAGCTTAACAAAAATCTAATCTAGGTGGCCAAACCAGACAAGAAACACAGATAACAAAGAACAAATCAAACATGAAGAAGAACTGAATGAACTTTGAATCTAATCACCGCCAGTCCGTGACCGCTTTAAAGCCCTGGGTCACTTAGGGTTCATCTAATCTAAGCTCTACGAGTTTAGCTACTCATATTCAATACAGAAGAATCGAAGAAAAACAAAGAATACATCTCAGGTAGGAAAGACAGAGAAGAACTGTAAAACCTAATTTCGACGAATCCTTGCAGCTTCAATCTGCTGGATCTTCAACTCCTAGTGCTAGTTCTCCGAGATGGATGGATGGCGTCACGATCCGTTCCTGGCTCCTCGAACTCTATTCCCTCATCCTCTAATTAATCTGCGTCCTCCAATTTTTGAGAGTAAGTTATATGATATAAAATCAGCCATCGGTTTCTGTATTTAAACCTAACCGCGGACAGCCTGATTTTCGCTTGAATTTTCGCCGAAAATATGGGGAAATTTTCGGCGAAAATTTCTGTTGATAAGTTAACTTGCTTCGTCTGTTTCTGCTGTTCCGAATGGCTTGGAGTTCTCGTCGAAAATTTTAGGGTTTCGCCGAAAACTTCTTATTGTGAGGGACTGTTGATTTTCTCTTGAGTTTTCGGCGAAAACTCGAGGACATTTTCGCTGAAAACATGTGTGTAAAGTAGAGCAGGATTTTCTTGACTTGAATGACTTCTCTGGTTGATTCAGGTGCGATTCTTCGGGTTCCCGTGTCTTGGACACGTCCTTGGATACCGTATTTGATGGCAAAAACCTATGCTAACATGAAAACACTAGAAAACCATCAAATAGACCCGAAACGGGTCAAGGTAACACAAAAGGCACGAGATGGTGCAGTTGAGTGAATATTCACTATTCTTCCCTAAAAACTGTGTCTAAAGCAAGGAAATGTCGTTTAAATGAGGCAGATAATCACGTCAAATCGAGTGTCATCAAAATACCCCACACTTAAGCTTTTGCTTGTCCTCAAACAAACTAAAATATAACACACTCAAATTCACAAATGACGCGAGATCAAACTGAGATTCAATTTCTAACAATTTGGTTTAGACTGTTCCACGTAGAAGGAGTGACCTACACATGCAAGAACATCAACCCAACAAGTTTTCGATCTCACTAATTCTGCACACGTCAAATAGTAATTTTAACAAAGATCGTTTCTTGGCAAAAAAAATTAATCATAATTAACCGACTACGATAACACCAATTCTAATCGAAAAGACTTTAAGCTCTAGCCATGATGTGGATGCGGAGGTAGGAAAAGTGACGTGGCTCTCGACTCGACTTCATCCGTTTCTAGATCTGTACGTTACATGTTCTAGCTAGGATCGCTTTAAACAACATTTTATTTCAAGCACAACTCTTTCCTTCTATTGATTTACTGCATACTAGTGCTCGATACCAAACACTTCACTTAGGTGTTGGACCTGCCTAGCTCACAGTATTTGTGCCTATGCTAGTGCTCAACCTGAACACTTCACTTAGGTGTCGGGCTTGCCTAGCTTTACTTTCAGAACTTTAAAGAACTTAGCATTGATTTGCACAACTTTATTACTTGATTTAACAATTTAGCCATTTGATGCTAGCTAGTTATAACTTTTTACACAAGATTTCGAATTGGATTTCCGTCTAATCTCAAGCCACAATCACAGGTGAACAAATATGGAGTGAAAAACATTGGAGAAGCTAGCATTTATCATCTTAGAATGGTGTTATCGAGCTTTGTTATTAACAAGTCAATCAGTTTAATTGATTCAAGTTTCAACTACAAGAGTGATTTATGATCTGTTCTGACCTAGACTCATTTGATATCAGTGCCAACACGTTGGTAGCAGGTTCTAAGTGGAACAGTCTAGACGTCATTTTTCACATCACAAGGTTCTAAATTGAAGTCAATTTAACATCACAAGTCAAGAATTGAGCAATTCCATGCTAGAGGGATTCAAAATTGCACCACATTGCACCACAGAGTCACAGAAAATCCAGCAAGATCATGCATAATCCTAATCCTAAGATCGAATGAACAGTGAATGATTGAATGACGCTTTGGTGACATATAGAACAAGATTTATGTGCTAGTTTGGACAAGTAGTGTGTTTTACAAAAATATTATAATCTAAAATTTGGTCGTGATTTTTGTAAATTGTGTTCGTTAACTATTTCTCAATAGAATTTTAAGCATTATCTTATTAAATTTTAGTTCTATTTAGGGTTGAATTTTCTATTATTTAATTGACTATTTAAATACGACAAACTTCGAACGGTAGAACCCCAATGACCAATTTCCTGGCTCCGCCACTGGATATGAATGTCCCGCCAGGAAGCTCAGAAGGAAGTTTCTTGGTGGTAGTACATTTGTGGAAGAATCTTGCAAGCCACCATCCGGGATTGAGGTTCGCTTCCTCCTATACAGCACGGAACAGCACGAGCTCCTCCAAAGAAACGTGGTGACGGCTTGTCTTGCTACAATAACACAAAGACTGCATCCAAACATAATGTAAGAGTTTAAGAATTGGATGAATAATTGATGACACTCGATTTGACGTGATTATCAGCCTCATTTAAGCGACATTCCCTTGCTTGAAACGTGGTTTTAGGGGTAAAATAGCGAATATTCACTCAACTACCCTATTTCCTACCGATTTGGTTACTTTGGCCCTTTTTGGGTCTATTTGATGGTTTTCTAGTGTTTTTGTGAAAGCACAGGTTTTTGCCATCATTTATGTAGCCACGGACGTGTTCAAGACCTCAAGGAGTGAACCGGAATCAAACCAGAAATCAAACCAGAGTCAGAACCGAAGATCCAACTGCCCAGCACAATGTTTTCGCCGAAAATACTATGAAGTTTTCGGCGAAAATACCTTCAGAAACCCACAGGCGGAATGAGTTGAATTACACTGAAGTTTTCGGAGAAAATACTATAAAGTTTTCGCCGAAAAGTTATGAAGAAATCAGCCGACGGAAGCAGCAATTTACAAAGGAATTTTCGGCGAAAACTCCCTTAGGTTTTCGGCGAAAATTCCTTCACAAATCCGGCGACTTAGGGTTTAAGTATAAATACTTAAACCGGCGGCCCATAGAGGAGGATCAATTCATTATTCATATTTTCACAAATCAGACTTTTGAGAGTCAGCCGACTCTAGGGTCGATAGATAGAGTTTAGAGAGTTCAAAGATCCGTGGAGAGATCGTGACGCCATCCTTCCACCTCGGAGAGCTCGAAGCTTAAAGTTGAAGATCCAGGAGATTGAAGCTTCGCGGAGTCGTCATAATTAGGTTTTTCAGTTCTCATCTGTTCTTCCTCTGTATGATGATTTCCTTTGTTGCTTTTGATTCTGCTGTCATCGTTATGAGTAACTGAACTCGTAGAGCTTAGATTAGATGAACCCTAAGTGACCCAGGACTTTAAAGCGGTCACAGATTGGCGGTAATTAGATTCGAAGTTCAATCAGTTTCTCTTTGCATGGTTGTTTTGTTTTTGATTGTTTATGTTTCTTTTCTGGTTGGTCGCCTAGATAAGGTTTTTGCAAGCTAGGGTTAGTCGCTAGACGGTTCCCTGCTTTGGCGCTTAAACTTGTCTTCCTTGATCACCTAGTTTAGATTCTTGTTAAGATGAGGATAGAAGCGAACGCTCGCCTCTCTTTAAAACATCAATTCAACCAGTTAACCTTATAATTGGAGTGTGCCTTTCGTAGGAACCGATTAGGGTTAATCCACTGCAAGAGTAACTCATAAATCGTTAGTAATTGCACCAGTTAATTAAGTCGTTGCGAGAGGCGACCATACCCGGGCGGCTAGTTAATCTTGGTAGTTAGATCGGATAGAGCGAACGTTCGCCAGTCTTAAACCTAAGGGTAAGGAGTTATGGTGGTGTATAGAAACCGATTGAATTAGAATTGAAAACCGCTGATCTGTTGATTGCCAATGCTCTGGTGATCTAAGGGGGATTCGAAATCTAAGTTCGTCTATCTTCCTGTTAGTCAACCGTTTTAATCTTTCTGTCTTTTATTTTCCTTTGCTTATTAGATTAGAAGTCGTGGAACTCACACCACGCACTAAGTGTTCAAACCTGAGTAATTTGCCAGCTTCTTTGAGTAGTCGATTAGTAGAAACCCGTGGAATACGATCTAGTCTACTTCCGTAGATTAGTTATTTGATACCGCTAAAACTGCAGCACCAAATTGGCGCCGTTGCCGGGGACTCTTCTAATTGTTTGAAAGAAGAGTTGGCAAATTATTCTTCTACCTTTCCGCCTTACCATTTAATTTTCCTCCATATTTCCATGATTTACCTGGGTAGTGCTTTTGAGTTTTGATTATGCAGGATTACAGGTGGGATGACCAGTACCAAGAGTGGAACGTCAATGGAGCACCAAATATTGAGGATTACCAGGAGATGCTACATCAACAACAACAACAGACGGCGAGATTTGACTCCCTCTTTGATAAGATCTCTCCAATGCTACAAGGTTACCAAGAGATACACCAACAAGAACATCAAAGTGGCGCTAGAGATAACCAAGAGATGCTTCATGAACATCAACAATGCTCGTCGAGAACCCAATCTGCCTTGGATAATATATCTTCAATGCTACAAGCTCATCTTGCGACGGACATCAAGCTCGGGCAACCAAAGCAGTTAATGACAGAAGACGCTCAAGAGCTGTTCGAAGAAGAAGATGATGATCCTATCCATGACTATCATGAGCTAGAAGAATCCTTGGCGGTGGTGGTTGATGAAGACATGGAGCCAATCCATCCTGAAGTTGAAGCCGAAGAGGAGCACATAGAGATTGAGGAGATACCCTCACCTACACTTCCGCCGAGTCAACCTGTAGAGAAGATGGAGCTCATTGACCATGCCGCGCCATACTACCTATTTCCTCCTCCAGAAGGAGAATTCGAGAAGAATTGGTCATCCAAAAAGAACCGCGATCTACTAGAGCACTACCGGCTACATCACCCTGCTGGAGTGCTACATGGCACTCAACCGCTATCCTTGAAGAAGACGATTGACTTCAAGGAACTCCTAAGTTGGGGTCCCTAACAGGTACCGTCCGGCTCAAGGACGTTAAAAGAGATCGCTTTGTGGGAGGCAACCCACGGCTGGAGTCCGTTTTTGAATTATTGAGTCAGTCTTTTTCGTCGTTCGAGTCGGTTTCGGGGCCAAAGTGTCAGTTTTCTTTTATTTTTCGTCTGTTTTAATTTTTTTTGTCAGGTCAAATTTTCGCCGAAAATTCCTCAGATTTTTCGGCGAAAACCTTAGTCTGTTTGAGTCTGTTCTGTTTTTGAAGTAGTTTTCGCCGAAAACTTCTAAATGTTTTTGGCGAAATGTTTAGTTAAGTCGTCTGTCTTTGTTTTCAAAGTAGTTTTCGCCGAAAACTTCACCAGTTTTTCGGCGAAAACTTTAGTTGGGTCAAAAATTTTTCGAAAACCTTTTCAAAAAAAAAAAAAAAAATAAAAAAGAGAAGTCAAAATATTTTCAAAATTCCCCTAACCGTCTTTGTTCGACTTTTATTATGTGTGGATCCGGGACACTTGTCCCGTTATCCTTTTGATATTTTTTGTTGTTTTTGTTTTGTAGGAACTTGAGTAGCTACTTCGCTCTACTCCGGACTCTCCGTGTTCATCCCCTACACCGACCATCACCTTCCAGGTTCTTCGTATCTCTCTACTCTAGATTAGTTCTGTGAGGACATAGAACCGTTTAAGTGTGGGGTAGGAGTCTAGGATTATGCATGATCTTGCTTGCTATCTATGATTCTGTGGTTCAAATTTGAAAATTCTCTAGCATAGAATTGCTCAATTCTTGACTTTTGATGTTAAATTGACTTCAATTTTGAACAATGACGTCTAGACTGTTCCACTTAGAACCTGTAACCAACGTGTCGAAACTGATATTAAATGAGTCTAGGTCAGAACAGATCATAAATCACTCTTGTAGTTGAACTTGAATTAATTGAATTAATTGGTTTGTTAATAACAAAGCTCAATAACACCGTTCTAAGATGATAAATGCTAGCTTCTCCCATGTTTTCACTCCATATTTGTTCACCTGTGATTGTGGCTTGAGATTAGACGAAAATCCAATTCGAAATCTTGTGTAAAAAGTTATAACTAGCTAGGATCAAGTGGTTAAATCGATAAATCAAGTGTTTGAGTGGTGAAATTCGAAATGTGCAAATCAATGTTAAATCCTTTGAAGTGCTGAAAATAAAGCTAGGCAAGCCCGACACCTAAGTGAAGTGTTCGGGTTGAGCACTAGCATAGGCACAAATACTGTGAGCTAGGCAGGTCCAACACCTAAGTGAAGTGTTTGGTATCGAGCACTAGTATGCAGTAAATAAATTGAAGGAAGAAGTTTGAAACTTGAAATAAATTGTTGTTTAAATCGGTCCTAGCTAGAACATGTAACGTGCAGATCTAGAAACGGATGAAGTCGAGTCGATAGCCATGTCACTTTTCCTACCTCCACATCCACATCATGGCTAGAGCTTAAAGTCTTTTTGATTAGAATTGGTGTTATCGTAGTCGGTTAATCATGATTAACTGTTTTGCCTTGAAACGAGCTTTATTGAAACTACTACTTGAAGTGTGCAAAAAACAGTGAGATCAAAACTTGTTTGGTTGATGTTTTTGCATGTGTAGGTCACCTTTTCTACGTGGAACAGTCTAAACCAAATTGTTAGAATTGAATCTCGGTTTAATCTCGTGTCATTTGTGAATTTGAGTGTGTTCTAGTTCAATTTGCTTGAGGACAAGCAAAAGCTTAAGTGTGGGGTATTTTGATGACACTCGATTTGACGTGATTATCAGCCTCATTTAAGCGACATTCCCTTGATTGAAACGTGGTTTTAGGGGTAAAATAGCGAATATTCACTCAACTACCCTATTTCCTATCGATTTGGTTACTTTGGCCCTTTTTGGGTCTATTTGATGGTTTTCTAGTGTTTTTGTGAAAGCACAGGTTTTTGCCATCATTTATGTAGCCACGGACGTGTTCAAGACCTCAAGGAGTGAACTGGAATCAAACCAGAAATCAAACCAGAGTCAGAACCGAAGATCCAACTGCCCAGCACAATGTTTTCGCCGAAAATACTATGAAGTTTTTGGCGAAAATACCTTCAGAAACCCACAGGCGGAATGAGTTGAATTACACTGAAGTTTTCGGCGAAAATACTATAAAGTTTTCGCCGAAAAGTTATGAAGAAATCAGCCGACGGAAGCAACAATTTACAAAGGAATTTTTGGCGAAAACTCCCTTAGGTTTTCGGCAAAAATTCCTTCACAAATCCGGCGACTTAGGGTTTAAGTATAAATACTTAAACCGGCGGCCCAGAGAGGAGGATCAATTCATTATTCATATTTTCACAAATCAGACTTTTGAGAGTCAGCCGACTCTAGGGTCGATAGATAGAGTTTAGAGAGTTCGAAGATCCGTGGAGAGATCGTGACGCCATCCTTCCACCTCGGAGAGCTCGGAGCTTAAAGTTGAAGATCCAGGAGATTGAAGCTTCGTGGAGTCGTCATAATTAGGTATTTCAGTTCTCATATGTTCTTCCTCTGTATGATGATTTCCTTTGTTGCTTTTGATTCTGCTATCATCGTTATGAGTAACTGAACTTGTAGAGCTTAGATTAGATGAACCCTAAGTGACCCAGGGCTTTAAAGCGGTCACGGATTGGCGGTAATTAGATTCGAAGTTCAATCAGTTTCTCTTCGCATGGTTGTTTTGTTTTTGATTGTTTATGTTTCTTTCTGGTTGGTCGCCTAGATTAGGTTTTTGCAAGCTAGGATTAGTCGCTAGACGGTTCCCTGCTTTGGCGCTTAAACTTGTCTTCCTTGATCACCTAGTTTAGATTCTTGTTAAGCTGAGGATAGAAGCAAACGCTCGCCTCTCTTTAAAACATCAATTCAACCAGTTAACCTTATAATTGGAGTGTGCCTTTCATAGGAACCGATTAGGGTTAATCCACTGCAAGAGTAACTCATAAATCGTTAGTAATTGCACCAGTTAATTAAGTCGTTGTGAGAGGCGACCGTACCCGGCGGCTAGTTAATCTTGGTAGTTAGATCGGATAGAGCGAACGTTCGCCAGTCTTAAACCTAAGGGTAAGGAGTTATGGTGGTGTATAGAAACCGATTGAATTAGAATTGAAAACCGCTGATCTGTTGATTACCAATGCTCTGGTGATCTAAGGGGGATTCGAAATCTAAGTTCGTCTATCTTCCTGTTAGCCAACCGTTTTAATCTTTCTGTCTTTTATTTTCCTTTGCTTATTAGATTAGAAGTCGTGGAACTCACACCACGCACTAAGTGTTCAAACCTGAGTAATTTGCCAGCTTCTTTGAGTAGTTGATTAGTAGAAACCCGTGGAATACGATCTAGTCTACTTCGGTAGATTAGTTATTTGATACCGCTAAAACTGTAGCATCAATAATGTCACCTACCGTGGGGTTGACGATAGGCTCGATCTCCGATTGGCTGGAGACCCATTTCCACACTTCGGGGTAAGGTTCTCGCGCGATGGAGTAGACATCCGCAAACCCAATGGCTGCATCCTGGATATTGGCAAAAGGGTCGAGCAAGAGGGCAAACTCATTGATGGTCTTCACATGTCGAACACCGCCGAGGCGGAAGGAAACAAATTTTGTGCTGACGCTAGCCTTTGTTTTGAGGCGCTCAAAGGAACTCCAGAACTCTTGAAGGGCGACCAGAGGATAGGGCGAACCAAGAGTGGTCAGGGATCGCAGGCCGGCCTTGGTGAGGGCGAGGTCGACGGTGGAGTGCCAAGCCGGATTGTGGTTCTTGAGACTGTCGAGGGAGAGCACTGCCATTTTGGCCGGAGGAATGTCTTTTATCTTCTGGTATATCGCGAGCTGGTGTCTCAAGGGCAGCGATGAAAGGATGTAAGGCTCCATTGGCGGGTGCAGGAGCACAGGAGATAGGAATCACAGGGGTTGGTACTGCCTGCGGGGTGATGGTCATGACCGCCGGTATCGGTGCAGGTAGTGTGGCCGGCTTGGAGGGTGGAGCCCTGGTCTGACGAGCCGAGGATCATTGCGCTCTATCTGCACTAGTGGTCTTGAATCGCTTCGGAGCCCTGTAAAGCACAACTTAGGGGAGACCAAAATCAGAAGACAAGAATCCTACCCCACACTTAGGTTGACAAGTGGGGGCAAGCAAATAACCGAGAGATCACCGAACGAAACATAGTAGCAAAGGCACGGCCAGCACGTAGGGAGGAAAACGACATTCAATCAATCAAGCATGAGAAATAACGCGAACCGATAATCACAGAGCACGAAAGAATCCATTTGCATGATCGCACAGACAACAATTCATGAGGCCAAAAAGATCAAAAGGAATTGCCAAAACCTAGCCAAATGGCACCGAAACAGCAATCATGCAAATCGAGGAAAAACCGAAAAGTCAACCAAAGTCAACCATGCCGAAAACTGAAAGTCAAAAAGCCAAAAGATTCAAAATCAAGGGCTGAACAACTAACCGTGAAGACATGACTCGAGAAAACGATTGGAAATCCGGGAAATTGACGAAAAGCTCGAAAAACTTGTTCGGGCGGAACTAGAGCTGTGGAGCTCCGATTCTAGGGTTGGAGGTTGAGATCAACCAAAGGAATATGGGGGTGGTCGGCGGCGGTGGCGGGTAAGAGAAGCTGGCGGCGGCCGGGCAATAGGTGGCGGCGGCGTGGCGGATCAAAAGGGAGGGAGGTTCCGCGAAAAACGGCTGAAGAGGGGGGTGTTTTCACGAAAAGTAAGTGCCGAAGGAGGTTTTATAACAGTCGGGAAAGTCCCAAATTTTCGGCGAAAAAGGAGTGGAGTTTTTGGCAAAAAGTGCTATTAAAATAAAAATGTTTTCGGCCAGAAGTCCATTTTTTCGGCGAGAAGTCTTCGGCGGCGAGAAACAGGAGGATCAGGTTGGTTTTAAAACTGGAGTTTTTGGTGAAAATCTGGGGAAGTTTTCGCCGAAAACTTGCTTGAAAATCGGCACGACAGTTTTTTTAAAAGGGTTTTAAAAGGAAAAACCACTCGAAACGAAAACAACTGACTCCGGCCGTGGGTTGCCTCCCACGAAGCGCTCTTGTTTAACGTCCGTGAGCTGGACGATACCTGGATTTGTGTCATGGTTCTGTCGTAAAGTAGTGCACGTCGATGAAAGAGACAGCTAATCCTTGCAGATACCTCTTTAGCCTGTGACCGGTGACCATAAACGGCTCTTGATCATGCAATTTAATTAAGACGCTGCCCAAGGATGTCTGCCGCACCACAGTGTAAGGGCCGGACCATCGGGATTTCAGTTTACTCGGGAAGAGTTTCAATCGAGAGTTATATAAGAGTACTTCATCTCCAGGGTAGAACTGCTTGATCGTCTTCAATTGAGAGTCATGAATTCTCTTCGTGCACTCCTTGTACAGCTTCGTGCTCTCATATGCATGGAGACGGTGTTCTTCAAGTTCAGCTATCTGGTCATGGCGCTTATTACCTGCTACTGCATGGCTCATATTCAACTCTTTATTAGCCCAGAACGCCTTGTGCTCAAGCTCAACTGGCAAATGGCATGCCTTGCCATATACCAGCTGATACGGTGAGGTACCAATGGGAGTCTTGTAGGCAGTTTGATAAGCCCATAAGGCATCATTGAGCTTAGATGACCAGTCCTTGCGAGACCGGCCAACTGTCCGATCAAAGAATCTGCTTGAGCTCACGGTTTGTCACTTCTGCCTACCCATTAGCCTGAGGATGGTAGGCTATGGACATTCGGTGGGTGATGCCAAAACGTTTGCACACCCGGTCGAAATGTCCATGGAAGTGGGTACCCCTATCGCTTATGATGAAGCGGGGTGAACCAAAACGCGTGAAAAGACGGGTAAGGAACCGGCCCACCACTCTTGAATCGTTAGTGGGTAGAGCTTCAGCTTCAGCCCACTTAGAAACATAATCAACGGCCACAAGGATGTACTTGTTTCCGTTGGAGGGTGTGAACGGACCCATAAAATCAATTCCCCAAACATAAAAGATTTCCACAGTTAAAGAAACAATTTGGGGCATCTCATTACGGTTAGAGATTGTTACCTGATCGTTGACACGCATCACAATGATGAGCAAAAGCATCGCAATCACTGAAGATTGAAGGCCAGTAAAAACCAGTTTCAAGTACGTTTCTCGCAGTGCGGTTGCCGACGAAATGTCCTCCAAATTGGCCTTCATGACACTTACGCATGATGTCAGCCGCTTCGATGTAGGAGACACATCTTCGGATCATTCCGTCAATACTAATACGGTATAAGAACGGCTCATCCCAGAAGTATGACTTGGCTTCTTTGAAGAGCTTCTTACGTGCATTATAATCCAGCTAAGGAGGTACAACACCGTGAGAGAGATAATTAGCCAGGGTTGCATACCAGGGTTCTTCTGAATCGGCTGCGTTACTCAGCTATTGAGCGTGAGGGATTTCCCAGGGCTTGATAGCTATGCTGTTAACCTGTTCATACGTTTCGACACGCAACAACTGATCAGGGAAAGAATCATTGATAGGGGTAGTAGTAGACTTACCTGTCTGTGATTCCACAAGTCGTGAGAGGTGATCGGCTGCCAGGTTCTCAGCTCCCTTCTTGTCTTTAATCTCTATATCGAACTCTTGGAGAAGAAGGATCCATCAGATGAGACGTGGCTTTGAATCCTGCTTGGCTAAGAGATGGCACAAAGCAGCATGATCTGTATAGACGATGGTATGTGAAAGAACCAGGTACTGTCTGAATTTGTCAAAGGAGAAAACGATGGCCAGTAGTTCTTTCTCTGTAGTAGTGTAGTTCCTTTGAGCATCATTTAGCGTCTTGCTAGCAAAATATATAGGATGAAATCTCTTCTCCTTTGTCTGACCAAGAATCGCGCCAACGGCGAAGTCGCTAGCATCGCACATGATCTCGAATGGGAGACTCCAATATGGTGCTGTAAGGATCGGTGCGGTGGTGAGTCTAGTCTTCAAAGTCTCAAAGGCTGCAAGACAAGCTTTATCAAAAACAAAAGGAACATCTTTCTCAAGAAGCTTCGTCATTGGAAGAGTGATCTTGGAGAAGTCTTTGATGAATCTCCGGTAGAATCCAGCATGACCGAGGAAGCTTCGAACTGTCTTAACCGAGGTCGGTGGCGGCAAGCTGGCGATGGTTTCAAGCTTGGCACGATCAACTTCTATACCAAGCTTAGAGATCCTATGTCCAAGAACAATGCATTCGGTAACCATAAAGTGACACTTCTCCCAACTAAGAGCTAGGTTGGTTTCCTCACAAAGAGCTAGCACCTTGTCCAGATTGGCCAGGCATTTGGAAAATGAGTCTCCATAGATGGAGAAGTCGTCAATGAATACCTCCACCAAATTCTCTACCAGATCTCCAAATATAGCCAGCATGCATCTCTGAAAAGTGGCAGGAGCATTACATAAACCAAAGGGAATGCGACGATAAGCGAACGTACCAAACGGGCAGGTGAATGTCGTCTTCTCTTGATCGTCGAGCTCGATGGGGATCTGAAAGTAACCGGACATCCCATCTAGGAAGCAGTAGTAATCATGACCAGCCAACCATTCTAGCATCTGGTCAATGAATGGCAGTGGGAAGTGATCCTTCTTGGTAGCATCATTGAGTCGTCGATAATCGATACAGACTCTCCATCCGGTAACCGTGCGAGTTGGAATGAGCTCACCCTTCGGATTAGGGATGACTGTGATTCCACCTTTCTTCGGGACGACTTGAGTCGGACTGACCCAAGGACTATCAGCAATAGGATAGATGATACCGGCATCCAGAAGCTTGAGGACTTCCTTCTTCACAACTTCCTGCATCAGAGGGTTTAATCGGCGTTGCGGTTGTCTGACCGGTTTGAACTCTTCATCTACAACTATTCGATGCTTGCAGAAGGTTTCAGAGATGCCTCTGATGTCGGCCAACTGCCAGGCAATGGCTCGGACATGCTTCTTGAGTAGCCTGATCAGTTGCTCTTTCTGCTCGGGAGATAGATTCGAATTGATGATGACTGGCAGCTGGCATTTCTTCCCCAGGAATGCATACTCTAAATGGTCAGGCAGCTCCTTTAAAGTGAGTTCTGGCGGATCCTCATATGAAGTAGTGATCCGACTCGATGCTGGCTCGATGTGTGTAGGCGCATTAATGGGTGTGAATGTCGCCTTCTGCTCGTCTAACTCATCTTGCCATAGGCGCTGCTCTGGATCTTCTAATGCACTGTCAATTCCTGAAATCAAACACAACTCTAGCGGATCACTAGATAAGGCATTAGTAACGAAGTTGGCCGAGGCCAACTCTAGGGGATCAACAGTATAACAATTATCATCTTGAGCAACAGAGTATCACATGCTATCTTTAATGCGAAATGTAACACTTTCCTATCCTACACTTAAAGTTAACATGCCTTGTTTGCAGTTAATATTTGCACCAGCAGTTGTTAAGAAGGGTCGACCTAGGATAAGCATTCCGTCTAACTCACGGGTGTCTAGAACAACAAAATCTGCAATTATGGTAAAAGGGCCACAGCAAACAGCTACGTCTTCTATCACACCCCTAGGCAGTTTGACAGACCTATCAGCTAACACGAGATGCAAAGTAAGAGGTTTTAATTTCCCTAGGTTCAGCTTTTCATACAGATAAACAGGCATAACATTAGTAGAAGCACTAGAATCAGCCAGACTACGATCAATTTTAATACCATTAATGATGCACGGTAATGTAAAAGGACCGGGATCAGAACACTTAGCTGGCGATGGTGGCGGCTGTCTTATGGGAGATGGCGCACCGAAGAGAGAAGCGCATTCGTTAGTGAGCGTGACAGAGTACGCCTCTCTGTTCTTCACTTTCTTCACGAGATCCTTAAAGAACTTCCCAAGTGGTGGTATAATCTCTACAGCTTTTGTTACTGGTATCTTGATCTCTGCAGTCTTAAGAACTTTGTACCACTTCTTATACTGGGTGTCGTGATCCTTGGCTTTGCTCATTGCAGCTTTTGGAAAGGGGATCCGAGGTATATATGGAGCCAAGACGGGCTCAGGAGTTGTCTTGGGAGGGGGAGCCGATGCTTCTTCTTCCTCTTCTGTGATATCTTCAATCTCTGGCATATCCATGGCAGCACTGGCATCTGGTATCACGTCAGGTTCCGGAGCCTTCGGGTCGGTTGTTTGCTTGCCGCTCCTGGTGGTAATAGCTTGAGCTTGTTCGCTCTTTGCACCGAGATCTGCTTAAAATGCCGTCTGATTAAGGAAGGGATTGCTAGTGAATAGTCTTGTCATATTGCTTATCGCATCTTCTATCCTTTGGCTTTGAGCCCTCTGTCCTTGATTGAGTGCGGCTTGAGCTTTTAACTGATTGTCGTGGTCGTCGAGTCTGCTCATGATCTGATCGAACTTCTTCTCATAGTCTTCGTCTCTATTGTAATGCAGCTTTGCTCGAGACTGTTGCTGTCCTCCAATGAATCCAGGAGGTCTCTGATAAGGATCTGCAAACCGGTTATTCTGGTTCTGCGGTACGTAGTTTTTGTAACCGGCGTAGCCTTTCTGATTGTTGGCGAAGCCTTGACCAATAAAGTTCACCTCTTCTGAAGACCATTCGTCTGTTTTACCAAAGTTGAGGCAGCTTCCGCCGTTATGAGCACAGGTTTCGCACCATCCACAGTCAGCCGAAAAGATGGTAGCTGACGGAGGATCAAGGGAGATGCCAACTGCTTGTAAATGTTTCTGAACTTCTGCCTTAACCTGATCTGCAACGCTCATCGGACTCTTGGTACTCGCCCTTTGTCTCTCCCAGCTTCTTGACTTTAAAGCACAGCTAACAAAATGAGAAAGAGCATCCTGAGGGGTGAGAGCAGTGCAATCCCCGCCAGCTAGGGAATTGACCCACTTTGCAGATTCCTCACGCATACCATGAGCAAAGAATTCAGCCAACTGCCTGTCTTCATACCCATGATGAGGGCAGTTGAAGAGAAGGGATTGGAATTCATTCCAAGTGTCGTACAAGCTTGCATCTTCTCTCTGGGTAAACCTGGAGATGCTGTCCTTGTAGGCAGCTGTTCTTGATGGAGGGAAGTATTCCTCAACAAAATCTTGAGCTAAGGTTTCCCAATCGGTGTAATGACCCGGTGGTTTGCTTCCAAGCCACCTCTTAGCTGCTGATGTGTGAATTTTCACTCACAACTATCAAGGTCGTATTCCACGAGGGCTCTCTCAAAAGCTAATACTCACACGGTTCATGGACGGTCTATTCATTTAAAATGAGTTTTAGTTTGAAAAGGAAATCAAAAACATAAAGGAAACTAAGCAAGAAAGCAAAACAAAATGGTGCAAAACAAAGATAAAGGAGTTCTCTTGGTGGGTAGTTTCATCATGCTCAAGATGACTAATTGAACAAACAAGCCAATTAAGATCGAGTTTGCATTCGGATGACCATGCATTTCACTTCTATAGACTCAATGCACTCTCGTAGCACCTTATCCCTATCCAAATACCACTCAACTTAGGCTCTCGCTCTCAAGCTAAGTGAAAAAGGATGCATTCTAAGTGTTTGATGAAATGCCAAGACACAAGACCCTCTCTTAAGACTCTATGACCACAAGGCTAGGCACAACACTCTCATATCAATGCCCTAATACTAAGAGATTCACCAAAAAGCCTTTTCAAACTCAATTGAATGAAAATCCACATGCACACCAAGTGTTCGATAAAATGCCCAAGAGAGAAATTAAGTGAAAATGGTTGAAACAAGATGATTTAATCTCTTAGAACACACTCACTTTAATCCCTAGACCTACAATCTATGCAATCCAAGCACTCTCATGCATCAAATCACATTGAATGGACCAAATCAAGCAAACATGGCATAAAATGGCATTAAGAACAAGTCTAGGAATCATCCTCATACAACCAAGATCAATCATGACAAGTTCTATACAATCATCCCTCTATCATAGCACAACTAATCTACCCATCCAAGATGAACCCTAGAAACTCAGCCACACATGGCCAAGGGAGTAAAGAGAAAAGAAGGAAGAATGGTCACCAAGAACACCATGGATGAATCCTTGAGATGATCTTCACTTCTCCACTTGTAAGCACTTCTCCCAAGGTTTGTTGGCTTCAATCCTAGCTCCAATGGCTTCAAATTGCTCCCAAAATGTGTTCTAAGGGTTGAGGGTTCGTGGGTGTATGTTTGGGGTTCAAGAGAGATGAAAGATGCCCCAAAATGGCCAAAAACGAAGGTATTTATAGTGCAGGGGGCAGTGCACGCCGTGCACCACTGCACGGTGTGCACCCCTGCACTCTGCATAAATCCCGAACTTGCAATGGCCATATCTCCCTCGTCCGGACTCCAATTGACCTTTCGTTTTCTCCTATGTGCTCCTTGTCATCCGTACTTCGATACCATAACCTGAAAATGCACAGAGGTAACTCCAATAGACCACGAATTTGGCTCCAAAGTGACAACCGGACAACAAATGGACGTTTTGTGCAAAACTTCAATAAAAGAATATAAGTCATGGCATTTCACGATCGAACATGGGCATTTCATAGGTCAATCATAGACTCAAAATGCACTAAATAAAGTCACATCAGCTGCGCCTCTGAGAGAGAATGGAAAGGCTCGAAGGTATAGAGCATTCTTATTGAGGTTCCCAGACTTGAAGGTTTCACAGACAGCCAGAAAGTCAGACAGATGTGTGCAAGGGTTATCATCCGGCTTATTTCAGATTGTATGTCCCTAGATATTAGTCCCTGGAAGGGGATCTTGATCTCATAGTCAGGATCGTCGTCGTTAGAAGGCACGGTGATGGGGGGACCGAACGTTAGATGCGCTCGGCTTACTGTAGTCCGCAACACTCTTTGGAGCAGCCATTGTGGATGGGAAAGATGGAACGAAAGTAATCCGATTCTGTACCTGCTATGATCTGCAAGGGACAAAAACAAAAACAACCGGTGTAAAATCAAAGTGTGACGGGAAATGAAAGATGGAAAGGTAGAGGAGTAAAAATGCCAACTCTTCTTTCAACGAAATAGAAGAGCTTCCCCGGCAACGGCGCCAATTTGATGAACGCTGCAGAGCGGGTTATCAAATAACTACCAAGCTAGAAGCTAGGGTAGATCGTATTCCACGGGCCTCTTCTACTTGCTTACTCAAATATGATGACAAATTTTACTCAAAGTTGTACACGTAGTGCGTGGTGTGAGTTCCACGACTTCTATACTAAAAAGCGAGGTGAAATGAAACAAAGATTAAATGCAGAAATAAACGAGATTGGTTGATTGACTTTGACAGACGAGAGGTGAGTTTAGACTTCGAATCCCCCTTAGATCACCAGAGCATTGGCAGTCAACAGACCAGCGATTTTCGATTCTAGCTCATTCAGTTCACAGACACCACCATAACTCCTGACCCTTAGGTTTAAGACTGGCGAACGTTCGCTCTATCCGATCTAGCTACCACGATTTATTAGCCGCCCGGGTATGGTCGCCTCTCACAACGACTTAACTAACTGGTGCAATTACTAACGAATTATGAGTTACTCTTGCAGTGGATTAACCCTAATTGGTTCCTACGAAACACTCCAATGATTAGGTTAATTGTTCAATTTGGTATTTTAAAGTAAGGCGAGCGTTCGCTTCTATCCTTAGCTTAACAAGAATCTAACCTAGGTGGCTGATAAAAGCGGGTTTACCAAGGTCGTATTCCTCGGGGTTCTCTCAATGGCCTCTACTCACATTCCTCGTAGACGGTCTATTCATTTGAAAGGAGTTTTGGTTTGAAATAGGAATTAAAATCTTAAAGGAAACTAAATAAAGAAAGAGAAATAAAGTGGTGCAAATCAAAGACAAAGGGGTTCTCTTGGTAGGTAGTTTCATCATGCTCAAGATGTCTAATTGAACAAACAAGCTAATCAAGATCGAGTTTGCATTCGGATGACCATGCATTTCACTTTTATAGACTCGATGCACTCTCGTAGCACCTAATCCCTATCCCAATACCACTCAACTTAGGCTCTCGCTCTCAAGCTAAGTGAAAAAAGGATGCATTCTAAGTGTTTGATGAAATGCCAAGACTCAAGACCCTCTCTTAAGACTCTATGACCACAAGGCTAGGCACAACACTCTCATATCAATGCTCTAACACTAAGAGATTCACCAAAAAGCCTTTTCAAACTCAATTGAATGAAAATCCACATGCACACCAAGTGTTCGATAAAATGCCCAAGAGAGAAATCAAGTGAAAATGGTTGAAATAAGATGATCTAATCTCTTAGAACACACTCACTTCAATCCATAGACCTACAATCTATGCAATCCAAGCACTCTCATGCATCAAATCACATTGAATGGACCAAATCAAGCAAACATGGCATAAAATGGCATTAAGAACAAGTCTAGGAATCATCCTCATACAACCAAGATCAATCATGGCAAGTTCTATACAATCATCTCTCTATCATAGCACAACTAATCTACCCATCCAAGATGAACCCTAGAAACTCAGCCACACATGGCCAAGGGAGTAAAGAGAAAAGAAGGAAGAATGGTCACCAAGAACACCATGGATGAATCCTTGAGATGATCTTCACTTCTCCACTTGTAAGCACTTCTCCCAAGGTTTGTTGGCTTCAATCCTAGCTCCAATGGCCTCAAATTGCTCCAAAAATGTGTTCTAGGGTTTGAGGGTTCGTGGATATGTGTTTGGGGTTCAAAAGATATCAAAGAATTGCCCAAAATGGCCAAAAACAAGAGTATATATAGTGCAGGGGACAGTGCACGGCGTGCACCCCTGCACGGCGTGCAGGGTGCACGGCGTGCAAGGCTGTACGGCGTGCACCTTGGAGCTGAATCTTCTTTCGGAGCCTCCTGGACAGCCCGTGCACCAAGCCGTGCACGGTGCACGGCGTGCATCATGCACGGCGTGCACATCTGCACGGCGTGCACCCCTGCACTCTGCAGAAAGCTCGATCTTGCCACGTCCATATCTCCTCCGTCCTAGCTCTGATTGACCTCCCGTTTGATCCTACGTGCTCCTTGTCACCAGTACTACAATGCCAAGACCTGAAAATACAAAGAAAACACCTCCAATAGACATGGAATTGGCCTCAAAGTGGCAATCGGGCAACAGAATAGCACTTAGCACAAAACTCCGATAAAAACACATTAAGCACGGCATTTAAGAATCAAACACGGGCATTTCAAAGGTCATTCATAAGCTTAAAATGCACTAATTAAAGTCACATCAAATTCCCCTACGACTAAGCTTTGCTTGTCCTCAAGCAAATGAATTAGAAAACATCCAAGTTCACAAATGACAAGTTCGGTCCATTGAGATTCAAGCAATCACAATTTAGTTTAAACTGTTCCACGAACAAACTAAACATACGCATGCAAGAACATCAACCAAACAAGTCCAAACCTCACTAATTTCTGCACACTTCAAGTAGTGGTTGATTGGGACACAGCAAAACCGACCACGACAACACCAACTCTAATCAAAAGGACTTGAAATCGGAACAAGGATCGTGAGTCGTGAATGTGGCTATCGACTCGACTTCATCCGCTTCTAGATCCGCACTTTACAACTCTGGCTAGGATCAAGGGCTACATTTGAGAACTCTTTTTCTTTCTTTTCTTTTCTTTTTTTTTCTTTTCTGCATACTAGTGCTCGATTCAACACTTCACTTAGGTGTTGAATCTGCCTAGCTCACAGCCTTTGCCCTTTTGCTTAGTGCTCAACCCGACACTTCACTTAGGTGCCGAGCTTGCCTAGCTTTTCTTTTGAGCATTTTTTTTTTCACAATTTAGCCACTTGATCCTTAGCCCCTTAACAACTTCCGTACAAGATTTCGAATTGGATTCCGTCTAGTCTCAAGCCACAATCACGAAAGATCAAAAAGAGAATGAAAAACATGGAAGAGGGGAAGAAATTCTGATTGCCTTCATCATCCTAGACCGGTGTTATCGAGTGGTAAAAAAACACGTATCAAACCAATCAACCAACATACAAGAGTGATAAAATCTCAGTTCTGGCCCAGACTCATTTGATATTAGTGCTAACATGCCGGTTATAGGTTCTAAGTGGAACAATTTAAACATCATTGTGAAAGCTTGAAGTCAATTAAACACTAAACGTCAAGAACCGAACGATTCTATAATAGAGGAATTCGACATTCAATTAAGATCATGCAACACATCAGAACATAGCTTTAGACTTCTACCGACAAATAATCACACCAAAACTCAAACTCCCCTACGACTAACATGAGCATTGTCCTCAATGATCAAGAGAGAGAGAGGATAAGGTGGAACGAATATACCGCGCGGTGAAGAAGAGAAGCCGGAGATGGAATCCCGGGTCAAGTAACCTGCTCAGGACGAGGACCTGAATCAGGGGTGCCTGTAGAAAACAAGGGAGGGCACACCACTCAAACACAACCCATAGTCGACAAGATGAGAGTACAGATGAGATGTGTGATCCAACAACAAGACAAGTTCAATGCCAGAAATGAAAAGAGAAAATCAGAAGTCAAACATAACAAAACATGCAGTCATAAACAGAAAGAAAAGAAAGGAAAAATCCAAAGTCCTGAGAAGTGGGGAGTGATCCTGAGGCTCTCAGTGGGGTGGTGGTCGGGGGTGCCCAGGCCACTGTGACCATGGATGGTAGCCGTCAAACGGGGGAGGCGGTGGAAAGACTGTCCAAGTGCTGGAGGGGCCGAACTCAGAGTGGAAGCTCTCCTGGTAGTAGTAGGACTGATGCTGCTGCCAGTACTGAGAATGCTGAATCTGAGTAATCTGGATACCCTGAAACTGCTGAACCTCATGCACTTGAGCAAGCTGCTGTCCATAGAACTGCTGGCTCTCAAAGTCCCTAGCGTTGTACGCCTCTAGGCCCTGAACTCTCCTGTTAAGATCATGTATCACCGCACTGTCTCTCCTCTGTCCCTCACGCATATCCTCCACTACGGTCGTGAGGCGACCCATCCCCGAGATAAGCTCATGAAGTGTAGTGGGGTCGATCTCTTCATCCTCCTCATCACTGTCATCATCTGAGATCCGACAAGTCGGAACCAGAAGGTCTGTGATCTGAGCTATAGGTAGGACAATCCGCAAGAGAACTGGTCGAGGCTCGACAAATGCTGGAGCAGGACCAAAAGCATCAAGGCACTCATACCCACGCACCAACCTGGTCACAAATCCTCCTCCCAGCAGAACACCAGCAGTGTCATTAGCTTGCATCTGAAGGAGGGCTCCTAGCACTAAATCACCTAGATGCAGCTTGATGCCCCTCTCGAAACAATAAAAGAGAAACAAGTCTCTGACTGAGACTACACCCGGAGAGGAGGATGACTTCCTGTGGGTGATGGAGTGCCGGAAGAAGTGATGGAGGAGTTTCAGCATGGGCCGATTCACTTCTGTGACCTTGGAGGAGCGAGCTGAATAACCTCTAGCCCTCGGTGCAATTTCCTTGAAGAATGCACTCTTGGCGTCCCCCGCAAGAGAAGATATGAGAGCCAACCCAGAGAGCTCGCCACTTTGAACCTCCGCCCACTCATAGAACCCAAGACGGTATCCAAACTCGTCAATGGAGCACACACGCGCCATCCCGCCGAGCCTAAAGCGCACACAAACCTCACTAGTGGTCTCGTGACACTCCACGGTGAGAGTGCTCAAGAACTCCTTCGTAGGCCACTCATACGCCCTTTCGTCAACCTCCAAGAGCGGCCAAATACCGGCTCCATCAGCAAAAGTCTTCAAAGCATCCAACCAACCATCACGACTCTGCAACCCCTCAAAATCAAATCTACCCTGCCTCGCCACGGGCCATCTCGCCATAACCTGATAACGACTGTAGGCCCGATCTCTGGGGTCGAAGTCGAAGATCCTATGAACCACTGATTCAGGAGGGTCGACGCCACGAGGAGCTGGAGGCGGCGAAGGTGATCGTGGTGGAGGAGCAGAAGACTCCCCAGTCTGTCCCTTCCGCTTCTTGGAAGCTGGTGCCTTGGATCGCTTAGGGGCGGAGGATGAAGAAGCTGATTTACCCTTAGGAGGCATCCTGCAAAAGAAGTGCAAACAAAGATTCAACAAGAAGGGCACACTCCTAACACAAATCCTATCGAGGCGCCGAATCATAACACATGATCAAAACAATGAGCACAATTCAAAATCATCACGTTCAATTGCAACAACCTATGCTAGCAAGAAAAAAATCAAATCATTGAATTCCAAGCTTAAGCAAAAGGCATGCATCATGGATCAAAAACACGAATCAAGAACATAAAAGCCTAAGTCCACACAATGTAAGGAGGAATACATAAAAATTAAACCAATGAGTGGTGATTAACCACACCCCTCCTCACACAAAGAATGGAATTCGGTCCCCGAATTCAGAACTTGCAAATCAAACCATAGACCATACTGAAACAGAGCAAGACAAAAGGCATAGACAAAAGCCAACATGATCAACCCCACAGAACTCCATAGCTCAAACACGCCAACACTCAAACACCTGCACATTAACACACACTCCCACCAAACAAAACAACAACACCAACAGCTCATCAAGTCACATGCCAAGCCTACCAACATATCACCAACTGCCACCATGTAGTCCATCAAGCAACACTCACACCACTAATGTCCAAGCAACAAAATGGTAGCACCCTCATTAGCAAGCAAACCAACCAATAAGGCACGAGCAAATCAACAAAACCCCCTACCAAATCTGCCCATTCAGCAAACAAACCTCACCCAATTAAACAAGGAATCAAGCAAGCACGCAAGCCAAGCCACGAAGCGAAACTCAACAAGCTGCTAATCACATAACTAAGCCACTAACTCCAATTAAACACTCCATTCAACCCCATTTGGCATGCAAAACAAGCAACTGAACAAATAACACACAACTCAATCACCGCCCCAATTAACCACAATAGGCAGACAACACATGAACGCAATTGAAGAAGTCACCAATCGGCCCAAAAAAAAAAAACAAATGACCATGCCAGCCACACTGAACAATGAAAAAAAAAAAGAAAAACCTGGTTCGAAATCAACTGAAGAGGCTGGGCAGTGGCGGCGGAAATAGGCTGGCAGTGGCGGCTGGGCGGACAGATGGGAGCGGGCGGCTGGGCAGGAGTGGCGGGGCTTGGTGGCGGCGGCGGGAAGCTTCGGCGGCGGGCAGGAGGGAAGAAGATGGCAGCGGGTTGCTGGGTCGGCGGGGGATGGCTTGAGGTGGTCGGGTGCGTGGTCGGGCAGATGGGCGGCCGGAGCTGGCGGCGGCGTCGGCTGGGTTGAGAGAGTCGGCGGGCAGAGGAAGACGGGAGCTGGGCTGGGGAGTCGAGGAAAGGGGAGAAGAGGGGGGTTGGGTTTAGTTGGGTGGTTTGGCTAGGTCGGGTCAGGTGGGTGGGTGAATGGGTCGGGTGGAAACCAAAACCAAGCCAAACCGAAACAAGGAAAAACCAAAGACCAACCACGAGGTGCACGACGTGCAAGGGTGCACGGCGTGCAGGGTGCACGGCGTGCACCCTGGAGCTGAAAATTTTTTTTGATGCTCCTGGACAGCCCGTGCACCAAACCGTGCACGGTGCACGGCGTGCATCATGCACGGCGTGCAGTGGTGCACGGCGTGCACCCCCTCAGCTCAAAATCAAATTTTTACTATGACGAAAAACGACCAAAACACCGCCAAATCAACCCAAAACGGACCCCGAACTTCAGAATTTCAACGCCTACGAGACCACAAAGGACACCACAACAACTCAAGGACCTTGAACACCACAAAAACACACAATCATGCAATCAAATCAAGAAGAAAAGACATGAAAAACACTCGGGTTGCCTCCCGAGAAGCGCTTGTTTAACGTCTTAAGCTCGACGAAGCAAGGAACACTCAAGGCACGACCAAAGACAAGACCTCAACAGCACCTATAGTATCACTAACAACATAATGCTTAAGTCTATGGCCATTCACCTTAAAAGGTTCGGTTTGGGATGGAGAGATTACCTCGATGGTGCCATAAGGAAAAACATGAGTTACCGTAAAGGGGCCGGACCAACGAGACCTCAATTTCCCGGGAAAGAGCTTGAGCCGAGAGTTGTATAGGAGGACTTGATCACCAACTTTGAAATCCTTGCCCGGCTTCAAACGGGAATCATGAATGAGCTTCGTCCTCTCCTTGTAAAGCTTTGCATTCTCATATGCATGATGGCGATACTCCTCGAGCTCATGTACCTGAAACTTACGCTCTTCTCCTGCGAGACTCATATCAAGGTTTAGAAATTTCAATGCCCAATAAGCTCGGTGCTCGAGCTCTACCGGCAAATGGCATGCTTTGCCATAGACCATCCTATAGGGAGTAGTGCCTATAGGGGTCTTGTAGGCCGTGCGGTAGGCCCATAGAGCATCATCAAGCTTCTTCGACCAATCTTTCCGTGATTGGTCGACCGTCTTCTCTAAGATTCTCTTAAGTTCCCTATTGGTCACCTCGGCTTGGCCACTAGTTTGAGGGTGATACGAGGTGGACATCCGATGAGTTACGCCGAACCGGTGGCATACTCTATCGAATTGCCCTTGAAAATGAGTACCTCGATCACTAATGATAGCACGAGGGGTACCAAAACGAGTGAACAACTTAACAAGAAACTTCCCTACGACTCGGGCATCATTGGTAGGCAAAGCTTGTGCCTCCGCCCATTTAGACACGTAATCTACCGCAACTAATATGTACTTGTTACCATGCGAAGTAGGAAACGGTCCCATGAAATCAATACCCCATATATCAAATATTTCTACCACTAACGAGACATTTTGAGGCATTTCATTACGGGAAGAGATGTTACCTGAACGTTGACACGCATCGCAAGACTTGACAAAGTCTTGACAATCTCGGAAGATCGAGGGCCAAAAGAATCCGGACTCAAGTACCTTGCGAGCCGTGCGATTTGCTCCATGATGTCCACCCGTAGGACCGGAGTGGCAATGTCGCATGATGTCCTTAGATTCTCCATAAGTGACACATCTTCTAATCATACCATCCGAGCCAACTCGAAATACAAAAGGATCGTCCCAATAGTAATGTTTCAAATCCGCAAAGAACTTCCTTTTGTCTTGAGCGGAGAGGCCCTCCTTCAAGTCTCCACTAGCAAGATAGTTAGCCAAATCCGCGAACCAAGGTTCCTGGAACTCTAAAGTTGCTATAGCGCATAATAGCTCATCGGGGAAGTTGTCATTGATCTCTTCATTACCATTGTGTACCATCTCCGCCTCTTCCAAGCGAGACAAGTGGTCGACGGCTACATTCTCGGACCCCTTCTTATCTCGAATCTCAATATCAAACTCTTGCAATAGAAGGACCCATCGGATCAACCTTGGTTTAGCATCGGTCTTGGATAGAAGGTACCTCAAAGCTTGGTGGTCCGTGAAGACAATAGTGTGAGAAAGTACCAAGTAGGACCTAAACTTATCAAAAGCAAACACTATGGCCAAGAGCTCCTTCTCCGTAGTTGTGTAGTTCCTTTGAGCATCATTGAGAGTCTTACTTGCATAGTATATTGGATGGAATCTCTTGTCGATTCGTTGGCCTAGAACCGCTCCAATGGCGTAATCGCTAGCATCACACATCAACTCAAATGACTTTGACCAATCCGGAGCAATGAGTATAGGGGCATTCGTGAGCTTACCCTTGAGGAGTTCAAAAGCTCGCAAGCACTCTTCATCAAAACGAAATTCCACATCCTTCTCAAGAAGCCGAGTCATAGGAGTAGTTATTTTCGAGAAGTCTTTGATGAAGCGCCTATAGAAACCGGCATGCCCCAAGAAGCTTCTCACGGCTTTCACGGATGAGGGTGGAGGAAGTTGAGAGATGGTCTCCAACTTTGCCTTGTCAACCTCAATGCCCTTTTTAGAAATCTTGTGACCAAGAACAATCCCCTCATTGACCATGAAATGACACTTCTCCCAACTTAATGCAAGATTGGTCTCTTCACACCGACGCAAGACCTTCTCAAGGTTCCTTAAGCATAGGTCGAACGAATCCCCAAAAACCGAGAAGTCGTCCATGAACACTTCCATGATATCTTCCACAAAATCATCGAAAATGGCAAGCATACACCGTTGGAAGGTGGCGGGAGCATTGCACAACCCAAAGGGGATCCGTCGATAAGCAAAAGTACCGAAGGGGCATGTGAATGTGGTCTTCTCGATGTCCTCCGAGGCGATCGGGATTTGGAAGTACCCGGACATACCATCCAAGAAACAATAGTACTCGTGCCCGGAGAGACGCTCGAGCATTTGATCCATGAAAGGTAGAGGGAAGTGATCCTTCCTAGTGGCATCATTGAGTCGACGATAATCTATGCAAACACGCCACCCGGTGATCGTCCTTGTCGGGATAAGCTCATCCTTGTCATTAGCTACCACCGTGATCCCTCCTTTCTTGGGAACAACTTGCACGGGGCTAACCCAAGGGCTATCCGAAATAGGAAAGATAATCCCCGCATCCATAAGCTTAATAACCTCTTTCTTCACAACCTCCTTCATGTTAGGATTTAGCCTTCTTTGTGGTTGTACAACCGGCTTGAAATCTTCCTCCATAAGGATCCTATGTGAGCAAAATGTGGGACTTATACCTCGAATATCCGAGATGCTCCACGCAATAGCTCTCATGTACTTCTTGAGGAGCTCCACTAGACGGTCCTTTTGCTCGGGTAGAAGCTCAGAATTGATGATGACCGGTAGCTTAGAATCTGGCATGAGAAAAGCATACTCCAAATGTGCGGGAAGAGGCTTGAGCTCAAGAGTAGGTGGTTCTTCATAGGAGGTCTTTACCCTTTCCACCTTCGGGAGAGCAACAAAAACCGTTTCACCCTCTAACTTGTCTCTCCCTTCATCAAGGTAAGCCACTTGAGCTTTTAACTCCGGGGTGCCTAAATGTTCCTGCACATCCGTTCTAAGGCAAACATCCAAAGAATTTCGACACACGAAGTTAGAAATACTACACACACTAGCCGAAGCAATAGTATCACACGAGTACTCTAAATCATCTTGTGCGTGAGCAAACTTCATGCCATCGGCTATGCAAAATGTGACACTCTCTTGTCCTACTCTCAATGTCAATTTTCCGTCATGCACATCAATCAAAGCACGAGAAGTAGCTAGGAATGGTCTACCAAATATCAATGAGACATCCACGTCATCGGTATCTATGACCGCAAAGTCAACTAGGAAGACAAAAGGGCCTACTTTAACTAGCACATCATCAACAATCCCCCTAGGACTCTTGGTCGACTTGTCCGCAAGTTGAATGTACATACGAGTAGGACGAAGGTTAGACAACCCTAGCTTCTCAAATATGCAATAAGGCATGACATTGATACTAGCACCTAGATCCGCAAGACCATTAGCAAGAGAAATATTTCCAATAGCACAAGGGATAGTAAAAGTACCCGGATCCTTGAGCTTTTTGGGTTGACTTTTGAAGAGAACGGCGGAGCATTCCTCATTAAGGTGGACTAGAGATGTCTCCGGTAGCTTTCTCTTGTTGGTGTAGAGTTCCTTCATGAACTTAGCATATTGGGGCATCATAGTCATTGCTTCGGGAAACGGAAGAGAGAATTGCATTTGACTAATCCGCTCCACAAACTTCTTGAAAACCTTCTCAAGGCCATCCTTCTTCAATCGAGATGGGTATGGAGGCTTGGGCTTGTATGGAGATACAACCGGTGCGGGAGGAGAGACGGTGGTGTACTCGATGTAGCCTTACTAGGTTCCTTTGCAACCTTAGTGTTCACATCACCCGTAGGAGGTTCGACTTCAACCTCAACTTCATCCGAAGGAGGATCATTAATATCATCATCATCAACCATTAGATTAGGATCTTGTACCTTTGTAGAGTCAGTTGGAGTAGAGGTTGTATCTTGCAAGGGTTTTCCACTTCTCAAGGTCACTACCTTGCAATGCTCCGGACCTTTGGGGTTGAGCTCGGTATTGGAAGGTAAAGTGCCCGAGGGTCGCTCCGAGAGTGCCTTAGAAATATGTCCTAATTGGTTCTCCAAATTGGCAATTGAAGCTTGTTGATTCTTGATGAGTTGGATCATTGCCGCATTGGTGTCTTCTTGAGAGATCGAAGAACCACCCTCCTTATTTTGAGGAGGCTTGTTGAACCCGGGTGGTCCTTCACCTCTATGGTTGTACATTCCCGGCGGGGTAGGACCTTGGAAACCTTGACTTGGATGTCCACTTTGATTCCATTGAGTTCCCCCTTGGTGCCCTTGACCTTGGGGTCCTCCTTGAGTCCATGGCTACCTTGGTTTAGGTTACTTCCTTGAGACCATTGGTTGCCTTGATAACCCCTAAAACCTTGATAACCTCCTTGATTTCCTTGGTTGTAGCCCTTGCTATAACCACTACCTTGACTCCCTTGGCCTTGGTAACCTTGGTTAGACTTGTTGTACCAAGGTCGGTTATAGTTACCTTGATAGTTACCTTGGGGGCTGAAATTACCATGGAAACCTTGACCTTGTGCGAAGCTTACCTCCTCAAGGTCGCCTTGGCCAAGTTCAGGAGTGGCGGAAGGACAAGCACTAACATCGTGGCCTTGATCCCCACAACATTCACAACAAAATACTGAAGCAACCGGTGGATTACCCACTTTAGATGGCTTAGAGGGAGGCATACTAAGATTACTTACTTGTGAAGCCATGGCATCAATCTTGGACATAAGGAGAGCAATCATGGGATCATCTTCATCTCGGTGCCCCGGTAACTTAGGCTTCTTCCCATAGCTAGACGAATCCTTTGGTGCATCAACACTTACGGACCGAGAGTCATAGTGAGTGTCGCTTCCATACTTAGACTTAGGAGGTTGTTGTCGAGACCAACTCCTTGTCTTGTTGGCCATCTCCGCGAAGAGTTCTAGAGCATCTTCGGGAGTGAGCGACCTTAAGTCACCTCCGGCGGCTTGGTTGATCATTCTTGTATTCTCAAAATCAAGGGACCTAGCAAAGATGTCCGCCAAGCTCCATTCGGCGAAGTTGTGATGAGGACAAGACCGAAGAATGGCTTGGAACCTATTCCAAGTCTCATGGAAGAGCTCTCCCTTGTGTTGTATGAAGTGGTTGATGCGGTCCCGGATTGCATCCGTCATATAGGGAGGAAAGAATTCTTCAAGGAAAGCTTCGGCTAGGCCTTCCCATGTAGTGAATGTTCTACTAGGTTGGTTCTCCAACCAAGACTTGGCTCGTCCTTTGAGTGAGAAGGGGAAGAGTCGGAGTCGTATGCAATCCGGGTGAACTTGGTCATTCTTAACCGTGTCACATATCTCCAAGAAGTCCTTGAGATGCCTAGATGGACATTCACCATCAATGCCATTGAACACCACTCCATTTTGAACCATTTGGATCATATTAGGCTTGAGCTCAAAGTTCCTAGCATTGACGGGTCTTCAAACAATGCTAGAGGCTGCCCCTTCAAGAGTAGGACGAGCATAATCCGCCAAGGTACGTCTTGCACCCCTTTGTGAGTGATCATCATCATTAGTGTGGTGTGAATGTACCGATTGGTCATCGTCATCCCCGTGTTGAGACATAGTGTGGTGTGAGATGCGATCAACTTCTTCTTCTTCAACTATAGGAGGTGGGGAAGTGGTAGGTGACTTGAGCACTTGTTCTAGTCCTTGGATTTGTGCTTGAAGACGAGCTGAACGCCTCATGCACTAGTACAAGATACCTACAAACAAGCACAACAAATACACCCAAGTAATACGACAATGCGGAATAACAAAACCAAACAACAAGTAAAAGGAAGCAAAAACTAAATTGGAAGGAAGTGAATAGATCGGTCCACTACTAAGTGCTTTCAAAGGATTGAGAAAGTGTCCCCGGCAACGGCGCCAAAAAACTTGATAAAAGCGGGTTTACCAAGGTCGTATTCCTCGGGGTTCTCTCAATGGCCTCTACTCACATTCCTCGTAGATGGTCTATTCATTTGAAAGGAGTTTTGGTTTGAAATAGGAATTAAAAACTTAAAGGAAACTAAATAAAGAAAGAGAAATAAAATGGTGCAAATCAAAGACAAAGGGGTTCTCTTGGTAGGTAGTTTCATCATGCTCAAGATGTCTAATTGAACAAACAAGCTAATCAAGATCGAGTTTGCATTCGGATGACCATGCATTTCACTTTTATAGACTCGATGCACTCTCGTAGCACCTAATCCCTATCCCAATACCACTCAACTTAGGCTCTCGCTCTCAAGCTAAGTGAAAAAAGGATGCATTCTAAGTGTTTGATGAAATGCCAAGACTCAAGACCCTCTCTTAAGACTCTATGACCACAAGGCTAGGCACAACACTCTCATATCAATGCTCTAACACTAAGAGATTCACCAAAAAGCCTTTTCAAACTCAATTGAATGAAAATCCACATGCACACCAAGTGTTCGATAAAATGCCCAAGAGAGAAATCAAGTGAAAATGGTTGAAATAAGATGATCTAATCTCTTAGAACACACTCACTTCAATCCCTAGACCTACAATCTATGCAATCCAAGCACTCTCATGCATCAAATCACATTGAATGGACCAAATCAAGCAAACATGGCATAAAATGGCATTAAGAACAAGTCTAGGAATCATCCTCATACAACCAAGATCAATCATGGCAAGTTCTATACAATCATCTCTCTATCATAGCACAACTAATCTACCCATCCAAGATGAACCCTAGAAACTCAGCCACACATGGCCAAGGGAGTAAAGAGAAAAGAAGGAAGAATGGTCACCAAGAACACCATGGATGAATCCTTGAGATGATCTTCACTTCTCCACTTGTAAGCACTTCTCCCAAGGTTTGTTGGCTTCAACCCTAGCTCCAATGGCCTCAAATTGCTCCAAAAATGTGTTCTAGGGTTTGAGGGTTCGTGGATATGTGTTTGGGGTTCAAAAGATATCAAAGAATTGCCCAAAATGGCCAAAAACAAGAGTATATATAGTGCAGGGGACAGTGCACGGCGTGCACCCCTGCACGGCGTGCAGGGTGCACGGCGTGCAAGGCTGCACGGCGTGCACCTTGGAGCTGAATCTTCTTTCGGAGCCTCCTGGACAGCCCGTGCACCAAGCCGTGCACGGTGCACGGCGTGCATCATGCACGGCGTGCATCATGCACGGCGTGCATCATGCACGGCGTGCACATCTGCACGGCGTGCACCCCTGCACTCTGCAGAAAGCTCGATCTTGCCACGTCCATATCTCCTCCGTCCTAGCTCTGATTGACCTCCCGTTTGATCCTACGTGCTCCTTGTCACCAGTACTACAATGCCAAGACCTGAAAATACAAAGAAAACACCTCCAATAGACATGGAATTGGCCTCAAAGTGGCAATCGGGCAACAGAATAGCACTTAGCGCAAAACTCCGATAAAAACACATTAAGCACGGCATTTAAGAATCAAACACGGGCATTTCAAAGGTCATTCATAAGCTTAAAATGCACTAATTAAAGTCACATCAGTGGCCAAACCAGACAAGAAACACAGATAACAAAGAACAAATCAAACATGAAGAAGAACTGAATGAACTTTAAATCTAATCACCGCCGATCCGTGACCACTTTAAAGCCATGGGTCACTTAGGGTTCATCTAATCTAAGCTCTACGAGTTTAGCTACTCATATTCAATACAAAAGAATCAAAGAAAAACAAAGGATACATCTCAGGTAGGAAAGACAGAGAAGAACTGTAAAACCTAATTTCGACGAATCCTTGCAACTTCAATCTGCTGGATCTTCAACTCCTAGCGCTGGTTCTCCGAGATGGATGGATGGCGTCACGATCCGTTCCTGGCTCCTCGAACTCTATTCCCTCGTCCTCTAATTAATCTGCGTCCTCCAATTTTTAAGAGTAAGTTATATGATATAAAATCAGCCGCCAGTTTCTGTATTTAAACCTAACCGCGGACAGCCTGATTTTCGCTTGAATTTTCGCCGAAAATATGGGGAAATTTTCGGCGAAAATTTCTGTTGATAAGTTAACTTGCTTCGTCTGTTTCTGCTGTTCTGAATGGCTTGGAGTTCTTGTCGAAAATTTTAGGGTTTTCGCCGAAAACTTCTCCTTGTGAGGGACTGTTGATTTTCTCTTGAGTTTTCGGCGAAAACTCAAGGACATTTTCGCCGAAAACATGTGTGTAAAGTAGAGCAGGATTTTCTTGACTTGAATGACTTCTTTGGTTGATTCGGGTGCAATTCTTTGGGTTCCCGTGTCTTGGACACGTCCTTGGCTACCGTATTTGATGGCAAAAACCTATGCTAACATGAAAACACTAGAAAACCATCAAATAGACCCGAAACGGGCCAAGGTAACACAAAAGGCACGAGATGGAGCAGTTGAGTGAATATTCACTATTCTTCCCTAAAAACTGTGTCTAAAGCAAGGAAATGTCGCTTAAATGAGGCAGATAATCACGTCAAATTGAGTGTCATCACCTCCCGATCTCGGTCGCCGTGGGGTCTCTCCCTTTCATATTCCTGCTCGGTCGGTCTCCTTTCCATCCGAGCTAGAGCTTCTTGTAGCGTGGCTAGAGTTTGGGTGATGTTGAGAACGTTGGCCTCCATGTGGTTGATTCTCTCGTCTGCCATGTTAGTTGAAAATACAAGGAAGCAAATATATCTATCTACCCCTCTTCTTAAGATCAACCTAAAATGAACAGAAACTCTAGGGCAGATTGCCTTCCTTTTTCTTTTCTTTTCTTTTTCTTACAAAGCTTCGAACAAGAATGAAAAATAGATGGGATTTTCTAGACTGATTTTCTAATAACACGAAAACAAAGATAGGTAGGGTTTTTCAAGGATTTTTCTAAGACTGAAAGTAAAGGATATGAATCCAGGGTTTCAAACCTGAAGACTGGGATAGATTGTGGTTCCTCGTGTTGAACCGAAGCTCTGATACCAAGCTGATGTGAACCGCTGCAACCGTGGGCAGATGACCCTAACCACCGCTAGTCTTGGTCCTTCGCTCGATCGAACCATTGGCACCGGGGGCGGGAAAGTACTTGGACCCGTCGATCACGATTAACCGAGAACCCTAAGTGTCCGGGAATGGCTCCACGACAGAAGATGAATGCTTCTGTTGATAACACTGATCCTAAGCTATGCACGCAGCAAAAACTTAAAGGATTTAAAGAACAAAGTTCTGTTTTATAATTTGATTAAAAAAAGGTTGTGTTTACAATGAGGCCGAAGCCTCTTATTTATACTAGAGGAGCCGGCACATACCCGCGGCTTCCTACTTAGGGTAGAACTCGAAAATAATTAAAATAATACCCTAGAGTCCTATTTAGAATAAAAAAGGACTTACTTGCTCCTAAAGAATCAAAACTAAAAGGGAAAATCCGAGTCCAAACCCTAAATCGGTGGATCCGGTCGGGCTTGTCGCTCACGCGGGGGCCGGATTAGGAAAGCCGGCGCCGCCTTTGCTGTCGGGCTTGGAATTGGCGGCGGCGTCGGTTGCTCGGGCTTGGAAATGCACGGGGCTCCTGATGCTGGGTTCCGGAGGGTCTGATGCTAATGCTGCTCGGCATCCGGGGTTCCTGCTCGACCGGTCCGTTCGATCTTCCTCTCATTTCTTCATTTCCTCCCATTTCTCCTTGGCTCCTAGGGTGGCAGCTCCTAGGCTTGGCTCCAGGCCTTGTATGGGGTTGGGGGCCGGTGATAATCCTCCCAAGGCCTGAGCCTCTTGCTTATTGGGTGCTAAGGCTCGACCGGGGCCCTCCGATGCCGGTGCTGGCGCCCATGGGATGCCTTCCTTTGGCCCTTCTCCATGTACGTCCAAGCCTTCCTTTCCGTGCTTCTCCCAGCCGTCCAGGAAGGCCCTTAGAGGTTCTCTGATGCGAACCGCCTCCTCTAGGAAGGGATCGACTCAACACCCAAAACTATATTATCAGCCCCACAAGAACCTAACCTTTGAAACCGCGGAGAACCTTGAAATCCACTAAGTAACGACTTAGGAACCCCAAGTGTTCGGTCGAATTTGGTGCCACAAACAAAGGATGATTGCCTTTGATGATAAACCAAAACCTTAAGCTAAGCAACAACGAGCAAAGACTTGAAGGAAAAAGAACAATGTTCTAAAAATTTCATTAAGAGGTAAACTGTCTTACAATCGTGGCCGAGGCCTCTATTTATAGCACAAAGGGTGGCCAAGGCCGGTTCCAACTCTAAAAAGGAAAAATTAAAATAATCCTAAAAGATAGGCCGAAGAAACTATAAAAATAAACTAAGTTGTCCGAAAGTGAAACTCCTAAACCGGCTAAAATTCAGCAAAACCCTAATCCGGGTGGATTAGGGCAAATCCGCAATCCGTGTCCGGGTAGGACTAGGAAAAGGCTCCGGGCGCGGGCAGGAATCTTTCCGCGGCTAGGAAAGAGATTCCAGGAGCGCGCGGTGGCATTTCCGTAAATACCGCTGGCTCCGGGTGACCGGGTGGCCAGGTGATGTCCTTCGACTGTGTTGACCGGCTCGGCATCACTCGCTCCGGACCCGATACTAGGGTTTTAGTGATGCCGGGGTTTTCTGGCCTTCTGGTTGGCATTTCCTCGGATAAGTGAGGTTTTTCCCAAGTCTTCTGGCCTCCTGATTCTTCTGGCATCAACTTGTCCGCCAGGTTTTGAGTGCTGAGCAAGGTTGTCCGGGGCTTGAGTTGGCTGTCCGCATCCTCCCGGGGTGGGGCAGTGCTCTTAGGTGACCATCCCGTCTTGGCCACGTATTCTTGAATCCTTTTGACCTCTGTACTCCAGAACTGTCTCCAGATAGCTTCGGGAGTGTGCTTGACTTGTGGGATCATGGAGGTGAAGTTAGGGAAGGGCTGAGACTCTGTTTCTGGGCTAGGGCATATGTCCTCGGCCAGCAGCATGCCCTGGAATATCTTTCCATCTCGTGGAGCCTTTCTTACTGCTTGGGGAGGCCCCAGCCTATACTTCATCTCATACCTTGGTTTGAGAGCTTGTAGGGGGCCGTCCCTCAGCTCTATGCGCTTCTTGTATGGTCCTAGGGTTTGGCCTCCTACGGGTGACCCTGGTGGGGTGTAGGTGTACCGGCGTGTGCTGGGGCAGCTGGGCTGGTTCATATCATCCCCCTCTTCTTGCATTGGATTTGTCCCCAAATCCACCTCGGGGTCTCTTCTAGCACCCATCATTCTCTCCCAAACTTCAGTAATTTTGTTGGCGACGGTCGAGGATGACTCGGCATCATATTCGGGTATAGGAGTGTCATTTGAGTCGGTCACGGACCAAGGATCGATGCCTTCAGTATCTTCTTCATCAGTCTTCATAGCTTCCTCTCCTGAAAAACTATTAACAATGATGTTAAGGCTCGGGGAGGTGGCCGGTGAGGATTCCTCACTCATCTCTACGTCTGGGTCAGCATCCGGTTCTTCTTCGCTCGGGGCAGCCTTTAAAATCCGTCGGGAGATGATCTCCCATTGAATCTTGGGTGCACAGGGGTTGGGGCCGAGTGCTGGGGCGTTGGGGCCTAGTGAGGCAGCACCGGGGTTGGTTGGGCCTGGTCGGGTGGCGCTGACGCTGGGCGTCGGGGTATCTTGGTGGCCGTCGGGGCCGTTGTTCTGCCCCAGGACGTCGACGAGTCCTTCTTCTGTCTTCAGACCAAAATTGGCCGAGGGAATGTTCAAAAAGCCCGGGGTAGGCCGATTGACATCATTCGACTCGGGCAGGATGGCCGGGGCAGACTCCCTTGTCGGGCCGACTGGTATGATCGGCTCGGTATCAGCCGGGGCATCCGGGGTGATTGCTCGGCTGTTGAAGGCTGAAAATTTTTCCAGGCCTTCCACGTTGACTTCTTCTCCTTCACTGGACTCTTCCTCTTCATCTTCACCGATTGGCTCCTCCTCATCATCAGTGACGACCTCTCCTTCTCTAAGCACCATGGCTCGGGTGTTAGGATAGTCCCTTGCCATGTGACCCCTGCCTTGACATTTGAAAGACACAATGGCACTAGACCGGGCATTAGTAGTAGGAATTTTTGAGCCGGGGTTAGGTGTTACTCGTGACGTCGACCCTTGGTTAGGGTTTGGCCTCGATCCAGAATTCCTGCTAGTGTTTGGCCTCCAAGGGGTGTTTCCTGCACTCCTGTCTCCTCTCACAGGGGCACTGATGGGTGGCGGGGTAGTAGTCCTTCTTCCAAGGCCATTCTTTAGCTCCTTCTCAACCCTAATAGCCGTGGTTACCAAGTCATCATAATCAACAAAGTTTAAGATGTTGACTTGGTGTAGGATTTCTCTTTGTAATCCTCCAGTGAACCTTGCTATTCGGGCATCTTCATCTTCACTCAGGTCAAGCCTTTTGACCAGGATCTCCATCTCTTTATTGTACTCTCCAACCGACATGTTCCCTTGCTTCAAAAGTTGAAGCTTGGTATGCAAGTCTCGGTTGTAGCTACTTGGCACAAACTTTCTCCTCATCTTTCTCTTGAGACTCCTCCAACTAAGGATAGGATCCTCTTCTTCTCTCCTGATCTGATTCCTGAGTTGAGCCCACCACAAAGTAGCATAGTCAGTAAACTCAATTGTGGCTAGGGTTACCTTTTTCCTCTCGGAATAGTTATGGCATTCAAAGAAGTCTTCCATGCTCCTCTCCCAATCAATGTACTCGTCAGGATTTGCTTTGCCAGCAAATTTGGGTACATTGAGCTTCAAACTGCTCACATCATCGTCGACCTCTTGCAAATTCCTCCTTGGCCGTTGGGGGCCATCTCCATTAGGGGCTCCGAATTGCTCGGTGAATCGGTTCATGTTTTGAGCTAGGGTAGTCATGTGTGCCTCCAAAGCAGCAAGCCTTTCTTCTGCCATGATTAGTACACGAACAAAGGACCTCCCAAATCTCTCTAATGAAACCTCACACACTCTTTCTCTTACCACTCGTGTATAAAAATTTCAAGTCACTCAAAATTAGGGTTTTCTTTGAAAATTCCAAAACAAAGGCAATTTCAATTCAAGTAGTTGCAAGTTTCTTCGAAGCTATGTAGTCTAAGTCTACCAATGACACAAAACAAGACCTTATACCTAGGGTTTCGGATTTCTAGGTGATGACACTCGATTTGACGTGATTATCAGCCTCATTTAAGCGACATTTCTTTGCTTAAGACATGGTTTTTAGGGTAGAATAACGAATATTCAATCGATTGCCCTATCTCGTGCCATTTGTGTTACCTTGGCCCGTTTCGGGTCTATTTGATGGTTTTCTAGTGTTTTTGTGTTAGCACAGGTTTTTGCTGTCAAATAGAGTAGCCATGGACGTGTCTAAGGCGTTGGAACCTCGAGGAATCAAACCAGAATCGATCCAAGGAGCCGATCAAGTCAAATCGAAAAGTCTGCCCATTCACACTTGCATTTTCGGCGAAAACAGGCTTTCATCTTCGGCGAAAATATTAATGCAAATCAACTGATGCCGAGTGAAGGATGGTTTCGGTGAAAAGAATCAACTGTTCGGACCAAAAATACAAGGCAGAGTGATCACGGCCATTTACACAAGGATTTTCGCCAAAAATTCCTTAAGAATTTCGGCGAAAATATCAGGCCAATCCGGATCAGTTAGGGTTAAGTATAAATACTTAACCCGGCGGCCCAAATCAAAATATACAATCATAATTCGCAAAACACAACTTTCGAATCAGAATCCTCTCAAGTTCTGGAGCGAAGAGTTGGAGTTCGAAGAGCCGGATAGAGATCGTGACGCCATCCCTTCCATCTCGGAGAACCGGAGCTAGGAGTGTTATCTACCGAAGATCGAAGTCTGTCAGAGTCGTCTGAATTAGGTTTTTCAGATTCTTTTCTGTTCTTCCTTCGAATGATGAACTCTTTCCTTATCTTTGTTTCTTTTGTAATAATCATGAGTAGCTAAACTCGTTAGAGCTTAGACTAGATGAACCCTAAGTGACCCAGGGCTTTAAAGCGGTCACGGATCGGCGGTGATTAGATTCGAAATTCAATCAGTTCTTTTTCATGTTTGATTCGTTCTTCATTGTTCATTTTCTTGTCTGGATTGATCACCTAGATTAGATTCTGGTTAAGCTAAGGATAGAAGCGAACGCTCGCCTTACTTTAGAACATCGAATTAAACAGTTAACCTTATAATTGGAGCGTGCCTTTCGTAGGAACCGGTTAGGGTTAATTCACTGCAAGAGTAACTCATTAATCATTAGTAATTAAACCAATTAATTAAGTCGTTGCGAGAGGCGACCGTACCCGGGCAGCTAGTTAATCTTGGTAGTTAGAACGGATAGAGCGAACGTTCGCCGGTCTTAAACCTAAGGGTAAGGAGTTATGGTGGTGTCTTAGTAATTGATTGAATGAGAATCGAAATCCGCTGATATGTTGATTGCCAATGCTCTGGGGAACGAAGGGGGATTCAAAGTCTAAGTTCGTCTGTCATTCTTGTTTTCAAACCCTAATTCCCAATCTGCTTTAGTTTAATCTTTTTAATTTTTCTGCATTTCTTAGAAGTAGAAGTCTTGGAACTCACACCACGCACAACGTGTTTTCCTTTGAGTATTTTGCTAGTTCTGAAGTAACCAATCATAGAAAGCCCTCAGAATACGATCTGCTATACGCTTTTTCTTAGCATTAGTAGTTTTTATTTGGTTGAACCCGAACAACGACTTGAGGTTCACCACTAGGGCAAGAACTCGTGATGCTGGGTCGTGGGATGACAAGACAACAAGTTTGGGTGTTCTAACTAAGAAAGCTACTAGCTAATCTTATGAAAAACCCCTCTTCTTGAACTTAACCTACTACCTTGATTGTGAACGTGGCCTTGCTTTTTAGCTAGGTCAAATTTCTGTTTTTCTAGACCTCGATTCTTTTCTTTTCTTTTCTTTGATTCTTATTTTTGTATTTTCTTTTGATGGCCACAACTTTTTCTCACAACGAAACTAAAAGAAAGGTAGAAGATTAGAACAAACACAATGAAACTATTTTAGGGTTTTTCTGAACTTGAAAATAACGAAAACAAAAGATATGAATCCAAGCAAGAACATGGAAACTGGGATAGATGGTCCAAGAGTTGAACCGTGCTCTGATACCAGCTGATGCGAACCGCCTCCTCTAGGAAGGGATCGACTCAACACCCAAAACTATATTATCAGGCCCACGAGAACCTAACCTTTGAAACCGCGGAGAACCTTGAAATCCACTAAGTAACGACTTAGGAACCCCAAGTGTTCGGTCGAATTTGGTGCCACAAACAAATGATGATTGCTTTTGATGATAAACCAAAACCTTAAGCTAAGCAACAACGAGCAAAGACTTGAAGGAAAAAGAACAATGTTCTAAAATTTCATTAAGGGGTAAACTGTCTTACAATCGTGGCCGAGGCCTCTATTTATAACACAAAGGGTGGCCAAGGCCGGTTCCAACTCTAAAAAGGAAAAATTAAAATAATCCTAAACGATAGGCCGAAGAAACTATTAAAATAAAATAAGTTGTCCAAAAGTGAAACTCCTAAACCGGTTAAAATTCAGCAAAACCCTAATCCGGGCGGATTAGGGCAAATCCGCAATCCGTGTTCGGTAGGACTAGGAAAAGCTCCGGGCGCGGCAGGAATCTGTCCGCGGCTAGGAAAGGGATTCCAGGAGCGCGCGGTGGCATTTCCATAAATACCACTGGCTCCGGGTGACCGGGTGGCCAGGTGATGTCCTTCGACTGTGTTGACCGGCTCGACATCACTCGCTCCGGACCCGGTACTAGGGTTTTAGTGATGCCGGGGTTTTCTGGCCTTCTGGTTGGCATTTCCTCGGACAAGCGAGGTTTTTCCCAAGTCTCCTGGCCTCCTGATTCTTCTGGCATCAACTTGTCTGCCAGGTTTTGAGTGCTGAGCAAGGTTGTCCGGGGCTTGAGTTGGCTGTCCGCATCCTCCCGGGCCGGGGCAGTGCTCTTAGGTGACCATCCCGTCTTGGCCACGTATTCTTGAATACTTTTGACCTCTGTACTCCAGAACTATCTCCAGATGGCTTCGGGAGTGTGCTTGACTTGTGGGTTCATGGAGGTGAAGTTAGCGAAGGGCTGAGACTCTGTTTCCGGGCTAGGGCTTATGTCATCGGCCAGCAGCATGCCCTGGAATATCTTTCCATCTCGTGGAGCCTTTCTTACTGCTTGGGGAGGCCTCAGCCTATACTTCATCTCATACCTTGGTTTGAGAGCTTGTAGGGGGCCGTCCCTCAGCTCTATGCGCTTCTTGTATGGTCCTAGGGTTCGGCCTCCTACGGGTGACCTTGGTGGGGTGTAGGTGTACCGGCGTGTGCTGGGGCAGCTGGGCTGGTTCATATCATTCCCCTAAGGTGATCATCCGCTCTTTGAGCTCCTGGAAGCCTACCCTTGGTGCTAGGGTTGGTGGAGCGCTCGGGGCGGGGCTTGCTGGAGCTCCTTTAAACTGGTGCTCGGTCCTCTTCTGTCAGCACTCTTCCAGGAAAGCATCTAGAGGATCCCAGGGTTGTATAGCACCTCCTCGGTCCTTAGACTTAGTGCCCGAGTTGCCAGGCAAGCTCGACTCCTTGGCTGCTTCGAGCGCCGGGGCCCAAGTTAGGGCCGGATGGGTCCGGACGCTCATCCGTGCTTGTTGGTCCCTTCGGGAAGGGCTGTACTTGAACATTACCACCTGTTGAGGCTTGATAAACCTCCGTGGGGCTAAGCTAGGAGGCTGGCGAGGTTCCAAGCGTTTCTTATAAGGCCCTAAGGCCTTTGCCCTCGTGGGTGACCCCGGCGGGGTGTAGGAATAGAAATTTTCAGCCGGTCGGCTGCCCGGGTCACTTCACTAAACCTCCTTTAGCTACTTGAGTGGGATGAGCTCCAGGTGAAGCCTCCTACCTCAAAGAGGATTCAGCTCCATTGCCTAGAACACTCACTCCATTAGGGATAACAATTGGAAGCTAAGATGATGCACTGGTAGCTTTACTCTTATCTTCCTTACTCTTCTTATTCCTTTTCCAAGCAGACTTAGGGCTCAAAGAGGCTACCTCCACTTCAGGAGTTTCAGTAGCAGCTCCCTGTTGAGAGGGTTCGCCCTCCACTCCCTCAAGAGTCTCAGAAAAATTGCCCTCTCCCCCTCCAACAGGTTGGTCATTAGGATATTCAGGTGTCACCTCCGCTTCAATTGAAGCTTCAGCTCCATTGCCTGAAGTCTCACTAACTATAACTAAAGCTTTCAGTTGGGTTTTAGTCTCCCACCTCTACCTCATTTTCTGGTTGTACTGCCTAGCAGAGAGGATTTTCACTCTGACCTCTGCAAACTCGTCTTCACCAATATCCACAAAGAGAGCATGCCTTTTAATATCTTTGTCTCCTCTCAACACACAGACTGAAACCTTCAAACCATCACGCACAAAATTGCTCAACGACTTACCATATTGGTTGGCCATCCAACTTATACCCCGGGATAGATTAGCTCCGGTGGGACACCCTGCATCTCAATCCATACTGGTTTCTTATCTGCTGAGAAATCGATCGGCTCAATACCAGAATACCAACGGCGAAGAACCAGAGGAGCCCTGTGAATATGCCAGGATCGACCCATAACCCACTCACCAAGAGCCTCCGAAGCAAACTCAAAGAGGAAAAAGCCATCAAAAATCAATGAAATAGTAACTTCACCTTCATACCCCCAAAGCCAGTTTGCCATCGAACATATCACTTGGATAGGAAGACCGGAGCCAGAAAACTGACCAACCAAAGCTCCCTTCATCCTTTCACGACCTACTTCAAGTACCTCATTAGGAATCCGCAAGACACCTTCAACAATAGCATCTCTCGATTCTTCAACGAACCGGAGATCCTTCTCAGGTTGAGCAACAACAGACACCTAGGGATGCTTAGGATCCTTTGAAAGGGCACCAGAGGAACCCCCAACCTCCATGAGAACAACCGAGCACGATCTGCGCTGGCGGCGCTGAACCAGAAAACCTCAAAATCATAGGTGAAATTTCAGAGAGAAACCACGCGCTACAGAGAAAAATCTAAGATTTTGAGTTGAGAGGATTTTGCAAATCATAATGATGACCTTGAAACTTTCACCGAAAAGTTCTTCGTAATTATTTTTCTGATTTCTTCATCGGATCTCTAATTATTCTTCAACATATTTTTGGCGAAAACCTTAATGTTTTCTCTGAAATATTCTTCTATGACAGTTGAGAGTGATTTCTTTGATCGTCTGACTTCTATGATGACCCCAGGTTCTGTCTTGAGGTTCCATTGCATCCCAAACACTCCCGATAGCTACTTATTTGATGGCAAAAACCTATGTTTAAAACACATCAAATAGACCCGAAATGGACCAAAGTAACCAATTTGGTAAGAAATCGAGTTAATGAATAGAAATCCACTAAACTACCCCTAAAATGTGTTTCAGACAATGGAATGTCGCTTAATTGGGGCAGATAATCACGATATTTCTAGTGTCATCAAATCACCCCACACTTAAGCTTTTGGTTGTCCTCAAGCAAATTGAAATTAGAACACACTCAAGTTCACAGATGACCAGATCAGTTAAATCGAGATTCAATTCCTAACAATGAAATTTACATCATTACATTTAGAACAATTAACCTACACATGCATACACATCAACCAAACAAACTAGTCTCACTATTCTCTGAACACAATAAGTATCAATCACCAATCATGCACAATGCCAACCGAACCGACTAGACTTCCTCGCACAGAAAATATTTAGTACAATGGGGGACTCTCACACTCTGTGTTTAGCGACATGTTTATGCTCTCAATCACTTTCTTGACCAAATTCTGTCATAGGTTTGCATTCCGACCACAATCTCCACCACGGTGACAACACGAGAAACTAATCAAACGGACTTGCAAGGGACTGTAATGATCCTATACTACAAAGGCTTATGATGAATGGATGGAGGGATGAATGATGATGAAGGGTATGGTGCGGTGTAGCAATCGACTAACCTCCCTCGAATCTAGACTTATGGGTTCCTACCATCTAACCAGACCCGGTATGGAATAATGAATGCTCGTCCTAAGATACCCTCAAGCAACTGCACAATTTTTTTTGTTTTTTTGAATCACTCTTTTATAAAAAATTTCCTTTTCAACTAATTTTCTTTCTTCCATTTGTAACGAGAAGAAGACTTTGGATTTCTACACATTTTTTCATTATATATTTTTCTTCGCACTATCTTTTTCTTTCTTCTTTCTTTTTTTTTTTGCTTATTTTTTTCGTTGCTTAGAGGGGTTTATACGTATGGACATACTAGCTAAGACCACCATATTCTGGCCATCGGGTAAGTCACCACATATTTTGACTTCTAGTTAGCTAATCTCAGGCTACTACCACAGGGGATCAACGAGATAAACAAAAACATGGGAGAAGCTATAATGTATTATCGAACCCAAAAAACAGGCCAATCACAACGTTTTACACCTAGAGGGATTAACATTGGGATGGCTTATGCCTTAATAGCAATTCTAGGTGCCTCTATCAGCTTAGTCCTTGTGTTGTCGTGTGGTCTCGAATAGGTCTAATGCAAATTCTAACTCATTCAAAGTAAGAGAGAGCCACTCAAAAAGAAACAAGTTGCTATTAATGTGCAACATATCAAAATCTCACAATTGACTGCTAGTCGGACTCGAACCATTTTCGTGCAATTCAAGAGTGACATTACAAGCGTGATTCTATAATCTGTTCTGACCAGGTTCATTAACCGTCAATGCAGGCATGTTGGTTACAAGTTCTAAGTTAAACAGTCTAGATGTCATTGTAAAGCATTGAAGTTAACTTACATTTCAAGTCAAGAACCGAGTTTATGCTAATAGAGGAAACACACATGAATCACTGAGCAACAGAAAATTCTGCACAATTCTAACATCCTACCCCACACTTGAATCAGACTGTGTCCTCATAGGACTAAAAGAGATCAGGGTTATCCGGAATACCTGGATATGGTCGATGTCGTGGATGAAGCGGAAAGCTCAGAGCGGAGTGAAGTAGCTACAAAATCCTACAGAAACAAAAACAACAGAAAAAAGGATAAGACCAGTGGGAGGGGGAGATTAAATTAAATTTTTTTAAAGAGAAACATTTGGGCGAAAACTTCTTCGAAAATAAAAATTTGAAAACAGACGCAAAACTAACCCACGAAGACATGAAATTTTTTGCCGAAACTTTTTGACAAAAATTTCTTCACAAATAATTATTCAAAACTTGTTGCCAAAATTTGTAATTAAAAACGACGAAGTTTTCAGCGAAAATATCAAACCTGACACTGTCATTATTTTTCAACAAAACGGACGACCCGAACTTCAAACGATCATAATAAAATCAACAAAAATCATAAAAAATACCAAATAAATTGAAACATTTCCGAGAACACAAGACCACACACAATAAAAATTAAAAACATGAATTTAAAATTTTGGCTCCTCCCGAAATTGAAAAAACAATTAAAAACTGACTCCAGTCGTGGGTTGACTCCTACGAAGCGCTCTCGTTTAACGTCCTTGAGTAGGAGGACACTTGGTTACAGATCAAGAGGGGTTCTAACTCAACACTTTCTTCACGCTTGCGTCTCCATCCATGAAGTAAATCTTGTGTGCATCTCCGGTCAATAGAAATCGCCTACCGTCGGCATGAGTGAGTTTGGTTCGACCGTCGGGGAGGGCGTTAATGACTTTTAATGGCCCAAACAAATCCATCAGGTGCATGTTTTCGTGAGGTGGCTTGGCGGATGATGGAGGGTCAATTGGCTTCCAAGTCACCTTCTTTTGCACCTTGCACGCCTCCTTCCCATCTCCATGATCTGCAACTCGCTGAGTTCCAGTAGTGGGCGCCTTCTGCTTTTCTTTCTCCCTCGTCTTTTGTGCCAGAGCCTCGTTTTTTTTATGGATAGCCAGCTCAATTCCTGTAATAAAAATCTCTGAAGAAATGTTAGATTTTCCATTAGTACTAGAGTTGACCGAGACCAACTCCACGGAATCAATAGATAAACAATGCGCCTCCTTCTTAGCAGAATATTGCATACCGTCCTTGAGGCGGAATGTAACACTATCCTTTCCGACCCTTAAAGTCAGCAAGCCATGCCTGACATGGGTTGGTTACTTAAATGGTCACTAAACTTTGGCCAAATAACTCGAAAGTCACTGAATTAAAAAAAATTACCACCGACATTACCAGACTTTGACTCATTATCCATAAGGTCACGGTTAGCTACAGACATCCATTATTTCGTCCATCTGCCTATGTTTATTTGCCAACTCTAGTGCCACATCATTTAAGTATGTCCTGTCATTTTTAAAATGTCTAATCATCTGACCGAAGTACCCAAACTGGAACCTAACTCAACTCCCCACCCAAACTAGTTAACCAAATCACGGAAAACCCAAGTCATCCATTCCTCCTCCTTCCTCCTCCTCTGCATCCTCCTTCTCCTATAATCTTCTCTATTTTCAGTGGTCAAACAAGTGTTTTCTTTTATAATGATTAGGGTTTCCCATGTTTAACAAATTGGAAGGAATGGATATGAACAAGATTGCTAACATTAAAGCTTAAAGATTCAGATTCTTATGAACAGAAATCTGAGTCTGACTACTGAAACTCTTCAGCAGCAGAAAGACATACACAAGGATGAAAAATCCTAGAAACGTACGAAGATGAACCCTAAACATACATTAAAGATCTATGAAGATTTCTGCTTTGACAACCTTGGTGAAGTCCTAACACTACTGCCAACTTCCCCAACTTTCCTCAATCTCTTCCTTGCAGAACCTTTCTTGTTCAACTCCTCAACAACATTCATCACTGAATCGAACCCATTTATCCTCATTTAACTTTGACTGATTCTGATCCATCCATTTTACCCTTCATCTCCGATTGCTTTTGCTACCTTGTCAAACTCCCACACTTCTTGCCGACCATTTCCTCTTCTTGATAACTCTGGGAGCTGGAGGAGGTGAAATTAAATTCTTGCCTTCCTTAATTGGATCTACCGAATCCTACCCTAACAATGCCAAGCGCCTTTTGTTTCGCCAAGTATATAGTGAGAGATTCAAAGACAATGTAGAAGAAAAAGGAAGAGAAAAATAGAAATTCCATCTGTGAAGAAAGAAAGTAAAATCAATAGCTCACCGTGTTCTGCTCCCTCCAACGTTCTTTTTTTCACCATTGCTTCCTAACCACTATCGTCGAAATAGAAGCCCTGGATCCACAAATTTTCCCACAACTTTGCCTCTCGCCTAAATCTCTGATCCCAAATTAACCACGCCAGCCACCTTGAATTCCACTTCGATTTCTCCCCTTTCACTTCGTTCTTGCTAGCGAACTCGCCATGAACACCCGAATGAGGAACTCTTCGTCGTCATAGATGGTGGTGGTGTACGTAGAGGATACAAATGAAAGGAAGAGGACCGCGAGTGTTGGAGTCCATGGCGGCGGCGAGCTAGAGACAATGGTAGTCCCTCGGGGACGGTGGAAGCCTAGGCCACATTTTCCGTTGAAATGTGCACAGCTCCTCAGATCTCCGCCGTAGATGTTCGATTGGGTGGGTTGTTTTGGTGTTTGATGATTTGAATTTCAAAGGGGAAACGATTGTTGAAACCAGAGAGCAAAAGGTCGAAGAAGAAGAAGAAGAAAGGGTGGTGGGACAGAAGAAAAGAAAGGGACTGAAACAGGGCAGTGGCGGAGGAATCATTTGTGTGGTTGAGGATATTTCTGGGTGGGTTCCATGGAGGAGAGAGGAGAAGGATGAGGGAGAGAGAGTTTTCTGATCAAATCTGGTTTTTCGACTAGATCTAGTTTTTTGTAAGATTGCATAATTCGTTTGGTGTTTGGGTTAATTTGGGGTAGATAGAAAATGACATGGCATATTTAAATGATGTGGCAGTGGAGTTGGCAAGACCACATAGGTGGATGGACGGAACAATGGATGTCCGTAGCTAACAGTGACCTTCTAGATAATGAGTCAAAGTCTGGTAATGTTGGCAACAATTTTTTAATTCAGTGGCTTCTAGGTTATTTGGCCAAAGTTGTAACACCCGTCCCAAACCAACCTGGGTTTACCCGTGGTCGAACCGGTATGAGTGCTACTCAAAGAACAAGCTTTAAAAGAAAAGAGTAAAACGCAGCGAAAACTGAAACAACTCTTATTTAAATATTCAAAACCAAAACGAAGGCCTTCATAAAATACAATCCAAAATCCGAAACAACCGATAAATCAAAATCCGAAATCCAAACCACAATAACGATTACCTGAAAAGAGAAACTGAACATAAAACCAAAACGATAGTCACTCCAAAGTAGTCCACTAATCTTCACTTCCCAACTCCAAACTGCAACTCCTCTGAACTCAATCGAACACCTGAAAAGAGAAACTGGGGGGGAGGGATCAATTTCCTATTGAAATTGAGTGAATCCATTGGGTTTAACTATGCGCCGAACCTAACTTGAATAGCGATCCCAACTCCGCACACAAACAACAATGGAATCTAACACATCCATTCTCATTTTAATTCCCTAACATGGTACTAGGCGATCACATAAGTTCAACATCAAAATCAACATCCACACATCAAGATCACAATAGTACACGAGAAACCAACATGCATAAACTCACACATCAATCCTCAACCAGTTCATCACTACAACAAAGACATCATTCCTACAGTTAGATCATATACATACAAATCCGCATCACTTACATACAGTTCGACATCGCATCACATCACATCTCACATTCACCATCACGCACACAATCACATAAAACACCTTCCTTATTTCCATTACTAGGTGAGTTATTAAACATCCTTATGCAGTCTAGGTGATCACACAAGTACAATTCTCCATATTAACAATTTGCAGCTCATAACATCATGGTAATCATACACCAAACATCATCAATCCCACAGCTCTATACAACCACATATTTAAATTCACAATGAATCCAACACAGCTCACAACATATTACAGGCATCTCACAAGCACATCCGATACACACAACATACACAATCCACACACACATCTCATTAAATTCGCTAGGTGAGTTCATTAGGCGCCATAAGGAGTTATCCCGTACCACCCCTGTCGGCTTACAACAGACGCACCCCAATCGCAGAAGGGGGTCCCAAAGACGCATCCAAGACCGCAACACAAGGATTCATGGCCAACTCACAATCACATCACAATCCATGACGCCACCCTTCCAGGTAACGTGACCGCACCTCCAACCGCAGAAGGAGGTGACCATTTGGGGGCAATACAAGCTCCTTCCGATTCTAACATTTCATTCAAACACATCGATCAATTCATCCCTTAAATTCATCTACCAATTCAATTAATCAATTCCTCCTCAATTCCATCCAATTCACATCATCAAGAACACCAACCGTTCCATCATCAATTTCAACATTAATCCAATTCCAAACCTCAATCCTCATATCACAATCCAAATCAATTACACACATCAACAATGCAATTCCAATCAATAAAACCAAGTCCCAATTCCTCTAGCCAATTCCATGTACCAATTCCATTAGCCAATTCCATTAGCCAATTCCACGTACCAATTCCATTGTCCCATAGATTATTTTAAGGTAAGATTAATATGGTGATCGAGATGACGCAGAAAGTCAGGATGAAGAACGAAGAGGGGAATATGTAGAAGCCGAAGTAAGGGGGATTGGATAGGAGGAAGGGGACATGTCTAAAAGGAATTTCCGAATTGATAATGATGTTGATAGTGATATGAATAGTGACTATACAGATTTGGATGAACTGGAATCTATACATTCAAGTGATGAGAATGGGGATGTAGAGCGAGCGAGTTATCTGGAGTTTCATGCGGATAGAGAGTTGGAGAATCCCTCATTCTGTGTGAATTTTATATTCCCGAGTTTTGATATTCTGAAGACTGCTATCAAGAATTATTCTTTGAATAACAAAAACTGTTGAAGTTTAAACATAGTGACCCTTTGCAACTTGAGGTTGTATGCCAAGTTGGATGTCCTTGGAGGATATGGGCATCACGGAGACAAGATGGGAGAGTTCAAATAAAGAAAGCAGATTTGGTTCATTCAGGATCTATGCTTACATTTAAAAACAAGTTTGGAGATCACAAGTACATTGCAAATAAGTATCTTCAACGGTTCAAAATTGAGCCAAATTGGAGTGTGCGCTCAATAATCCTAACAGTTGAAGAAGATCTTCACGTGCGTATTTCAGAGAGTAAGGCTCGTAGGATTAGGAGGACTGCCAATAAATTAGTCCAAGGTACGGAAGCAGATCAATATCTAGAACTGCATGATTACTGTGCTGAAGTACGAAGATCAAATATCGGTTTCACGATATTTGTTGAAACCAACGAGGATGGTGTATTCAGAAGAATGTATTGTTGTCTTGGCGCATGTAAGGATGGATTCTTGGTTGGTTGTAGGAAGGTCATAGGTATTGACGGTTGTTTCTTGAAGACGGTATATCGTGGACAATTACTTTTGTCTGTTGGTCTTGATGCAAATAAAGGAATTTTCCCCATTGCATATGCAGTCGTTAGAGTTGAAAACGAGACAACTGGTCATGGTTTCTACAGACAATATCTCGTGATTTAGACATAATATCATCATCTGGCGATTGGATGTTTATGTTCGATAAACAAAAGGTCTGTTATGTGGTTAGTAATATCTAATTAGTAATTATCATTTGTTTATCTATACAGCCTCATGTACTGGCTGCAAATCATTAAAATGAAAAAAAAAACAATTTGATTTTGCTAGTCTCAACTCGAATGCAATTTAGTTTTAATTTATGAAATGAAATATAATTGAAATACACCCAATGAAAAGTTGGCAACTGCAGTTTTTTATACGGGTTGTGCACATGTTGCTGTTTTTTAATGGCTTGTCAACGCGTTTTATAAATGATTTTTAACTGAATTGTATAATATGTTACAATCTGATGGATTTTAGTGAAACTAATTTCATTCATTACATTGATTTTGTTTTTTGAACAGGGTTTGATAAATGTGGTGAGAAATGTTTTTCCGTATGCAGAGCATAGATTTTGTGTACGTCACTTATGGACCAATCTTCAAAGGGAAATTGAATGTGACCAACAAAGCAAGGAACTCTTGTGGATGGTAGCTAGCGCTTCTTATCAAGCTGAGTTAAATGTCAAGTTTGAAAGCATACAATTTGGCCGCATATAAATGGCTAATCGAGAAGTTGTTTGAGCAATGGTCTAGGAGTTACTTTCAAACCTTCTGGAAATCTGATTTGCTACTTAACAATCACTCCGAGACATGGAATATGTGCATTTTAAGTGCTGAAAGTAAACTAATCATAACCCTTTTCGAGACTTTGAGATGCATTTTGATGGAGAGGTTTAGGGTAAAAGATCAATTTGATTTGAGAAACTAGAAAGGTTTACTCTGCCTAACGATTCAAGGCAAGCTAGCGAGTGCGAAGAACGCTAGCTTACATTGTTATGTCGTCCCAAATGGGGTGATGAAATTTGAAGTAACACACCGTGAAACTCGTCTTACTGTTGATCTAGATAAGTATACATGTACATGTAGAAAGTGTGAGCTTAGTGGAATACCCTGCATGCATGCTATTGCTTCCATATATCAGATGTCAGGTATCCCGGAAAGGTTTGTGGATTAATGTTTTCATGTTGCTACTTACATTAAGTCATATGGACTCCATGTAAGTCCTATGGTCGGTCATGAGTCGTGGAAACCAACCGCAGAGCTGCGAACAAGGCACCACATCTGAACATTGATGAAACAAAGAAACGAGGAAGGCGCACAACTAAACGGAAGAAGGGTCCAGACGAGGTAAATAGAGGAAGAGCTGATAGTGGTAGGGTGAGCAAGGAAGGAAATGTGATACGATGTAGTAAGTGTCATTATACAGGTCATAACAAGAAGAGATGCCCCGACTTGGCACCGACTACACATGTAAGTAGTATTTTCTATTAATTTGTATTATTTTATGACAATTTGTTTATACTAAAATCATGCTTTCGTTTTATGTAGGATGAAATGCATAATGGACCAAGTTTAGGAACCACCGTCGAAGAACAAAATCAAAATGATGCACATGTTAACCACGCAATAAGATCGAAGCCATTTGAACCAAGGAGAGGAAAATGGAGTAACACGAGTGAAGACCAGCATTAGTGAAATGATGTTTTGGATTTTGAAATCATAAGATACAAGTGGCATTTTAGATTTTGAAATCATTAGTTATGTAATAGGATTTTGAAATCTGTACAAATAGATTCGTCTGTTAGGAATTGAATATTTGTAACTACAGAAAATCCTGAAACTATAAGGACCTATTTGTTGTTGCAAACCTACAATTGTGCTATGTATAATGTATTATATATATTTCTGGGCTACGCAAGAAACCAAATTCAAAGCATAAAGTAAAGTAATAAAAGTAGTAATGAAATCAACAGCTATTGAGGAAAAGCAATTCTCTTAATGGGCAAGGGAATAAGGGATGATGATAATTGGCATAATAAAATAGCGAGGATAGGAAAGAAACTAGAAAGAGGCGTGTTTAATGGGGAAAGAAATTCCATATGTTTAAAAAAATTGGGCAATTTCCATAAACGTCGTTTGCTAACCATCTTATTTATTATTAAATTAATTGTTGTACAATTGGAAATCCACATCATGTTCATATGCTGACTAGGATAGTTGTGGTTAAGTCCACATCATTTTTCCATCTGTGTTTTGGGCGGAGTGGTACTTCATGAACAATAACTCAAGTTCAGTGGTACACGACGAACAAAAAAAAGATTAGTGGTCAGAGTGACTGGTTTTAAAAAGTTTGATGGTATCCGGTGTATTTAAGCCATTTTTTGTTGACCCATTATTGATTTTTTCGTTCACCATCATTGACTTTTTCAGTGAGTCTCGTAAAGACTCTATAACTAGTTACGAGACAAGATAATTAGTTACGTGGCTTAGTAACTAGTTAATAATTAGTTATTGAGACAAATAACTAGTTATATATTTACACTAGTTACACAATTTGTAACTTATAGCTAGTTACAAGACAAAATCTCGTAATTAGGTATAAAATTATATTACTAGTTATGAGACAAAATAACTATATACAAGAAAAAAACTTGTAACTAGTTATAAAATCGTATAACTAGTTACAAAACAAAATAACTAGTTACAGAACAAATGAAATAGCTACACACTTTCACTAGTAACTAGTTACATGATTTTTTCTGATGAGTATCTTAACTAGTTACGAGCGAAACTAACTTGTTACACATTTTTTAACTTTAAGTAAGTAGTTACATGACTTAATTAGTAACTAGTTACCTTACTTAATCAATAACTAGTTACACATATTTTATACTTGCAAATAAGTCACTAGAATTAACTAAATTACAAATGAATCGTTCTTCTTCAATCTTGGGTCATGGTGTATCCATATCCACATAGTGATCACTAGAAGCCACCGATCACTCTCCTATTTTACTCCACCGATCACCACCTCCGCCATTCTATTTATTCCAAACATTTCCCATTTCGATCAAATCCATATTCCCATTCACGATGAGATCTTCCTCCAAAATCTTCATCGTTGTATCTCTCTCCCTTCTCAATCTCTGGCCGATGTTACAAAAAACTAGGGGTGGTTTGGTTGATGGAATTGGGTCTGGGAATTGGATTTCAATTCCTAGCCCAATGAGAATTGTAGTGCAATTATTTGAGTAAATTCCCAATGGACCGGGAATTGGGTCTCAATTCCCGGACCCAATTCCATCAACCAAACGGCCCATAGATGTCATGCCAATCATTCTTCTTCCAAAAAACTAGAAGTAATGGTGCTAATGTCTTGGATTTTGAGAAATGATGGCTGGAATTTGAGATTAGAGTTTTTTTCTTTGAAAATACCCCTCCTTGTATGGGTGTTTGAATATGTTTGAACTGTGGTGTTTGAATAAAATTCGGTCCCAAGCCTTGGAATACATGAAGCCCTACGTCCAATTAAAAACTATAAAAAGAATGGTAAAATATTACTCACATGAAAAAGGTATCCATAATGGTAATTAGCTATATCATTACTTACTCATAGCTAACTTTAGAAATGGACATTCAATCACTATTTGGGTTTCTTTATGAATTTGATTCATATAAGATGTTAGTATTGGTTGGATCTCCCACATAATTATTTTAAAATAATACTTAAAAAAGTTCATCAAATTATTCTAATAATCACTCTCCCCTTTCCCACCTTCATGGGCCTAAAAACAGTTGATTTGCACAAACTATAAAGAATCCTACAATTCCTCACAATCAATCTTTTTTATCATTGCCTAAAGAATTTTTTTTAGCAAAAAAAGAAAAAAAAAAAACAAAACACCTGAGTCTTTCACAAAAAAAACATTTTCTCTCTCTGATAACCTTCATTCTTTTTTTCATTCATCACTGTATGATTCCCGCCTGGAACTGCTAATTTTTTTCTTGTTACCATATACCCAACATGGACTCAAAATAAGAAATACAGAAGAACAAAATTAGAAGATATCTTGTGAAACCTTTCTTCTCCCTATATTTTTGTTTTCTCCTCTTCCCAAATTCCCTCTTGACAAATGGGGAATTGTTGTTCTAGGGGAAATGAAGGAGATACCTCAAATGAAGAAAAGGGAGATGGCGCACAAAATCTACATGGAAGCAATAATGGTGGAGTAGCTGACGCATCTGGTGGAGGTTTAAATATGGCATCTCCTTCTCCAGGTCCACCTCATGCTTCTCCAAAACCTTCAAAAAATGCACCTATTGGGCCTGTCCTTGGGAGACCAATGGAAGATGTTAAATCAATCTACTCTATCGGAAAAGAGCTTGGTAGGGGCCAGTTTGGGGTGACACATTTGTGCACAAACAAGGCTAATGGGCAACAATATGCTTGCAAGACTATCGCAAAGAGGAAGTTGGTAAACAAGGAGGACTTGGAGGATGTGAGGAGGGAGGTCCAAATTATGCACCATTTGACTGGTCAACCAAACATTGTTGAGCTCAAGGGTGCATATGAGGATAAACATTCTGTACATTTGATAATGGAGCTTTGTGCTGGTGGAGAGCTCTTTGATCGGATAATTGCAAAGGGTCATTATACAGAACGTGCTGCAGCTTCCTTATTGAGAACTATTGTTGAAATTGTCCATACTTGCCACTCAATGGGTGTTATTCATAGAGATCTTAAGCCTGAGAATTTCCTCCTTCTCAATAAGGACGAGAGTTCTCCACTTAAGGCAACTGATTTTGGATTATCCGTCTTTTACAAGCCAGGTCTTAATTTTAAATTTCATATACAAAAATATTATTTAATTTTCTCTGCTTCTTGAGTTACTGTTTGCATTTAAATGGTCATTTTGATACAAACTAAGAAAATAATTTTAATTATGATTTTTGGGTTTTCCAACTTATCCACAATAGGAGAGGTATTCAAAGACATTGTTGGGAGTGCGTATTACATAGCACCAGAAGTGTTAAAAAGAAAATATGGACCAGAAGCCGATATATGGAGCATTGGTGTTATGTTATATATTCTTCTATGTGGTGTTCCTCCTTTCTGGGCTGGTACATATTTTATGTTCCAATACCATTTCTTCCCCTTTTCTTAATTATGGTTATTCATATCGAAATTCCTCGCTAGCGGATCATCTTCAATATTTATTTATTTTATGCATTTGTTATCTCATATCAATGAAGAATCTGAGCATGGAATTTTCAACGCGATTCTCCGCGGGCATGTTGATTTCACAAGTGATCCATGGCCTTCAATTTCACCACAATCCAAAGATCTTGTTCGAAAAATGCTTAACTCAGATCCAAAACAAAGGTTATCTGCTTCTCAAGTTCTAAGTGAGTAATGTCATGTAGATTGTTATAAAAGTTGGAACACATAAATTATAGTTAGTAAATTTTTTTACGGTGTACCATATTTCAAACATGATCTCAATTTTTTTATTTTAGACCATCCATGGATCAAAGAAGATGGTGAAGCACCTGATGTTCCTCTTGACAATGCTGTACTTGGTAGACTTAAACAATTTAAAGCAATGAATAAGTTCAAGAAAGTTGCTCTCAGGGTAAATTGAAGTTTTTGTTTACTACCAACCAATTATATATGTTTCTATTTTAGTAAATACTAATTGTTATTTTGTAATTCTGATGTATATATATGAAACAATGATATAGGTTATTGCTGGATGCTTATCCGAAGAAGAAATTAAAGGGTTAAAGGAGATGTTTAAAGGCATGGATACTGATAGCAGCGGGACGATAACTCTCGAGGAACTAAAACAAGGTCTTGCTAAGCAAGGAACAAAGCTTTCTGAAGCTGAAGTTAAACAACTTATGGAAGCAGTAAGTACACATCTTATCAAGTTGATAATTATTAGCCGATTAGTAAAGAAAATTATAACATGTTGGTAATTCTTAGCATTCAATAAATCATTGTTCTTTATTTGATGAAAAAATGCAGGCAGATGCAGATGGTAATGGAACAATTGATTATGATGAGTTCATCACAGCAACAATGCACTTGAATAGGATGGATAGAGAAGAACATTTATACACCGCATTCCAACATTTTGATAAAGATAATAGCGGGTAATTATTAATTTATACTATCAATATTTTCAAATTGAATCTTATTTGCATACCTATAAATTTCTATCTCTTTGATTCTTTCGTCATTACAAAATATGTTTGTCAATCAGATTCATTACAACAGAAGAGCTTCAACAAGCTCTTCGAGAGTTTGGTATCAACGACGACAAAGAGCTTAAGGATATTCTCGCTGAAGTTGATAGTGATAATGTACGTCCACTTTATCTGTTAATCGTCTGGTTTTGTACAGTTTAAGACTAGTAATTAACAAAACCATGTTTTTGTTACGCTAGGATGGTCGGATCAACTATGATGAATTTGTTGCAATGATGAGGAAAGGGAATCCAGAGGCTAATCCAAAGAAAAGACGTGATACTGTGTTTGTTTGATGTTTGAACATACAAAATATTGTTAATCTCATAAGATTTACTGAATCGTGCAAAAAATCATTATACTTAGAAGATTTTATCTAGTTAGTTTTACTAGAAAATTCAAAAATCAGCACAAGAAATATCATACGAAACCGTTTATCTAGTACATAATTTTTATCAAAATTTGTTGTACTTCATAAGAAAAATACGAGTTTTTATCTATTTTTTGTATAGTGAGTGTAAAAAGAAAATTAACTTTCATAGAATATGTAAACTAAATCTTAAATAGCAAAAACGTTTCACTCTCCCTTGCACAAGATCACTTGCGAAACAAAATTATTCTTATGAAAATCATAAAAAGTGATACAAAACTTTATTGCCACTCATTGTTCTTATTATTAGCTTTTCTTCTTCATCTTTATATGTCTTCATATCAAGTGTCATATCTTCAAGTAAATATGTTGATTCTAATTGTATAATTAGTAGCTACAAAAATTGAAAATAGATGGTACAAATCATCGTAATAATTATGCAGATTGTATTTATGTTCGATATGCGGATTTTTCGTTGTCTTCAAATATGATTTACTAATTATGATTAAAATCGGTGAGTATGATGAAAGCAACCCCTTCACCAGTTCTAGTGCCATAAGAACATGTAATAAAAAAATACCAAGACAATGACTCATGCCTAGAAAAAGAGGTTCAACAAGAAGCTGACAATATTAATGATGTCATGTAGAAAAATAAATCAAGAAAGCTTGAGTGCAAGATAAATTCAAAAACCAAATTCTCTAGGAGTTGAGACCAACTTACACGTTTGAACATAGTAAACTTGACACCAAGAAATAAAAATTGAAAGTTGTCTGGTATTTTTATCATAACTATTTAAAAAAAATTAACTAGTCCAATGTTGGACATTCAAGGTGCAACTCCCACCATCGATCACCATGTTGCATAATTTATTCTAGATGACACTTGGTGTGGAATACGTTTTCCTTTGGCTCCTAGTCTTCTTCGGCAGGTTGAGCATTCAACATTCTTCGTGACACAGCTGAGAATATTCTTGAACAGTTTGGCATTGACTCTGCGTCAGCGCCCGAACCAACATCAGCATCGGCATTGACTCCTTCATTCTCTTTGACATCGGTTGCAGCGTTCAATCCCACATCCATCTCAGCATTGACAAAACTTGCATAAAATTTATCCAAACCATCCAGCACCAGCTCGACATAGGCGTCCGAACTTATATCCATATCGGTCTTAACATCATCGACAACATCATCTTCGACCTCATCATCCTTCACGACTTCTCCATCTCTGATCACCATGGCTTGCTTCTTGGGGAAATCTCCAGCCATTGGACCTCGCCCTTAGCACTTGAAACAAATAACTCCAATTAGACGGTTAGTAGCATTAACTGAATTCACACCATGTTAAGGGATACCTTGTGTTGTTTGGCCATGATTCAGAGCTCGAACACGTTCCACCATCTTCGTAGGGCTAGACTTCCATGATGTATTTGAAGCGGCTGTGGCTCCTCTCTAAGTCGTGGAAGGTGTAGTGGATGCCGACTTTCTCCCCATGCCATTCTTCAACTCCCTCTTGACTCGAATGTCCAAGGCTATCAAGTCCTCGAAATCAATAAAATTCACGAGGTTGACCTGGTGTAGAATGTCCCTTTGTAGGCCATTAGTAAACCTAGCAATCTTAGCATCCTCGTCCTCCCGTAGATTGAGTCTAGTAAAGATCATCTCAATATTCTTATGGTAATTTTCGACGGTCATGGTTTCTTGCTTCAATGCTTGTAACCTATTATGTAGGTCACGAGTATAGGCAACAGGCACAAATCTTCGTCGCATCAATCTCTTAAGCTTCGTCAATGATTCAAGGGAACTCAACATAGTAAGGAAACTCCACCACGTAACAACATAGTAAGGAAACTCAACAGTAGCAATGATTATCTTCTTCCATTCGAAGAAGGTCTCCATATCCCTCTCTCAATGTAGGTAAACATCGGCATTAGCCTTGCTAGTAAACTTCGGGACCGTGAGCTTCAAATTACTAATGTCATCATTGGTATCACGAACATTTCTTCTTGCTCTATCTTTGTTGCCTTCCAGCGCTCCCTCTCGTAGCCATGGTGTCTAGAGTTTGGGTCACGGCATCTAGTTGTGCCTCCAACCTTTCAATCCTATCATCAACCATCTTTAGAAACAAATTATTAGCCTAACAAGACCTAGAAACCTCTCAACGTAAAGAATGAACTAACCTCACAAGCACTCTGATTGTACCACTCACGTTTAGAATTTAAGAAGCACTCAAAGTAGGGTATGAAATCATATACAAGAGTTCAAAATTCAGTTCTAGTAGTTGCAAGTTTCTTCATAACTCTCTAGTTAGTAAAAATGTGACAGAAAACACAATCAAACTTAGCCTAGGGTTGACTCTAGGGAAAATTTGATTCCTTTCTATGACCTGATCACCAAGGAACAAAACACTTTTAAAAAACAAGGGTCTTTGAGGTTAAAAAATGATGAAAGCTATGATGTTACCCCTCTTCTTATGTTCGCACCTACTTCAAATCAAAGGTGAGGTGCCTAGGCTTTGGTTAGTTCTTTTGGGACCGCTTGAAATATTTTTTTTCAAAATTTCTTTGGTCACCAACTTTTTTCACCTACAAACAATGAACAAAGTGAATCGAAAGAAAACAAGAAAACCAAACACAATATATTGAATCAAAAGAAGGTCTCCATATGAACTCAGTGTAACGATCATTGCGAGTGGCTAACTAACGACGTTCTGCACTGGCAACAAACGTTGCTCCTCTTAAGGACAATAGGCATTTCCTAAGCAGAACGGTAGTTCTCATCTATGTCGCAACAGTCGTTGTGACTTAAGTAACAACTGTTGTGACCTACAGTATAAAAATAAAAATTATTGGAAAACACACAACAACATTCTAATTTGTTCTTTCTTCGTTCCTAAATCTTCAAAGGCGATAGGAGGAGGTTCTTGACGAACCAAACACCCTAGAACTGAAGTTTATGCTTGAGGAAGCTCGGAAAATGGTTGGTGGCGATCTCTCTAGCTTGTTTCGGTCTTTGATTTAAGGTAATCATCATTCTATTGGTTGAGTTCATCTTTAGAGGGTAAAACCCTAGTTTGATCAGTGGTAGTGGTGTGCGGTTTGGGGGTTTGTGTAGTGAGTTTGGAGTTTGGTCAAGGAAGAGGAGTCCATGAAATCTCTAGATGACGGAAAACTCAGTTTATCCATGTGAGGGCTTAACGTCGATAGGTAGCTGTGAGCAGTTGTGATCAGCCTTAGTTTAATTTAGGGATGCAAGAAATTAGAGTGTATAATTTATTAATTATGTATTGTTGTGTTCATGATTGGTGTGATATGTTTGTGTTGACTTGTCTTGGATGTATGGTTGACTAGGTGGCTAAAATGAGGGCTTAATTTCATAACATGCATATTATGCGGTTGTGATTATTATGTTGTGGAATGGTGGATGCAGGAGGATGATCCCCAGAAGGATCATCCTAAGAAGGACGAACATAAGAGTGGCCCTAGACCTCATGATATGATCACCCCTATGCTTGCTTTCACAAGTGGGGTGGTCGGTGAGGTTGGTATTGCACTCGTACTAAGTGCTCGGATTATGAACTTCAATTGTGGTTGGACGGTATTCATTATTTGGGAATTGGAATATCGTTGGGTAATAGTTGTTGTGATTGTAATGATTTGAAAATTGTAGTAACTAGTAGGAGCCAACATTGCCCCAGGAATTGTGTTTCACCCACCGACAGACTAGTGTATTTGGGCCTACCGACGGACTGGTACATTAGTCTCTCGACGGGAAGTGGAAATGTGGTAATTGTGGCGTGCCTTACAAAGATGAGAGGGCTATGGCGGCTGACGGGGTAGCGGGGGAACAACTCTTATGGCGCCTAATTGGAATCACATAGAAGTTTAATTGAAAGATGTGTGTGTTCGCGTCTTTGTGTGTGTATGTGTGATATGGGTTATGTTGATGAGTTATACTATTATTATTATTTGATGATGAATTGAAAATGATGTGGCATGATTTCTGGTGATGTTGATTTGGGGTGATGCATGATCAGGGTATTGGTAGACTGAAACATGGTTGATCCCCTAACACTATTGTATTAAGATATTAAAATTAACTAGACGTAGGTATGGTTCCCATTGTTGTATTACAGTGTGAGAGTCTGAGATGCTCCCTAGGTAGATTCGATGTATAGTTAAGCCGCTGGGTTCATTCAATTTCAATAGGAAAATGAACGCCTCTCAAATCTTTATGCCTAGGTATTGGAATTGGTGGTAGAGTGGCAATTGGTTTTCATCGAGGTGTTGTAGGGATCATGAGGTAGAGCTTGGCGGCTTGACGAGGAGTTGACTTTATTGGTGCTTTAGTTGACTATTGTGCTTTTGGGATTATTTTGTAACGGAACTGGTTTATGTATTTTTAAATTTTAACGTTTGTGTCAGAATTGGATTTATGGAAATGGAGGCCTCTATTTGTGTATTTATCTTTGATTTATGTACTTTACCATTTTCTACTATTCTAGTTCGATAGTGACGCTTATTCTCGGTCTAACCATGAGTTTAAACTGGTTGGTTCAAGATGGGCGTTACAAGATGATATCAGATCCTGGTTTCCTCTGCTACATTAGTGAACCGTTTTCTCTTATAGGGGATTAGGTACCCTCTTAATGGAGAAGATGAAACATCAATGTTGTATTGGCATTCGAAGGGTTTTCAACGTTTTGAAACGGGTTAGGAAATTTGAAATGAAAAGTATATACATTTTGAAGGTGCCACTGAGTCCCTTTCGTTATGACCTCTTATAGTCAATCGAGCCAAGAGATGAGGGGTCCAAAGCTAGAGCCATTTAGTGTTGTAGAAGTACCTCATGATTTCTAACCGAGTAGGTTAAAGGATTGGATTTTTTAGAGTTCTCTATGGAGCTAGAAGAAGTCGTAGTTGTTGGACACTGGCTGAAGGAGTGTGAGGCATTCAGACAGGATGCGATGAGGAAGAGAAGTTGCAGGATTTGGTTCTCTTGGGGCGAGGTTATGCTTTGAAATGGTGGAAACCGATTCCAGAGAGTCAGATTTTTTTGCTGGGAATGAGCTACGGGGGGTTCCTAGAAAAATTTGAAATTAGTTCGGTCCGAATCTTTGGAAGGATCGCATGGTTAGAGAATTTTCAGAGTTGGAGCAAGGTGATAAGTGAGTTTCAGCTTACTTCGCCGAATTCCTTGGTCTTTCAGTTTGTTTTGAGAAGCAACCCGATAGATGGAAGAAGCTTATTCACAAGTTCAAGGATGAGCTGAAGCGGGCGATCTAGGAGGGAATCGCCGCTGCAGACATGAGATGTATTGTGTTGGTCAAGGACGCCTCTTTGGAAACGGAGTTATTAGTGTTGGGAGATGGACGAGTAAATAAGAGGAAGGTTACTGTTGAGGAACCTCAGTCAGCTCCACAACAAAGAGCGGTGACAAGTTATACTTGTGGACGTTCAAGCCATAAGAGCTGAATGTGTAGCGGGTAGAGAGTGAAGTTTACTCGTTTTAGTGAGGTGTCTCAAGTGTTGTAAGTGTTGCTGGTGTGTGGAATGTCTGGGAGAGGGCATTATGGAGAGTGTGAAGTGATCCGGTTCCCCGGCCCTGTCCAGAATGCCTATTCCTACACCCCACCTCAGTCACCAACTAAGGGCAGAAGCCTAGGACCATATAAAAAGCGACTGGAGCTAAGGCGCACTCACAATCGGGCCATGCAGAGGTTCGTCAAGCCTAAATATGTGACGAAATTCAAATATAAGCCACCCCAAATAGCCAGGCAAGCTAGGATAAGTGTCAGCCTCACCAAGCACTAGCACTAGCCAAGGCCCAGAACCAAGCCTAGAGCCGGAGTTGGCACCAGAATTAGGCCCTGGAGCAATCATCGCGTGTCCTAAGGACACAGGCCAGCCCTGGGACCCCCTTGAGGCCTTTTTGGAAGAGCGCTGAAGAAAGAAGACAGAATGCTTGGCCAGAAAAATGGGAAGCCCAAAGCCGAGCCCGCCATGGGCACCGGATTAGGCCTAGTACCAAGACTAGGCCCCATACCAGCTCCCATGAGCCCCAAACCTGAACCAGCACTTTAAGAGCCCCTAAGATCCTTCCTAAAGGCCTGGTAAGAGCAGAATGCAAAAGGCCTGGCTAAATTCGACGAAGGCTAGAAGTGGACCCAACTGCAGGCGTCGGGCCCGTGCACGGAGGTCACAGAGAGGAGCTTTGGGCCGAGCCATTAAACGGCTCAAGCCTTTGGAGGTTTTCCAAATGCCTTGGACACCTTGTGACCTATAGGTAAACCTCCAACAAGTCCCACCCAAATCAGAGACAAACTGAGGGATGGAGTGAAGACCTTGTCCGAGGCGGACAAGGAATCCGGAGCCGGAGCGGACACGACATCAGCAACCAAACGCGGTGCGGGCACAACATCCGCATCCGATCTAGACGCGACATCAACATCCGGAGCGGACATGGAATCCGCACCCAACATGGATTCACGTCCGATCACCTAATCCGGCTTGGACACTAATTAGGGTTTTCATCCGCATTTGCCAAATTAGGGTTTTTCAAGACTTTTTGTGTTTTTCTTCCTTTTTAAGGATTATTTTGGATTTTTCTCCTAAGTGTCAATTATTTAGGAGTTTTTTAGTCTTTTTATTTTTCTATTTATGACTCTAGTTGTTTATTTTATTATTTTCTGAGTTTGAGTGTAAAGAGGATTCGTCGAGCTTGTTCACGGATCCTCTACTATAAATTAAAGGCTTCGGCCTTAAATGGAGAACAGACTTCCTTTGATAAAATAAAATTCAGAAATTTGTTCTTTTCCCTCAAATCTTTGCGAGTTGTTGCATTGCTTAAGGCTAGGCTTATCAGCAGAAGCATTCCCCTTCTGTAGTGGCTCCCCCGGACTGGAAACTATAAGGTTCCTCAACTACGTGTGCTAGTGGGTCTTAGTACTCAATCCGCCAGGATCCATAGATTCAACTGGAGTGCTTGTGATGAGCTGTAAAACAGTGATCAAATACTACCAAGCTAAGGCATCGTATTCCACAGGGTTTCTTCTAATCGACTACTCAAATATGAAGGAAATTTATTCAGGTTTAAACACGTTGTGCGTGGTGTGAGTTCCACGAATTCTAGACTAAGATGCAGGAAAATTAAAATGAAATTAAAAGACAGAATGATTGGTTGGTTTAGACAGACGACAGACAAGCTTAGATTTTGAATCCCCCTTAGATCACCAAGGCAGCAGCAATCATAAGACCAACGGTTTTCAATTCTCATTCAATCAATTTCTATACACCACCATTACTCATGACCCTTAGGTTTAAGACCGACGAACGTTCGCTCTATCCGTTCTAACTACCAAGATTAATTAGCCGCCCGGGTACGGTCGCCTCTCGCAACGACTAAACTAACTGGTGCAATTACTAATGATTTATGAGTTACTCTTGAAGCGGATTAACCCTAACTGGTTCCTACGAAAGGCACACTCCAATGATTAGGTTAATTGGTTGAATTGATGTTTTAAAGAGAGGCGAGCATTCGCTTCTATCCTCAACTTAACAAGAATCTAAACTAGGTGATCAAGGAAGACAAGTTTATGCGCCAAAGCAGGGAAGCTGTCTGGTGACTAACCCTAGCTTGCAAAAACCTAATCTAAGCGACCAACCAGAAAAGAAACATAAACAATCAAGAACAAAACAACCATGCAAAGAGAAACTGATTGAATTTCGAATCTAATTACTGCCGATCTGTGACCGCTTTAAAGCCCTGGGTCACTTAGGGTTCATCTAATCTAAGCTCTACAAGTTTAGCTACTCATGTTCATAACAAAAGAATCAAAGACAAAGACAGAGTTCATCTTAAACAGAGGAAGAACAGAAAAGGATCCGAAAAACCTAAATAAGACGACTCCAGCGAAGCTTCGATCTCCGGTAATCTTCAATCCTAGCTCCGAGTCTCCGAGATGAAGGGATGGCGTCACGATCTCTTCCTGGCTCTTCGAACTCTAAACTCTGCTCCAGAACTCGTGAGAATTTTGAAATTAATTGGTATTATGAGATATCTTAGATATAGGGCCGCTGGTTAAGTATTTATACTTAACCCTAATACCGCCGGATTTTGCCTGGAATTTTCACCGAAAACCTAAGGGATTTTTCGCCAAAAATTCCTTTGTAAATGGGATGACTGCCGGCTATTTTCTCCTTTGATTTTCGGACGCCGGGTTCTCGGCGAAAACTTGGTGTTTTCGCCGAAAAGTTGCCTTTGTAAGCTCTGCCGATTTCTTCATGAGTTTTCGCCGAAAACTCCAAGGGTTTTCCCCGAAAACTTCTTTGTAAATGGGAGCAGGATTTGGTTCGGTTTGATTGACTCCTTGGATCGATTCCGGTGCGATTCCTCGAGGTTCCAACGCCTTAGACACATCCTTGGCTACTTTATTTGACGGCAAAAACCTGTGCTTAACATGAAAACACTAGAAAACCATCAAATAGACCCGAAACGGGCCAAAGTAACACAAATGGCACGAGATAGAGTAGTTGAATGAATATTCGTTATTTTACCCTAAAAAACCATGTCTTAAGCAAGGAAATATCGCTTAAATGAGGCTGATAATCACGTCAAATCGAGTGTCATCAAAATACCCCACATTTAAGTGTTGCTTGTCCTCAAGCAAACTGAATAGAAACGCTCATGTTCACAAGTGATAAGATTTATCAAATTGGAGTTCAATCAAACACAATGAATTATTAGAGAGATAATTCCTAGAACAAGAAACCTAACATGCATACTGATCAGCCAAACAACCTGGTCTCACTAAAATCTGCACACGACAAGAATAGCAACCAATTATGCACGAATTTGACCTGACCGACCAGACTCCTCACACAGGAAATATTTAACAAACGTGAAGCTCTCACTCTCTGTGTTTAAGGACGTGTTTCTGCTCTCAATCATTTTCTGTTACTGAATTCTGTCATAAGTTTGCAATTCGACCACATCTCCACCACTGTGACAACACGAGTAACTAGTCAAGAAGGACTTCCCTGCTAGGACTGTAACGAATTCTACACTACAAGGGTTTATGATGAGATGGATGATGGGAGTGTATGATGATGGCTTTGGTGCGGTGTAGCTTTCGACTAACTTCCCTCGAATCTAGCCTATGGCTTCCTACTGTCTAACCAGACAGAGGTGGAATAGTGTACGCTCGTCCTATGATACCCTCAAGCAACCTAGCACTTTAATTTCTTTACACATTTTTTTCTTTTGACTTCGTTCTTCCATTTGTAGGGAGAAGAACGTTATTGACTAAACTTGAAACTTTTCTGATTTTTCTGCTTTCTTTTTCGACATTTCTTTTGTTTTTCTTCTTTTCTTTTTTTTTCTTTGTGCCAATTCTTTCTTTTAGTTGCTAGAGGGGTTTACACGTTCGGACATAATAGCTAAGACCACCTGTTTAATGGCTATAGGCAGGTTACCACAAACCGACTTCCGGTAGGTCAATCTAGAGCTACAACTACAAGGGATCAACGGGGAATGAAAGAATGGGGAATGGTTGTAATGTATATCGAACCGAAAGAATAGGCCAAGTTCAAGGGTTTAAACCTAATGGATTTAACGTTTAGGTAGGCTATCTGGCTTAGTAGCTGAATCTAGGTGCCCCTATCATTCTAGAACTCGTGTCATCGTGTGGTCTCGAGTAGGTCTCAAGCAAATTCTAACTCATTCAAGCAAACAGAAAACCACCCAAAAAAGAATTAAAATTGCAAGTTACGTGCAATGGATAAAGCTCACATTTGGTTTGCTAGTCGGATTCGGTCATTTTCATGCAATCAAGGCTACAAACTACAAGTGTGATTTTAAAAAGTTGTTCTGACCAGGCAATTTAGCATCAAAATATACACGTTGGTTCTCAGGTTCTAGGTTAAGCAGTCTAAGCATCATTATGAAAGATTGAACAACAATTTAACATCAAAAATCAAGAACTGAGCCATTCTAATGCTAGAGAAACTAGAAAGGCACCGAGAAACACACAACACACAATTAAGGGAAATCAAGTTCATGCAAGGTTCTCTAGCATCCTACCCCACACTTAAATCATTCTGTGTCCTCACAGGACTAAACTAGAGTAGAGAGGTACGAAGAACCTGGAATGAGATGGTCGGTGTAGGGGACGAACATGGATAGCCCAGAGTGGAGCGGAGTAGCTACTCGAGTTCCTACAAAACAAAAACAACAAAAAGATCAAAAGGATATTGGGACAAGTGTCCCGGATCCACACAAAATAAAAGTCGAACAAAGACGGTTTAGGGGAATTTTGAAAATATTTTGATTTTTTTTTAAACGGATTTTCTTGGATTTTTCGGCGAAAAGAAGTGCAAGTTTTCCCCGAAAATTTCAGTTCAAAACGTCTGCCGGTTTTCAAATAAGTTTTCACCAAAAACTCAGAGAGTTTTTGCTGAAAAGTTGAGCTTAAAATCGCCTGGAAAACACAGGGGGTTTTCAAAAGAAGTTTTCGCCGAAAATCTAGAGGGTTTTCGCCGAAAACTTTACCCTGCAAGATTGAAAATATTTTCGCAATTCTGGAAAACTTCAGAAAATCACAATTAAATCGACAAAAATCGAACAACCTCAAACAACTTGCGATTGAAACGATGACACACAGACTACACACCAAAAATAAGAAATCAAGCAAACTAACACTTTTGGCTCCCCCGAACCGACTCTAAAACAAGGTGTTTGACACAAATTTAAAACTGACTCCAGCCGTGGGTTGCCTCCCACGAAGCGCTCTCTTTTAACGTCCTTGAGCCGGACGATACCTGGACGGCGATCAAGAGACATCCCAGCTCAGGATTTCTCTTATGCCCGAGTCGGAGTTCATGAAATACAGCTTTGGAAATCCTCCGGCAAGTGTGAACTTCTTCCCATTTGCGTGAATTATCTTGGTTCGTTCTTTGGGAAGATGACCAGAATGTTTACAAGGCCTGAACAGTTCTTTCGGAGAAGCGTCCTTCAGAGGATCATTCTTCCCTGTTGGCTCGGTAGACGGGGGCTGAGCAATCGGCTTCCAAACCGCCTTCGTCTTCTCTTTATTCTCCTTCTTTATCTCGCCAGGATCTTTAACGTTTGGTGATTCATGAGGGGATGCCATCAGATCCTCCTTCTTTCTCGGTTTTTGTGTCGGCAGCTCATTCTTCAGATTAGGGACCTGTCCAACACCTGGCAAGAAGATTTCTACCGAAACTCTAGATTTTTCATTAGAACTAGAGTTGACCGAAGCCAACTCCACAGCTTCAACAGATAAACAATGCATCTCTTCTTTGACTGGGACTTGCATACCGTCCTTGAGGCGGAATGTCATGGTGTCCTTGCCGATCCTTAATGTCAATGAGCCATTCGGGACATTAATGGTAATGCCGGCTGTTGCCATAAATGGTTGGCCTAGGAGAAGAGTGACATCTTCCTCTCGAGTATCCATGACAACAAAGTCAGTCAGAATAGTAAAAGGACCACAACGGACATCCACGTTTTCTATTATTCCCCTAGGTAGTTTAACAGATCTGTCGGCAAACACTAAATGCATGCTAATTGGTTTCAAATCTCCTAGGTTCAATTTCTCAAACAGGCAAGTAGGCATAACATTGATAGAAGCACCTAGATCAATTACACTACGATCAATCTTCACATCATTAATAATGCAAGGCAAAGTAAAAGCACCGGGATCTTGACACTTAGCTGGGGGAGGTATGGGTGTCGCCTGGCTCTGGATGGCGGAGCATTCCTCCTCAAGGGAAATGGAAGACAACTCTCCCTTCTTCTTGTTCTTAGCATGATCTTTCGCGACTTTTCCAGCCTCCGGTATCATCTGGATAGCATCAGTAACTGGTATCTTGATATCTGTATTCTTCAAGTATCCATACCACTTTCTGTACTGGGTATCATGATATTTCTCCTTTGATTGCGCGGCCTTAGGAAACGGAATCCGAGGCTGATATGGAGGGAGAGGTGGCGCAGGTGCTGTCTTTGTTAGGGAAGGCGGGGCAGTCACCTCCTCTTCTTCTTCTCTATCCTCCTCCTCAATCTCTGGCTTGTCAATGGCTATAGCATCAGGAATTATGGACAGTTCAGGAGCTGCAGGATCGGCTAATTGCTTGCCACTTCTTGTGGAGATGGCATTGACGTGCTCCTTCCTAATGGTAGAGTCGACTTGAACCGATGATTGATTAAGGAGGGGGCTACTAGTTAGCAAGCTAAACATGTTATTCATCATGCTCTCCATTCGTTGACCTCGAGCTTCATGTTCTTGATTTAAGACGGCTTGAAGCTTGAATTTCTCCTCATAGTTATCGAGCCTTGCCATGATCAGGTCGAGCTTCTTGTCTACCTCGATATCCCTTGTGTTCCCTGATGTAGATCTCTAAGGTTGATCTTGATAACTATTGCTCAAGTACTGATTCTGACTCTGGTTGAATCCGAAGTTGTAAGGAGGATGTTCTTGGAAACTTCCTTGTTGTTGAGGAGGTTTTCTGAACTGACGATAGTCGGGGTAGCCTCTTTGATTGTTGGTGAAGCCTTGACCAATAAAGTTCACTTCCTCTGAAGACCAGTTACTGAAAATCTTCTTCATATGTTTCTGTACTTCAATCTTGATCTGGTCTTCACGGCTTGGTCGGCTCTCAGCTGCTCCAAACTGTCTCTCCCAGCTTCTAGATTTGGATGCGCAGTTTGCAAAGTGAAGAAGAGCAGCTTCTGGTGTGAGTGCGGTGTAGTCTCCACCAGCTAAGGAGTTAACCCATTCAGATGACTCTTCGTTCATACCCCAAGCAAAGATCTCGGCTAGTTGCCTCTGAGTGAAGCCATGATGAGGGCAGCTGTAGAGGAGTTCCTGGAATTCATTCCAGGCGTTGTATAAGCTCACTCTTTCTTTCTGTCTGAACCTTGAGATGTTGTTCCTGTAAGCAGTTGTTTTGGAAGGAGGGAAGTATTCCTCAATGAATTCTTGAGCAAGATCCTCCCAATTGGTGTAGTGACCGGGTGGCTTGCTAATGAGCCATCTCTTTGCGGCGCCTCGAAGTGAGAGTGGGAAGGCTCGCAAGCACAAGGTATCTTTATCGATGCTCCGACTCTTAATGGTCTCGCAAAAAGCAAGGAAATCCGCCAAGTGTGTGCATGGATTATCATGAGGCTTTCCTTCAAACTGTAGATCCCTAGAGATCATTTCTAAGAAGGCGGTCTTGATCTCATAGGCAGGACCATCTTCATCGCGCGGCATGAAGATGGAAAACCGAATGCTAGCAGCACTTGGCCTATTGTAATCCGCAAGACTCTTTAGAGCAGCCATTGCGGTAGGGGAAGGTGGATCGGAAGTGATTTGCTTATGAATTTTCTTAACCTGCAAAAGACAAAAACAAGCACAACCGGTGTAAAATCGAAGTGTGATGGAAAATGAAAGATGGAAAGTAGAAGAATAAAATGCCAACTCTTCTTTCAAACAATATAGAAGATTCCCCGACAACGGCGCCAATTTGATGAGTTGTAAAACAGTGATCAAATACTACCAAGCTAACAAGCTAGGCAGATCGTATTCCACAGGGTTTCTTCTAATCGACTACTCAAATATGAAGGCAATTTATTCATGTTTAAACACGTTGTGCGTGGTGTGAGTTCCACGACTTCTAGACTAAGATGCAGGAAAATTAAAATGAAATTAACAGACAGAATGATTGGTTGGTTTAGATAGACGACAGACAAGCTTAGATTTCGAATCCCCCTTAGATCACCAAGGCAGCAGCAATCACAAGACCATCGGTTTTCAATTCTCATTCAATCAATTTCTATACACCACCATAACTCCTTACCCTTAGGTTTAAGACCGGCGAACGTTCGCTCTATCCGTTCTAACTACCAAGATTAATTAGCCGCCCGGGTACGGTCGCCTCTCGCAACGACTAAACTAACTAGTGCAATTACTAATGATTTATGAGTTACTCTTGAAGCGGATTAACCCTAACTAGTTCCTACGAAAGGCACACTCCAATGATTAGGTTAATTGGTTGAATTGATGTTTTAAAGAGAGGCGAGCGTTCGCTCTATCCTCAGCTTAACAAGAATCTAAACTAGGTGATCAAGGAAGACAAGCTGTCTGGCGACTAACCCTAGCTTGCAAAAACCTAATCTAGGCAACCAACCAGAAAAGAAACATAAATAATCAAGAACAAAACAACCATGCAAAGAGAAACTGATTGAATTTCGAATCTAATTACCGCCGATCCGTGACCGCTTTAAAGCTCTGGGTCACTTAGGGTTCATCTAATCTAAGCTCTACAAGTTTAGCTACTCATGTTCATAACAAAAGAATCAAAGACAAAGACAGAGTTCATCTTAAATAGGGGAAGAACAGAAAAGGATCTGAAAAACCTAATTAAGACGACTCTGGCGAAGCTTCGATCTCCGGTAATCTTCAATCCTAGCTCCGAGTCTCCGAGATGAAGGGATGGCGTCACGATCTCTTCCTGGCTCTTCGAACTCTAAACTCTGCTCCAGAACTCGTGAGAATTCTGAAATTAATTGGTATTATGTGGTATTATGAGATATCTTAGATATAGGGCCGCCGGCTAAGTATTTATACTTAACCCTAATACCGCCGGATTTTTCGCCGAAAATTCCTTTGTAAATGGGATGACAGCCGGCTGTTTTCTCCTGTGATTTTCGGACGCGGGTTCTCGGCGAAAACTTGGTGTTTTCGCCAAAAACTTCTTTGTAAATGGGAGCAGGATTTGGTTCGGTTTGATTGACTCCTTGGATCGATTCCGGTGCGATTCCTTGAGGTTCCAACGCCTTAGACACGTCCTTGGCTACTTTATTTGACGGCAAAAACCTGTGCTTAACACGAAAACACTAGAAAACCATCAAATAGACCCAAAACGGGCCAAAGTAACACAAATGGCACAAGATAGAGTAGTTGAATGAATATTCGTTATTTTACCCTAAAAAATCATGTCTTGAGCAAGGAAATGTCGCTTAAATGAGGCTGATAATCACGTCAAATCGAGTGTCATCAGCTTGTTATCAGCAGAAGGTGATCGGGTCTCGAAGTAACTTTAGCCGTGGTTCCCACCAAGAGGTGATCGGGTCTCGGACAGCTGACTTTGGGGTTCACATCAGTTTGGTATCAGAGCTTCCAAGTTATCCCAGCTTGGTTCAACACTAGGACCGCCAATCTATCCCAGCTTCCAAGTTTTACTTGAATTCATATCTTTATTTCATTGTTCTTAGAAAATTTCATCTATTTTCAATTTTGTTTGAAGTCTATTGTAAGGCAAAGAAAAAGTTGGTGGCCAATAGAACCGTCAAAGAAAATTCACAAAAGAAGAGTAGAAAACAAAAAACAAAAAGCAAGGCCACCCTTGTCCTAAATTCCCTTTCATTGTAGATTTATCTTAAGAAGAGGGGTAGATAAACTTTTAGCTTTCGTTGCACTTTTACTAACCATGGCAGAAGAAAGAATTCACAATGTGGAGCCAATGTCAACACCATTGCACAAACCCTGGCTTATTTGCAAGCAACCCTAGCCAGAATGGAGAGAAGGGTTGAAGAAAGAGAGGCAGATAGAGTTGGACCTCATGGTGACCTCAACCAAAGGGCCAGAAGATTATTCCAGGAGATTGATGATGATGTGAGCAGCCTCAAGCTCACAATGCCCAAGTTTTTAGGGAAAGCCAATGCTGACGAGTACCTTGATTGGGAGAGAAGCATGGAAGACTTCTTAGAATGCCACAACTACTATGAGAGAAAGAAGGTAACTGTGGCCACCATCAAATTCACTGACTATGCTGCTCTATAGTGGAGTTAGATTAAAAGACAGGTCCGAAGAGATGAGGAGAATCCGATTGAGTCATGAAGGGAACTCAAGAGGAGGATGAGGAAGAGGTTTGTGCCAGCAGCCTACACAAGAGACTTGCACACCAAGCTTGAAGCCTTGAAGCAAGGAACCATGTCTATGGAGGAGTACAACAAGGAGATTGAGATACTGGTGACCAGACTTGACCTCAAGGAGGATGAAGAGGCCAGAGTAGCTAGGTTTACAAGCGGCCTACAAAGGGATATCATGCACCAAGTCAACATAATTATTTTATGTTGACTATGATGACCTAGTAGTCCTAGCTATTTGAGTAGAGAGATAATAGAAGAATGGCCTTGGGAGAATACCTACACCACCGGTCACTGGTCCTTGGAGAGGAAACTCAAGTGCAAGCATCCCCCATAGAAGCCAGGCACTAGTAGGAGCACCGGAGGCAGACCAAACCCTAGCATCACCCCACGGGTAACACTTACCTCCAATACTCCTACTGTTCAAAATTCTAACCCTAGACCTAGTGGAATTTTGTGTTTCAAGTGCCAAGGATGAGGGCACATAGCAAGGGACTGCCCTAATCAAACAGCAATGGCGTTGAAAGAAGGAGAAATGGTGACCGATGATGAAGGAGAAGGAGAAGCTATGGAGGAAGAAGGAAAAAGTTCAGATAATGGAAAGGAAGTAGAGACAAAAGGCCTAGAGAAATTCTTAGGCATGTTCTTTAGACCCCTAATCCCTGAATCATGAGCTGACTCGGTCATCCTGGCCAAGCTAGAAAGGCCAGTCATGAGCCAACACCATGCCAGCACCGGATCAGCCTTGGGCCAGCATCAAGCCAACACCGGACCAACATCAGGCCTGCTCCGGGCCAGCATCAGGCCAGCCCCGGCCAGCACCAGACCAGCCCCATGCTAGTACCAAACCGGCACCCAGACACTCCCATACCACATTGGAACACAGGGACACAAGCTGGAATACAGTGGAGGTTGTCTCTCGCCGTATATTAAGGGCTGCACCTACTGAAGAAGATGAGCCCATGGATCCGATCGAAGAAGAGGGTGTCCAAACCAATGAAGAAGAAGAACCTGACTGGGGGAATGAAGAAACCTTTTCCCACATGCCCTCCCCAAGTCTAGACATCCTCGTTGATAGCTCATCCGAAGGGCATAGCATGGACGCCGTCAGCTTGAGTTCAGAAGGACCTGAGCCCTGGTCCGACATCGAGTCCAGTGACCACCCTAGTCTATAAATCACAACTGAATTTTAACCGGACAACACCACACAAGTGACTGGACTTTAGAGGCACTTGCTAAGTGTCCAGGAAGAAAGGAAGTAGATTCGAGGACGAATTCAATACAAGAAGAGGGGGATGAAGTGATGCGGTTCCCCAGCCCTGTCCAGAATGCCTAATCCTACACCCCACCGGGGTCACCAACTAAGGGCAGAAGCATAGGACCGTATAAGAAGCGACTAGAGCTAAGGCGGACTCACAACCGGGCCATGCATAGGTTCGTCAAGCCTAAATATGTGACCAAGTTCAAATATAAGCCACCCCAAACAGCTAGGCAAGCTAGGATAAGTGTCAGGCCTCACCAAGCACTGGCACTGGCCAAGGCCCCAGAACCAAGAACTGAACAGAGCCTAGAGCCAGAGTTGGGACCAGAATTAGGCCCTAAAGCGATCACCGCGAGCCCTGAGGACACAAGACAGCCCTGAGACCCCCTTGAGGCCTTTCTAGAAGAGTGCCAAAGGATGAAGACAGAAGGCCTTGCCAAAAAAATGGGAAGCCTGAAGCCGAGCCCCGCCAGGGGCACCAGATAAGGCCTAGTACCAAGACTAGGCTCCATACTAGCTCCTATGAGCCCCAGACCAGGACCATCACTTGAAGAGCCCCTAAGATCCTTCGTAAAGGCCTGGTCAGAGCAGAATGCAAAAGGCCTGGCTAAATTCAACGAAGGCTAGAAGTGGACCCAGCCACAGGCGCCGGTCCCGGGCACGGAGGTCACGGAGAGGCGCTTTGTGCCGAGCCAATAAATGACTCTAGCCTTTGGAGGTTTTCCAAAGGCCTTGGACACCTTGTGGTCGCTAGGTAAACCTCCAACAAGTCTTACCCAAATTGGAGCCGGGCTAAGGGAGAGAGTGAAGACCTTGTCCGTGGCGGACAAGGAATCCAGAGCCAAAGCGGACACAACATCAGCGACCAGACGTGGTGCAGGCACAACATCCGCATCCGATCTAGACGCGACATCATCATCCGGAGCGGACACGGAATCCGTACCTAGCACGGATTCACGTGCGATCACCTAATCCGGCTCGGACACGAATTAGGGTTTTCATCCAGTTTTGCCGGATTATTGTTTTTAAGACTTTTTGTGTTTTTATTTCCTTTTAAGTATTTGTTTCAGGTCTTTCTCCTAAGTCTCGATTATTTAGGAGTTTTTAAGTCTTTTTAGTTTTCTATTTAGGACTCTAGTTATTTATTTTATTATTTCCCGAGTTGGAGTCTAAAGAGGATTCATCGAGCTTGTTCACGGATCCTCTACTATAAATTAAACGCATTAGCCTTCATTGGAGGACAGAATCCCTTTATTTTTGTCGAACTCTCTAACGGAATAGAGAACCAAGATCACCTAGACTAAAAAGAAAGGCAAGGGTGTGGGGGTGGGGTGACAAAAATAGAAAAAATGAATAATTTAAACAATGATTTGATTCGTCTCACTTGTGTCTAAACCAAAAACTCTTAACAAATATGACATTATTTCAACCACACACAAAAAGCAGATTAGAAAACAAAAACAAAGTAATAATTAAAAATTCGGAGGAAATTATAGAAGTATGAAAAATAATAATAATAATAAAAAACAACAAAAATAATAATGAAAATAATTTCACATTCTTTCCACGTTCCCATTTTCCTTTAACTCGGCACACTAACAACCCATTATCCAAAAACTAAACAGCTTCATAAAAATAGAAAACCATTGAATGTGAGAAGAGTTTGTTTTGAAAACAACAACCACAATCCCTTAACAATCAGTAGAAAACTCCGGAAGAGAAAAACCCCACTAACAGAAAATCAAAACCGCCAAAAGAAATGAACAATACTGAAATTCCCTAGTTCGCAAACAACCAACCGAGAATGAGGGGAGAGACCGCCCAAGACCACCCTAGCCGAATTTGAGAAGAGAAAAACCAACCCATGAGAGATGAATGTCGGGAGGGTCGACTCCCTTCTAACGATCGCAATTCCGATCTGCATTGGGATTGAGCAATCAACGGCGGCCCGGCTCTGAATCACACCCAAATGTTGGAACCTCAAAAGGAAATCTAATTGAGAGCAAGGAGCATCCAAACTTCTCTGAACCAAACCTTGATCATGGCTTGAAATAGAGTCAATCAACAAGCTAGAAAGCCAAAATCTGGAACAAAAAAATGAAGTAAAATCACCATAAAGGCGTCATCAGGACTCAGAGGAGCCTGTAATTCAGACAACGGGGAACTCGTGACTGTCATCGTGCCACAATCATATGACCCTAAAGGCCACCAAACCGAAGGGAACACACAGAGATTAGAGAGAAATGACAAAGAGAAGAAGAAGAATCCTTTGTCAGCCATGGTTTGATTGCGGGGAAGAAGGATTTAAGGTTTGCGAAGGAGAAACTGCTTTGGTTCAATTAACCACAACCCTCTTACCCTGACTTAAAACAATGAGGACGATGAGATTTGGTGCTTTAGTTTTTTCTGAGGACAGACTCCCTTTGATTAAATAAAATTCAGAACTTTGTTCTTTTCCCTCAAGTCTTTTCGAGTTGTTGCATTGCTTAAGGCTAGGCTTATCAGCAGAAGCATTCCCCTTCTATAGTGGTGCCCCCTGACTGGAAACTAAGGTTCCTAGACTACGTGTGCTAGTGGGTCGTAGTACTCAATCCGCCAGAATCCATAGATTCAACTGGAGTACTTGTTATCAGCAGAAGGTGATTGGGTCTCGAAGCAACTTTAGCCGTGGTTCCCACCAAGAGGTGATCAGGTCTCGGACAGCTGACTTTGGGGTTCACATCAGAGTGTCACCTAATCAGACAGATGTGCTTCATTTGTGGTCATATGGGCCATAAGAGTACCTCCTTCCCGAGAAGGGCAGTGGCACTAGCTTGGTCTGTGAGCACTGTCCAGGGCTGAGAGCTCCAACTAGGAGTCAGGGTTTCAAGAATAGTGGAAACTATGGTCGTGGCATCAGTGATGGAGGCAGAGTTATAAGAGGTAATGATGTACCAATTGGAAGGAGACGGAACTAGTGGCAATTGTTTGGTCGCAACGACCAAGTAGTTGGGGCTGCGAATGACGTGGTGACCAATACAATCTCTAATTGTGAGCTTTTTGTTTATGTGTTAACTGTTTTGGGCTTATTTTCCCCTCATTGTGTTCTTAAAGTGCTCGAGTGGCTTCAGTTGTGTTTGCGTGTTTCAATTGTGGATGTTGGGATAGTTGATAAGTTTGGGGGTCTAGATGGAGTCCTTAGTCCGGTTAGTTAGAGTAAGTGGAAGGTAACTAGATGGTAGTAGAGGAGCGGAGTCTCGATTAGGTTGGTCTTAAGTCTTGAATAAGTCTTTGGTATGAACACAGGGTGGAAATTTGGGTGGAGCTAGATCGTTAGGAAGAGAGGATCAAGTGGTGTGTATTGTGACCAGAAGATGAATTGACACTTGTATATGCAATCCTTGCGATGCAAGATCTAAGTTGGAGTAAGGGAGTCATGGCACCTAGTTGGTGCAAGCAAGGAGTGAAATGAGAGATGGTGCCAGTAGCGAGGAACTTGTAAGACTTTTGGGAGGTGTTCGTGTATGCATCTCGTCAGTTGAGAATGCATAAGGGACTACCCAACTGATGGGGTAGAACTAACTATAGTGGTGTTCCACTTTAAGCTGTGGAAGTACCATCCGTATGCTAGGGAAAGTAAACTCGATCAAGGTATGCCATATAAGGAAGGGCCAATAGTGGTGGTGGATAGCTAGACTCATGTTTGGAAGAGAGAGCATGTTTAAATGTTCAAGGCAACTTGGGGAAGCCAAGATCAAAGCGTCTACTTAAAAGGCCATGGAACTTGTTGGCGATGTCTTTTGAATCCTGTAGGGTAGAGCGTTCAATGTTGAAGGTTTGGTTGTGTTGTCGTTAGTGATGGTAGTTGGAGGTGGGTAATAGAAGAGTCCCCTCATAGTAGTAGAAGAGGAGTTTTTGTGGAAATTGAGGCGGTTCTTGAAAGAAAATCCATTGAGGGTTGTTGAGTGTTGTGGCAGTCTTTTGCTTGTGGGGAAAGGTGAGATAAGCATGGTCTCAGGTTAAGATGGTGGTGCACGTCTTGTAGCATTGTTTGGGTTTTAGGAAGAAACCTTTTTGAAGTTGTGGGATTTGTAATGACCCATTTCCTGTTGGTCGTAACTGGTAGGATCGTTGGAACAATCAGAATTATGTGATTGTGAAAGCCTATGATTTATCGAGCAAGGTTGTGTTCTTGTGCAGGTGACAACGGGTGTTACACTTAGTGTAACGACCATTGAGATTGGCTAATGAACATGCGTTGTCCACAGGAAAAAGAAGTTGCCCTTCTTGAGGACAACGGGCGTTGCCTAAGCAGAACATACAATGTCAACTAAGTCGTAACGGCCGTTCTGGATTAAGCAATGGTCGTTGTGACGTACAGTATAAAAATCATAAATTAGAGGAAATGCACAACAACATTCTAATTCGTTCTTTCTTCATTCCCAAATCTTCAAAGGCGATAGGAGGCGGTTCTTGGGTTAAACCCTAGTCTAATTAGTGGTGGTGGTCTACGGTTTGGGGTTTTTTCAGTGAGTTTGGAGTTTGGTCAAGGAAGAGGACTCTGTGCGATCTCAGGGGAAGGAAAGCTCAGTTTACCCATGTGAGGGCTTAGCATTGATAGGTAGATGACAAAAGGAGTTGTAATTAGACTTAGTTTAATTTAGTGATGAACGAAATTGGAGAGTTTAATTGGTTAATTATTCATTGTTGTGTTCATGATTAGTGTGATATGCTTGTGCTGACTTGTCATGGATGTGATTATTGTGTTGTGGAATGGTGGATGTAGGAGGATGGTTCCAATGAAGGATAATCTTAAGAAGGATGAACATAAGAGTGGACCTAGCCCTCATGACATGATCACCCCTGTCCACTTTTATTTCACATGTGGGGTGGGTGGTGAGGCTAGCAGTCCGCTCATACTAAGTGGTCGGACTATGAACTTGAGTTGTGGTTGGACGGTATGCATGAGTTAGGAATTGGAATGTCGTTGTGTGTTGGTTGGTATGATAGTAATGACTTTAAAATGGTAGAAACTGGTAGGAGCCAACATTACAGATTACCCCAAGAATTGTGTTTCGCCCACCGATGGACAGGTAGATTAGTCTCCTGATGGGGAGTGGAATTGTGGAAATTATTGCATGTCTTCCAAAGATGAGAGGTTTATGACGGCTGACAGGGTAGCGGGGGAACAACTCTTATGGTGCCTAATTGGAATCACATAAAAGTTTATTTGAATGATGTGTGTGTTCGCGCGTGTGTGTATGTGTGATATGGGTTTTGTTGATGATTTATGCTATTATTATTTGATGATGAATACAAGTGATGTGACATGATTTCTAGTGATGTTGATTTGGGGTGATATATGATTGGTAGAGGGAAACATGGGTACCATTTTTGTATTAAATTGTTGGACTTTGGGATGCTCCTTATGTAGATTCGACGCATAGTTAAGCCTAGTAGGTTCACTAAATTCAATAGGAAACTGATCCCCACTCAAGCCTAGAGGTATTGTAGAAACATGAGGTAGAGCTTAGCGGTTGGACCAGGTGTTGACTTTATTGGTGTTTTAGTTGACCATTTTATATTTTTAGGTTATTTTGTACGGAACTAATTTATGGATTTTGAAATTGTAATGTTTGTTTCAGAATTGGATTTATTGAAATGGAGGACTCTGTTTGTGTATTTATCTTTGATTTATGTACTTTACTGTTTTCGCTCTTCTGGTAGGCTACTGATGCTCATTCTCGGTCTAACCATGGGTTTGGTTCGGAACAGGCGTTACAAGATGGTATCAAGTCCTAGTTTCGTCTGCTACATAGGTGAACCGTTTTATCTTCTAGGGGATTAGTTACCCTCTTAATTGTTATCTTGGGCGAGTCGTAACCTCATCATTGTTGCCATCTATAGGTTCTGCTTCTAGAGGGAAATAATTGGAGCCGCCAGCATCTAGGTAGAGCTTGGCGTCTCAGAGGTTGTTTCCACGGCCATCGGGGTCGTGGGTGTTGTTAGTGGTGACGTGAACATTGCCTGCTTCATCGTCAAGCGACGTCTTTTGTGCGTTGTTGCATACTAGTTGTCATCATCACCTAACTGAGGTTGGCATCCAGCTCCGAACCTCTGGTCCATTAGAGCTGGTGGCCAGCGGTGGGTTTGAGAACCCATAGGACACAACTTGGTCACCCAGTGTCTTCATGTTGGGATTGGTTGTCACCCCAGTTCCGTCTCCTTCAGTGGCGGTTCTCGCGACCTTCGTTTCTTGTACTGAATTCATGTTTCTTTGTTTGTTGTGCGCTAATTGTTCCATCTTAGAGAGTCTAGGTTTGTTGAATGAGTTGGTTCGAGTGGAGGGTCGATGAAACAGAACGTCTGACTCCTAGCACCGAGTGTGTACCTTTAGAGCTGCAGACATATAATAGTAAAGGGTGATATAGTAGGTTTAAGCTTATGTGAATAGTAGGATGGGAGACATAAAAGTGTCGGGATGTGCCCGTAGGCGTTTGGGGTCCTTAAGCGTATGAGACTTATCATACATCCAAGGGAGTGATTGTGAGTATGATTATGTAGGTTGTGTATTGCCCGCGTCCCTTGTTGAGGTCAGAATCTATTTATAGCTTCTCGGTAGTCAAACTGGGTTGCCACGGTAGTCGAACTAGGTTGCCACATATCACCAGCTGATTGGTGGGCCAATGTCATATTTTCCTTTGTACTCTTAGTGGCGGCTCGGGCCTTTAACCATAATGTCATAATCCCACAAATCAAGCACATGTTCTTTTCCCTGTCCGAAAATTTGAATACATCAGAGCCGGAGTCGAGAAAGCTCTAGACGTCATATCAACTCTTGTGGCGGCTTAAGCTAAATCGAGCACATCCTTCATGTCCCTGTAATTCCATCCTAGCTAGAGTTCCAGTTTCCAACCAAGCTAGCTTTCGTCGACTCCATCTTTTTAGCCTAGCCCACTTTCGATCCAGGAAGCTACTCATTTCAGGCAAGTGACCTCATTTTGTGATTTTAATCGGTGTTAGAATACATTCTTTCAGGTTTTTACCTCTCTCGGTAAAAAACTTGAAAGAATTTATCAAAAAAACCCATCCACCATTGGCAAGTGACTTCATTTTTTAATACTATATTACTCAGCAAAAGTATCCTAACATAATTCTTTTTATGTCCTTTCTACATAATTCATATCAGCCGTAGGATTGTATTTTTGATCATATGCGGATTTTATTGTGCAATTAATGTAATTAGGTTTCATTTATAAGATTTGATTCATTTAGGGTAATAATTATGGTAGGATATAATATTTATTCTATGCAATTAATCCTTTATAACACTTACCAAATTAGTCTGCTGATTCAAATCAGAACTATAACTTCCCTCTGCCTTCATCTTTTTTCATTATTCGGTCCATATCATTTTCCCTGTCGGTTTCCTTGTCTCATGGAGCCTCCAGAGTTTATCGATGAAGCCAACCAGCATCCTATGATCCAATCTAAGAAAATAATTCAGCAACGAATGAGAATACTGCACCATCTTCTGCCAATATCGGGATTTTGCAAGGCTACGGTATCAAGCTAATACTATTATCGAGCTAATACTATAATTTTTAATTACTCAATATCAACTCGATGTTTCAGTATTGCTATATTTACAGAGTAAACTAATTTTCTTGCGTGCTGTTATTCATGTGTTTTCCATAATATGATAAATGATTTACTTTTTATGTTTTTTTCGTAATCATCTTTAGTTGATATTTCGTCCCCTTTTCCCTTTTTTTTTTGTTATAAATAACCGATAATGTTATCTAGCTAATATTTGTATTTTACTATCTACATTTTTTTAAAACCTTTTTATGAACTCTGATGTTTCGTTTTTCGTACAGTACTGATATTTATCTCTTCTTTTTTTGTGTATTTTTACGTGTTTTACATAAAATACTATTATTTAAACTTTAATTTTTGCTCAAATTTCTAGATGTACCCGAGGTAGATTTTGATTGGGAGGCGTTGGAGTTCAAACTGTCAAGGATGTTGAATTATTTTACAGAGACTATGCTCTTAGTCTCGGATTTGAGATCAAAAGAATATCCACAAACAAGTATGATAGTAAAGGTGCCAAAACAAACAAGGTCCAATATATTTACCTTACATGCACCAAGGAAGCATTTAAGGATAACAACGATTTGGATTCGAATAACCAAGATGCCGCTCCGGTCCTTGTTGAATCCCAACCTGTGTATAAAAAAGGTGAGATTAGGTGTGGGTGCATAGCATTGATGTCACTAAACCTGGATAGCGAGAAAGATGTGTACCAGATATGTCATTGGATTTTCAAGCACAATCGCGTGCTTATGCCTTCGCATTTGAGGCAATTCTTTAGATCTAAGCGCAATATTTCAGAAACCCATAAACAGCTAGCTAAAATGTATGATTCTGTTGGTATTCGCGATCGAGATTCGTACAATCTGATGGCCAAGTGCAGTGGTGGGATTGAATCACTTGGATTCACCAAGAGTGATCTTGCTAATTTCGTCAAAGCTTTTTGGTCTAGTCATATTGAAGATGGTGGTCACATATTCTTACACAACTGGTTCAGGAAAGAAGCTGCCCGAGACCCCGGTTACTTCCATGAATTTCAATTAGATGTGAAGTCGAACATTGAAAGTATTTTTTGGGCAGATGCTAGGATGCAACGTATCAAGCGGTTGGTGATGCTATTAGCTTTGACACGACATACAGGACAAACAATACCTTTTGTCCTTTAGGTATGTCACCTTGACCCGACTGCATATATTTGTGTACTATGTTTGGTATGAAAATTACTTTTTTTTTCGTGATACTATTTAATTTGTCTGTAAACATATGAAACTAGTATATTTCAAATACTATTATTGCTAATATAATATTTTGTCTAATAGAACATGTAACTAATTAGTGTACTCTCTGTACATTTGTTGCAGCCGTGTTCACTGGTTTCAACCATCACAGGAAGTTGGTTGTTTTTGGAGCTTGTTTGATTTATGAGGAGACTACTGAGGGGTTCAAATGGCGTTTGAGAAATTTCTAAAGTGTATGAAGAAGAAACATCCGCAGACAATTTTTACCGATCAATGTTCGGCCATAGCGGCAGGTATTAGAGCCATTTTTCCTAATACATTAATTATTCACTAAATATTAGTTTAATTAGATTTGGTACACTAAATATTCACTCTAAATAATAGTATTATGTAAATGACCTTTTATTAATCGAATTAATATTACCTTAGCTGTTGACATTCCAGTAAATGTCAAATTAGTTGTGGGCCCAAATAATGGTTTCCCCATCAGATTCACCACCTTCTTTTGTTTGGTAACCCTATTTCCTTTGAATTGCATTCAAATCAATCTTGACCTTTTGTGTGTCCCAATAATCACAAAACGAGATTGCAGGACTAGGTCGAGTTGAACGGCTGCCGTACTTCTGGCAAACTGAAACTTGTTACAAATAAAATAAATCAAACCTTTAAATATAAAAAAACCTTTAAAACAAACTTTTTAATGTGATCGTTACTTACCATGACAAGGTGCACATCACCCTCTATGTACTTTCCTTTCTTGGATTTGACCATTTCCTCATGAAGTTGATCTGCCACGTGGCTGCACCAGTTGTAGTCGATGAGATTTTTCAGCCGTTTCGTCTGAATGATCTTTGCATACTCCACGTGGCATAGCAATGACCCCGTCACAAATATCACATACATCTGAAACCATGTATCTACATCCACGTCTGTCTCATACAACCTGTCTCTCAATAGCTCCAAGTCAACATTTGTGCTGGCCACTTTATCAAATTTAAGACCAAGAGCTGCCACCATTTCATTCATCTCCTTCTCCGTTTTGTCCGACAAGTCCACTACTCGTTTACCCTTCGGCAGCCCGTAAATAGTATGCACATCTTCCTCGGAAATTTTTATTCTCATATATTCTCCTAATATGAATGTCTTTGATTCTACATCATAAACATCCACAACCCACCTCCTGAATTTGAACGACAACTGATTCATCTTCACCTTGATCGTACCCCCGAATCCAATTTTCTCCAACATCTCTACCCTATCACTCAACCCCAACTATATAAGCTTCTTGCTCAGTTCTAAAATTTTGTTGGGACTACATCTTGCATTAGGCACTATCAGTCTTGATCTGTGTAAAAAAAATATAAGCAAAATAACAGTTTAGACACACAAGCATAGGCATTCTATTTGCCAAAGAAACACATACTATTACAGACTATATAATAGTATTGAGAATATACTACAACCACAAATTTATATAGGTATTCTAAATCACATAGTTAACACACATTAATATTACTGTTCGAAAGAAATAAGACAAATATCAGCTAAAAATATAGGCCCCGTTCACTATAAAGTATATAATTTGGTGAATTTTATAATTTAGGTAATTATAATTCATAATTAAAATGTTGTTCACTTGGTGTTTTGTAAATTATGAAATTATATAATTTGATAATAATAATTGTGTTCATTACTCAAGTTGATAACTAATTATGCATACTTCTAGAATTCTAGTGAATCACATGTAACACTCGTCCAAACTCGACTAATCACTAGCATACTCATCACTCCACATCTAATTTGCAATAGCGTCACGCTTTGTAGCCATTTCTCGCACATGTGACAAAGACGACCTAAATTATGTACGAGACACTGATTCACTTGTTTCGCCTTGACCATCACTCTCTTCAAATTCAGCAAATAGAGAGTCCCATTGTGCATGCATCAGAACAAAATTATGAATCGCGCAATATGCTAGAACAATGTCTAGAATGGATGAGTAAGAACAAACATTCAATATATTGACCATCCACAAACCTATATCTAATACACGAAATATGAATTGTCAACCATATATGATTAAACCCCTAAACAAAATTGATTACAAATGTACACGAATTATCATAATAAGATTCAAATATTTTACCAGTATGACTGTGATAACAATTTGGAAAAAACTATTTTAGAAATGTGTGTGCGTATTGAATTACAAAATAAGAGCTTTGAAAACAATGGCACGTGTTGGCCTTGTGAACACGTGACTATCTTATTTTGTTGTGGAGTGGAAGCTTAATTAAGCAGAGGCTTATTTCCATTTTGCCTTCCAACGTTATATGTTAGATCTAGAAAAGTGAGAGGTTGTTGGGGAGTTAAGACGAGTTAAGAGGGAGGAGAAGCGGCTGGTGGAGCAATAATTCAACATCAATATCAGATGCTCTTCACTGGAACGAAACCAAAAGATGCGCAATGTGGAGTGAAGTTGATTACCTGGTGTTCAATGTTCATGAGAGAGATAACATGGTGTTCATGAATCACAGAATACAGAGAAGAAGTTATGAAGAGGGAGATGTTGTGAATTGATTAAATAAATAAATAGAGTATAGTTAGGGTTATGAGCAAAATCAGCATAACACAAGCTGTTAGGATTTTGGTATGTTGGGAGGTGAAAAGGCTGTTAGGATTTGAGGTTAATGGTTTGTTGGGAGTGGGGTTTGAAGAGTGGAACTAATATTGGGAGAATTTCCCATAATCTCTGTCTATAATTTTAAAATATGCATTATAAAATTTTTGAAAGTAACTTTTTTTCACTTTTATAATATGGACGAAATTATAATATAATTTTTTAATTTACAACTAAACAACATTTCAGGTGTATTTTTAAATTAATTAAGTTAATTATGAAATTTTAATAATAATAATTGATAGTGAACACACCCATAATATTTCATGAAATTAGATCGTTCACCTAGCATTGAATTACTGTGTAGACATTTGAGATTCACCAACTTGAGGTTCATCCGGCCTATCCACCTGTTCATTCCTGTCTACCGGACGTTTTGGTCCAACTGGTTGTATCGGCTTCTTCTTTTTTGATACAGCCAACTTAATCCTTTTCCCAGTTTTTTAATTGGAGTATTAGTCATCCTGATCAAAGAATATTTTTACCAACATCAGGTTAGTCAGTATCAACAAACCACAAAATCAATAACAGCAGCTGTAAAATACCATTATCAGCTGAACAAACGAATTACGTAACCCAGAATTAGTATTGCTAAAATACTAATATCAGCAGATTATTGTGTTCAATGACAAGTATATGTTCAAATTCAATCATATTAACAGCAATTATCAAGAACAAATAGTACTCATAATATATTTTATTAGCAGGAACAAATCACACACACAAACCACAGTTTTAGTCACCCTCCACAATACAAACAATAATGCATTTTCACTTTACTTGGAATGAATTAAACAGATCAGTTACTGCTAATAATAGTATTCCTAATATACTATTATAGGAACAAACAAACCACACAACAGAAATATGTGTTATAGCATATTCAATTTTACAATCTGATAGGTACAATTCAGAGGCATAAAAGAATCTTTTTCAACACAAATAGAGTCAGCTATATTGAAAAAAAACATATTTCCTCAAATTCAATTTGTAGATAGTGTAGGAATAACAATTGTTACTGTTAATAATATTATTCCTAAGATACTATTATTAGAATTAACAAACCACATAGCAAAAAACACCGTTTAACTCACTCTCCACAATACAACTACATCTTCAATTTCACTTTACAAGGAATGAATAAAAAAAAACATCAGTTCATGGCAAGTTCATCTAAATCTATAAATGTTGCACTAGGAGTGTAGCATCATCTTACTTTTAAAATCTTAGAACTACAATTGATCAACTTACAAGCATCTCTAAGAACACAAATCAGAGTCAGCTATATTCAAAACGACACGTAAAAGTTCTAGTATTACAAAAACACAAAATTCTGCAGATTTAATCTATAGAAAGTGTAGGAAAAACAATTGATTCACCAAAAAATAAATCACACACACAAACCACAATTTAAGTCTCCCTCCACAATACAAACTATATCTGCATTTTCACTTTACTTGGAATGAATTAAACAGATCAGTTACTGCTAATAACAGTATTCCTAATATACTATGATTGGAACAAACAAACCACACACCAAAAATATGTGTTGTAGCGTATTCAATTTTACAATCTGATAACTTCAATTCAGCCACATGAAAGAAGAGTCAGCTATATTCCAAAACACATATTTCCTCATATTCCATTTGTAGATAGTGTAGGAATAACAATTGTTACTGCTAATAATAGTATCTTAAACAAACTCCGAATCAGAACAGAAAAACATAACCAAGAAATGAATGGTGGTCCACAAAACTACTTCACAGCAAAATAGACAAACAAAAACCTAGTTCTGAACGCACAAGTACATCCAGAAATCCTATTAATAGTATAGCTAAAATACTATTATGTCTGCAACTATTATGCCTGTAATACAGCCAGAAATCCTAACCCAGTAATAGTATAACTAAAATAGTATTATGTCTGCAACTTGAAACTATTCAACGATTCTTAGAACACAAATCAGAGTCAATCAACCAAATAAAAAGTATTGTCCTAATAAAAGTACTAGCTTGTGGCCCGCGCCTTGCAGCGGGCAACCTACTTCTATATACCAGTTTGGCAGAACCGGACTGGTCCGTCCAGTCGGACCAGAGAAACTGGTCCGGTTTCTCCGGTTTCGAGTTTTTGGAGAAAGAAAAATAGGTAGAGAGTTTTTGAAGTTCAGCCTGCAAATGGAAAGAGATAGAAAGAAAAATAGAAGAAGATGAAGAATAGAAGATGACTGTGCTAGGGAGGGGGTTTGTTCTATTTAGTATTTATTTAGTGGCCATTAGGGTTTTAGTCTTTGAGATGAGAAAGAAAAACAGGAGAAGAGGAGAAAATAGAACAGGACAGTGTTGGTGGGGTTTGGTTCTAAAAAGTTATAAGGGATTATATATATTAATGAATTTAAAATACTTTGATACCTACATTATAGAAATGGGTAATAATATCATATATGTTTCTAAAAGTGATAAATAAGAACTATAATCATGTGATCGGTTTATTATTAATTTGGTACTTAGTATATATGAGTTTAACTTTCTAGATATATTTTTATATCTTTTTCACTATCATAATTTAAAATTGATATATTCATGCATGATAATGAGTTAGAGGATATTAGTGGATTATGCTAATTATGTCCATTAATTTTTTATGAAGATGACGATGATTTTATATAGCATTGACTATCTATTTGATTTAAGACCAGAATATCAGTTTGATTACTAACAAAAACGTAAAAACTGGAAATTTATCAAATTTCTTATGTAATTCTAAATCATCTAAAAACTACTAAAGTGAATATGACAACTTAAGAACTCTTGAAACCTATAAAAATCAAGGCAAGAAAGAAACTATTAGAAGGAAATGTTATGACGATTAATTGGATTGGTCTATACTGTACATATGATTATAGATAATTATGAAAATTACATATAATATATATCATATTGAAGAATAAATAAATATTTTGATATTATAGGAGATACAAATCTGATGAGTAAAAAGTGGTATAACATGTAATTTTATTGTTTCTCCCTAATAATCTCATGTTCTTGTGATTTTTTTTACCGTGGGAAAGAATAACCAAAATTTATGTACTCCGATGAATATTTTACTAATAAAAGAAACCCACTTTGTGTTAGCAAAATAAATCCAATTTACGTAAATGTTATATGGTAGAAAAAACATGGAAAAGAAAACCCAATAGACATTTATCATATTTATTTTAATGAAATATGAAAAAATAGCTCATTAAGAAATTGGAGGATGTAGATTTAGTTGGTCTATATTGGTGGATGTTGGTTCTCGCAAGATTAGTTACTCATTTATTATGCTCAATGAACTCTAAACATGCGATACAAGATTTGGATGGACGCTTATAATGTTGTTGTGTGTGTTGCAATCGAACCAAACCCTCATTTGTATTTTCTAATGACCATGCTCCAATTTCTTATATCTTAATAATCAACTCATTTCGATTAATTGTGGTCAAATAAAAAAATGGATGACTCAATAAATAATTTTATATATTTGTGGCTCGTAATTTCTGAAGAGAATAAAAAAAATTAAAAATCCGAGATAGAAAATCCTGTTATGGATCAGAGAGTTGCAGAAGAGAAATAATGATAATTTTATCATTTTGCCTATAATACGTAAAATAGACTAAAAATGAACCTTTCATATGAAAGGTAAAATTATGTAAAAATGTCAAATCATTTTTTTGTTAAAAGTCTAACTTTCAATTGTATTAAAATCTAAATGAAGGAGAGAATGAATAAAAATAAAATCAATAAATATTTATTATAAGTTTATTGAATTTTATAATTTCTTATTTTAGGTATGTAAAAATGAACCTTTCATATGAAAGGTGAAATTATGAAAAATGTCAAATCATTTTTTTTAAAGTCTAATCTTCAATTGTATTAAAATATAAATGAAGGAGAAAATAAATAAAAATGAAACTCAATAAATATTTATAATGGATTTATAATTTAATTTTTTTATTATAATTTTATTAGAGAGAAATATAGCATAATATATCTTGTAATATATATTATATACGCTATCTTTTTTAGGGAAAAAAATTTATTGGGAAATATTTTTAAAAAGTGGGAAACTAATGGAATGGTGAGTGGCCCGTTTTTTGTGGTATGGCTGATTTATTTATTAGTTAAATTAATTATGAGAACTAAAATGATAAAAAGAAAAAAAAAACTAATTGGTTGCCTAGCTAAAGTTAAGGGGAGAAGGAATAAAAGGGGTATACTTTTATATTCCTATATATATTATAATAGATTAATCAGACTCTTGAAACACAAATCATGTGGGATAATAGTATTAACCAAATAAGAGTATTGTTTCCAATCCCAAATCAGAGCAGAACCCATATAACAGAGATAAATGCTGGTGCACAAAAATAATTCCCAACAAAATCGACAACAAAACTAGGCCAGATCGCTCCGATCGCACATTGAAAAACAGAAATCCAAACCAAATTGCAGTTCCGACGAGATTCAAGACTCTTAGAACACAAATTAGAATCTTGAAACACCAATCATGTGGGATAATAGTATTAACCTAATAAGAGTATTTTTTTCAATTCCCAAATCAGAGCAGAAACACATATAACAGAGATGAATGTTGGTTGACAATACTAATTCCCAACACAATCGACAACAAAACTAGGTTTGATCGCACATGCAGAGCCAGAAATCCAAACCTAATTATAGGAACGATAAGATTCAAGACAACAACGGCGGCTACACCTCACATCGGAAACAGAATCGGAAACTCCAAGCAACTACTGAGGAATCAGTAATGGGAGTGGCGTCTAGTAGTGGTTAACTGAATGTAGATTCAATCAGCGGTTACGGCGACTGAGAGTAGAAAATGATTGACGACAGTGAAGAATCGAGAGAGAGAAGGGGACGATTCTTCGTTTTCAACGATTAAAAAGGGAAATAAATGGGAACTGTAAGTTAAATGATGTAAATTTGGGGTAATTAATATATTTAATTTGGGGTAATAAATCATGGGATCTGATTATTTTATTAATAAAATTCATCCACCATTGGATGTGTTATAGGGAATTACTAATCTGGTTAATTCATTAACTATCAGTTATTAAAACATTGAATCGATTTTAAAAGGAAACAAGATGATAATTAACTGAGATTAGAGTAGTAATATAGAAGTAGAGAGGAAAGACAAGAGAGAAAGAGGACATAATTGTTTCTTCTTATTCATCCCAATAGATACAATGATGTGCTCTATTTATAGGCACATAAAACATAAGTCCTATAGGCTAATGTAATTACACATGAATAGAGAGAATAATGAGTGATGAATGGGTTCATATAATTACACATGAATGAGTCATGGAAGACATTGATTCTTTGATCAATGTTAAGGAAGCATCCTATGTGAAGGTAGCATCCTATGGACATTCATTACATATAATATTATTCATAACACTCTTACTACCATCAAGATAGTTATGGACAATATACATCCATATCGAATTTTCAACACTTAGTAGTGTATCTTTGTTGATAAACAACAATCGTGTTTGAGAGGTACAGAATGTGCAAGTGATTTGCAATGATATTGATTCATATCTTTCATCTCAACTCTTTAATCAAATAGCTAATTTCTTTGAGAAACTCTTGATCAATCTCAATAGCTAATCAAATAGATAATAAGATGATGACATCTTAACATTTGGAAATAAAGAAAACACATTTTCAAAATAAAAGAAAGTCATAGAAATTTTGAAACGATATAATTTCCAAAACCAAAAATATTTAATGATAAAAATTAAGTATTGAATATAAAATACTAACAAATAAAATATTGAAAATATTTGGTATACGAAATATATCATTCTTTCTCAATCTCATAATTCGTATGACGTCAATCCAATAATATTATTGAATATTGTTCACCTGGATTTGACTTATTGTTTGCATTTAGCAAAATGAATCATTCTGGAAATTTCATATACGCATATATGTCATTATTAGACAAACCATACATATAGGTTGTAATGACATCCATCAAATACAAATATCTTATATCTCCCTTAACAAATTGCCAGACTAATCATATAATGAAAAGTTATTGCATCCACCAAATGAAAAATCTGTCTCATTTGTTTACATCTTCATGTGTAGTGACTTTATATATATAAACTTTTCATTTTTGTAGGGAATATAATATTGTCGAAATCACATTTTCTATTTTGGCCAATCGTTTCTTTGTTTGCATGCATTAATGAATTTGGCTCATGATTCTCATTTTCGCTTATCATATTTAGCCTTGCATTGCAATGAAAAATTTCATCAACGTTGACTTCATCATGATTCCAAAGTTTTTCATCAAATACATTGATATATCTTTCATTCATAATTATAAGGTACCTGATGCTCTTCAGAAGCACATGTATTTGTTTGATATCCTTTATCTTACCCTCAATTTTGACCATCTTAATTTAAAGCTCCTTTTCACTTTTTGAGGATTTATATCTTTGGAATCGATTGATTTTTCATGCTTCATGAGTGCTTTAGACTCATTTGTGTTTTTACCAGTACGGAAAAATATTTATGTTGGAGCAAATGTAGTTGGCATAAGAGATTTTTATGTCACTATATTCTGGTCGTTAAAACGTCTAGAAGTTGATCAACTCAACTTTGTTAATGAATTATCCTTGTGAACTTCAAATTCATATATTGTTTAGTACGAGGATCAAAATGAGATAATGATAATTCATTTCAACGAATCTCTTTGTCCAATATTTGATTTTCTCCCCCTAATGTAGGGAAAATTTAAATCACAAAATGATGTGATCATCTAAACGAGTCATCTACAAATATCCCGGTAATAGTGTAAATATTTGACTATCAACGAAGACCGTACCCAACGTATATAATTTCCCTATCTCTTATTGAGACTTATCGTAATGAATTATGGTGGAGCAATTGGAATGTATGTATCACATCCAAATATTCTTATATGGGAAATATGAGGTTTTGACCTAAAACCAATTATAACGGCGGGACTCATTATAACTTTTTGGCATAATGCGAATTTATGTTTTTTCACATAGAGAAACACATATATAAGATAACGAGAATATTTATTCTCAATGACGTATTTCACTTATTAGATAATCATGAAAATATGCTCATAATCAAGATGATTGAGCTAATAATCTTGCGAATTGGATGTTGTGAGTATATACTCTAGACACATGTGAATGTCTAGTTGATGCATCAAAAATATCTAGATAGATCATATGTTGGGTGTATCTTATGAATCCAAATATCACCCTTATTCTTTATGTAAGTGATTCATTGCGTACTTCTGTCAATGATTATCCAACCATTAACTTAGTGTGAGAACAATCAACCATTATGTGTGTGGAATCTTTCAAAATTAACCATGTAAACTCTCAATTCGCATTATTGTAGAACCGGGATGGTCTAACAGGTTATGCCAAATAATTTTTCCAGGAGAACTAAACTTTTAGTTTACATTGGTGTCAATGAGATGATGAATTATAATACTTTCAATGTTCTGTCATCATAATCTATATATGTGAACATATATTCGTTATTCTTATATTTGTTTTCGCAATATGATATCCATTAGTATGAAATGTCAATATATTTATACACAATCTTGTACAATATAATGCACCGTCAACATTGAATCTCTTTCCTCAATGTAACAACTTTTGAGGATAAAATAGATTATAAATTTCATCAATATGAAAAACTTTCATTCATTGAATAATATATGAGCTCTTTCTAGTATTAATTTTGGCTTCTTTATTTGCCATATTATAAAAAGAGTATTTCTCATTTATTGATGATATATGTCGATACATCATCGATAATGTACATCGATATTACTTGATGTTGATAGTGGTTAGTGAAGAATCTATATCGCAATTCTCTTTTTTCAATTATTGATATCACAAATATGATTATAACCATTCATATCAACGAATGATATTATGTCTCATGGATCATCAACATTTGAGACATATAAGATATATATTTTTCCTTTGGATAACCTGTGTATCTCGGTACACTTATTCTCATGGATTGCAATTGTATATTCCAAAGTATTGGTTCAAATACCAATCTTTCTCTCATGAATCATAATCATGTTTTGCTACTTTGATTTGGAGAAATATTGTAGCATATGTGTTGGATACATTCTCTTTGAGAAATGACAAATATTCTTCTAGACTATTGATAATCAAATGAATTCCAACATCCAACAATCATTGTCTCCAAAATCATCTCAATGAGTGGCTTTTGCCAATCTGAATCATGTCTTTGATATAATCGTACTTGAGAATAGAAACAATAAAATAATAACATATATGAATAATAACTAATTGAAATTTCATAATATAGATTTATACCTTAAGATGATGATCTCGTTCTCCAATGAGTAAAGCTTCGTGAATCTCCGAGTGGGCAGAGCTTCGTGCTGATAACGTGTTATGAAAGTTATGGAGAACTATGAACTATGAACTATGAAGTAGAGAGGAAACACAAGAGAGAAAGAGGACATAATTGCTTCTTCTTATTCATCCAAATAGATACAATGATGTGCTCTATTTATAGGCACATAATACGTAACTCCTATAGGCTAATGTAATTACACATGAATATAGAGAATAATGAGTGATGAATGGGCTCATATAATTACACATGAATAGGTCATGGAAGACATTGATTCTTTGATCAATGTTAAGGAAGCATCTTATGTGAAGGTAGCATCCTATGGACATTCATTACATATAATATTATTCATAACAATTTAGAAGTTATATTATAGTGTAAATAATCAAAATTCTTCTATTAAAAAAGGGGCTAAAATTGTTCATTCGATTTCAAATGGAAAGAAAGATACATCATCATCCTCCTTCCCCGTCACCAAGAAGTCCTCCAACCGTTCTATCATCCCGAGCAACGATAGCAGAGTCAACTGCATGAAGTGCGTCTAGTTCATCAGCCCTGCTCTCGGTGACGTTGCTAGCAGCCTCCGTTTGGGTCTCCCACTCCCGGTGGCTGGTTCCTCCATTTTCTTCTTCTTCTTGGTGCTTTCGTCCCTCATTCATCTTTTCTAGGCGGTTCCCGCTGTTTTGCATCCCGAGAGTGTCTATGGATTCTTCCCCTATGCCCGTTGCGGGTCTCCCGTATAGTGTATTACAGGATCTTCGGAGTCCTGATGCCACCCTTGTGATGTATTAGTTGTTGTTTTTCTGTTTCAGGATCGGTTATGACGAGTTAATTTCGGTTGTTCACAGATCTCCCAAATTCGATGCTCGCTGTTTGGCTGCCGTCACTTGTGGGTTTCAATTCTGAATGATTTTGGTGACTCGATTTTACTTGTCGATGCATATTCACAGGCCGAGTTCAGATGGGTACGGACGACCGGTGACATCCCAAGGTATTCTTATGGGAAGGTTTGGTTTGGGCCATTGAATTTTCATGGTCAACACTCTCTCCCACTTTCAAAATGTCAAACGTGCCTTTCCGGTGGTTACTCTGAGTTTTACGATTGGGAGTTGTGGGTTGTTTGTTTTGATTTTCTTTTTGGCTGGGCACGTTTCATTGGGGATTATTGTTTGATTTTTGTTATTTTTATCTGGTGAGAGTTTAATTCTTCAATCTTTCCACACCTCTTTTTTTAATTCTAAATTGTTTTGTGTGTTATTTTTGATGGCTTATTATTATTTATTTTATTTTACATGGTTTTGCTGTTTGTTCCATATTTGATTTTTGTTTTGAATGCATTGAATTTTTTTTCTATATCTTCAATCTTTTTACTCTGGATTTTTTTGAAGATAGATTAATTTTTAATTCATGGTTTAGACTAAATTTGTTAGACTTGATTTGTAATTTTCTTGAAAATCTTTGGATCTCAGGGACTTCGTAATTTGAGGTTGCTTATTGTATTGGTCGATACCATTCTTTCTGATGCTCGTCAGTCAAGCGAGAGGCCAATTCAACAGCTCCTTTCATCACTAAACAAGCGCTTCCAATGCTCCATGTTCTCACATGTTTGATTTACCTTACATAATTTGTCTTTTCGTCTCTCTAGCACACCTCTGTCTCTCCATTTGGAATTCTATCAAAAGTTTTGTTACCTCTTTGGTTTTTTTTTCACCCCAACCCCCAACCCCCACCTCCCCCCCCCCCCTTTCTCCATAGTCTAGGCGTTCTTGGCCCTCTCATCCGTGGGAGTGCTGGACCCAAAAAATCAAAACAAGGGCTAAAATTATTATAAAATAACATAGGAAAAATGGTGTTTGCCCCCCTCTACTTTGCCAAGTTAACAAATAGCCCCCTATACTATGAAATGATCAATTTACCCCCTCCTACTATGCCAACCTAACAAACAGCCCCTTCCTTCCAAATTTCCATCTAAATTTTCGTTAAGTGATGACTCACAAATATGACTCATCCACAATTAATGATTGTACTTTGCCACATCAACGACTTTCATCCATCTCAACTAAACTAAAAAGAGAAAAACAAAAATTATAAAAAGAATTAAATTAAATTTATAAATAAAATATAAACAAACATTAAAAAAAAATATTTGGTTTACGAATTTTAATATTAAAAATGTAATAACATTTTTTTCTAAAATAAATATGCAATTTTTTCTAAAAATAACTTTGAAATTTTAAAATACAAAATATTTATTAACTTTTAATTGAAAAAAAATAAAAAATAAAAAATAAAAATCCATAAAAAAATTAAATATATACTTTTTTAATTTATAAATTTAAAATAATATTTTTATTACCTGTTGTACTAAATGTACTGTCACTAATGATGTGGCAATGTACTGTCATTAATTATGGATGAATCATATTGGTGAGTCATCACTTAACGGAATTTTGGATGAAGTTTTGGGTGGAAGGGGCTGTTTGTTAGGTTGGAATAGTAGGAGGAGGTAAATTGATCATTTCATAGTATAGGGGGCTGTTTGTTAACTTGGCAAAGTAGAGGGGGGCAAAGTACCATTTTCCCAATAACATATTATATGGAAATAAAGTTTATTAATGTTAGTAATTAATTGAGATATTTATGAATGAAAATATTAATAATAAATCCAAATAAAAATACTATCTCCCTATCTTGAAGTCAGGGAATCAAGTTGTTGAATAATGACCTTCTTTAAGACAGAGTAAACCTTGGTTCCAAAATGTAATAATTTTGTCTCATCACTTCTCGATTTGTTGAAGTTAGGGAATCAAGTTGTTTAATACTGACCTTCTTTAAATAGAGTAAACCTTGGTTCCAAAATGTAATAATTTTGTCTCATCACTTCTCGATTTGTTGAGAAGTAATTCTTCATCGAAGCTGTGAAGTCCGTCGCCGGAAGCAACTCAATCTATCCTTATCTTAAATACGATCAATTAGTGGTATAATCCCCGACCAATGCTCTTTGACTTCTGCCACGTGTTTTGAGGTGAGTTGGTTTAAGGAGGTAATATCTTCTCGATGTTAGTTTTATAATGTGCCATTATGATTTATGTTATGACTACTTTTTTGAATTATGTGTATCTAAAATTGCTTATATTGTATGCATGTTTAAGTGTCCAAACTTCACATAGTCAAGTAATAAGTGAGTTGGTTTAGGGGTAATATCTTGGCGTTGCTAATTTTACATTTTGCTTTTATTATGGTACGTTAAGTTTCATGATCTATGTTTTGTTGTTATATTTCATAATTTAGTTGTGTAATAGTGTAATGTCTATGGCATGTCAGTACTAGTCAATAATTATTCACATAGACAATTATTAGGAGAATTAATAATGTGTCTCTCTAGCTAGTCCCTCGCCCCGGTACTTAAAGAGATACAGGTTCAAGTCTCCATCCACTCAGTTAAGAGATGTGGGTTCGCATAGACAGGTGGCACGGGTGTGCTAAGGCAACGCGCCTGCACCCGTCTAAAATCAAAATACCTTGCTTCAAGACACATCCCAACCTACGCCGCATCACCCAACGCGGTCGCGTCACATGTCGCATCCCTGTAAAATAGGAAAAAAATTGACCGACCCCTTTTTCAAAACATTCAAAAGAGTAACTTTTTTTTTCAAAAATAATCAGTCCCAAGACCCAAAATTTATCCCAAAAATAGTCTTCAAACACAAGAAGATATAGAATCAAACAGGAACAATGGTGACGATAGAAAAAATGACTATTACAATGACAAATAAAGAAAAGTCTTCCAAGGATCACAACTAGGAAAGAAGAGAACACGACCACACACACACGACTAAAAATAAAAATAAACACAAAATTTAACTAAGGGAACATTCACTAATCTATTAAGGGTTCAAGATGACTCTCGTGAGAGCCTCGTTTTACGCCGCTAGCTCGACAATACATGGAATATCAAGTCAGAAGGGGAATATGATAGAGCTCTACCATACCCATAGAGGCTCCAACATCGTACACCTTAAGCAAGTGTTCGTTTACCTTGAATGGTGGTTCGTTGGCCTTCTGAATCTCAATCATCTCGTATGGAAATGTGGCAGTTACCTTGAAGGGCCCTAACCATCGTGATTTTAGTTTGTATGAGAAGAGCTAGAGTCTAGCATTGTAGAGAAGCACTTTGTCACCCACTAAGAAGATTTTGCGCTTGACCTTGGAGTCATGCTTCTTCTTCGCATAATCCTTGTAGAGCTTCGTGCTTTCTGATGTGATGTTATTACTCATGTTTTGAGCCTACAATTAACCTAAGAATCTCCCGTGTTTGATCTCGAAATGTCATGATTTTTATGCTTTTAGAGATGTTTTGTGCTAAGTGTGCTTTTGTTGTCCGGTAGCTACTTTGGAGCCAAATTCATGGTCTATCGGATTTTTCTCTGTATATTTTCCAGCTTTGACGATGTAGTATGGATGACAAGGAGCACGTAGGAGCAAACGAGAGGTCAATCAGAGCTAGGACGGAGGAGATAGAGCCATTGCAAGTTTGGGATTTCTACACTTGTGTCTAAGGAAGTTCGCGGCGAGAACTATAAGTTCTCGACCGAGGAGTTTGAGAATTTCTCTTACAGGAGGTTCGAAGTTGATTTCTGAAGAAGTTCTCGGCGAGAACTTTCAATGTTCTCGCCGAGAACATATGAAGGATTGAAGGCTGCCAGTGGATTTCCAAACACTACAAGAAAACTACAAATTAGTCACAGTTTTTTTAGCCTATTAGTCACGGTTTTAACCGTGACTAAAAAAATTAGTCACGGTTTTATAAACCGTGACTATATTGGTCAATTTTAGTCACGGTTTTAATCGAAACCGTGACAAAGAAATTAGTCACGGTTTAGGGACAAACCGTGACTAACCTTTGTCACGGTTTTTTACTAAACCGTGACAAAGATTAGTCACGGTTTGTCCCATAAACTGTGACTAATCTTTGTCACGGTTTAGTCGAAAACCGTGACAAAGGATAGTGACCAAATTGCAAGCTAAAACTTTCCAGTGACTGAATTTGTAATTTCCTTGATTTATAGAACCAAACCCTCAACTCTTTCCATTACGCAAACTAATCCATAAATTTATAAGGTTAACAAAAGGTCCCAAATTTAGTTATCCAATTATAATAGTTTGATGACCAAATGAGTCATAATCTCAAACTTCTAATACCAAATCTGAATCGTTAGTTTTCCGGCGTCGTCTTCCGCTACCGTAGCCGCCTCCGATGGGGAGATCAGTGGAGACCTCCCTCGACCTCGTAAATCGTCCAAGACCCCCTCGAACATCGGCATCCAAGAGAGGAGGGGGTTGTCATCGCGATTTGGTAGGGATGGAGGTTGTCAATCAGCGGCGGCGACGATGCTTGGCTTTGGGCAATCGACAGAGAGCGGCGGATTCGAGCTGTTGGCTAGCTACAACTCGTCGTCGCTACAACTCGCCACCGCCGTGGATTTGTAGTCCAGTCCTTTCTCCAGCTGTCGTCGACACCCTAGTTCTCTGATTCGTCCACTCCTCGAGCAGCGGAGGATTCGATGGAAGGAGTTGGAGACGGAGGCTCTGAGTTCAGGCTTTTTAACCTTAGGTAATAATGAACCGTGACTAAATTAGTCACGGTTTTTAATGAACTGTGACTAAATTAGTCACGGTTTTCAATGAACCGTGACAAATTAGTCACGGTTTATAATGAACCGTGACTAATTTGTCACGGTTTACAATGAACCGTGACAAATTAGTCACAGTTTACTATAAACCGTGACAAATTAGTCACGATTTGTGGTAAACCGTGACAAATTAGTCACAGTTACAAAAACCGTGACTAAGGAACTGTGACAAATCTTGAATTTTCTTGTAGTGAAAGGAGTTCTCAACGAGAACTTTCATAGTTCTCGCCGAAAACTTTGGGGTCGTTTTCCACGCGGAAATGAATTACGGTTGAATTAAAATGTGGAAGGGATTCGATTGCTGGGGAAGACTCCAATTCCTTCCGGATTTTAATTCCTTGTTTTCCACTGTACCATTACTATATGGATTTCAAACAAAGGAGCACCTAACATGACTGAACTACCCTTTCTATCAATCCGAACAACTCCTACTTTCTTTCTGCATCTCATTTATGCTAATTTTTACACAAAATACTCATAAAATTCGAGCTCACCATTATTTAAAAAAAACTATATCAACCAAACATGAATATTCAAATAATCAAAATTATTCAAACATTCAAAGAAAGTGGAATAATATGGAACCTTAGCTTCATAAAAAATTATGAGAGTTGCATCTCATGACCAATGGTGGCTCAATGTCAATTCATCTCACCTATTAAAATATTATAGAATTTTTTTCTTATAAAAAAAGATGAATCAAAAAGTTATTCTCTCACATTAGAAAATAGAACATAAAGGGGTATTGTTGAAAAAATCAAGGGAAAAAATATAAAACCTGTCATCTCCTTCCCTTTTCAAAGGGTTTTGAAAACCCAGACGGAGCTCATTTGAAATCCTGCCCAGATTTGAAATCCTGCCCAGATTTGAAATCCGCCGGTTTTGTGTACCATGTTTTACTCGGAAAACAAGGGAATTGGACCAAGCAGGAATTCGGCAGAATTCCTGGCCCAATTACTGTGCAGAAAACGACCCATTTATGCTTTTCCAGCGAATGTATTTAAGCTGAAGAGAGTCACGATTCAGGGGAAGAATTCATTCCATTCTTTCCGACGAAGAAAACAGAGTATTCACTCTCCTCTCTCCATCTCTCTCGCCCGATCAACATCATCCTCCACCTCAACCTCCACCTCAACCTAAGATTGAAGATCAACTTGAAGAAGGAAGCTAAGGATAGAAGTCTTACCTTGGAGCAACTTGAAGTGCAAGGCTAGAAGATAATCCATGGAAGCTAGGGTGCTCTCCTCTCCTGCAATTCAAGTTTCATCCATGGCTAGGTGATGTGTGAATTTCAACTCACAACATTCAAGGTCGTATTCCACGGGGTTCTCTCAATGGCCACTACTCACATTCCTCATAGACGGTCTATTCATTTGAAAGGAGTTTTGGTTTGAAATAGAAATTAAAAACTTAAAGGAAACTAAAAGAAAGAAAGAAAAATAAAGTGGTGCAAATCAAAGACAAAGGGGGTTCTCTTGGTGGGTAGTTTCATCATGCTCAAGAGGACTAATTGAACAAACAAGTCAATCAAGATCGAGTTTGCATTTGGATGACCATGCATTTCACTTCTATAGACTCAATGCACTCTCGTAGCACCAAATCCCTATCCTAATACCACTCAACTTAGGCTCTCGCTCTCAAGCTAAGTGAAAAAGGATGCATTCTAAGTGTTTGATGAAATGCCAAGACACGAGACCCTCTCTTAAGACTCTATGACCACAAGGCTAGGCACAACACTCTCATATCAATGCCCTAACACTAAGAGATTCACCAAAAAGCATTTTCAAACTCAATTGAATGAAAATCCACATGCACACCAAGTGTTCGATAAAATGCCCAAGAGAGAAATCAAGTGAAAATGGTTGAAACAAGATGATCTAATCTCTTAGAACACACTCACTTCAATCCCTAGACCTAAAATCTATGCAATCCAAGCACTCTCATGCATCAAATCACATTGAATGGACCAAATCAAGCAAACATGGCATAAAATGGCATTAAGAACAAGTCTAGGAATCATCCTCATACAACCAAGATCAATCATGGCAAGTTCTATACAATCATCCCTCTATCTTAGCACAACTAATCTACCCATCCAAAATGAACCCTAAAAACTCAGCCACACATGGCCAAGGGAGTAAAGAGAAAAGAAGGAAGAATGGTCACCAAGAACACCATGGATGAATCCTTGAGATGATCTTCACTTCTCCACTTGTAAGCACTTCTCCCAAGGTTTGTTGGCTTCAATCCTAGCTCCAATGGCTTCAAATTGCTCCCAAAATGTGTTCTAAGGGTTGAGGGTTCGTGGGTATGTGTTTGGGGTTCAAGAGAGATGAAAGAATTCCCCAAAATGGCCAAAAACAAGAATATTTATAGTGCAGGGGACAGTGCGGCGTGCACCCCTGCACGGCGTGCACATCTGCACGGCGTGCACCCCTGCACTCTGCAGAAAGCTCGATCTTGTAATGCTCATATCTCCCTCGTCCGGACTCCAAATGACCTCCCGTTTGCTCCTATGCGCTCCTTGTCATCCGTACTTTGATGCCATAACCTGAAAATGCACAGAGGCAACTCCAATAGACCATGAATTTGGCTCCAAAGTGGCAACCGGACAACAAAATGACACTTTGCACAAAACTTCAATAAAAGCATATAAGTCATGTCATTTCACGAATAAACACGGGCATTTCAAAGATCATTCATAAGCTTAAAATGCACTAATTAAAGTCACATCAAATTCCCCTACGACTAAGCTTTGCTTGTCCTCAAGCAAATGAACTAGAAAACATCTAAGTTCACAAATGACAAGATCGGTCCCATTGAGATTCAAGCAATCACAATTTGGCTTAAACTGTTCCACGAACAAACTAAACCTACACATGCAAGAACATCAACCAAACAAGTCTAAACCTCACTAATTTCTGCACACTTCAAGTAGTGGTTGATTGGGACACAGCAAAACCGACCACGACAACACCAACTCTAATCAAAAGGACTTGAAATCGGGACATGGATCGTAAGTGGTGAGTGATTATGATGTGGCTATCAACTCGACTTCATCCGCTTCTAGATCCGCACTTTACAAAACTCTGGCTAGGATCAAGGGCTACATTTGAGAACTCTTTTTCTTTCTTTTTTTTTTCTTACTGCATACTAGTGCTCGATTCAACACTTCACTTAGGTGTTGAACCTGCCTAGCTCACAGCCTTTACCCTTTTGCTTAGTGCTCAACCCGACACTTCACTTAGGTGCCGAGCTTGCCTAGCTTTTCTTTTGAGCATTTTTTTTTCTTTTTTTTTTCTTCACAATTTAGCCACTTGATCCTTAGCCCCTTACAACTTCCACACAAGATTTCGAATTGGATTCCGTCTAATCTCAAGCCACAATCACGAAGGATCAAAAAGGGTAAAGAAAGACATGGAAAAGGGTGAAAATTCTGATTGCCTTCATCATCTTAGACCGGTGTTATCGAGCGGTACAAAAACACGTATCAAACCAATCAACCAACATGCAAGAGTGATAAAATCTTAGTTCTGGCCCAGACTCATTTGATATTAGTGCTAACATGCTGGTTATAGGTTCTAAGCAGGACAGTCTAAACGTCATTGTGAAAACTTGAAGTCAATTAAACACCAAAAGTCAAGAACCGAACGATTCTACAATAGAGGAATTCGACATTCAATTAAGATCATGCAACACATCAAAACATAGCTTTAGACTTCTACCGACAAATAATCACACCAAACCTCAAACTCCCCTACGACTAACATGAGCATTGTCCTCAATGATCAAGAGAGAGAGAGGATAAGGTGGAACGAATATACCGCGCGGTGAAGAAGAGAAGCCGGAGATGGAATCCCGGGTCAAGTAACCTGTTCAGGACGAGGACCTGAATCAGGGGTACCTGTAGAAAACAAGGGAGGGCACACCACTCAAACACAACCCATAGTCGACAAGATGAGAGTACGGATGAGATGTGTGATCCAACAACATGACAAGTGCAAAGCCAGAAATGAAAAGAGAAAATCAGAAGTCAAACAAAACAAAACATGCAGTCATAAACAGAAATAAAAGAAAGGAAAAATCCAAAGTCCTGAGAAGTGGTGAGTGATCCTGTGGCTCTCAGTGGGTGGTGGTCGTGGGTGCCCAGGCCACTGTGACCATGGATGTTAGCCGTCAAACGGGGGAGGCGGTGGAAAGACTGCCCAAGTGCTGGAGGGGCCGGACTCAGAGTGGAAGCTCTCCTGGTAGTAGTAGGACTGATGCTGCTGCCAGTACTGAGAATGCTGAATCTGAGTAATCTGGATACCCTGAAACTGCTGAACCTCATGCACCTGAGCAAGTTGCTGTCCATAGAACTGCTGGCTCTCAAAGTCCCTAGCGTTGTACGCCTCTAGGTTCTGAACTCTCCTGTTAAGATCCTGTATCGCCGCACTGTCTCTCCTCTGTCCCTCACGAATATCCTCCACTACGGTCGTGAGGCGACCCATCCTCGAGATAAGCTCATGAAGCAAAGTAGGGTCGATCTCTACATCCTCCTCATCACTGTCATCATCTGAGACCCGACAAGTCGGAACCAGAAGGTCTGTGATCTGAGCTGTAGGTAGGACAATCCTCAAGAGAACTGGTCGAGGCTCGACAAATGCTGGAGCAGGACCAAAAGCATCAAGGCACTCATACCCACGCACCAACCTGGTCACAAATCCTCCTCCCAGCAGAACACCAATAGTGTCATTAGCTTGTATCTGAAGGAGGGCTCCTAGCACTAAATCACCTAGATGCAGCTTGATGCCCCTCTCCAAGCAATAAAAGAGAAACAAATCTCTGACTGAGACTACGAGGAGGATGACTTCCTGTGGGTGATGGAGTGCCGGAAGAAGTGATGGAGGAGCTTCAGCATAGGCCGATTCACTTCTGTGACCTTGGATGAGCGAGCTGAATAACCTCTAGTCCTCGGTGCAATTTCCTTGAAGAATGCACTCTTGGCGTCCCCCGCAAGAGAAGATATGAGAGCCAACCCAGAGAGCTCGCCACTTTGAACCTTCACCCACTCATAGAACCCAAGGCGGTATCCAAACTCGTCAATGGAGCACACACGCGCCATCCCGCCGAGCCTGAAGCGCACACAAACCTCACTAGTGGTCTCGTGACACTCCACGGTGAGAGTGCTCAAGAACTCCTTTGTAGGCCACTCATACGCCCTCTCGTCAACCTCCAAGAGCGGCCAAATACCGGCTCCATCAGCCAAAGTCTTCAAAGCATCCAACCAACCATCATGACTCTGCAACCCCTCAAAATCAAATCTACCCTGCCTCGCCACAGGCCATCTTGCCATAACCTGATAACGACTGTAAGCCCGATCCCTGGGGTCAAAGTCGAAGATCCTCTGAACCACTGACTCAGGAGGGTCGACGCCACGAGGAGCTGGAGGCGGCGAAGGCGACCGTGGTGGAGGAGCAGAAGACTCCCCAGTCTGTCCCTTCCTCTTCTTGGAAGCTGGTGCCTTGGATCGCTTGGGGGCGGAGGATGAAGAAGCTGCTTTACCCTTAGGAGGCATCCTGCAAAAGAAGTGCAAACAAAGAATCAACAAGAAGGGCACACTCCTAACACAAACCCTATCAAGGCGCCTAGTCATAACACATGATCAAAACATTGAGCACAACATTGAGCACGATTCAAGATTATCAAGTTCAAGTGCAACAACCTATGCTAGCAAAAATCAAATCATTGAATTCCAAACTTAAGCAAAAGGCATGCATCATGGATCAAAAACACGAATCGATAACATATAAGCCTAAGTCCACACAATGTAAGGAGGAATGCACAAAGTTTAAACCAATGAGTGGTGATTAACCACACCCCTCCTCACACAAAGAATGGAATTCGGTCCCCGAATTAAGCACAAGGCAATGAATAATCCAAATCGGCCAAAAAGTGGTCATGAATCAATAACAGAGGCAATATCCACGGAACCACACTCACACATGTGACAATCTACACCAATCAACTAAGCACCACAACAAGTAAGATATCACAAATGTCCATTCAAAACCAAACAACCCCTCCACCCAAACCGAAAGAATAAACACACGATGCTCATCCCCCCAAACCACACTAACAAAAATCAACCACCAACTGCCACCATTTAGTTCATCAAGCAACACTAAAATCAGGACACAAGACACCTACCAACATTAGCCCAATTTAAGCTCCTAAATCACAAAACAAATTTATTCAAAACAAGCACATTACACGCCCTCCACTCAAGCAAAACTCTGGCCGATTGAAGGAACCACAATCTCTTCATCAAAACCCACAATCTGCCTATATTTAGCCCAACAACCAATTAGCCAAAATACACCCCAAACAACAATATGGCACACAGCGAAATCAATTCATTGCACTGAGCATAGCAAACAAGCAATGGACCACAAAACCAACCGAGTGAAGCAAGCCAACTCCCTCAATCAAACCTCCGCACTCCTATGAGCAACTGAACATTCACCCTTGGCAATTCAAATCACAACAAGGAAGCAAAACAAATCATGAAGCAAAAATGACTCAGCCACCAAATGCTACCAAACCTAAACAAGCAGCCTCCCCCAAATTCAACAAACCACACCCCTTACATCAACCCATCCCCAGCTAGTAGAACAGCAACCAAATCAGAAATCCCAAATCAAAATTGGAAACCTGGAATCGGGGGCTGAGATGGGAAGTTGCCGGCTGTGGCAGGTGGGATGGAATGGCGGCGGGAACGGCGGCGGGATTGGGAGTTGGCGGCTGGCAGGAGTTGGTGGCGGCGTCGGGTCGGATGAACAGAATCGGCGGCGCCGGCTGGAGTTAGGTGATGTGGTGGCGGCGGCGGCGGCTGTGTGAAAGAGAGAGTGAGAGGGGGGCTGGGTCGGTGGAACGGAAAATGGGCAGTGGCGGTTGGCGGGCTGAGCGGCAGATGCGTACGGGTGGCGGCGGCTGGAGCTGGTCGGTGCGGTGGCGTCGGGCGGTTGAGGAAGCTTCGGCGGCGGATCGGATGAGTAGAATGGCGGCGGGCTGGAGTAGTCAGCGGGAGATTGAGAGAGACGGGTGTGCTGGGCTGGGGGAGTCGAGGAAAGGGGATAAGGGGGTGGTTGGGTTTAGTTGGGTGGGTCAGCCGGGTCGGGTGAGTGGGTCGGTTGGTTTGGGCGGGTGAGTAGGCTGGTTGGTGGGTGGGTTGGTTTGGGTTGGGGCAGGGGTGAGTGAGTGGGTCGGGTCGGATCAGCTGGGTCAAGTGAGTTGGGTGAATCAAAACCAAACCGAACAATGACTCAAACCAGAAAATCAAGAATCAGATGACTCAACCACTGACCAAACCGAAACAATGTAAAGGGAAAGATCAGGTGCTCGGCGTGCAAGTGTGCACGGCGTGCAGGGTGCACGGCGTGCACCTTGGAGCTGAAAATTTTTTTCGAATCCTCCTGGACAGCACGTGCACCAAACCGTGCATGGTGCACGGCGTGCATGCATGCACGGCGTGCAGTGGTGCACGGCGTGCACCTCCTCAGCTTAAAAACAAATTTTCACCTCGACGAAAAACGACCAAAACACCGTCAAATCAACCCAAAACGGACCCCGAACTTCAGAATTTCAACGCCTACGAGACCACAAAGGACACCACAACAACTCAAGGAACTTGAACACCACAAAAACACACAATCACGCAATCAAATCAAGAAGAAAAGACATGAAAAACCCTCGGGTTGCCTCCCGAGAAGCGCTTGGTTAACGTCTTAAGCTCGACGAAGCAAGGAACACTCAAGGCACGACCAAAGACAAGACCTCAACAGCACCTATAGTATCACTAACAACATAATGCTTAAGTCTATGGCCATTCACCTTAAAAGGTTCGGTTTGGGATGGAGAGATTACCTCGATGGTGCCATAAGGAAAAACATGAGTTACCGTAAAGGGGCCGGACCAACGAGACCTCAATTTCCCGGGAAAGAGCTTGAGCCGAGAGTTGTATAGGAGAACTTGATCACCAACTTTGAAATCCTTGCCCGGCTTCAAACGGGAATCATGAATGAGCTTCGTCCTCTCCTTGTAAAGCTTTGCATTCTCATATGCATGATGGCGATACTCCTCGAGCTCATGTACCTGAAACTTACGCTCTTCTCCTGCGAGACTCATATCAAGGTTTAGAAATTTCAATGCCCAATAAGCTCGGTGCTCGAGCTCTACCGGCAAATGGCATGCTTTGCCATAGACCATCCTATAGGGAGTAGTGCCTATAGGGGTCTTGTAGGCCGTGCGGTAGGCCCATAGAGCGTCATCAAGCTTCTTCGACCAATCTTTCCGTGATTGGTCGACCGTCTTCTCTAAGATTCTCTTAAGTTCCCTATTGGTCACCTCGGCTTGGCCACTAGTTTGAGGGTGATACGAGGTGGACATCCGATGAGTGACGCCGAACCGGTGGCATACTCTATCGAATTGCCCTTGAAAATGAGTACCTCGATCACTAATGATAGCACGAGGGGTACCAAAACGGGTGAACAACTTAACAAGAAACTTCCCTACGACTCGGGCATCATTGGTAGGCAAAGCTTGTGCCTCCGCCCATTTAGACACGTAATCTACCGCAACTAATATGTACTTGTTACCATGCGAAGTAGGAAACGGTCCCATGAAATCAATACCCCATATATCAAATATTTCTACCACTAACGAGACATTTTGAGGCATTTCATTACGGGAAGAGATGTTACCTGAACGTTGACACGCATCGCAAGACTTGACAAAGTCTTGACAATCTCGGAAGATCGAGGGCCAAAAGAATCCGGACTCAAGTACCTTGCGAGCCGTGCGATTTGCTCCATGATGTCCACCCGTAGGACCGGAGTGGCAATGTCGCATGATGTCCTTAGACTCTCCATAAGTGACACATCTTCTAATCATACCATCCGAGCCAACTCGAAATACAAAAGGATCGTCCCAATAGTAATGCTTCAAATCCGCAAAGAACTTCCTTTTGTCTTGAGTGGAGAGGCCCTCCTTCAAGTCTCCACTAGCAAGATAGTTAGCCAAATCCGCGAACCAAGGTTCCTTGAACTCTAAAGTTGCTATAGCGAATAATAGCTCATCGGGGAAGTTATCATTGATCTCTTCATTACCATTGTGTACCATTTCCGCCTCTTCCAAGCGAGACAAGTGGTCGGCGGCTACATTCTCGGACCCCTTCTTATCTCGAATCTCAATATCAAACTCTTGCAATAGAAGGACCCATCGGATCAACCTTGGTTTAGCATCGGTCTTAGATAGAAGGTACCTCAAAGCTTGGTGGTCCGTGAAGACAATAGTGTGAGAAAGTACCAAGTAGGACCTAAACTTATCAAAAGCAAACACTATGGCCAAGAGCTCCTTCTCCGTAGTTGTGTAGTTCCTTTGAGCATCATTGAGAGTCTTACTTGCATAGTATATTGGATGGAATCTCTTGTCGATTCGTTGGCCTAGAACCGCTCCAATGACGTAATCGCTAGCATCACACATCAACTCAAATGACTTTGACCAATCCGGAGCAATGAGTATAGGGGCATTCGTGAGCTTACCCTTGAGGAGTTCAAAAGCTTGCAAGCACTCTTCATCAAAACGAAATTCCACATCCTTCTCAAGAAGCCGAGTCATAGGAGTAGTTATTTTCGAGAAGTCTTTGATGAAGCGCCTATAGAAACCGGCATGCCCCAAGAAGCTTCTCACGGCTTTCACGGATGAGGGTGCAGGAAGTTGAGAGATGGTCTCCAACTTTGCCTTATCAACCTCAATGCCCTTTTTAGAGATCTTGTGACCAAGAACAATCCCCTCATTGACCATGAAATGACACTTCTCCCAACTTAATGCAAGATTGGTCTCTTCACACCGACGCAAGACCTTCTCAAGGTTCCTCAAGCATAGGTCGAATGAATCCCCGAAAACCGAGAAGTCGTCCATGAACACTTCCATGATATCTTCCACGAAATCATCGAAAATGGCAAGCATACACCGTTGGAAGGTAGCGGGAGCGTTGCACAACCCAAAGGGGATCCGTCGATAAGCAAAACTACCGAAGGGGCATGTGAATGTGGTCTTCTCGATGTCCTCCGAGGTGATCGGGATTTGGAAGTACCCGGACATACCATCCAAGAAACAATAGTACTCGTGACCGGAGAGACGCTCGAGCATTTGATCCATGAAAGGTAGAGGAAAGTGATCCTTCCTAGTGGCATCATTGAGTCGACGATAATCTATGCAAACGCGCCACCCGGTGATCGTCCTTGTCGGGATAAGCTCATCCTTGTCATTAGCTACCACCGTGATCCCTCCTTTCTTGGGGACAACTTGCACGGGGCTAACCCAAGGGCTATCCGAGATAGGAAAGATAATCCCCGCATCCATAAGCTTAATAACCTCTTTCTTCACAACCTCCTTCATGTTAGGATTTAGCCTTCTTTGTGGTTGCACAACCGGCTTGAAATCTTCCTCCATAAGGATCCGATGTGAGCAAAATGTGGGACTTATACCTCGAATATCCGAGATGCTCCACGCAATAGCTCTCATGTACTTCTTGAGGAGCTCCACTAGACGGTCCTTTTGCTTGGGTAGAAGCTCAGAATTGATGATGACCGGTAGCTTAGAATCTGGCATGAGAAAAGCATACTCCAAATGTGCGGGAAGAGGCTTGAGCTCAAGAGTAGGTGGTTCTTCATAGGAGGTCTTTACCCTTTCCACCTTCGGGAGAGCAACAAAAACCGTTTCACCCTCTAACTTGTCTCTCCCTTCATTCATCAAGGTAAGCCACTTGAGCTTTTAACTCCGGGGTGCCTAAATGTTCCTGCACATCCGTTCTAAGGCAAACATCCAAAGAATCTCGACACACGAAGTTAGAAATACTACACACACTAGCCGAAGCAATAGTATCACAAGAGTACTCTAAATCATCTTGTGCGTGAGCAAACTTCATGCCATCGGCTATGCAAAATGTGACACTCTCTTGTCCTACTCTCAATGTCAATTTTCCGTCATGCACATCAATCAAAGCACGAGAAGTAGCTAGGAATGGTCTACCAAATATCAATGAGACATCCACATCATCGGTATCTATGACCGCAAAGTCAACTAGGAAGACAAAAGGGCCTACTTTAACTAGCACATCATCAACAATCCCCCTAGGACTCTTGGTCGCCTTGTCCGTAAGTTGAATGTACATACGAGTAGAACGAAGATTAGACAACCCTAGCTTCTCAAATATGCAATAAGGCATGACATTGATACTAGCATCTAGATCCGCAAGACCATTAGCAAGAGAAAGATTACCAATAGCACAAGGGATAGTAAAGGTACCCGGATCCTTGAGCTTTTTGGGTGGACTTTTGAAGAGAACGGCGGAGCATTCCTCATTAAGGTGGACTAGAGATGTCTCCGGTAGCTTTCTCTTGTTGGTGTAGAGTTCCTTCATGAACTTAGCATATTGGGGCATCATAGTCATTGCTTCGGGAAACGGAAGAGAGAATTGCATTTGACTAATCCGCTCCACAAACTTCTTGAAAACCTTCTCAAGGCCATCCTTCTTCAATCGAGATGGGTATGGAGGCTTAGGCTTGTATGGAGATACAACCGGTGCGGGAGGAGAGACCGGTGGTGTACTCGATGTAGCCTTACTAGGTTCCTTGGCAACCTTAGTGCTCACATTACCCGTAGGAGGTTCGACTTCAACCTCAACTTCATCCGAAGGAGGATCATTAATATCATCATCATCAACCATTAGATTAGGATCTTGTACCTTTTTAGAGTCAATTGGGGTAGAGGTTGTATCTTGCAAGGGTCTTCCACTTCTCAAGGTCACTACCTTGCAATGCTCCGGACCTTTGGGGTTGATCTCGGTATTGGAAGGTAAAGAGCCCGAAGTTCTCTCCGAAAGTGCCTTAGCAATATGACCCATTTGATTCTCCAAATTTGCAATTGAAGCTTGTTGATTCTTGATAAGTTGAATCATTGCCGCATTGGTGTCTTCTTGGGAGATTGTAGAACCACCCTCTTTGTTTTGAGAAGGCTTGGTGAAACCGGGCGGCCCATTACCCTTATGATTATGCATCCCCGGTGGATTAGAACCTTGCTCACCACCTTGGTTACCTTGATTCTAATTGTCTCCTTGGTTACCTTGGTTTTGGTTTCCCCCTTGGTTCCATTGGTTGCCTTGCTTTTGATTTCCCCCTTGGTTCCATTGGTTGCCTTGCTTTTGATTTCCCATTGATTACATAGGTTTCCTCCTTGGTTACCTTGATTGTACCCCTTGTAACCTTGGAATCCTCCTTGATTACCTTGGTTGTAACCCTTGTTATAACCACCACTTTGATTACCTTGGCCTTGGTACCCTTGGTTAGGCTCGTTGTACCCACCTCCTTGGTTCCAAGGACGGTTGTAGTTGCCCCCTTGATAGTTCCCTTGAGGGTTGAAGTTACCATGGAATCCTTGACCTTGTGCAAAGCTTACTTCCTCAATGTTTTCATCTTGGTTAGGCTCGGAAGTAGCGGAAGGGCATACATTTACATCATGGCCTTGGCCTCCACAACATTCACAACAAAATACCGAAGCAACTGGTGGATTACCCACTTTAGATGGCTTAGAGGGAGTCTTAGGCATACTAAGATTGCTTACTTGTGAAGCCATGGCGTCGATCTTAGACATAAGGAGGGCGATCATTGGATCATCTTCATCTCGGTGCCCCGGTAACTTAGGCTTCTTCCCATAGCTAGATGACTCCTTTGGTGCATCAACACTTACGGACCGAGAATCATAGTGCGTGTCACTTCCATACTTAGACTTAGGAGGTTGTTGTCGAGACCAACTCCTTGTCTTGTTGGCCATCTCCGCGAAGAGTTCTAGAGCATCTTCGGGAGTGAGCATCCTTAAGTCACCTCCGGCGGCTTGGTTGATCATCCTTGTATTCTCAAAATCAAGGGACCTAGCAAAGATGTCCGCCAAGCTCCATTTGGCGAAGTTGTGATGAGGACAAGACCGAAGAATGGCTTGGAACCTATTCCAAGTCTCATGGAAGAGCTCTCCCTTGTGTTGTGTGAAGTGGTTGATGCGGTCTCGGATTGCATCCGTCATATAGGGAGGAAAGAACTCTTCAAGGAAAGCTTCGGCTAGGCCCTCCCATGTGGTGAAAGCTCTACTCGGTTGGTTCTCCAACCATGACTTGGCTCTACCTTTGAGTGAGAAGGGAAAGAGCCGGAGTCTCACACAATCCGGTGAACTTGGTCATTCTTAACCGTGTCACATATCTCCAAGAAGTCCTTGAGATGCCTAGATGGACATTCACCATCAATGCCATTGAACACCACTCCATTTTGAACCATTTGGATCATATTAGGCTTGAGCTCAAAGTTCCTAGCATTGACGGGTCTTCGAACAATGCTAGAGGCTGCCCCTTCAAGAGTAGGACGAGCATAATCCGCCAAGGTACGTCTTGCACCCCTTTGTGAGTGATCATCATCATTGGTATGGTGAGAATGTTCCGAATGGTTATCTTCATCCTCGTGATGAGACATAGTGCGGTGTGAGATGCGATCAACTTCTTCTTCTTCAACTGTAGGAGGTGGGGAAGTGGTAGGTGACTCGAGCACTTGTTCTAGTCCTTGGATTCGTGCTTGAAGACGAGCTGAACGCCTCATGCACTAACCCAAAATCTCCTGCAAACAAGCACAACAAACCACACCCGAGTAATACAACGATGCGGGATAATAAAGTAAATAAAGAGCAACAAGGAAGCAAAAAGTAAAGCGGAAGGAAGTGAATAGATCGGTCCACTACTAAGTGCTTTCAAAGGAATGAGAGAGTCCCCGGCAACGGCGCCAAAAACTTGATGTGTGAATTTCAACTCACAACATTCAAGGTCGTATTCCACGGGGTTCTCTCAATGGCCACTACTCACATTCCTCGTAGACGGTCTATTCATTTGAAAGGAGTTTTGGTTTGAAATAGAAATTAAAAACTTAAAGGAAACTAAAAAAAGAAAGAAAAATAAAGTGGTGCAAATCAAAGACAAAGGGGGTTCTCTTGGTGGGTAGTTTCATCATGCTCAAGAGGACTAATTGAACAAACAAGTCAATCAAGATCAAGTTTGCATTTGGATGACCATGCATTTCACTTCTATAGACTCAATGCACTCTCGTAGCACCAAATCCTTATCCTAATACCACTCAACTTAGGCTCTCGCTCTCAAGCTAAGTGAAAAAGGATGCATTCTAAGTGTTTGATGAAATGCCAAGACACGAGATCCTCTCTTAAGACTCTATGACCACAAGGCTAGGCACAACACTCTCATATCAATGCCCTAACACTAAGAGATTCACCAAAAAGCATTTTCAAACTCAATTGAATGAAAATCCACATGCACACCAAGTGTTCGATAAAATGCCCAAGAGAGAAATCAAGTGAAAATGGTTGAAACAAGATGATCTAATCTCTTAGAACACACTCACTTCAATCCCTAGACCTACAATCTATGCAGTCCAAGCACTCTCATGCATCAAATCACATTGAATGGACCAAATCAAGCAAACATGGCATAAAATGGCATTAAGAACAAGTCTAGGAATCATCCTCATACAACCAAGATCAATCATGGCAAGTTCTATACAATCATCCCTCTATCTTAGCACAACTAATCTACCCATCCAAGATGAACCCTAAAAACTCAGCCACACATGGCCAAGGGAGTAAAGAGAAAAGAAGGAAGAATGGTCACCAAGAACACCATGGATGAATCCTTGAGATGATCTTCACTTCTCCACTTGTAAGCACTTCTCCCAAGGTTTGTTGGCTTCAATCCTAGCTCCAATGGCTTCAAATTGCTCCCAAAATGTGTTCTAAGGGTTGAGGGTTCGTGGGTATGTGTTTGGGGTTCAAGAGAGATGAAAGAATTCCCCAAAATGGCCAAAAACAAGAATATTTATAGTGCAGGGGACAGTGCACGGCGTGCACCCCTGCACTCTGCAGAAAGCTCGATCTTGTAATGCTCATATCTCCCTCGTCCGGACTCCAAATGACCTCCCGTTTGCTCCTATGCGCTCCTTGTCATCCGTACTTTGATGCCATAACCTGAAAATGCACAGAGGCAACTCCAATAGACCACGAATTTGGCTCCAAAGTGGCAACCGGACAACAAAATGACACTTTGCACAAAACTTCAATAAAAGCATATAAGTCATGTCATTTCACGAATAAACACGGGCATTTAAAAGGTCATTCATAAGCTTAAAATGCACTAATTAAAGTCACATCACTAGGCTAGGCTAGGCTAGACTTAGGGTTTAGCTTAGTGAGGGATGATCAAGCTAGGATAGAGAGATGATTGATTGAGTTGAGTTTCCATTAATCCTTGTGTAATGAATTGTTTCTCACCTTGTGCCTAATTGCCATATGAACTTGATTGTCTCTGTGGTACATGTTAATGTCATTTGATGTATGAGAATTGTTGAATGATGTTGATCTGAGGTGTAGGGATTGTAATTGAATGATTTGAGAGATTGGATTATGCAATTGCAACCATGTTTCATGTGATTTCCTTGATGGCATTTCTTCAAACACTTGGCATGCATGTGGTTTTACATTCATTAGTAGTTGAAAGACCTTTTGATTGTTGGCCTTGTGTTTTATGATTGACATGAGAGTGTCTTGCATCATTGTCTTTTGTTAGAAGTTTGTTGATTAGGATTTTAGGTGAATTAGCATTACATTGAACTTGATAAAGCACTCCATTCCTTTGTTCATATAGCGAGAGCATGGTTCATGTGGTTGAGGAGTAGTGAGTCATCAATGCGGGAGCTCGTTGATTCTATTTGAGTGTTTTGCGTGGCCAAGGAATTACATATCGATGCTTGTGACTCAATTCGTCTTTCATTGCTCTTGAGCTTGAGGAATTCCCTTGCTAAGTTGACCTTCCTCTCTCTTGTTTGACCCTCACTTTCCCTTGTTAGCTATTGCTTTACTGGTTTGTTTTAGTTTATGCTTTTGAATCGTTTCATTCAAACAACTCTAAATCTAAATGTTTAGACCGTCCATGAATAGTGTGAGTAGTGGCTTTTGAGAGAACCCCATGGAAATACGACCTTGATAGTTGTGAGTTTAATTACTTGCACGTCAATTTTTTGGCGCCGTTGTCGGGGACCTTTTTCAATCCTAAGAAAGCACTTAGTAGTGGACCGATCTATTCACTTCCTTCCAATTTAGTTCTGCTTCCTTGTTGTTTGTTATTCGATTTTTGTTATTCCACATTGTCGTATTAATTGGGTGTGTTTGTTGTGCTTTTGTGTAGGTGTCTTGTACTAGTGCATGAGGCATATCACTCGCCTTCAAGCACGACTTCAGGGTCTTGCACAAGCAATTGAACCACCAAGCTTCTCACCCCCTCATTTGGTCCATAGCGCCACACGCAACAGCATGTCTCACCACAAAGACGAGGACAACCATTCGAAACACTCCCACCACACCAATGACGATAACCATGGGGAAAGAGGTGGAAGACAAACATTGGCGGATTATGCCCGCCCGACACTTGAAGGAGCGCCTCAAGCATCGTTCGAAGACCCGTCAACGCAAGGAATTTTGAACTCAAGCCTAATATTATCCACATGGTGCAAAATGGAGTGGTGTTCAATGGCATTGATGGTGAATGTCCATCTAGGCATCTCAAGGACTTCTTGGAGATATGCGACACGGTGAAGAATGATCAAGTTCACCCGGATTGTGTGAGACTCCGGCTCTTCCCTTTCTCACTCAACGGTAGAGCTAAGACATGGTTGGAGAACCAACCGAGTAGAGCCTTCACCACATGGGAGGGCCTAGCCGAAGCTTTCCTCGAAGAGTTCTTTCCTCCTTATATGACGGATACAATCTGAGACCGTATCAACCACTTCACACAACACAAGGGAGAGCTCTTCCATGAGACTTGGAATAGGTTCCAAGCCCTTTTTCGGTCTTGTCCTCATCACAACACCGCCGAATGGACCTTGGCGGACATCTTTGCAAGGTCTCTTGAATTTGAGAATGCAAGGATGATTAACCAAGCGGCCGGAGGTGACTTAAGGATGCTCACTCCCGGAGATGCTCTAGAACTCTTCGTGGAGATGGACAACAAGACAAGGAGTTGGTCACGACAACAACCTCCTAAGTCTAAATATGGAAGCGACACTCTGTTACACCCTGAATTTTTTTCGAATTTTAACAAAAAGGGGAACACATGTTCATTCGAGGTTAAGGGTTAGTTCGAGTTGGTCGTTGGTAGGATTCAATGTGAAAAGGTGAATCACCAATCAGACCGAGTTAAGAAATAGCTGGGTAATAATGATTGATGAAGGACTATTAGACTAGCTGGTTTTGAAACCAGACTAGCATTCAGCTGATCCAAGTTCGAATCCCAGCAATGACTTTTATTTATTTATTTTTTACCAGCACCCAAAATGATGTCGTTTTGGTCGTCTCCTTCCTTGGATCCATTATTCGGGCGACCCAGGTTTTCCGGCGACCCAAATTCATTCTGGTGACTCTTCCCAAGGGTCAAGGGCCATTTTTCTAGCATTTTCGGAACATGGGACCACCAGAACGTGAATTAAAGCCTGGAATCATGCTACGAAAATAAATCCATTAGGAAACGGCCAAGATTGATGAGAAATCGTCTCTACTCCGACGACATTAGAGAAAACAACGGCGACCCCTCTAGATTATGAATCGACTCGTAATCTTATCCTCTTTGGCGTTATTCGACACCTCCGAGCCTATATAAACCATATGTTGCTTCAGTTCAAAGCTTGCACCACTCGAAATCCAACTAACTCGATTTCCTTCCTTCTCCGATGATAGTTCCGATGAAGCTTCGGTCGGTACACTTCAGGCTTCGTCGAATCGATGATGTGACTTTATTTAGTGCATTTTTAGCTTATGATTGACCTATGAAATGCCCGTGTTTGATCCTTAAAAGCTATGCTTAATATGCTTTTATTGAAGTTTTGTGCTAAGTGTCCATTTGTTGTCCGGTTGCTACTTTGAGGCCAATTCCGTGTCTATTGGAGCTGTTTTCTTGGCATTTTCAAGTTTTTGGCGCCGTTGCCGGGGACTCTCTCATTCCTTTGAAAGCACTTAGTAGTGGACCGATCTATTCACTTCCTTCCGTTTTACTTTTGCTTTCTTGTTACGTGTTGTTTGACTTGTTATCACACATTGTCGTATTACGTTGGTATTTGTTGTTTGATTTGTGTGTAGGAAATGTGCACTAGTGCATGAGGCGGATCACCCGTCTTCAAGCACGACTCCAAGGCATCAATGTCGTGATTGAACTAATCGATCCAAAGCCACCAATCGATCTATCTCGACCCTACAAAGCTTTCCCCTCTATTTAATCACGATTTCAAGCAACTGTCGGAGGGTTTCGATCGTCGTCGGCATCGGCAATGGCGGCTGGAGAGCGTTTCCAGCAATTTGGGGAAGAAGATGGCAAAGTTGCATTTTGGTCACCCAATTCTCTAGGTCACAATTCAGTCCTCCAATTTAATTTTAATTACCATCGTGGTCCTAAACTTTGAATCTTTGACAGTTTGGCCCCTCAGATATTCTATTCTCTTAGTTTAATCCTAAACTCTAAACGGTGACAGATTTGGCCCAACTAACTTTTCAGTTAGTACAATTTGGCCAGGAAGTTACGGAAGTCCGTTAAGTTCTTATTTCGAACCAATTCAAGCTACGGAGTCGATCTTCAAGTCAACCGGCTCGTGTTATAGGTGGGTTGGTTTAAGGGGGTAAATTCCTAACATTCTTGCTGGTTAATTTATATTCCATTAACCAAAATCAGTTAATTAAGTATATCCATTCCAATTATTATGGAAACGAGTTCTGGTAATTACCTTTTCACGGAACGTTGGATTTATCGGATGAATCGAATTGCTGGAATATCCGTAAAGTGTTATACTCCTTATGGAATATTAATTCCTTAGTATGACGTGATAATGTTATTCCGAGGATTTATATATCACTGATAATCCCTACTCAAATTAGCTATGTTCTGAGGGTTAGATTTAACTCGGAATAAAACCGCATGATAAACGATGGGGCTTCGATTGCTCTGGGTGGTTAGTCAAACTAATGGATGACGTGATGGATTGTTAAATCCATATAGACTATCAGTCTATTACTTGCAGGTACTATAATACCTTGATGATTTGGATGACTAACTGTTGTTTGTTGGTTGTTCAGAGTTAATGAGTGATGCGGATCCTCATTAATTCTGGTTTATAAAGTTATGCTGCCTAAGGTTAGAGGGACTTAAGTAGTCCGAGTGACTCCCCTACTTACCTGGAAATCCAGACGGAAAGTCTTGGTTTTGACAACAAGGTGTCGTTTCTGCGGAAAGTTCTATCTTTCCGGAACCGTAGGTTATGTCTATATGATTACATGAGTTAGTTTCGGTTCTTGTCAAACCGTGATGTTGTCTGATGATGTTTGGCACCTTGTGTATACATGTGGAAAGTAAAGCCTCGCTAGCTAGTCCTCCGCCGGGAATATCGATGGATACGGGTTCCTACCGGGTGATGGGAGTTGGGTATTGTTAGCCCCAATCAATTCACGGTACTACAACAAACACATCAAATGGGGGGGGGGCAAAACTGAAAATAGAGGGGAGCAAGGCCCCCCCTAATTAATTTAGTCGGGTGCGTTGCCCCCCCCCCCCTAAATTCACCCTTGCAACCCACTAAAGTGTCCCTAACTAGGGATATTTTGTCGGGGGCGAAGGAATCCGACAAAAAAATACTCGGGGGCGTGGCCCCTGACAAAAATAGGGGGGAGCCATTTAGTCGGGGGCCACACCCCTGACTGGGCCCCCGACAAAATTATATATATATTTATATAATATATATAATATATATATATATTAATATATATTATATTAATATATATATATATATTTCTGTAATATATATATGTATATATATTTCTGTAATATATATATATATATATATTTCTGTAATATATTATATATATATATATATTTATTTATTTATTTATATAAAAATATATATTTATATTATATTTTTTTATTATATTTTAATAATTATTAAATATGGAAAATAAATATAGAATAATTATTTTAAATTATTTTATTTTATTTATATATATAATATAAATATATACATTATAATAAATAATATATATAATAATATTACTATATATATAATAAATAATATATATAAATTATTTTTATAACTAATGCTCGTTGGACGGCGACGATGACAGTGGTGGTGGACGGCGGACGACAATGGCGATTGTGGTGGCGGCGACGGTGGTTTTAGTGGTAGTAGTGGTGGTGGTGGCGGCAGTGGAAGGTGGTGGTGGACGGCGAAGAAGACGATGGTGGTGGCGGCGGCGACAACGGTTGGATAGTGGTGGTGGTGTGGCGGTGGATGGCGGCGGACGACGGCGGACGGCGGCGGACGGTGGCGGACGGCAGACGGTGACGACGGCTTCGGAGGGTTGATAAATTGAGAGGAGAAATGAAGAGAATGGGGATAATGAGAAAATTTAAGAAGGAATACTATTTTTTGTCGGGGGTCGCGCCCCCCACTAAATGATTATTTAGTGGGGGGCGCGGCCCCGACAATAAAGCCCCTGACTAAAATAGTCGGGGGCCACGCCCCCGACTAAATACAAGAATTAAATATTAATATATTATTTAGTCGGGGGCCGCGCCCCCATTAAATGATTATTTAGTGGGGCGCGGCCCCCGACAATATTGCTCCTAACTATTTTAGTCGGGGGCTTTATTGTCGGGGGCCACGCCCCCGACTAAATACAATAATTTAATATTAGTCAGTAGGGCTGGCAGTCGGTTGCCGGTTTTTCGGTTTAAACCGAAAACCGAACCGAAATTGAGAGGACCGAGCCGAATATAAACCGACTCGGTTCGGTCGCCGGTTGCAGTTTTTGGGAATTTTCGGTTTTAACTCGGTTTTCGGTTTAAATCGAAACCGAGGAGGAAAACCGAATTAGAACCGAGTGCCCTCTTCCATTATGTAATATGTATGTATGGTTAAAGTGGTAAACAATGAAATAACAATTTGGATGTCCAAATTTCGGTTTTGAAGTCCAAATCTCGGTTTTCAATTCGGTTCATGCTCGGTTTTCGGTCAAAGGGTGCCTAATTCGGTTCTCGGTCGCGGTTCGGCTCTAAACCGAAACCGGCCGGTTCGGCTCGGCTAAAAAACCGAGCAAACTCGGTTCGGTCGTCGGTCCCACTTTTGGCAGAAAATCGATTTCGGTCAACCGATAATTCGGTTCGGTTTTTGACCGAACCGGGCCGACTGCCAGCCCTATTAGTCAGGGGCTTTATTGTCGGGGGCCGCGCCCCCCATTAAATGATTATTTAGTGGGGGGCGCGGCCCCCGACAATATTGCCCTAACTATTTTAGTCGGGGGCTTTATTGTCGGGGGCCACGCCCCCGATTAAATACAATAATTTAATATTAATATATTTTGTCGGGGCCGCGCCCCCATTAAATGATTATTTAGTGGGGGCGCGGCCCCCGACAATATTGCCCCTAACTATTTTAGTCGGGGGCTTTATTGTCGGGGCCACGCCCCCGACTAAATACAATAATTTAATATTAATATATATTTTGTCGGGGCGCGCCCCCCATTAAATGATTATTTAGTGGGGGGCGCGGCCCCGACAATATTGCCCCTGACTATTTTAGTCGGGGGGGCCCCGACTAAATAATATATTAAATATAATTAACACATTTAGTCGGGGCCACACCCCCGACTAAACCACTCATTAGTCAGGGGCCAGGCCCCCGACAAAATTGCCCCCGACCATTGTTGGCCAGCCACAGACTAATAATTGTCGGGGGCATTTGGCCCGACAATGGCCCCCGACTATTTAGAGTTTGTTGTTGTACGGATAAGCACCCCCAACCGGATGATAAGAGTTGGGTGGAATTAGCCTCGACCGGATGATAGGAGTTGGGTATTGATAGCCCTAATCGATTCTTAGTAGTCGGGAAGAATAGCGACTCTTGCGAAGTCCCTATTATAGGCTCAGAAGTAAGCCTTATCGATGATGGCGTAGAGGTTAGCTAGGCGGGAAGAGGGGACACCCTATTGTTTAATGAAAGTTGTTCGAGTTTGATCTCGATATTGTGTGGTACTGTTGGAATAGCTCATGTGATGTCTTATTGACTTGTGATTATGTGTGTTAATGTTTCACATATAGGTCGTGTTTGGAATATTGGATTAATATTCCTGGTGACAAGTCATTCGATAGATGGTAACGGTAATCTTTGTTACGGAAGGATGATTATGGAATTACTGGTTTGCATTGTTAATTCCATTAAATGTGTTTATTCATGCTTATATGGAATAATCATGATAATGGACTGACCCCGAGCCACCCACCAGTTTTGCAGGAATTTCCTGGACAAGCAACGGACCACTGGAGTTTCTTAAGGCGTGCTGGAGCAGTGGATCATGAGACGGTGTAATGGCGACTTGGAGGGTTGCTCTCAAGTCTTTGGGCCCATTTCCGTAGTAAATGATTTCATGGTTAATACCCTAGTTTTATGGTTGATCTGGAAGTAGTTGGTCAAAGTTGTATTTTTCAACCTTTGAGTCATCGTCTGTCCCGGGACACGTTGTCGTTTACATTTCATAAAATTGGGGTGTTACACACTCACTATGATTCTCGGGCCCTAAGTGTTGATGCACCAAAGGATTCATCTAGCTATGGGAAGAAGCCTAATTTACCGGGACACCGTGATGAAGATGATCCCATGATTGCTCTCCTTATGTCCAAGATTGATGCCATGGCCTCGTAAGTAAAGTATCTTAGTATGCCTAAGCCTTCCCCTAAATCATCTCATTTGGGTAATCCACCGGTTGCTTCGGTGTTTTGTTTAGAGTGTTGTGGAGGCCAAGGCCATGATGTCAATGCTTGCCCATCCGCTACTTCCGAGCCTAACCAAGGTGACTATGTTGAGGAAGTGGACTTTGTGCAAGGCCAAGGCTTCTATGGAAACTTCAACCCTCAAGGGAATTATCAAGGGGGTAACTACAACCGCCCTTGGAACCAAGGAGGTGGTTACAACAAACCTAACCAAGGGTACTGGTGCGAGAATTAACGCACACTAGTTTTACTCACTAGATTGCTCTAGCGAGATCGTTTTTCCCAAGGGTCTCTCTTTTTCTATTGCTCAATGATAGTGGAATAAGCTATTCGGGGGATTTTTTGTTGTTTGGTTTTTCGAATGGTTGTGAATGAAATAAAATAAAAAAAGAAATTTAAATCAAACAAAGCAGGTAAACAAGTTGGAGTTTCAAAGAATGACTAAGGCATTTTTCCAGACTCGAATCCGCTCTAGCTCGATTAAGACGGATGATGCAATGCAATTTCGGTTTCAACAGACTTGATGACTCAACACTTCCTTTGGTAATCTCTACTCCATGGTCAGGACACAGAGAAACTATCCTATTAAACCTACACGTTCCTATGGTCAAGATAACTCGCAAATTGTCAAGAATGCACGAAGAACGATGAAGTGTCACAAAAATATGCAAAGAGATTAGTTTCACAGGCCCTATGGTCAAGACACCAGCAAATCCTAACGACCTCCTAATCTCTAAAATGATTCACGTCCATCGTCAGATCTACGAAATCAAAGATGAAGCAAGAACCCTAAGATATGGTCAATCACAGGCTCGTAGAGCTACAAATTAGGGTTAAGGAGAAATCGCATCAAATGTTTGAATAAACCTCAATTAACATAAACGGGTTAAAAACTCAACATCATCCATACAAAATATAACTAGAGTTTCATCTAATCTAAACAAATTAAGAGAGTTTAGCTCAACATAGCAACAAAAGAAATCAAAGAAACAATGGAGAAGAAAATCGGAGAAGAAGACATCTTACTCCGAGAAAACCTAATCCTGATGAATCTTCGAAACTCCTGAGTTAATCCTCGCTTCTCCTCGCTTAATCGTCACTTCAAAGCTTCAAAATCCTCCTTCGAGAGTGTCTGGTTCGTCAAAATCGGAATAAAGTATGAAGAGTGTGTCTTTTCTCTCTCAAAAGTCTAATATTTTCTCCGAATTTCGTGCTCCCCTCATAAGAAGGTAATTTCCCTTAATTAAAAATCTTTTCCTACTTGGAAAATGCTTAATTTTCGGCCCAGGGTGTATCAGGCAGACACATGGTGTCCAGAAGACACCATCAGCATGATTTTTGCCTCAATTCAGCTCCCATTTGTCCCACTTGGTTCCTTCAATGATTTTCATGAACGAACTTGACCTGAAACATGTCAAAAACACAAAACCAAGCGTAAATTGGAACAACACGGTAACTCAATGACAATTATCATCAAATGAATAAAAATCACCTAAAATAGATGAAAAATAACTCAAGAATGTTGCTTAATATGGGAACGAATGCGCAAATATTTGCACGCATCAAATCACCCCACACTTAAGCTTTTATTTGTCCTCAAACAAATAAAATTTGGAATCACACTCAAATTCACAAGTAACAAGATCAACCAAATTGAAGTTCAATCTCTAACAATTCAACCTACACTGTTTCATCTAGAAAGCGTAACCTACACACGAAATAATGTCAACCAAACAAATCCAAGCTTCACTATTCTCTGCACACAACAGGTAACAATCACCAATCATGCACGATGCCGACGTAACCGACCAGACTTCCTCACACAGAAAATATTTAGTACAATATGGAACTCTCACACTCTTTGTTTAGGGACCTGTTTATGCTCTCAATCACTTTCTCGACCAAATTATGTCATAGGTTTGCATTTCGACCACAATCCCCACCACTATGACAACACGAGAAACTAGTCAAGAGGTCTTTGCAAGGGACTGTAATGATTCTATACTACAAGGGTTATGATGAATGGATGAACATATATATAATGATAAAAGGTATGGTGCGGTGCAACAATCGACTAACCTCCCTTGAATCAAGATCTAAGGATTCCTACCATCTAACCAGACTCGGGATGGAATAATGTACGCTCGTACTAGGATACCCTCAAGCAACTTAGCACTTTTTAATCATTTATTTTTTTCCTTTTTTTTCTTCTTATTTTTTCCCTTTTTTTTTTTGCATCTACTTATTGCTTTCGTTCTTTCTTATGTAGGGAGAATAACGTTCTGAACTAAAACTACTTATACTTGAAACTTTATTTGGAATTTGCTGTTTTTTTGTGCTAAATTTTTTAGTTGCTAAAAGGGTTTACACGTCTAGACACATTAGCTAAGACCACCGGTTTACTGGCTATAGGCAAGTCACCACATACCGACTTCCGGTTAGCTAATCTCAGGCTACTACCACACGGGATCAACGGGATGAACAAAAACATGGGAATAAGTTGTAACGTAATATCAAACCGAAAGAACAGGCCAAGCTCAAAGGTTTACACCTAGGAAAATTAATGTTGGGTTGGATTCTGGCTTAGGTAGCAATTCTAGGTGCCTCTATCCTCCTAGTACTTGTGTTATCGTGTAGTCTCGAATAGATCTCATACAAATTCTAACTCATTCAAAGTACGAGAAAGCCACTTAGAAAGAAACAAGTTGTTAGTTGCGTGCAACGGATCAAAAGCTCACAATTGGCTGCTAGTCGGGTTCGAATCATTTTCGTGCAATTCAAAGTGAAGCTACAAGAGTGATTCTAAAATCTGTTCTGACCGGATTCATTTAATATCAATTCAAGCATGCTGGATACAAGTTCTAGATAAGACAGTCTAAGCGTCATTGTAAAAGATTGAAAATCAGTTTAGCATAACAGAGCAAGTTCCAATCAGAGAAAGCGCACATAAATCACAGCAAAGCAACCCTAAAAAATTAATACCCCACCCCACACTTAGTCAGGACATTGTCCTCAATGGACCACATAAAAGGAAGAAAAGTGTATAGGGTACTGGTAAGTGAGCATGAGGGCACCAGAGAATGACGAGGGCGAAATACCGAGCGGAAAATGGCATCTGGATCGGAGCATCGGAAGTACATATTATATATCCTGAGAGAATGGGAAGTAAAGAACAACACACGATTAGAGCAGTCGAAATACGAAATCACCACTGACTCGATCCATAACAAAGTTCAACAAAGACTCAAAACAGACAAACCGACACAAATAAAGAAATCAAAGTACAGAGTTCTGGATGATAAGAAAACTAAGGAAAAATCCTGAAATCACTAGGATCACTGATCCTCCATGTCTTCCCAATCAATGCGTCTCATGGCTTCGACGCCCTTCCTCTGGATAACAAGCCACTGCGCTCGGTCCTCCTCTTAAAATCTAGGTAGCTCCCTTGCCCTTGCGAGATAAAGAAGAAGTATTCCCCCTTTTTTATTCGTCCATCCTGAAAAATGGCAACAACAACAAACACCAAAGAAACAGAGTCCAAGGAATGTATGTTAAATGCCAACAATTTAGGCCAAAGTCCCTTCAACACATCTCAAGGCACAATGCAATACTTTGCAAAACGATCATAATCGGGCATTTAACCAATGGAACAAGGAAACTTCATTACTCAATCAACAACTTGCCATAAATTAAGTAACAAACACATCTAAGTCAGCCCAACAATTCACACAAACTCATAAAACCGAGATAACACAAAGTACACTCAATTCATCATTTAAGCATAATAAGACCAAAGATAATCAAGAACAAGCATTCAAATACATCCATGAACACCAAATGATCATTCTCGAAGCAATAAATCATCAAAATTCGGCTATATGCAAAAATCCCCAATTTATAGCAATGTCGGTATGAAAAGTCAATGAGAATACACAATTGGATGGGCAAACGACATCCAAACAACCCCGATTCAAAATATAAGCTTCATATACCACCAATTCAATTATATCAGATCAATTTTGCAAAATCACAAATTTGAAAAATTAGGTTTTTTTAGCTCAAGAACACCAAACCCGAGTTTTACATCTGCAAATCAAATTTCATGAGCAAAATCAATATGCAAACAGCGAGATGGGAGTGTGGGAGAGGTGGTACATACCTGGAAATCGATTTAACTACTCGAAATAGATAAGAAAATAGGTTGAGGGAGGAGAATCTTGTCTGAAACTCGAGTTGCAGCTAGGGCTGTTGTTCGAAGGTGCTGAGGCCAGCGGCAGAACGGCGGGAGAAGGCTGAGATGGTGGCGGTCCGTTGGAGGTCGTCGGCTGGCGGTAGGGGTGGCCGGCGATGTGGGAGATGGTGTTGGTTCGAGCTTTGGTGAGGGAGAAGAGGAAGAAGAGAGGAAAAAAAACTGCTGCATTTTTTTTTTGCTTTTTTTTCCAAAAATCTTTGAATTTTTTTTAAATTTTTCAGCACCATGTGTTTTGAAAGCACCAAAGTGGTGTCTTGAAACAGCAATTTTATATCTCAAATTTCACCTATTGTGCTTTCTTGGCACATGGTGTTGAAAAGACACACCAAAAATTCATTTTAATTTTTTTTCCAATTATTTTCTTTCATCCAGACTCAACTGACTCGACACAAGACTCTACCACAGACTCGACTCGATAAAATAAAAACACTCCAGCCTCGGGTTGCCTCCCGAGAAGCGCTCTCTTTTAACGTCTTTCAGCTAGACGATACCTAGTCTAAGGTGTGGCGTCCCAGCTCAGAACTTCTTTCAGACTAGCGTCCGTGTCCTGAAAGAATAGCTTCATTGCTCCACTCTGAAGCACAAATTTCTTCCCTTTAGCATGGAAAAGCTCCAATGAACCGTCGCCACACAATCCAGCTACCTTAAAGGGTCCAAATAGCTCCGATTTGTCCAGAACCACATCTGGGGGTTTGGTAGAAGTTCTATCGTGGGACGGTGCCTTAGCTCTCTTTGGAGACTCGTTTTTTCTCTGGAGTGCCACCTATACCTTGAGTAGTCACCATCGTCGCTACCTGTTCCTGCAAACATGGAGACGAATAAGGAGGATCCATATCGGTAAACACCGTATAAACTGAAGCATTCTCAGACACAAAAGTCATGGGTTTCTTGGTGGAGGAGTGTAAATTGGGATCGAGTGGAGAAATTTCAAATATAATGACTTTTCCCTTATTCGGAAAGGTCAACCTCCTAGCCTGCGCATCTATGAGTGCACCAGAAGTGGCTAGGAAAGGTCGTCCCAGGATAAGGGAAACATTAATACTTTCCTTGCAATCAATCACCATAAAATAGCTATCATGCACCCTAACTATAACATTTTCAGCAATACCTTTAGGGTGCCTAACCGTTTGATCAGCTAAGTTAATATTCATAGTAGTAGGGGTTAGCCTAGGCAATCCTAAACATTCAAACAACGAATAAGACATAACACTAATGCTAGCACCCAAATCTGCAAGAGCTCTATCAATCAAATGTGTGCCAATAGAACAAGGGAAAGAAAAACTCCCTGGATCAGGACGCTTTGGCACCACTATGCTATCCTTTGGAGCAGTCACACAAGCTTCATCGTGGGTGATTGAAGCTATCTCTTTTATCTCGTCCTCTCTCGTCTTTGGAGAGGAGATATTGAGAGGAGAATTGTCAGTCTTGACTTCCTTCTTGACAGGAACCATGCTTCGCAACTCCTCCACCACAGCAGCAGCTGCTGCATTCTTTAACTTCTTTTTCTTCGATAGGATTTCCTTCATGTGCCTCGCATAATCCAGGTTCGACTCTTCCAATAGCGTAACTCCCATCTTCTGGTTGTTAATTGCTACCAGAGTCTTCCCCAGATTCTCCTTATTTAGCACAGGCCTTGACAGAGCAGCAGGATAAGGTGCTTTTGGTCGGTAAGAGGCGGTACGAAAATCTTCCTCAATCTTCGAGCTTGGTGGAGTAGCTACTTCTCTTGCCTGCTCCTTCTCACCCAACTACTTCATTGGTTTGTTCAATCCCCCCCCCCCCGTACCATCTTGTAGAGAAACTGCCCCACATAACTCTTCCTTAGAGTTGCTTCCTCCGGCTTTGTTAGGATTGGGAGGAGTTGTGCTAGACAGAGATCCAACTCCCTTTTCCCTCAGAAAATTATTTATTGCCCTCACCCGATCGTCTAGTTTATTGATAGAGCTATCTCCTTCTTGTTTGTTTGAGTCTCGACCAGAATCTTCTCCAGCATAATTTCGGTGTTGGATTTCTGTGTCGAGGAGCTTAAACCATTGTTATTGTTCTTATTGCCATTCCAGTTTCCTCTATTATGCAATTGGGAATTCTGATTCTGATTCCCATTGTTCCTTTGATAACCCCCTTGGTTCTGATTGTTGTTCCAGTTCCCTCTGTTTTGCCATTGGGGGTTCTGATTCTAGTAGTTCTCATGGTACTGACCACCAACATAATCAATCTCCTCTTGTTGTTGGTCTTGGCCACTCTAAAATCTCCAAGTACAGTCCTCTACTGAATGACCTGCACCACCACAGTTCAGACACGTGGTGGAAACTGCTACAATACTCTTTGCCCTAGAAGTAGAAGGAGGAGCGGTTCTAGAAAGCATCTTGAAACCTGGTGGTGGAGCTGTAGGAACACCCGGTGAGGGAGCTATATGAGCCCTTCCCAACTCATGCTTTAACATCTGCACTTCCATCTCCAAGTTTGAGTTATCCAACTTCAACTGACTTCTAACAATGTCCGCTGGCGCAAGAGCTGTGGGAACAGGATATTGCGAATCAACTGAGAATCTCCTTTTCTCCGGATGCCTGTCATCCATCTTCAAAGGATTAGCTTGCATTAGAAACTTAATCTTCATAGCAAAGCTCTTACAGGCAGCTAAAGCCGCAGCTGCGGTCATGTCAATCAGGTCCGTATTCAACTGCAAGGAAAAATCCTTCTTCTTCTCATAATTCAAGCCTCTAAGAAATGTAGTGAACTTGACGTAGCATCCCATCCATGGTGAGGACAAGCTCGGAGAAGTCATTGGAATCTCTATCAGGCTTCATAAAAGTTCTCCTCCGAATCACTTGTAAAGGCCGCTAGCTGTGCCTTGAGTCCCTCAGTTCTAGAGGTTGAGAAGAACTCTTCAAGGAATGTTGTAGCCAGAGCATCCCAAGTAATGAAATGATTAGCCGGATGATCATACAGCCATTGTTCTGCTTGTCCCTTCAGAGTGAAAGGGAATAGATGAAGCTTGACGGCACTGTGATCTGCTTCGTTGTTGGAGACGGTGTGAGTAAGCCTTATGAAATTCCTCACATGAGCATTTGGGTCCTCATTAATGTCTCCAGAGAAAGTGTACCCATTTGCTTGGATCATGTTGATCGTGTGAGGGGGAATTTGCAGATTCCGAGGGCCTGTGTTGGGAATCTGAATACAAGAAATCGTCCCATCAATGGTCGAACGACCATAGTCTTTCAACATCCTCTCTGCCATAATCTCTACCTCAGGTTGAACAGGAGGAACATGAGGGACTGTAGTAGCAATGGTGGGCGATGAAGGTGAAGATGTAGATGATGATGTAAAAAGGTTCTTCCTTGCTTTAGGTGTTTTCTTTGGAGGAGGAACTGGAGTAGTGCTAAAGCGAGTGTAGAAGACTCTACCCTTTTCTGCTATGCGCTTACTAGCCCATTTTTTCCTCCATATCGGCAATCTTGCCTGAAACACCAAAAACAAGAAATACCAAGTAATATAAAAATGTGGGAGGTAAGAGATGATAAAAAGAATGAATGAAAAGCTTAAACGCACAATGCCTTTCCTAGAAAAAGAAAAGTCCCCAGCAACGGCGCCAAAAAACTTGGTGCGCGAATTAACGCACACTAGTTTTACTCACTAGATCGCTCTAGCGAGATCATTTTTCCCAAGGGTCTCTCTTTTTCTATTACTCAACGATAGTGGAATAAGCTATTCGGGGGTTTTTTGTCGTTTGGTTTTTCGAATGGTTGTGAATGGATTAAACTAAAGAAAGCAATTTAAATCAAACAAAGCAGGTAAACAAGTTGGAGTTTCAAAGAATGACTAAGGCGTTTGTCCAGACTCGAATCGCTCTAGCTCGATTAAGACGGGTGATGCAATGCAATTTCGGTTTTAACAGACTTGATGACTCGACACTTCCTTTGGTAATCTCTACCCCATGGTCAGGATGCAGAGAAACTATCCTATCAAACCTACACGTTCCTATGGTCAAGATAACTCGCAAATTTTCAAGAATGCATGAAGAACGATGAAGTGTCACAAAGACATGCAAAGAGATTAGTTTCACCGGCCCTATGGTCAAGACACCGGCAAATCCTAACGACCTCCTAAACTCTAGAATGATTCACGTCCATGGTCCAAACCGCGAAATCAAAGATGAAGCAAGAACCCTAAGATATGGTCAATCACAGGCTCATAGAGCTTCAAATTAGGGTTAAGGAGAAATCGCATCAAATGTCTGAATAAACCTCAATTAACATAAACGGGTTAAAAACCCGACATCATCCATACAAAATCTAACTAGAGTTTCATCTAATCTGAACAAACTAAGGGAGTTTAGCTCGACATAGCAACAGAAGAAATCAAAGAAACAATGGAGAAGAAAATCGGAGAAGAAGACATCTGACTCCAAGAAAACCTAATCCTGATGAATCTCGAAACTCCTGACTTAATCCTCGCTTCTCCTCACTTAATCGTCACTTCAAAGCTTCAAAATCCTCCTCCTAGAGTGTCTGGTTCGTTGAAATCGGAATAAAGTATGAAGAGTGTGTCTTTTCTCTCTCAAAAGTCTAATATTTTCTCCCAATTTCGTGCTCCCCTCATAAGAAGGTAATTTCCCTTAATTAAAACTCTTTTCCTACTTGGAAAAGGCTTAATTTTCGGCCCAGTGTGTGTCAGGCAGACACATGGTGTCCAGAAGACACCATCAGCATAATTTTTGCCTCAATTCAGCTCCCATTTGTCCTACTTGGTTCCGTCAATGATTTTCATGAACGAACTTGACCTGAAACATGTCAAAAACACAAAACCAAGCGTAAATTGGAACAACACGGTAACTCAATGACAATTATCATCAAATGACTAAAAATCACCTAAAATAGATGAAAAATAACTCAAGAATGTTGCTTAATATGGGAACGAATGCGCATATATTTGCACGCATCAGGTACCAAGGCCAAGGTAATCAAGGTGGTGGTTATAACAAGGGTTACAACCAAGGTAAACAAGGAGATTCCAAGGCTATAAAGGATACAATCAAGGAAACCAATGGACTCAAGGTGGAAATCAAAACCAAGGCAACCAATGGAACCAAGGGGGAAATCAAGGTCAAGGGAACCAAGGAGGAAATCAATGGAATTAAGGTGGCAATCAAAATCAAGGTAACCAAGGTGGTGAGCAAGGTTCTAATCCACCGGGGATGTATAACCATAAGGGTAATGGACCACCCGGTTTCAACAAACCCCCTCAAAACAAAGAAGGTGGATCTTTAACATCTCAAGAAGACACCAATGCGGCTATTTTTCAACTCTTCAAGAATCAACAAGCTTCCATCTCCAACTTAACAACTCAATTGGGCCATGTTGCCAAGGCACTCTCGGAGAGACCTAAAGGAAGTTTACCCGCCAACACCGAGGTCAATCCCAAAGGTCCCGAGGAGCTTATGAAGGTAATATTGAGGAGTGGTGTAACACCCGTCCCAAATCAACCCGGTTTACCCGAGATTGACTCGAGATAGAATGCTACGCAAGCACAGGTTTAACCAAAAGCGCGAAATAATAAAGGAAGAAAGAAACTTCTCATTAAAATCCACAATCCAACGGAGGCCTCCAATATAAAATCCAACATAAAACCGAAACTCAAACCAACCCAACCTCAAAGGTTTACAAAAGTCCCCAACCCAAATATCCTGGTCAACTGAAATATAATAAATACAGGCAAGGTCAACTTCAAGCAAGTCACCGATCTTCACCTCATGGCTCCAAACGACAACCTTCTCGAACTCAACTCTCAACTGCAACTCCAACCTAGCACTAGCCGCGAACACCTGAAAGAGAAACTGGGGGGGGAATCAGCTTCCTAATGAAACTGAGTGAACCCACTGGGTCTACCTATGCGCCGAACCTAGCCTAGGAGTGATCCCAACTCCGCACACAAACAACACAACGGAATCTGACACAGCCATTATCATTTTAATCCTAGCATGCTACTAGGTGATCACACATGAACTTACCTCCACCAGTACACACAATTAATAAGATTCAGCAACGTACACAAGTCATCAATCCTCACTACAACATCACTATCAGGGTTAGTACATGCTCACCGGTCAATCTCATACCGCAATATAATAGCATCAACGAAGTCATCATACACACGATACAACACTTAATTACAATACATCTTCCAACACGAATAGCACCCACTTTCATACTTCAACCACACAACTCGCAATTCACAGTTTCACAGTTACTAACATCAACCAAGCACAACACTACCAACCCCTGTCCCACAGACTCCACACATCATACTGTCACAACACGACTCGACTCATTAAATTCTAGGTGAGTTATTAGGCGCCTAGGAGTTGCTCCACACCACCACTGCCGGCCAACAATCCCCGGTAATACAACCCAGGGTGATCTACTCAACGTAGACCGATACCACAACCATAATCCCAGGTACTAGACCCGGGTGATCCACTCAACGCAGACCGACTCAACAATAATCCCTGGTAGCTAACCAGAGTGATTCACTCAACGTGAACCGGACACAACTCAACACATCTCAAGGTGGGCAGTGTGGACTCCTACCGGTTCTATCATTCAATCAACACAACCAATTACTCAACACTTGCAACCAACCGTCATACTCATCCCATAGCTTATTCGCATCATCCAATCCAACCATCAGAACTCACATCAATTCCCACCACCAACATCAACATCAACCGCATACTCAACCATATCCCAAACTACACCACTTGCACTCATTCACACACCTCGACAACCACACACACACACACACATAGCATCATCACAATTCCACATCACACATAACCACACATCACAAGTCATTCAACGCCTCCCACGGCACAAACAGTTTAAGGGTAAACGGCTAGCTCACCGGCCACCCCCACCTGCAAGTACAGGGGAAACCATGTCATGAGTCGTAGGGTTACCCTCCTGTACGTCCTTCATTGGACGACCCCACATTGGTGGGACCATCCACCTGTTCGTGAATTAAGGGCGACCCCACATTGGCAGGACCACCCTCCTGCAACCACAGATTAACAATTCCAGGCAGAAATACACTTACAGCATCATACACCCTGCCCTCCTACACTCGTTACTACATCCAATCCATTAAGCATCAAGGTTAATCTTTCCCCCATTCATCGCACATAACAAACAGCCCGCTATCATCATGCAATTCATCATATCACAAGCATACAACAACCAACAACAATCGCAAATACTCAACAATCAATCACATAACGAAATTCCCTTTTACTCTCTTTCAATTTCATGCAACGCCCTACACTCTTCTAAGTCAAGTTTCAACTCCTCACGTCGACCAATTCTACCTATCGTACGCTAAACCCTCACCTGACAAGAAGACGAGGCTCTAAAACAACTCCCGGAACCCGAACGACCAAGCTCTACCACTCCAAAGTCGTAGCTCTTCTCCTCCTCACCGACATCAGCCTACTCCGAACCACCCAGAACCACAATGTGCGATCTCTTCCTCTCGTCGCCACGAACGCGTAGCAACAAACGGATCGCAAATCGGAGCTCTACAACTCCCGGAATCAAGGATTGAAGCTAAGGGGTTTTTGGTTCGTCAAAAACGAATTTCGGGGAAAGAGAAAGAAGGGGAAGTTATGGATTTCCGTGCAAATCCATCCTTTTATGCACGAAAAGTGCGCCTGGTATGTCAAAATGTGCGCCGGCGCACATTGACCCCAAAAAGGCGCACATTTCGAATATTTCGCCGAAAGTTTGCCTTTTTAATTGAAAAGTGCGCCTGGCACTTCTAAAAGTGCGCCTGCGCACTTCAGGGCCCAAAATCAGCACTTTTGGTACTGTACACTGTTCCCCTCTTTTGCAACTTCAACCCGGCACACACCCAAACGTCCCAGACCTCAAGAGACCCTCTTAAGTACCGTTTCCGGCACTCTAGTCACCCAGACTTGAGTTCTAACCCGTTCGGTTGGGCGGGGATGTTACAAGTCTCCACAACATCAAAAGATTTCGTCCCCGAAATCACAACCCGACTTGCTCTAGCAATGCAACCATACATCACAGCAACAAATGCAACAATTCAAGATCACATTACCTCCCGAAATTTCCTCTAACGGTTCTGGCGACTCACACCCTCAAGAGACACAACTCACCCCTACTCTGAACTTCCTTCAAACAAACACGCACAACCGAACCACGAAAGCACCACAAGAGCACAACAACACAACAACACAAGCAACCAAGGGTACAACACTACACTAACAAACGCCACCACACTAAGGCTCTACACACTTCAACCACTCTATCTAGCTTCACCAAAGACTACTAAGATCTACTCCACTAGCCAACTCCTCCTAGTCTACCAACCACTACTACTCTTCCACTACCCAAACACCCACAAGAACAAAGAATAAGGACGAGCTCAAATCCAAACAAAGATGCAAACGGAAAGAACAAAGGGGATACAATATCTTGTCAGAAAGGGTTAGGATGTTACAAGTGGTATCAGAGCCTGGTTCCACTTGTAACATCCTAACCCTTTCTGACAAGATATTGTCCGCTTTGGGCCCAGCCCTCACGGATTTGTTTTTGGGTGTTGGTGGGATTCGAACCCATGACCTCCTCCTCTCAAGATCAAACCCCCACCACTACGCCCCAAAACGCGTCATGTCAGTTATGGTTGAATTATTCCACATAGCCCATGGATCTCCCCCATGCTTTGTCGATGTGGGATTTGCCTAGGATGTCACAAGTGGTAAACAAGTCCAAGATGCTACACCTAAGGTGGTAAGAGCTCAAGATGATGACTATGTTATGGTTGAAGATGTTGTTTCCGATGATGACACGAACAAGATTGAAGTAGTAGATAATGTAACCAAGGCTAAGGAAGCTTCTAAGACTACCAATAAGGTTGGTTCTCAAGAGGCTACGACGAGTGCTACTCCGGTCTTTAACTATACGTTGAACTACGCCTCAAGGAGCTGTCCCAACACTCCACATACCAAATTCACAGTGGGACCAATCCTAGTCTATTCTGTTTTTAACATCCTCGTACAATAGTTCTAGGTGGTCAGCCAAATCCCTCTGCCTATATTCCTCTCATGCATCACCCCAAATCAACATCATCCAATCATCATAAACAATCCAATATCAAGTAAATCAGGTCAACACATAACTCATGTCCATCATCAACCATCATCAAGAGCATAATCAACATCGAATCACAATACAGTACAACATCACACATCAATTCACCATCACATCCAGACACACACACACACCCATAGTTCATAACTAGGTCAGTTAATTAGGCGCCATAAGGAGTTATTCCCCTGCTACCCTGCAGGCCACCACATCTAGACACATCCTCAACATATCATTTTTCCATGGATATTCACAAATTCTCCCTCGGGTGTTAGCAACTAATCTGTGGTACTTGCCCAAGGTGATCTACCCATGTAGACCGAACTTGAAACTAATCCTTGGTATCCGACCAAGGTGATCTACCCACATAGACTGGACTCAATCACATTTCTTTGGGGTAACGTTGGCTCCTTCCGATTCATCATTTCAATTCCATTTATACAATCACAGCAATTACAACACATCAACCAGACAATTCCAATAACCAATTCCACATTCCAATTCCATTTATTCAACATGTCATGAACTTATGAAAGTACTCAAACATTTTATGGTCCACATGACTTTAATATCTCCTTTAACATATTCAAGGGAGCATTTGCGAAGCCAAAACTAAATGTGGACAAAATAAATATCATTTTCTTTTGCCACTTCTCAAAATTCATACAATAAATTTATTTGGTTTATCACCATGATTAACCATTACACTTTTAGGTATGTTAAACAATATCACAAGAGTTATTTAATGATTTCTTCACAAGAGAAATCATTCATTATTCAACACTCATTGATTAGCTTGCCATGTTTCCACAAGAAACATACATTTTTGACTAGATTCACGAAGAATCATGATCAAGATTTAAAGTTTCAGTTTGAACCATCAATCCAACCACCAAGGACTTACAATTTGACACAGATTCAATTCAATGTACCAAACATTGATATTTCAAATATAACACTTCAACTTAATTACACAATATTTCAAATCAAGTATTCAAGACCAATCTCGCTACTAACATAATTGGTGTAATTAATTTGGTTGGTTTTAAATAAAGTTTGATTCAATCCACTTAATTGCATCACCAGATGCCAAACGAGTTTGATCAAATTGTGACAATTCAACACAAATGCATAACCATAGTGTTAAAACTTGCAATGTAAAAAATAATTTAGAATTCATCTAAATTAGCAACTAAACAATGCTAATTCAAATAAATGAATTAATTCTTACTTCTATAACATATAAAAATTTCTTCAATTAAAAGCACAATTAAAGGTTATAAAATCTCACACAAGAATTTAAATGTCTCAATTAAAATTAGCATTTAATTGAGCCACTAAAAGAAATTGTGGAAACTTCCCTAAATCGATGTACATAGAAAATGGTAAGTATATTTCAAAAAAGTAAATTTCCAATTAAGACTACAAACCTTCCAAGTTAATCATTTGAATTAAATTTAAAGATAACTCTCAATTATATACACTTGATTTAGGTAACCGATACCAAAATCATTACTAATGAAAATATTGCAATCAACTATGTTACTTTAGAGCGTGATTGTTTCAACCTTTTGATTGCATCATCAGATCCAAGTAATTTTTATCCAAGTTAATTCTTTGAAACAAATTCAAAGAAATAATTAATCAAAATGATCAACAATATAAATTTAAAATTTGAAGCAAATTTTGTTTGCCAGCGGAAATAGTGCAATTGAGTAGGTAACTTTAGAGCATGATTGCTTCAGCCTTTTAAGAATATATATTTATTCCAAACGTTTATAGCTTGTACGCGTAAGAAAATGATGCACCCAACAAGAAAGGAATAATCCGCATAGAAACAAGAATCTATCTTAAGTTGTTGGATAAAATCAACACGGATTAGAAAAAATCATAACAAAATCTAAATGGAAAGAAAACTGTAATCAAGGCCTTTGATTGCATAGTTTCCTTAAGATAGATTCTCCCTACACAAGGACGTCTTTCTCCCAAGATACAACAATCTCAACGATGTATAACACGGCTGAACATAACTACGCTTGAGCAAAGCGACTAACAAAGGAACCAAAAATAAAAAGAAAGGAAGAAGACTTGAACTTTGGGAGAGAAATTTTGGTATTTGAAGGTGTGTAGAAAATTGAAGGAGTAAGTGGGTATTTATAGGGAAACATTCTGAATCAAACCCTTTCATTGAGCAATGTGGTATAAAACCACTTTCTCACAGTGCTCCTTTTCTCACCAAGGTACTTTGAAAATCAATTTCTCATTCACCTTAAATCCATTTTCAACGGATTATATCTCATTTCAAAGTTCTCTTGTAGGAGAACATGAACATTTAATCACCTTACAAAAAGGTGTTACTTAACCTACTCATAATCACATCCCAAAATGGAACAGACTAATTTGGTTTTACCCATTGTTTCCAATAGCTTCCTCAGGGAAATCACACTAAATGCCTGCGATGGAATCGAAGAACAGGGAAACCGTTGTTCGAATTGACGAACCAAAAGGGATTAAAGTGTTGGGTTGGTGGAATTTTTACTAGAACTAAGGTTGGTGTTGTTTTGAGGAAACCGACAGTTCAAACGAAGAAAACGAAAACGAAGAAGAAGAAGATGATGAGGGAGATCGGTGACTTAGGGTATTGGGACTAGCAGCAGGGAGTTGAATATCAAGGAGAAGAAGATGAAGAAGATCAGCGGCTTAGGGTATTGAGACCGACGACGGAGAACTGAAAATCAGGGAGGAGAAGATGATGATGAAGAAGATCGGTGACTTAGGGTATTGGGACAGACGACGGAGAGAGAGAGATTGAGTAGGGTTTGTGGGAAGAAGAACAAGAACCGTTCAAATTAAATCAACAGTTCAAAAATATTGGGAGCTGTCCGCGTCATATGTTTCAGCCAATCAAGGCTTAGTATTTTAATGGCGTCTTAGTGGCCGCTATTAAACTGTATAATTTAACAGCGGCCACTAAGTCGCGGTTCAATTTCCCAAAAATTTTAATTTAACAGCGGCCAAATTCAGGCCGTTGTTAAACCTCTGCTGTTATTATATCTTTTTCTTGTAGTGTGTAATTATTGTACTGTGGAATGTTGGTTGCAGGAGGATGGTCCTGTCAATGTGGGGTCGTCCTATGAATGATGAACAGGAAGGTAACCCTAGACTTACGACATGGCTACCCCTGTATTTGCAGGTGGGGGTGGCCGGTGAGCTAGCAGTTTACCCTTGATGTGTTATGAACATGCGTGTTGATGAAAGAAATGATTTGGGAGGAATTCATGGATGGTTATGAAGGTTTTGATGAGACTGATGTGTGATGTTGAGAATTGAACTACAAGTGACGAATTATGATTGTGATTGATGTTGTTGGTTGTAATAAATGGAATTGAATTAATACATCCGGCAGGAGCCTACACTACCCCCTTTTGATGTTGTAATGTGATTGAGTTCGATCCACCGGGGTGGATCACCATGATACGGGTTCATGGTTGGTTGTAATGTATAATCCTTTGTGGAAGGATCCTTTGGGATGCGTCTGATGGTATACTCCTTCGTGGAAGGATCCTATACGGATGCGTCTGATGGTATACCCCTTTGGTGAAGGATCCAACGAGATTGCGCTTGGATCGGTGGCCGGCTGGGTGGTGGTGTAGGATAAACTCCTTGGCGCTTAATTAAACACACATAGAAGTAATGTTTATTGTATTGTGGTTGTGAGTGTAATGCATAGTAGTTGAAGTGGTCTGAATTGATGATGGTGACTTGGTGAATTGGTTGCGTTGTCTAATTGTTGGTGACTTGGTGATATGTGATGATTGTTGTTATTGTAATATGCGATTGGTGACATGTGTTATTATGTATGTAAATCATGAGAATGCTAGCGTAGAGAAATGCACTTTTTTGATAACCTAGACTGCTTTAGGAATGATAATTATATATGAACTGGTGAGTTGTTATTGTGAATTATGCTTATGATGGTTGATGGGATGATGAGCATGATAGGGTAGAGACTTGTGGTTGATCACCTAATAATATTACTAAGGTTAATAATCAGTTAGACGTAAGGAGTAATCTCCCGTTGTAATTAAGTTGTTGGGGGTTGGGAGACCCCTAAGGTTAGTTCGGCGCATAGTTGGGCCCAGTGGGTTCACTCACTTTCATAAGGAAACTGATCCCCCCTTACTCTCTCTTTTCAGTTGGATGTAGGCCTAGAGGAGTTGAGCTAGAAGGCTGAAGGATGGTGACCGAGGACGAGGATTTCTTTTTTTTATTTATTTCAGTTGATAGCTTTGGGAATTTTAAAAGTTATTTACTGTTGATGTCGATTAAGAGGTTTTGGTTAATTGTGATTTGAAATGTATTTAAATGGGGATCCCCATCTTTTGTTTTAATGACTATATTTTATCGGTTTTATTTCTGCTGGTTTTGTATTGGTTATTTTGGTTCGACTTATAGCTAGTAGCATCGGTTCTCGGTCTAACCAATGGGTTTGACCCGGGCAATTTGGGGTGGATATTACAGAACTCATTGGTTTTCAAATTGATCAGCACCCCACAAAGAAAAACCCAAGCTAGAGCAAACTTTTTAATCGGATGAATAGGCTGAATCCCGTGGACCATTTACGAAACATCACATGGATATTCTCCATATGCCACGACCCACTTGAGAGAACCCATCGAGCTACTCCAATCGAGGAAACTGGAAGACAAAGAGTTGCCCATTGATACATGGGAGAGTCTTCACTCTACAAAGTCCATCTCGTCCCTAAAGCTAGTGAGCAATAACATGAAGGTCACGCTCTTTTGGAGGGTCACTGGAGAACTGGCCCACGAGGCATAGATTCAGACGCTTCCTCCCATCATCCTAAACAGATTTGGGGATCTAGATAACCCCTTCAACTACCCTTGGCTCAATGAAGCGGAGAGATAGGTCTTCAGGGATGTCGAACAAATCAACCTAATTTTTTACCTATACCGAATCAGATGCCGCTGACATGAAATGGAAGAAAACTAAGAAGAGACGAAGAAAGGGAAAGAGCCAATTAACAGGAAGCTAAGGAATCGACGACCAAGGAGATCGAAACAGCCGAAGCCGTTGTTGATCAACGCAAAACCCTATTCCCTTTTAGAGAGAAAACTCAAACGCAATCAAATAACACAATATCATAATTCATCAATTCAGTTTCTTACAATGATAATGCTATTTATATTTTTACAATATAATCATTGATTTACAAAAAAAAAAATAGTTAAAATTATGTAAAAAAAAAAAACTATCTTTCAAAGATAAAATATTAACAAATTCGATCATTTTATAAAGATTTGAATTTAACCACTAATAAGAAATTATAAAATAATATAACATGCTTTATGCGGAGCGTTTGAAGGTCCATGTATTCCCACCATATTATTATAAAAAAGGGTTTATACACCTTTTTGCCCCTCTACTATGCAAAGTTAACAAACATACCTCTTTACTATTTTCTAACCAATTTAACACCCTCTACTTTGAAAATTTAACAAATATGCCCCTCCATTTATCTTTTCATCTAATGAGTTGATTATACGTGCTACGTCATATTATTTGTCCATAACATCACTGATCGAGATGTCCACAAAGTGAAAATATTTAAATTAAAAACAAAAGAAAATGAAAAAGTAGTATAATCACCATTATGTAAAGATGTGTTTTTGTGGTATTTCTTTTTCTTTTTCTTTCTAATTTAAATAATATGAAGTAGCACGTATAATCAACTCATTAGACGAAAAATAGATGAAAAGATAAATGAAGGGGCATATTTGTTAAATTTTTCAAAGTAAAGAGGCAAAAAAAAGTGTATTAATCCTATAAAAAAACTAGAGAGCTATGAATCAATAATTCAATATGAGATCTATTTCTTTCAAAATTCCCCCCCCCCCCCCCCCCTTTCTTAGGTATCTCTGATCGATACGAAGCTATTTTAAATTCCTATTACAGTTTGACCTAATGGCTAATACTAACAGTTTGACCTAATGGCTATTAAAGTATGAACTTTGAAGTATTCAAGTTTTCACATTTAGGGGTGGTCACTCTCAAACTCAACCACCCTCCAGAAAATAGCCATAAACACCGAATAACCCCACAACCCATTAAAATTAAATCTCCTTTTTGCTCCTCTGCCCTTTCTCCCACTCACTCTTCTTCTCAACATTTTCTTCCTTCCCCACTCACTCAGTCTCCATATATACGCGGTACACCCATTCATCCATATACAGCACAACTGCACATTAAAAAGGACCACAATTTCCCATAACCAAATTAGCCCATATATTTAATTATGGACTGGTTCTCATGGCTATCCAAGTCCACCCTCGACCCTTCCTTAGTCTGCGAGTACAGCCTCGCTTTCCAGCGGAATCAGCTCCAAGCTGAAGATTTAACCTATTTCAACCACGACTTCCTCCAGAGCATGGGTATTTCAGTCGCCAAACATCGCCTCGAAATCCTCAAGCTAGCAACCAAAGAAACCTCCTCTACTCCCACCAAAATCCGCACTGGAATTCACGGTTTGTCCAAGCTGGTCACTGCCATCAACCGCACCAAGAAGAGCATCAAGAATCGCATTTCTAAATTCGTTTCCTCCGGAGGATGCCGACATCCAGCTCTGCCTGAAATCGAGTGGAGGGCGACAACGCCGCCACCGAGACCTCCTGTTGTTGTTAACCAGAGGAGGAGGCAGGCAAAATCTGGGCCGTTGGATTTCACGAGGGTCCAGCAGGAGGAGAGCTTGACGTTCTCTAAGTCAAGGAGTAGTTTGAAGCTGTCTGGGCCGTTGGATATGAAGGCCCACGAGAGGTTGGTATTCAGTTACAAGAGTCCGAAGATATCCGTTGATCCTCCGCTGGATGGCCGTGTGAGCCCACGGGTTGCAGTAGCTAGACCCATTGATGTGAGGCGGACGAAGAGCCCAATGGTAAGGAGTGAGAGTGAGACTCCCAGAGGAGTAGTAGAGTTAGATGAGCATTCACTTTGGACTGCACTTTTCCAGGACCTGAAACCCACTTGACTTGACAACAACTTACTTGAGTTTGTAATGGATGAATTAATTAATTGATTGTGTTCTTCTGCACTACTGCGTTTTTAGTATCAGTAGAATTTTGGCTGTGTTTCTTACTTGGCAATGTTGTTGAGGTTACACAGACCCATTTAATCATATTTTCTGCTTGGAATTTGAAGCATTATTTGGATTTTGAAAAAGTTGATCATCTAGCTCATACACATGCTAGGTGTTTGTAGCCCTACACCAAACTTTAAGTGTTGTCTTGTATTGTAAAAGGGAGGGGGGCACATATGAGTGCCACACTACCACTGACTTTCGAAGGATTCTTCTACCATTTTTTACGTGTTACCAGTTCTTGACTGGAAAAATAGCATTGTTTGTTTACTGTCTGTGATGCATGAACAAGAGTTAACTAGGAATAGGTTTGGACCTTGAGATTTTTTGTTAAGCAAAAAACAGTTTGAAGGATTTATGTCCGTCGGTTCTAATCCATATAAGAACTAGTTAGTTAGGTGTTGAATTTGATTAATGGAAATATGTTTGGGTCGGTTAGGAATTAATATGTTTTCCTAGAGACCAATATTAATTAGTCGGATGATCCACGGCTAATTAGATCAGGTCCTATAAGGTCACATACATATAGTATGAACCAGATCAATTGATACACCTAGTCCATGGTGGATTATAACTAACGGGTTGGCGACCCATTAGGGTTAGGAAGAGATTAGGACTTCTACCCTAATTCTATAAATACACTGTTAGGGGTAACCATTAATCTTAAGCCACCAAATATTCTCTTGGAGAAAAACCTAGCGGCCATAACCCTAAAAGTCTTCATTTTTTTTATCAAGAGTTCTTGTAGGCTTTGGCGAGAAAGATCGGGACCCTGACTAGCGTGTACTATGTAGAGAAACTACACACGGAGCTCAAGGTATCGATCCAAAGCCTTCAACAAATACTAGTCGAAGAACTAGTAATCACACTTCAAGAAGTAAATCGTGATAACCTTTTGATGGGCCCTAGCCACTTGGGCTCGAATTACAACCAAATAAAATAAGGCCCAGCGGCCAAACTCCCCAAAGCCCAACTCAAAGGCTCATTAAGGTTGAGGTTCTAAGGGCCTATGTAATATCTCAATCTTTTCTAACAAGATATTGTCAGCTCTGGGCCTAAGCCATCACGGATTTGTTTTGGGTGTTGTAGGGATTCGAACCCATGACCTCCTCCTCTCAAGATCAAACCCCCTCCATTACACCCCAAAATACATCATGTCATTAAGGTTGAACAATTTCTCATAGCCCATGAATCTCCCCCGTGCTTTGTCAAATGTGGGATTTTCCTAGGATGTCACAACCTATAAAAGCTAAAATCCTTCCCGCAAGGGGGGGGGGGGGTCTATCTCTGCTGAAATCGAAGCCTATTAGCTTCCTACTAGGGCAACTAGCTTCCTCCCAGATGACCAGATTGTTAGACTGCCAGCTCCCTACTAAGCGACTAGCTTCCTACCATACGACCAGCTTGTTAGGTTATCAGTTCCAAGCTAGGAGATAAGTAAGAAAATGGCCTATTGAAGTTTGAAGCAAAAAAGTTTTTTTGCTCAGAAAAAGTCAAAAGTAAGAAGAGCGGGAGAGATAGAAGACTTAGGGCCAACTTACGACGAGTCCACGCAACCGAAGTGCTCAAAGACCTAAAAATCCCTCCTCTTGTGTTCGTCTAAAAATATATAATGATTAAATTCACAATTCGCCACGTGAAGTCAAATGGAAGAGTTAAACATCTGCAAAGTCCAAAACGAAGAGACAAGAAGGCCAAGTTGCCTAAAAAATATGGAGGCTATATTCAAAATATGATGGCGATGATAATTAGAGGTCATTTTCAACGCGGAAATGAATTGCAGTGACATTAAAACTCGGAAGGGATTCGATTGCTTGGGAAGGCCCTAATTCCTTCCGGATTTTAATTTCTTGTTTTCCACTGTACCATGACCATATGGATTTGAAATAAAACCACCTAGTATGACTGAATACCCTTCCTATCAATCCGAACAACCCCTATATTCTTTCTACATCTCATTTATGCCATTTATAACACAAACTACTCAAAAAATTCGAGCTCATTATTAAAATATATTTTAAAAATAATTATTCGACCAAATATCAATATTCAAATAATCAACATTATTCGGCCAAACATCAATATTAAAAAAACCAAAAATATTCTATCAAACAACAATATCCAAATAAGGTCTATTTGTGAAACTCTATTCTATCAACGGAAAAAAAATTAAACACAAAAAATAATTATTCGTTATCCTCCTCAAACAAATTTCCGTACAGGCTTTGCGCTCTACATTTGTGGGAGTAGCTCCATCACCAGGGGAGGATTTCTAAATTGAAGGAGTGTGAGGAGAAGTGGGCAACTGATTTCTATCTCCTAGGGCCTTTAGCTAGGGCAGAAGCGCTGACTGGGTCCAGGTCAACCGGTTTCTCCTTTGGTTTCCGAGTGGATTAACGGGATTTCTTCACAGAACTGGGAGTTGGTCCGGGGTTGGTACTCAGTGTTGTCCGAGATCTCTTCGGTCATGATAACAAATCGGGAGCCCGAGGAAGACGTTGACTTCTATAAGGGTGTTTTCTAGTGATATGTCTTGCGATTTTGGCGATGAGAAACCACCATCCAACTACTCAATTTAGCTTCCTGATTTGTAACATCTTATGGGGGATGAGCGGGGCTTTCTTGTATGGGTTCTTGATTAGCCACTGCATGGGTAGGGCACAGCCCCTCCCTATGCACATATAGCAGACATCCGAAACAAAGATCCTCTAAACTTTCGTATTCCACGTTAAAAGTCTTGTTATCAAGAGAATAATGACCAAGTAGTGGCTTAGAAAGATCAACTTTGACACAAACTCGCGCGTACTGAGCCCTAGACCCCTTAGTTTTTGCGAGATCTAGGAAAATAGTATGTCTGATATAATTGCCAATCTTAGAAACCGACATGTGGTTGAAATAGTGAACCGATAGGCAATGGAGACGAACCCATGTAAGGATAGTTTGGATGGGTTCATCCTCGTTGAAATTCGGGGATCAAAGAGCAAGGGCAATGTAGTAATAAAATATCTCCCATGGGCTTCCAAATGATGGACGCTCATAATCTCTACTATCCAAAAAAATATAATGAAGAAGAAATTAGAGGAGCCCATCACTTGAATGTGGTCGTTCTTAGCCCATAAGCTCTCTAAACGACGACGAGCAACTTGGTGGGAGAAGGACTACTCCAAGACCTTCATAATTACAGGTTTGGACTAGGGTTTATAAAAGCTCTTAATTTCGTCCTCCAAGAACTGAATCATTGGGTATCTAGGGTTGAGAACATCATCTTCCACCATCGCCTGGCTTGGTTTCAGAAAGAAGCTCGGATCCTCTTCCGCAATCCATCCACCCCTAGTAGCTGAGCTATATGACTTGGGAGCTACGACTGGTGGAACCCTAGCTTCTGCAGAGGAGAGTGCGGTCCGAGTTTTAGTGACGATCAAAATCCGACAGGTGGAAAAAAGGACTAGGGAAGGAGTCGCGAGATCTCTTTTTAGGACAAGAGATTCAATGAACATATCAATGTCATAAGCAGTCTATGCAGGAGTCTTAGCCGGCCCCTCTAGCGAACGTAAAAGATCAGTCGAGACGGTAGGAGCGTCGCTAGGGTTTTTGCTCTGAAAAAACTGGAGCATCCTTCATGATTCAATAGACGTTCAATTCTTTTTTCTATTTGAATTCAATCACTCAAATACTCAATGAGGTAATTTGGATGAGGGAATCTGGGAAGGGTATTCGAAGAATTTAGAAAATAGCCCAATTCCCTACACGAAGGGAATTTAAAAAATTCACTGTTTGGATAAGCCAAAATAAGGCCTGAGAAGTTGATTTCGAATTCTCTAGTGGAATTCTAATTCTCCAATTATGAGATTTCTAGTTCCCCATTGGTAATAAAGAAAATTCCAATTCTCCAACTGATTGCTAGACATTGGCCTTCCTTAAACTCGAACTCACGGTGAACCATAATTGTAGCAACTCTTTGCTGTCCTGTTCTCCGACTGACTCTCAACTCATGTGTCTGCTCCATCTATCACTTCATGTTGGATTAAAAATCCTTAGTTGGGCATATATGTATAAAGTTGCTATCTTAAGGTAAGACACAAAAATTAAGTGACCAATTATGTAAATGTGTCATGGGTACTAAAATGTCATGGAGATAAAGTGTAGATACCAAATGGGTCATTTATAATTTAATGAGGGGCTAAATTATAAATGACCAAGTAGCCTTTGGCTATATAAAGGGTTATGGTCCCCAAGGGTTAGTACACCATCTCATTTTCTTCTCATACCCCATTAGAGAGAATCTAAGAAGAGAGGAACTAAATCCTTGGAAGATCCATCTTCCATCTTAAGAAGATCCGAGATCCATCTCCCATCCTACGAAGATCCGTCTCCCACTTGTGTTCTTCGACTATGGCTTCAAGTTAGTGCTTCCGCTATGCTTATCTTCTTCTTCATCCTAATCTACCAAAGGTTTTCTAATGAATTAAGACTAACACTTCATTGCTGGAGATAAGTCCTCAATTGATCTATCAACTCCATCTGTCGCTGCTCACTGTCATGTTATTGATGTCATCCTCCTCGTTGCTGATAGGTTGTTGAATCCTTATTTCTATAATATGCTATCCGACACCCATCAAGGTCTTAATCCTTAATAATGTTATGGGTACCTATATCTCACGTTTTGGGTACCTATATCTCATCAATGAGAAATCTCAGTCTTTGGACGTGTTCAAGCTTATAAAGCTGGAGTTGAGAATCAACTCAACAAAAGGATTAAGACCGTTAGATCTGATCGTGGTGGTGAATACTACGGCAGAAATGATGGATCAGGTGAACAACGTCCAGGACCATTTGCTAAATTCCTAGAGGAGTGTGGTATTGTCCCACAGTACACCATGCCAGGGTCACCTAGCATGAATGGTGTTGCTGAAAGGCGAAACCGAACTCTTAAAGACATGGTAAGGAGTATGGTTGCTTACTCTACCTTACCTAAAACACTCTAGGGAGAAGCATTAAAGACAACAGCTTACATTCTGAATAGGGTACCAACTAAAGTAGCTACAAAGACACCTTATGAACTTTGGACAGGTCGAAAGCCTAGTCTAAAGCACTTCCACATTTGGAGATGTCCAGCAGAGGCAAAGCCTTATAGGCCAAATGAAAAGAAACTAGACTCCAAAACAGTTAGTAGCTACTTTATTGGGTATTCTGAGCATTCAAGGGGCTATAAGTTTTATGATCCCACTACTCGAATAATTTTCGAGACAGGAACTGCGGTGTTCTTCGAGGATGTTGAGTTTGGGGGGAGAAATATGGTTAGGGACATTTCTTTTGAGGAGGATTTGGATTCCAATTTGGATTCAAATTCAAATCCTACTATCACTTTTGATGTTATTCATGAAGAAGTGAATCAAGAACCTCAACAAGACAATGTCAAAATTCTTCCCATTCAAGATGAGGTAATCGTTCCTGAAGAACAACCTCAACCACTCGAAGAAGTACAAGTGCCATTAAGAAGATCTACTAGAGAGCGGAGAAATGCAATTTCAGATGATTATGTTGTGTTTCTCCAAGAACATCAGGATGATCATGGTGTGATGGAAGATGATCCAATCAACTTCTGTCAAGCTATGAAAAGTTCTATCTCTCAAAAGTGGATTGATGTCATGAATGAAGAGTATAAGTCTATGCAAGACAATAAAGTATGGGAACTTCTCTCATTACCAGAAGGTGCAAAACCAATTGGTTGTAAATGGATATTTAAAACCAAGAAGGATGCAAATGGTAATGTGGAAAGGTACAAGACACGTCTTGTTGCTAAAGGCTATACTCAAAAGAAAGGCATTGACTTTACAGAGACTTTCTCTCCGATTTCATCGAAAGACTCTTTTAGGATTATTATGGCACTTGTTGCTCATCTTGATCTTGAGTTACATCAGATGGATGTTAAGACCGCGTTTCTCAATGGAAATATTGAGGAAACTATTTATATGGCGCAACCAGAAAACTATGAGTCGGGAGACCCAAAGAATATGGTTTGCAAATTGACAAAATCCATCTATGGACTCAAACAAGCTTCTCGTCAATGGTACCACAAATTCCATCAAGTAATTGTCTCATTAGGTTTTGAGATGAATATTGTGGATGATTGTGTGTATCATAAGTTCAGTGGGAGTAAGTTTATCTTTCTGGTTCTATATGTCGATGACATATTGCTTGCCACTAATGATATAGGCTTGTTGCACGAAACCAAGAGTTTTTTGTCTAAAATTTTTTAGATGAAAGATCTTGGTGACGCCTCTTTTGTATTAGGAATTCAAATACATCGTGATAGAACTCGAGGTGTTCTTGGATTATCACAAAAGAGCTATATCGATAAAGTACTTAAAAGATTTGGCATGGAAGACTGTAGACCAGGTGATACCCCTGTTGCTAAGGGAGACAAGTTTAGTCTCACACAATGCCCTAAAAGTAACTTTGAGATTCAGGAGATGCAAAAGATTCCCTATGCATCAGCTGTTGGGAGTCTTATGTATGCTCAAGTTTGTACGCGTCCGGATATTGCGTACATAGTTGGGATGTTAGGAAGATATCTAAGCAATCCTGGTATGGATCACTGGATCGCGGCCAAAAGGGTTATGAGGTATCTTCAGAGAACAAAAGAGTACATGCTCACTTACAGAAAATCGGATCATTTGGAGGTCATTGGGTATTCAGATTCTGACTTTGCTGGGTGCCAAGATAGCAGAAAGTCTACATCAGGATATGTATATCTGTTAGCTGGAGGAGCTATATCATGGAAAAGTGCCAAACAAACGCTTGTTACTTCTTCCACTATGGCAGCAGAATTTGTAGCATGCTACGAGGCAACAAATCATGGAATATGGCTGAGAAATTTTGTCACTGGGCTGCGCATTTTAGAAAATGTTGAAAGACCACTCAAGTTATTTTGTGACAACAAATCGGCAATCTTATATTCCAACAACAATAGGAGTTCTTCTAAGTCAAAACACATTGACATTAAATTCCTGGTTGTGAAAGATAGAGTACAGAGTGGACAAATATCGATAGAACACATTGGGACAAACTCCATGGTAGCGGATCCGCTCACCAAAGGTTTACAACCCAAGGTCTTTCATGAGCACACTGCTCACATGGGTGTAATATCGTTTGAGGATATCATGGTTTAGTGGGAGTTTGTAATATTACTCTATGAATATTTTGTTTTTGTTTTTGTTTATTCTGATCAGAAATAAAGTATTAAGTCAATTCACTCTGGTTTGGTAATCAGTTAAGACCTCACTTATGTAGGACCAGTTGGAATAGGCATGGTTGGTTACATTTCATGTAATTTCCACGCTACGCTTCCATGATAAATCTATGTCATTCAAGTATGCATATATTGTGACCATTGATGAGTTTAGTCATGATAAAATATGACGAAAGCTTCCTTGATTCTGTATGTGTATATTTGATGGACGAGATTGGTCTAATACCCAAAAGGAGATAGCAAATTTTGGAGCTCATAAGGTTGTACAATTTAAGTATACATATGTTGCCCAAGTGGGAGATTGTTGGATTAAAAATCCTTAGTTGGGCATATATGTATAAAGTTGCTATCTTAAGGTAAGACACAAAAATTAAGTGACCAATTATGTAAATGTGTCATGAGTACTAAAATGTCATGGAGATAAAGTGTAGATATCAAATGGGTCATTTATAATTTAATGAGGGGCTAAATTATAAATGACCAAGTAGCCTTTGGCTATATAAAGGGTTATGGTCCCCAAGGGTTAGTACACCATCTCATTTTCTTCTCATACCTCATTAGAGAGAATCTAAGAAGAGAGGAACTAAATCCTTGGAAGATCCATCTCCCATCTTAAGAAGATCCGAGATCCATCTCCCATCCTACGAAAATCCGTCTCCCACTTGCGTTCTTCGACTATGGCTTCAGGTTAGTGCTTCCGCTATGCTTATCTTCTTCTTCATCCTAATCTACCAAAGGTTTTCTAATGAATTAAGACTAACACTTCATTGCTGGAGATAAGTCCTCAATTGATCTATCAACTCCATCTGTCGCTGCTCACTGTCATGTTATTGATGTCATCCTCCTCGTTGCTGATAGGTTGTTGAATCCTTATTTCTATAATATGCTATGCGGCACCCATCAAGGTCTTAATCCTTAATAATGTTATTAATCGAACACTCCATTTACTTTATTTATTAGTTTGCTCTTGTTGTATTGTTTTATTTATCTTTTTCTCTTTTTTTTTTTTTATATATATCTCCATTTTTGCTTTTTTGAAGTATGTAACTTTTGGAATGACTGTGTATATTGTGCTAATGACCATTAACTTTTGGAATTCAATTTGTTTTAAGTTGGAGGGTTGATTTGTTTACTATTGTTTGTGGAAGAGTTTCATACTAATGCTTGTAAATAGATGCACATGCCATGCATATGCCTTAGTTCAAATGCTCTGATCTGATCAAGTGTAGCAAATGCATATGCATATTGCTGCCCAATCACCATTTCTTCGTTGACTGAAAATTTAACAAATCCATATTATTTCAGCATCTCCAATCACGTGTATATATCGTAGCTAAGAAATTCTAGTTTAATTGTGCGGTGGGAGAGGAATATGAACTGCTGCTCAGTTCTATTGTTTATGAATTGGACGATTTTGAACAAGCACTTAATTCTAACCGTCATGATTGATTTAAGTTGGGTCTTGAGTAAAAGATACTATATTTAGAGTAAAAGATACTAACAAGTTCTTCGGCAATGTTATTGATCTCTATATTAGCAATATTTTCAATGCCGTATTTTGTCTCCGGTTCGACCGTGAACCAGTCAGCTCTCCAGCACTGATAAATTCTGTTTCAATCCTGGTTCGATCCGGTTCAACCTTCATTTTCTCATTAAACCTTTGAACCCTTGACCTTGCCAGCTCGGCCCTGGTCTGGTTCTGAAAACCTTGATATTTAGAATGACATTATGAATTGCTTAGTTAGAATATATAGTAGGGTGTAGCCCTGTAGGATTTATTCTTCGCAGTCGAGTAAAGATGGGGCATAGATTGGGGAGGAAGACAGGGGTAAGGGAAGAAATTGTTTTGACTTTTTGCTTTTCATTTAAATTCAACCTAGTAATAAATTACACTTAGAAAGTTGGATCCAACATTGATTTTAATTCTATGTCTAACTGAATTCTAGGGAATTAAATTCTCCCTAATTCCACCTCATTTTCTAAGAATTGGAATTCCCTCACCCAAACTACCTTAACATTCAGTTGTGTATTAAATTTTAATAATGTGGTAGACCGGTGAACTTAAAACAATCAAGTGTAGCTATATACCACTCACCTAAATTTATACAACACTAAAAGAACACAAGGATATGAGAATGAAAGATAAATAGGAAGTTGATATATAATTTTTACCCCAAAAAAGGGTAAATACTACATAAAAATAGCAATGTAAAAATGGATAAAAAAGGCCGAAAATGACTCCTTATTTCGCGCATCTCCCAAAAAAAACTACTCTTACCATTCATTTCCTTTTCATTTCATTTCCTGCCGTTAGGCGTTACACCTCGCCATCATCCCTCTCTCCCTTCTTTGTCCCTACCTTGTACACTTCTTTCTATCCTACCACTCCAATTTCTTCATCCCAAAACGGAACCCCACTTTCCATATCTTCCCCTGCGAACAACAACAGACAAAAAACAAACCAAAACAAAACTAGTAAACATGAGAGAAATCCTCCACATCCAAGGCGGCCAGTGCGGTAACCAAATTGGCGCCAAGTTCTGGGAGGTTATCTGCGACGAGCACGGCATCGACCACACTGGCAAGTACAGTGGAGATTCCGAGCTTCAGTTAGAACGAATAAATGTCTATTACAACGAGGCTAGCGGCGGCAGGTATGTACCCCGTGCCGTCCTCATGGATCTCGAGCCTGGCACTATGGACTCCGTTAGATCTGGTCCTTTTGGCCAGATTTTCAGGCCAGATAACTTTGTCTTCGGCCAGTCCGGCGCTGGCAATAACTGGGCCAAGGGCCATTACACTGAGGGAGCTGAGTTGATCGACTCTGTTCTTGATGTCGTTAGGAAGGAGGCTGAGAATTGTGATTGCCTTCAAGGTTAGTTTTACTCATTCATCTCTTTTCTTATTTCAATTTTGAATTAGGGCTATTTTCCTGCAATGAATCTCGTTTGATTTTCAATTTTATGTAAGTCAGCTCATCGAAAGAGAGAGTATTACTCTAGGGAATGCTTATGATGGTTTCTTGTCATAACAGAAGATAGTAACTAACATGCTTGTGGGATGTGGCTGTCTCAGTTTGTTGATAATTATGGCTTGTGAACAGGATTCCAGGTGTGTCATTCATTGGGAGGAGGCACTGGTTCTGGGATGGGGACGCTTCTCATTTCTAAGATCAGGGAAGAGTTTCCTGATCGGATGATGCTGACCTTCTCAGTGTTTCCGTCACCTAAGGTGTCCGACACAGTCGTTGAGCCATACAATGCTACACTCTCCGTTCATCAGCTTGTTGAAAACGCAGACGAGTGCATGGTTTTGGATAACGAGGCCTTGTACGACATCTGCTTCCGCACCCTCAAGCTTGCTACTCCCACGTGTAAGTTGCAATTCCTTGTTATGTTTTGAATTTGTTAGATTTAGATTCACAGCCATGTCTGTGTTTACCCAAAGGCTAAGGGAATTTTTGGATAAGATTAGAATTGATGTATGAAGTTTGGTAATCTGTTTTACTATTTGTTTGATGATTTCATGCTTACAAAAGTAGATGATTTTGAGAGGGAGATTGTTCATAGGGTTTGTCGCCTATCAGGATCATTAAGTTAATGGAATGGGATGATTCGTGAGTGGTTTCTTTATTGCTAGTTTTTGGTGTTTCTAGAATTTACATCCTCACTGGCATCCCACACTCATTTTGATTGTGACTGGTGTCAAGATAGAACAAGCCAAAGTTGACAAATAGTAAAAGGTTTTGTACATCGGTTACTTTCTTCATCAGTGCAAGAGGAAGACATATGTAGTTGATTTTCCATGTATCTGATTGTGTTTCCCTAATCTTCTTGTAGTTGGCGACCTTAACCACCTCATTTCGGCTACTATGAGTGGCGTCACTTGTTGTCTACGATTCCCTGGACAGCTGAACTCCGACCTTAGAAAACTTGCAGTGAACCTAATCCCATTCCCTCGCCTGCATTTCTTTATGGTTGGGTTTGCACCGCTAACTTCAAGAGGATCACAACAGTACCGAAATCTCACGGTTCCTGAGCTGACTCAACAGATGTGGGATGCCAAGAACATGATGTGTGCTGCCGATCCACGTCATGGACGTTACCTCACTGCTTCAGCGATGTTCCGTGGGAAGATGAGCACCAAAGAAGTTGACGAACAGATGATCAATGTGCAGAACAAGAATTCTTCCTACTTTGTGGAGTGGATCCCCAATAATGTAAAATCCAGTGTTTGTGACATCCCACCAAAAGGTTTGAAGATGGCCTCAACTTTCATAGGGAATTCAACCTCAATCCAGGAAATGTTCAGGCGGGTTAGTGAGCAGTTCACAGCCATGTTTAGAAGAAAGGCTTTCTTGCACTGGTACACAGGAGAAGGTATGGACGAGATGGAATTCACAGAGGCAGAGAGCAACATGAATGATTTGGTGGCTGAGTACCAGCAGTACCAGGATGCAACTGCGGATGATGAGGAGTACGAGGAGGAGGAAGAAGATATGGGTGCATGAAAGCTTATGGGATGTATATTATGGATCCACGTACAACTTCTCATTCTGAAGATCGTCTCTAGTTTGTGTTGGCATGTATTAATATGCTTGTAATAATCTACGTGTATCATTGGCATAGAAAACGGGCTTTTCTTTTACTTCTTTTTTTTCCCCCGATGATTGTGGTTGGGTCTGTATTTGTCTGATGCATGCTTGTCTACTTGATATAGATAAATTGTATGAATTGTATATGAATTTACAGAATAAGATATATCCATATCACCATTAATGAGGAACTCTTAGGACTTAGCTCTCCCGTTTTGACAGAAACTTTGTAAAAATATGGTTCCAAATCTTTCAAGAACCAGTCAAGATACCAAACCACTTACATAGGTTATCTTTTGACTGACTCCAGATAATAATTATCGTGTCTTTCCGGTTATGAATTGTGTTTGTGACTTGTGAGTATATAACAATCGGTTGAGGAAGAATCTTGATGAGCGCGGTGTGAAACTTTTAAGGGTGTGAAATTTGCTACGTTTTTTTTTAACTGAAATCAAATTCTTCGGTCCTTTGAACCGTACTCTAGGTTGAATCTGGATGATCGAGAAATTCAAGAGTTAGAAGGGTTAGGTAGGAAGTACCAGTTTTCATAGGGGTATGAGCGATGATAGAGAAAGGTATAGAGAGGGGTTTGGTGAGAGGGTTAGGGGTCTTATGTTCTTTTGGGACAGAGTCTAGGTTAGACGATGCTCAAGCTCAAAATTTGATGGACAATCTTGACTGGAAAGGTGTTGTAAAGGACATTCGTGCCTTGGTTAACTGCCTCAAGGCTAATGGTTTGAAGAAGGTTTCAATTTTTTTTTACATTTCTGAACTTCGTTGAGTACTTAAAACTCTGTTAAGTTGTCTGCTATTGCATCTTTCCATTGACTCCTTAAAGAAATTTAAGTGTTTATCTCTTGTTTGCTTAATGTTTGTGATGTGAAAAACTTAAGATGAGAGCATCCAGGGTTCCACAGTTGAAAAGTTCCACAACTTAGAGCATCTATATTGATAGCTCATATTGCTACTAGTTGAAAAGTTAGTTGCTTAATTAGAGTTGGTAATTTTACCTTCCGAGTGTTGGAGACAGGCAGGCATTAGATGCTTCTTCTGGCCAATTTCTAGCATATTGTAAACAAAAATCTGTATATAACCTGTTTTTGATATAGTTGTTTTCATACAATCTGATTTCAAGTTCTTTTAACCATGTTGTGGGCAAGTTATGCGTAGTTTCAGGAACTAACAGTCAATTTATCAAGCGACGCTAGTGAGTTAGTTTCTGATTTGAAGCTTCTTTATTTGGAATTATAGCTTTTGGAAGCATGTGTACTAGCAGATTGCTGTGTGTGATGGAACACGGTTAGTACTTGGCATGAGGTACTTTATCAGAAGTAGTTTGAGGTTCTATTGTGGTGATTTTTGTTCCTTGTCATGGAGCTATTTATTTCCACTGTTGATAAGCGCTTAGCTATATATTTTTGCTTCTTTGTTACTAAAGCAAGCTTAACCTCCATTTACTCTATTTAGCAGGATTGGATCGTGTAGTATGATCCTCCGGATGAGCCCAAGGTGCTCTATCATCGCCATTTCTTTCTGTAGCTTCTATCAGTTGGGTTTTTTTGGTAATCATAATTTGCATCCATTAACTTGTGATTGTGAAGACTGAACTTTTGGGTTTTTAGGAGTACATACATGGGATTGGCCGAACAGCACGTGGAGAAGGCTCAAAGGGAAATGCTCTGATGTTCTTGATTCCAGAAGAATTTATGTTTATGCACTATCTAAAGGTATGGTCGTCCGTCAGTTTTGTAAATATATTTTCTAAACCTAGGTCCCTGATGTTACACCATATTTTTAAAATCTTAAGGTGTTGTACTTCAAGGACTGAAGGACCCGTTAAAGAGTATGAATTTGGCGAAAAGAAACTGGAAAATGTTCAGAGTCACCTAGTAAGTCCCTGATGTTAAGCACTGGCTATTATGTATTATCAACCTGGGATGTTAAGTTGTCACCAGATTCCAGATCCTGGAGCAATCACTTTCAACAAGAAGCACTAGAGAAAGTTCTTCTTGGAGACTATGTAAATATATATATGGATTAATGCTCATGACTATGTAATTGTGTACCTATTTAGTATGTAACTAGGTTATAGCTTCAAGTACATGAGTATCAAAAGTTGGGTCAGTTATGTATGAAATTGGATTTATTAATATAATTAATATTATTTATGTATTTTCGTCTTGTGAGAGTAATAAACTCATTATAATTCAATATCGTGATTGAATAATATAAAATTCATGATGAATGTTGATTAATCCAATGACTATTAGTTGTTGTTAGTCATGACTAATCCCATGACCATTGGATTGCCCAGGTAAATCACATAACTATTGTTGCATTTAGTCATGGGCTATCCCATGACTGTTTGAAGCATTTAGTCATGGGAAATCCCATGACTATTTAGTCGCGGGCTATCCCATGACTATTAATTAGTTATGGGTCAATCCCATGACTAAATACAATTAGTCACTCGACATTTAGTCATGGGAAAAACACCCGTGACTGTTAGAATTACTCACGGGAAAATGGAATTAGTCATGGGATATTGAGTTATAGGGATGAGAAATCCCATTACTATTGGAACTTTTTCTTGTAGTGGTTTTTCGCATAGTCTAAAAGTTAGGGATTATGATTTTCGTATTTCGTCGACTAATTGATTTGTAGATGCAACCTTTCGACTTGGGGTTTCACGCAATGGAGTGGAGCACTTTGTGTATTTGGATTTAGCCTTGCTTAGGTGGGTTAGTGAAATTCTCCAGGGGCTTTAGGTAGTGGGTGGAAGATCTCAAAAGGGTAGGTGCGGAAAGTGGATCTAGAGCGGTGTCTGTCAAGCATTTCAATGTTAAGGAGGTTTTGTTGTTGAGGATTATGGAGCATTGTCGAAATGGAAGGAAGTTCTTTATCACTATTCCCATGGATTCGAACCAGTTGAGGTGGAGCTTGTGCTTGAAGACAATACAGAGTGTGGTGGCCGATTTCTCAATTTACAATGAGGAATTACGATTGACTTGAATCCTGACTTCGCCACCAAGGATCTTTGAGTTCAATAAACATTCTTTAAACGCAACTTCATAATATGTTACTATTGTGGGCTACTACGTCCTTCCTGAAAAAGGAAAACATTGTTTCGTCCATGCATTTTAGTAGATAGCGACTAAGAGAGCATCGATCGCGACTCGTAGTTGTATGTACTAATGAGGAAGAGTTAAATGTATAGTTCATGTTCGTGAAACTGATACAAGTCTAAATTCTGACTTGTAATTAAGTCACACCACATAAATTAAATGATAAAATACCTTAAATTCACGGTTCCGGATCTGCATCCAAAATTAACAGTTTCGAACCGAATCCAAAACCCAACAAGAGGGGTAAAATAGTCCATTCAAAATAAATAACTAAATAAACCCCGTGTCTTCTCTAGGGGTGGCAGTCCCAACCTGAAACCCGAAAACCTACCCGTAATCGACCCGGTCAACGCGGTTTTATAACCGAATTGACCAAATAATGGGCCGGAGTCGGGCGGTTAAAAAAAAACCGGCCAAATATTAGGGCGGTTATTGGTCCGCCAGATAACCGGGCCGACCCGGCCGAATGCCACCCTATATGGATGACTTGACGAGAGTTGGGATCATCACATCGTTATGTTTTAAATTTATTTTCTTCGAACTCTTAGTATTCGCAATTTCGGATGTTAATTAGTTATTATTAAACAGAAGTATTTTTGTTATTATTTTAGGATTTCAGATTTTTAGTTTTCGGAATTAATTATTTGGTTAGTTGTTTAGTATTTCAGAATTAATTTTTATTAATTGTGTCACTTAATAAGTTAGTACGAAGTACGAACTAAATTATGAAATTAACATATCCCAAATTAAGTGCTACAATTGAAATAACAAATTATTTGGGCTACTAAAACCCATAATTATGCAGCCCAATTGGGTTTGGAAGCAGTTGGGCTGCATTTGGATTCAAATTTGGGCGGCAAATGTTGGGCTTCAAGCTAGGCCGGGTATAACCGTTGGTGCCCGCCCGCCCGTTGGCCACGGTCACGGTAAGGAAAACAGAACCGACGGGTCCGGGTCGGGCGGTTAAAAAAAACCGGCCAAATATTAGGGCGGTTATTGGTCCGCCAGATAACCGGGTCGACCCGGCCGAATGCCACCCCTAGTCTTCTCCTTCCATTTCCTGGTCTAGTTTCTTCCGCCGCCTTTCCCTTGCCCTTTCCCGATTCATTTCTTCACCCACCCTAGACTTTCGATCAAGTGCCGGCCTCCGTCTCCCCTTTCTCTCCCTCTCCCACCGCCGCTCCCTCTCCCTCCCCCATGGACTTCCGATCAGGCGCCGACCGTCATCTCCCCTTCCTCTCCCTCTCCCTCCCGTGGACTTCCGATCAAGCATCCGTCGCCATCTCCCCTTCCTCTACATCTTCCGTCGCCTCTCCCTCTATCGGAATCCAGACAGAGACATCAACAAATCATCACTGTCGGTTGCCGCCGCCTTAGATCTACACTCCCATCTCATCACCGCCATCGCTGCACAGACGCCGTTGCCGCCTTTCCCTCCTCTTTCTGGACAGTCGTGATTATTTGGTAGATCGGTTGAGACGGTGGATTTCTCGACGACGATGTTGGCGATTGGCGTTGACGATGGATTTCTTATGGGCTACTATTTCAGTGGGCTGTAAATACTGCAGTTCAAGAGATTGTTGCTTTCATTTTGGTTGATTACTGACTAGTATTTTTTACGGCCGTTGGCCGACTTTATTCGATATAATTAGTAAATGAAGAATAATTATGTAAATGAGTAAATTCAGGATTAAGTTTAGCCAAATAAAAACCAACTATAAAATTTGAATCAAAAGATTAAAATCAAACTAAAAACTATTATATATTTTAGAAATATCTTCAAGTCATTTTCTATTTACTTAGCTTAGTAGCTCCCATATAAGATAATTTTTTATTTTAATATAGTAGAATGTGATGGAAAAAATAAGTGGCCCTATAGAGAGCATTGTTAAAGAGTTTACCAAAATAAAATAAAAAGTTTTCGACTATGTGATGGTTGGTCGAGGCAAATAAAAATTGCATGTTTTGTAGGTGTATTATTATATATTTTATTCATAAAAAGTGTGTATTTATTTTCTATTTAAACATTATATTAGTATTATAGGTACCCTATTTTTATTAACTGTTCTAGTCGATTTATTATTATTATTATTATTATTATTATTTATTATTATTATTATTATTATATTTGGATATGTTTGATATGCATCAATTCAATATTATAAAATGTGCACTAAATAGTAAGATAAATAATCATAATTAAAAAATATTTATAAAAATAATTATCATTAAAATTCTCTGCTCGAAAAATAGGTTTATTTTAAGTTCAGAAATAAAAAAATATTTTTCTTAAACTTCTCAGCGCTTCAAAGATATTGAAATTTTATTTACTAATTTATAAGTGTAATAATTAATTTAAAATAAAATAATATTATAGGTTCATATCTTCAATTTAAGGGGAATACCCCTCCTCTAATTATAAGTGCTTATATAATATGTATATTATTATTGGCCCATTGGTTGAGTTAATACCAAAAAATGTATATTATAGAATTGAATGTTATGATAAATTTAAGGATATTTTAAATATTAATTAAGTTTTATTACATACTAAAATAAAATAGGTCCACTTATGACCATTTATTAAATAAAAATTGTCATTAAAATAGGTCCACTTACTACATAAACAATCATACCTATTGTTCAAACAAATTTTTCAAATGAGTGAAGTCTTCTAAACCAATGTGACTTCAAAAAATTTGTTATATAATATTTAATTAATCACAAAGGAGATGCATTCCTCATGGGGACTGGCCATTGATATCAGTTGCCTTTTGTGCTTTAATGGGGTGGATAATAGAGATCATATCTTCTGTCAATAAAATCCTCTAATCATTCATAAAAAAAATTAATTAATCCTAAACTCTTGCAAAAATAAGTCTATTCAACACAAATAAAAAAAAATTAATAAGAACTCATTTGAAGCATTTGCAAACAAACAAAGTCAAGACTAAAGAAACCATCATCTGTCTAAAAAAAGTATGTTCAGGTGTAGTTCTACATAAAAAAAAACCTTATTTGACACGTTAAAAGAATATAGAAGTAAAGATCACTAAATCCTAACCATCAAATACTACATCATAAACTTTAATCTTAAATCGAACGTCAAACTCTAATTAAATAACCATAAACCCCAATAATAAACTTGAAACCCCTAACATTATGTCATAATCCTTGAACACAAAACTACAACCCTCAAACTCTAATATTGAAACACAGATATGACAAAATTTAGTGTTAGGGTACCGGTACCCCCTGTGTACTGGAGCGTTTTCTCGTTATATATATATACTTAGATTTCATGAATATGCTCAAGTCAAACTAACTCGACTCTATCAATAATCTGAATTGGCAAAAGTTATTGACATATAACCCATTATACTTAATATGTCATGACTCATACCCTTATACACTCATGACCTCACTTACCATTGCTCTTACTAAGGATTCTTGATAGTTTTCGACCTGTTGGCCAATTCGAGATTCTTTCTCACTTCACCATTGACAACCTAAATAAATGAACTAAATAAGTAATTGTCAATATGTTCCTTAGATATTCCCAACCAAAGAACAATAGTGCAATTATATATCAAAGTATCATGTATTTTTAAATATATATGACGAACAAATTATTGTTCTTATGATTTTGAGGCACATGAACTCACTTAATTCTTAAAATCTTTCTACATATCTCGAGTTAGACGAATGTTCAAACTATATTCCAACCCATGTCATGAACAAAATCCACTATGGGTTATGGAACAATACATATTATTTACTTTAAAGGCCCGATGTTTCTTTAAACATTAACTTTAAAATGCTGGAAAACAAACCATTCTAACTTAATTTGAATGGAACAATACATACATGATTTATTATTTACTTCAAAATCATGATGTATATTTAATTATTTATACCTTTAACATGAGAATGCTGGAAAATAAAATATTTAAACTAAATTTTATATTTGATGTATTATTTACTTCAAATTCATTGTGCAATCTTGATCATATTATATTAATATGAGAAATCCAATTTATAATGTTGATGATCCTCTTAGTTGATTGATTAACATCTTGATCATATTATTTTTATATGAATTCTTTTATATTATAGAATTATAACACTCATAATATAAAATAATCTAGTTAAAATATGACTGAATATGCTTGGAAATCGAAACTGTTTCGGACAATTTAAAATTTTAGATGAAATACCATATATTAGATCAATTTAGGATGGATTTAATTTTAAAATTTTCATTAATATGTTGAATGAATCGTATATTAGACCTGTTGACGATATTAGAAAACAAATTTATTGAATGTGTTATGTAGATTGTAAAATTATCAAAGTGTGTATTAATGGGGGTAATATCTGGTCCCTTAAGGGAAGGGGCGTGGAGAAGATTGTTTTCGTCCCACTCTAGCATTTTATATATCTGTTAACTCTACTTCACAATTGTGCTAGGATGGGATGGCTTATGAGAAGGTTTGGATTACCATTATCTGGGATTCTATACATGATAGTCGATTCAAAGTTAATTCATTGGTATAGATTGGTGTTGGGTTCCTATCATATCCCTCATGATAGCTTCCTGACTTGGTTGGTTATTCTTGACAGATTGACGGCCTTGGATTGGCTTTAGCATTGGGGAATTTCTCTGAATGAGCTCTGCTATCTTTTTCCATGTAATATTATGGAAAGTAGAAATCATTTTTAATTTAGTTGCAGATATTCTATAGCAGTTTTGGATAGAATTTTTGTTGGCTATCTTGATACTCGCATATTGCAATATTCTTGGGGGGCTAATATGGAGCATTTTATTCTCCTTGCTAAAGGGAACAAAATCAATGACATTAACTGCAAAACTTTATGGTATGGGGTTGTTGCAGAGATTCGGAGAGAGATGTTGAAGATATCACGGTAGAAAATTTAGTAATCCTAACATCTTATATAGCTAAAAAAAATCATTCACAACTTCAGTTTTTTAGTTACAACTACGATTTCATTCCCGGGGCTGTTCATAAATAGTTTTATAGGTGACAATTGGTACAGGTTTTGTTCCCTATAGGTTTTTCGAGTTGCTAGGTTGTACATAACTTTGCCTTTTTTGCTTCCTTTCGTTGAATGAAAATTCATAATTCGATTCATAATTTTTTTAATCAAAGTGAGAATATTGGTTAAACTCTTTTAGTATCATTTAATATGTTATTTTAACAATATATTATATCGCTTTATTTCTCCAAAAAAAACGTTTTATGATGTATTTATTTGTGTATAAAATTTAAGCTTTTGGATAAATTATGTATTCATTCCATTAACGCTACCAGTGAACTATATGCTTGAATGTGTGATTTTTTTTGACAAAATCTAGATTTCAAGTTAATCAAAGCGCAGGTGCAAGTTGGACAATTTTAGCCTTTAATCCACTTATTGTGTCACTTGAACCATATATTAGATAGATTTATGATGTCTTTATATATTTTATAACAATTAGATTTTGAATAAACAACATATTAGGCTTGTTTACATTGTAAGTGACAATATGACTGATTATGCATGGAAATTTTTGGTGCAATGTGTAGGTGTAAGTAATGCTTGATAACGGTTTGGTTATCCTCCGCGTAGGTTAATATAAGATTAATTTTTTACTAAAATATATCAAGATTGATGTCGTTGGATTCGAAAAATTAAAACGAACAACATTTGTGAAGGAAACAATATGTTTTTAGTAACACATAAAATGTTATGAAGAGAAAATTAATTAAAAGGGAAAAAAGAGGGAAGAGAGAGTTTGAAAAAATAAATAAATAATAAATAATATTAACCCTACACTTAAGGAGAAGCCTCCAAAAGCTTATGTGGCAAAGAGTTTTTGTCTAAAATGCATATATATGTTTTTAGATATATTTTGTTGGGCTACTGTTTGATTGAGGGAGAATCAAATCTCTCATCCTGATTTAATCCCCTCAGAATTGTCATGTATGATGTTAAATATATCAGTGTAATTTTGGTGTGTTGTTCTAACCAACCAACACTCTGATCAGCTATTTAATTTGTGCAACTAAGTGGGCCATGTAGTTGAATCTCCCTACTCTAGCATTGATTGTTTTAACATGTTAACTAGATATTATAACTAGTTAACTAATTATCACCTAAATAACCTCGTTAACTAGTATCCAATAACTACGTTAACTAGTTAACTTGATAAGTTAACTAGTTATTTTGTAACTCGTTATCAACTAAATAACCTCATTTAACTAGTTAGAAAACTAATTAACTAATTTTAATAACTAGTTATCAACTAAAATATTTGTTAACTAGTAATCTAAATCATGATGTTAACTAGTTAACTCGATTAGTTAACTCGATTAGTTAACTAGTTAACTCAATTAGTTAACTAGTTACTAATAAAATAACTAGTTAACATCAGAATAACCTGTTAACTAATTTTGATAACTAGTTAACTAAATTTGATAACTAGTTAACTAATTTTGATAACTAGTTAACTAATGTTGATAACATATTATCACCTAAAACTGTTAACTAGTTAACTAGGTAGCTCCGCGAGGAGAATCAAGGTAGTATGTAGTAAATTAGCTACAATGTACCTAGGGAGTGAGGACTGCTGGCAACACCACTGGGAGATATCTAAGAGTCATACGTGCCAAAGAATGGCAACCCTGTTTGCTGAACGGCGAACTGTAAGTAACTTAAAGCTTGAACTGGAGCCCAACAGACGAATGATCTCCTGGATGATAACCCCCCACCATAGGATCTTGATCCTTCTGATCGGTACAAAATAACATAACTAGTTAGATAATCTATTAACAAAAAATCTCGTTAAAATTTTGATTATATGATAATTCGTTAACTATCAGGTTAAAATTTGTTAACAAGTTATCCACAAAAATTGTTGTTAACTGGTTATAAGTAAAAAAACATTGTGAACTAGTTATCAGCAAAAAAAAAGGTTAACTAGTTAACATGTCTTCGCCGGAAAAGTCGTCGGAGTTTGTTGGTCGCTGGAAAAGTCACCGGCGATGGTGGTCGGTCGCCGGAATGTAGCCGGCCGGTCACCGGAAGAAAATTGACTTTTTAAAAATAAAATAAAAATTAAATTACATGTGAAATGTCCTAAATACCCCTACCAATCTAGACCATTGGATTAGTCAAAGAGTGATCCAATGAGAAAAAAAAAAGTTGTACCTATTCCAAACCTAACAAAAATTCAAATGCGAATCGACCTCTTAAATTCACTATATTATATTTGTTTTGCACAATATGTTACGCGTACGTGTTCAAAAAATGTTTTCTTCAACTCGCGCTTTTAGTTCTAGAATCCTACATGATCATGATTAACCCCTGAAAATAATTATATAGTAAACATGTTTTGAATCTAAATTAAGCTAACCGAAATGGCAGAATGAAAAATTAACTACAATTGAAAACAATGAACTAGCTAATCTTGTGTCATCACAATGAAGTGTTCTCTAAACCGTAAAATTTTATTTTCGGGAAAAAAAAAAAAAAAAAAAAAACCAACTTTGTCCGGATCGTGTGGAAGTTTAGTTTATGGTTTGAACTTGGTCTGCATGTCAGTAGCAACATTACTTTCAACTTCAAGAGCCTTAGACAGAATTTCAATAGGAATCTTGGGGTTTGAGCCGAACAAGGCAGTGATAACAGGCTGTGCACCTGGGTTCTGGCTGTTAAGAGCTGCAATAGCATAAGCAGGTCCTTCTCCAACATTCTTTTGGTAATGTATTAGTGCACTGGGGAAAACGAAAGCATCTCCAGCCTTTAGGACTTTAGATATGAGTCTTGTCTCTGGCAAAGTGGTTATGAACCCAACTTCAAGGGAACCTTCCATAACTATAAGTATCTCACTTGCTCGAGGGTGTAAGTGAGGAGGATTGACTCCACATTTGGCAAAGTCTAAACGAGCCATTGAGATGCCTTGTGTGTTTAGTCCTGGGATCTGTAGAACGGTTACAAGTGAGGCTTTGAAACCCATTGTGTTTGATGTGTTGGCAGGTTTGTCCAGACCGCAGAAGCTGAAGTCATCCGCAGTTACTGACTTGGCCGGTTTGCATTGGAATCCGTTCATCGGGACTGTATAGTATAGAATATATATTACGTTAGTGCAAGTATCTCTCTCTCTGTATATATATATATATGAATCATTAATTAGGTTTAGTACATGTATTATATACCTCCATCCTTAATAGCCACGCAAAAATCCTGAAGCGGGTTTCCATCAGTGGCCTGAGCTATAGAAGAAGACGCTAATGCAAGAACCACAAGTAGCAAAATACATTTGGAATAATCCATTACAAGTCTTCCTAGGAAACGATCGAGAGAAAGAGTAGTAGTGTATGTAGATGTAGTAACTGCCGGAATAATATAAAACGAATATATAATATATATATATTATATATATATTAGAATAAAATTTTATTCAAGTAATCAACTATATTTAGTATCACCCACTACCACACATAAAATACACTAATACACTTTGCAACTGTAGAAACGTTCAACTATTCAATTTTATTTGGATCCTATTTCTGCTATTATCTGGTAGAATTACATTCACACGTTAAGCTATGTAACATAATAACATATTAATTTTCTATTTTCATATTGTCAAATATTCGAAATAAAAGTAAAAAAAAAAATCTGCAGTTTTGAATAAGTCATCCTCCAAAATTGAGCATAATTTCTTGTGTAATAAATAGTACAGTAAAACTGGTATCCCTTTTTATATGAATGAATGAATGAATGACCAAGCTAGTAATTTATTTTAACTTTGTGGATGTTCACTCGATCTATTTTCTTGAGTTGAATTTTAAAATCATATTTTATATAATAATTGGTTAGGTTACAAGTTCATTTGAATTGGATGGGCTAGAATTTTTATCCAGTCACTTAAATATAACATCTAAATCATAATACAATATAATTAGTGGTTTGGTTGAAATGCATGTCGAGGGTGGCTAACACGTGATGTTTTTTTAACTACTTGTCACCTTTGATTCATGTATTTTGTCATCGTTTCGACCTCGTTTTCTTTCTTTTAGGGCTTCGTGATCTTGTGATGGTCTTTTGCATAAAATTGATCAATTTATTGTTAATCTAAGAAATCGTGGACAAGAAGGAAATTATACAAAATAAGAAGGTGATAAGTTGGGTATAGAGAGGGTGCACGCCTACAACTAAAATTTGATGTTTTGATGTTTTTAGACATGAGCCGCATTGTGTGCGGCCCGCACAATCGTTTGGCCTCACTTGCATTTTTCAGTAACGTAACTATATATAAAAGATTTTGAGTTTTTAGACATCTTATTCTTCCCCAAATCAAAATTCCACAACCCATGTATTCTTCCCCAAATCAAAATTCCACAACCCATGAACTGTAGAAGATATTTTTGACAATTGGTGCTAGGATTCAAGACATATATAGTGCCAAATTATCAAAGCTTGGATTAGGAGGATTCTTTAAAACTCAACACCATGGTCTTCTTAGTGACGTCCATTCTCTTCCATTTCATTACTCTATTAGCCATGATTGGCTAGATTCTAAGGTGTTATTTCGTTAGGATGTATGATTGGGCCATGATGGCAGTTGTGATGTAAGGATTGATCATAATGATGACGAGTGGTGTGGTGTGTTTTTTTAGACTATGTACATTTTGAGGCTTTCTATAATGAAAGATGCTCTCCATTGATATTATGTTGATGAATTGTGCATTATGATGTTAACTTCATATAAGACCATAGTCTAGGAATTTATGGAAGTTGATTCAAGACAATGATTATCATTTTCTCAATCATTTGTGATGATTTTGTTTTGGAGACTTTTATCAAACACTTGGCAGACATTCGAAGTATAGGTTGATTTGAAGAATTAGGTGATAGTTCAATGTTGTGTATATGAGAGTATGGTGAGCCTTGTTATGTGTTGATCTTACAACTGTGTCATTCACTTGGCATTTAATCAAACATATTGTGTGCATTTCCCAATTCGCTTGATTTTAGCGTGAGAGCCTTGGTTCACTAGTTTAGGGACAAGGAATAATGTAGTTGTGAGAGTACTGCAACTCTACTTATATGAATTGCATGGACTACCTATTCAATCTGAAACAAATTATCCCATCATTGAGTTGCCTGATTTTGGTCAAAATCCTTATCATGTGAACCTTTCCTTCCTTCTTGATTGTTTCTCTTATCATCTAGTTTACTTTTGCATTACATTGTTTTCTTTTTTACCTATTTGATAGTATTTTGAACGAAAATCAACACTCTTTAACAACATATTAGACCGCATAAAACGAATGAGAGTTAGCCTTTCAAGGAACCCACATGGAATACAACCTTGCTCGTTAGCACCCCTTTACGGGGAGTCGTTGCTAGCGTTACTTGTATCTTTTGTCTTCCCTATTATTAGTGACTTTTAAAAGTATGAACTATATAAAGTCGCACTACAACAAATAAGCCATTTCACGGCTACAAAAATGAACTTTAACAGCGGCCAACGCCGCTGTTAAATTATTTTAACCGCGGTCCCATGCCGCTGTTAAATTATCCAATGCTAAACTAATTTAACAGCGGTATAATTGGCCACGGTTAAACCAAAGAGCCGATGTTAGTTTATAGGAATTTAACAGCGGCTTCTTGTCCGCTGTTAAACCAAATAGAGCCGCTGTTAAATTATTTCGTCTGGAAAAATTAATTGTCGGAGCTCTAGCTATCGCCAGAGCTCCGGCGACACCCAACCAACATACTCATTGCAGAAATCAAATACTCATTTCAGTTCATCCTCTAGGATTCTAATCCAATCGCTCAACAATCGATCGCCTCACCTTCTCAATCGAATTGCTCCTCGTTTCCTGAACCGGCCAAACAGATCCAGTTCATTCATCCACATAATCGTAACTTAACTTCACAAAGAAACGACTAGCATGAAGTGAGAAGAAACTTACACTTGCGTTAGGACTGCAATCAAGGCATATCCTTGGAGTTTCTCCTCTTTGATGAAACAGATCGGAGTCTCCGGCGTTGACGATTGAAGTTGTGAAGGTGATTGAAGTTTTTGTCGTCGTTGTACCCATCTCCAGAACAGAAGAAGAATGAAGAGGAAGAGGAAAAGGAAGAAGGATGAAGAAGAAGATTAGTGGAAAGAAGAAGAAGGAAGAGGAAGAGGAAAAGGAAGAAGGAAGAAGAAGAAGATCGGCGGGAAAGAGAAGAAGGAAGAGGAACAAGCAAGAAGAAGAAGATCGATGGAAAGAAGAAGAAGGAAGAACTAGGGTTCGACAATCCGTGTGAGATAAAACCAGCCAATCAGATTGCATTATTTTAACAGCGGCCACTTGGCCATTGTTAAATTAACCCGACCGATGTTAAACTGTTCAATTTAACAGCAGCCGCTTAGCCGCTGTTAAATTTCTGCTATTAAATTAATTTAACAGCGGCTGGGTAGTGGCCATTGTTAAGCTTCCGCCGTTAAATGGACAGTTTCTTGTAGTGTCGTTGCTTGTAGAGAGCCGCCGACCAGCGTCTCCGCGCAGAGCTCTCCTTTACAGGAAGCTATGTGAGTTCGTCCGTCTCCCTCGGGGTTTTGAATGTTCCTAGGAGGCACCACATGTTGATTTTGAACGGGGTTTGTCTTCCGTCGTCCTTCGGCCTCTTGAATGGCGTCGGCCTCCATCCATGTCTCGATGTCGACTCTATTGACGTTGGTCATGAGATGCATATTGGCCAAGATCAGTTGTCGGTTGGACGTGCACTGTGAGTTATTGTCGACGCCGCTTGCCTCAGTTGTTTGTTGGTCAGCACTCATGGTGCCCCATGTGTCTCTAGTCTTGCTTGTCGGAGTAACTTCCAGCATTATTTTCCGCGAAGTAGTGGAGAACTGTGACGCTTAGCCCCATGTCTAGTGCGCCAATTATTTCGCTCACGTGGATTTAGGCGTACAATGAGATTCAACCTGGTGATTTGATGGGTGTGGATTCCTCGTCTCGTCTCTGGTTGCGGTGGATGCTTGAAACATGTCTCGCAAAGATTACAAGAGAAAGCAGTAAGAGGATGAACAATTTATGTGTGTAAGTGTGGGGGAAGGACGTATGAGAGAGACACATAGAAGTATTGGAGGGTACCCATAAGGGTTTTGGGAGCAAGATAACATTAAGCGTACTAACTGGAGTCTACAGCTCAAGGCGTATCGTATGAGTACATATTTGTGTCTTGTAGTTGATGTTGAGGGCATGCCTTTATATATAGGGCTTTGGGGTTCGAGTCTGATGATGCAACGTGTCCTTGCGTGATTGGACGACTCCCCAAACTTATGGGAAACACAAGGCTCATGGAGGGTTCATGTGGGTCTCCTAGTGGGTCGGATCATGTTCCGTGCGGCCTAGGTAGTCCTTAGGGGAAACCCTAGGTGGCTGACGGCTCTAGGGTTTCGTCGTGGTGAGGGAGTACTTCAATACGTATGTCGTGTGGGGCCTAGCTGCTAGGCTTGGGCCTATCAAGTTACCTGCCCCATTTATTTTGTTATCACTTTTTATTTATTTTTTAAATGATTAATATAATTGTGACATCCTAGGCAAATCCCACATCAACAAAAGACAAGAGATATATATGAGGAATTTCTACCGTTTGGACACCACCTAGTGTCCTCATATGAGGATAGAATCATCATCATTCAATTTTTTAGAGGAAATCTAGTGGTCCATGTTAAATGGATATTAGTGTAATTTTACCTCTTTAATTTTACAATTTTTATTAACTGATTTTTTTTCTTAATGATATTTTTTTATGAATTTTAATGATAATCATTAACTTTAATAATTGATTTTTAGTTATTTCCAAGATCTTGAATTGCAATTAAATTAAACCATTTTAATTTTTCATCTCTAGTTAAGGAAAATTAAATCTCCACAACTGTACTGCACCTACAAAGAAATTGTCGGAGGCACCTTGAACTCCACGTCGGTGAGACACTCGTATTCTACTAGTGGCACACTCAATTCTACTGGCGGCACAATTCCTCTTTTATTGTTTCAGAACAGTTCATCTTTTATTTACCCGCAATTAGTTTACGACGACGATTTTAAGGAGATTATGATGACACTTTTTGTGGACATTACACCTACGTCGTTCCATATCGATCCGACTACCAATCCACAGTGGCGTTCTAGAACAAGTATTATTATCGATTAAAACTGGTTCATAATAAGAGAAATAGAAACACAATCATACATCAAGTTTTAATCACCTAAAACGGAACCATATTAAGAACAATCGTACAGTAGGTTCCAAAAAACCCAAACTATGAATATTTTTCCTTGTATAAAATAGAAGAACATTAGTTGAACCTTGTTCCTAACTAGGAATTTAGAACACAACCCAAAAGAAGAAGATGATGAAGACTTTGTTCCTAATTAGAAAATCGGAACACCTTGTTCCTAATGAAGAAACCGGAACATGCTTGATCAGATCATCCACCTGATTTGATCTTCTGTCAGATCCTCCTAAGCTCTGTGATGGTGCGCCGACGGCGAGTGTGTGTGGAGGATGTGCATCGGTCGGGCTGCGACTGTGAGGGTGTGTGGTGGTTGTGCATCCGGCTGTTGGGCGTGTGACGACAAGGGTTGCGACGGCTGAAGGTTGTCCTTCTTCTCAAACAAAAAATCTCTAGATCTGAAGTAAAAAAATCTCCAGATCTCAAGATTGGCGTCAATTTAAGAAAGGCGGCAGCGACAGCGGGGCTGGAGACGGCAAGGCGGGTCTACAAAGGAAGCTAGAGACGTTGGCGCTGGCAGTTGTGGTGGGGCTTGAGAAGAAGAAGAGATCTGGAGATTTCTTTTAACCGTCGCGAAGGGGCTTAAGCAAGATGGCGACGGGAGGGCTTGAGCAAGGCGGCTGCGTCGAGGCTTGAGCAAGGTGGGGCTGGAGCAAGGCGGCGGCGGTGGGATTGGAGCAAGTAGGGCTGAGAGGGAAAGAGATTTGAGCTTGGAGATTTCCCAAAAAATCTCGTCAAAATTAAAGAGGGGGTTTTGCCGCTCTCTTCAGATAAGGGTAGCTGCCAGTAATTAACCGATGAATTTCTATATTTTAATTCCCCAGTTAATTTTGGTTCGCTTTCCCACTTTTTTCCCAGCTCCTATCTACCATTAGATCAAGTATTTCATCCTATGCTTGTAATGAGTTTCCTCAAATGAGGTACACTAAGGGGGTGTCCTAACCGTAGTAGATCCCAAATCCATGGTTATGGGAATGGTTGAACCTTAACTGACCTGACGAGTTTTGGGGTGTAATGGTGGGGGTTTGGTCTTGAGAGGAGGAGGTAATGGGTTCGAATCCCACCAACACACAAAAACAAATTCGTTAGGGTATAGGCCCAAAGTTGACAATATCTTGTCAGAAAAGGTTGGGGTGTTACAAGTGGTATCAGAGCCTCTCAGCCCCCAACGACGACGTTCAGTCCCTTGGGGGAAGGGGTTGTATGTGACATCCTAGGAAAATTTCATGCACGTCGACAAAACATGGAAGAGATCCATGGGGTATGATGAATGGTTCAACCTTAATTGACATGACGTGTTTTGGGTGTAATAGTGAGAGCATGATCTTGAGAGGAGGAGGTCATGGTTCGAATCCCACGAATACCTAAAAATACATTCGTGAGAATTTATGCTCAAAGCGAACAATATCTTGTCAGAAAAAGTTGAAATATTAATGTAGTGTGACGATATTTAGCATATCAATTGAGACATTAAATTTAGGGTTTAGATTAATAAACCAAACAATTTAATCAAGTTACACTTATAAGTAATATAAATTTTCCTTGATCAATTAAAGAAAACCAATGTTGTCAGGACCGGACCGGTCGTCAAACTGGTAGAGCAAGAGGTTTGAGGGTTAGAGGTTCGATCGGGATTGAACCGTAAAAACCGGTCACACTATAATTTAAAAAGTTTTATACATTATTAGTTATTTACCTAAACTTAAGTACTAAAAGTGTTATAATCCATGGTATAAAATACACCTATCTAATACCAACCCCTACTGCCCCTTCCCCTTCCCCACCCATACTGCCGTCAATTCTCTTCTCTTCTTTCCTCAGGTCTTCTCTTCTTCCTCTTCTTCTGTTTCTCAATCATGTATCATCTTCTTCACTCATTCTTCGCTTCTCTATTCAATTGCAGTCTCTCTTCTCCTTTTCTTTATTATTTCAACCCATAAGCTTATGGTTTCGGCCAGTGGAGGAGCGCCACCTGAGGGCCTGCCGGAGGAGCGCCGCCCATTGCTGATGATCGTTTTTTGATCGAAGACTGCAACTATGTAGAAGAAGACTGAATAGTTGAAGGGGGAAGGAGTCGATTTGTTATCGGCTTTGTCCAAACAGCCCCTAAACATTGTTATTTTGATTTTTGAAATTGAACCGGCAAGAACCGCATATTCCGGTTCAAATGGTTTTCACGGTTTTCCCGGGTCAACCTGAAAAATGGACTCAATTGGACCGGTGCTAATTTAACCTCTGACCGGACCAGCTTGAGGTCCGGTTTCCGGGTTTACCGGTTGGACTGGCCGGTCCGGTCCGGTTTTCACAACACTGAAGAAAACAAATGAGTACTCTATCTGTTTGATCATTATGAGGAGTTTGGCACGTGGAGAGTTGATGAATAGCGGTGCCTCAAAAGAAGATTGGTGTGGCTGGAATAATAAGAGAAAACAGACACGTGGTCACTCCTTGGTTATTACACCACACCAGTTATGTTGATTGCGGCATCCCTCTATGAGAATAGAATTACTAAAGCTGTCCTTTCATTGGCTTAAATATCCGTTAGAAAATGGAGACCCCCCGTAAAAAACAGAAATTAGTCAGGCGCCGACACTTTATGGTGCTGAATCGTGCTGAATCAAATCTCAGCCGTCCATGAAATAATCAACGGCTATGATTAAATATATGTAGTGGAAGTGTCAGAAGGGCAAAATAGTAATCTCGTCAATGTGTTAAAGTGATGGAGAAAGTGATGGAAAAGTAGGAAAGAGAGTACTCAATTCTTCTATTCTCTTTCTTCTAATGATAAAAAAATTAACATAACACTTACGATTTAAATGATTTTTCAGTAATTTTAACATCAAAAATCTTCTAATTAAATTACGAATCTAATGATATCACTCTTAATAGTGTTTATGAAATTAATATCAGTTGTTAGGAATACGTATCAGTTATGTAAGGAATTCGTATCAGTTATGTTAGGAATTCGTATCAGTAATGTTAGGAATTCGTATGATGTTACGAATTTAGTTGATTCAAGTACAAATCAGGATTCGTATGGTTTTATAGCATGTTTCGTAACGTTTTGAGAACCAATTTTATATTGGGTTATATCAAGTTTCGTATGGGTTTGAGATATACTTTCGTATTAGTTATGTGGGCATAAAATAGACTATTCTACTTGAAGTTCTAACCCTTGTCCATTTGTCTCCCCCTTATTTGCAAATCTCTCTCTCTTTGGCCTTTCGTCTTCATTTTCTGATCCCTTCTATTAAACCGTTCATTGTCCTTCCTCTTCTCCCCTTTAACGTTTTCAGAGCCAAGTATTATGTAGTATGGTCCAAATGGATACGAATAAGATCCCAAAGTATATGTTTTGCGAATTATTATAGTATATATTACTTAATTTCGTAACACTTTATGTCATGATTCACAATGTAATACTTGGTACTTAATTCGTAACACTTGTAATACTTGGTACTTAATTTGTAACACTTGATGTCATGATACACAATGTAATACCTGGTACTTAATTCGTAACACTTGTAATACTTGGTACTTAATTCGTGACACTTTATGTCATGATACACAATGTAATACTTGGTAATTAATTCGAAAGTAACATGAAGAACACATTCTCTTTCTCCTTCCTTCTTCTTCTCCTTCTTTCTTCTTTCTTCTTTTTTCTCCTTCCTTCTTCTCCCTTCTTCTTCTTTCTCTATTCCAAATCTAGATTCTTCTTCTTTTTCTTCTTCGTCTTCTCCTTCCTTCTTTCCTTCTTCTTCTTTCTCTATTCCAGAATAAAAAAAGGAGAGTAAAAAAGAGGGAAATGAATGATTTTGAATTTTGAAAATGGAGGGAGAAACAACACGAAAGTAACATGAAGAGCACAAAAGGACATTTTTGTCATCTTACTTTGAATGCACCATAGAATGTGAATTCTCACCTTGTATTCAGAGAATTCGGAGGGGGTCTGAATTCTAGGACGGGTCAACTCCTACAATTCAATTCAAGGCAATTCTCAGCAGTTTTTTGTGAAACAGACGATAGAATTGGTTGAATTCTAGGATGATGCCCAATTCTTGGCAATTCTCTGGCACAAACGACCCCTAAGACTTTTTTTTTTTGCATAGATAGCTCATCGCAGAGAAACCAAGACAACAATCACAATAAGGAAAGAACATCAATTCCCAACCCAGGGAGTCGTGTCTATCTCCATGACCCCTAGGAGGTTAGACTGGGTTATACGAGTCACATAATGGGTGACCCTACTACCTGAACGGCAGACCGATTAAAAACACCATGAACGAGCAAGAATTTTCGTGTGAATGATCTCTCTTGGAAAGTAACAACTGAACATCTCCTGCCATGTCAACCTACAAAACACCATACAAAGGACACCAACGGTATGCGCTCAAAAAGAAAAAAAAACTCCATTACAAAAGGGTCGAGTGTACCTAGGTATGTAGTTCTGACTACTAGTCATACGCGCTCCTGATTGGTCAAACATCTCAACCCATATAAAAAAAAAAGATAAACACATTTAAATAATCATGCAACCGTTAAGAGAAACAACGATGAACAAAAGAGCCAATTGCTCAATACCGTACTATTAGGGCTCTTTGAGTTTCGAATAACTCATCTACAGTCGGCTTTATTGAAACACAATGAGTAAACGATAAAATAATAAAATAAAACTGAAAAAAATAAACTAAAGGGAAAAATAATAAACAGGAAGAGAGAAAAAAACTATCGCTCCAAGCCTCCAACCGCTAAAAAATCGTTGCCACCGTCGGAGAACTGTCACCTTCACCGACCCACGCGATTCTCGCAAATCCTCGTCATTTTCTCCATCTGCATAGGAGTGAGTAAGAACTGGATGGATCAGAGGGTTGTTAATTATATACCTGAGAAATAATCCTATGACGAATTAGGGGTGGGGAAGTAATCGGCAAATCAGCGGGCTCCTGATTTTGGTCCCCTGGAAGCGTCATCGGACGACTTCCGTCAATGAATGTGATGGGCCACCCTGGGTCGAGTCGGCCCGATAGGCGAAGCGGTCCACCTAAAAAGTGGGTCAACGCCCCAGGCGAGGATTGACCGTATGGAAAGTCTCGAAAGGTGCTATGAAGAGTGGGCCAGACACGGCCCAAGGAGCAGTCAACGCCTCAGGCGAGGGTTGACTAGCTAGGAGATCTGTGGATCGCTTGAGGGTGGGCCCAACCGAGGCCCAGGGAAAGTCCTAAGGCGCCGTCATGCTGATCATCTGAGAAAACCCTAGAAGGACACGTGGAGCAATCCTAGAGGTTTCGTCTTCACCAAGCGATGGTCTAGATTCGGTGACACGTGGTGCGATCTGCTAGGCGCCGTACCATTGCCTAACGGCCTTGGCAGACCTGACAGGCTATAAATACAGAAGGAATGAGCAGACTGCGGACACGACCAAATTCTGGGAGCAATCCCTAGGTACGCTCTGTTACATCATCGTCCATTTCATTCCTCACCCCTTTGTTCTGATTACTACCCTCACATTCTTGTTGCGAGGCGATTCGGAGTCACCTAGGCGACCGGTCGGCCCCCTCATTGTTCCAGGCGATAATAGCGGAACAATTGGCGCACCAGATAGGGGACTAATCAAGAACTGAGGAAGCTGAGCAATGGAGCAGGGGAAGATCGGAAGAATGATAAGAGGAGAAGCGTCGACTGTAAGGCCTGAAGGAGGGACGGAGGAAACACCATTAAAATACGTGAATCCAGGGGCCCAAAGCATACCACTGGAGGGTAGAAACTTGAGAGACGATTTGGAGGAAGAAGGAGTGCCTAGAGACACAGACACCGACTCCTCATATGTTCCTCGTGACACCAGAGGAAAGGGCGTGCTACAGGAGGAAGCACCAAACACAGAAGCGTGCAAAGTCCTTGAACAGCGTTTTCAAGTTTTGGAAAAGCAGAATTTGGAACTTACTCAGTTGTTAAAAACGGTTATCGCTCAGCAAGCAAAGACACCCAGAGCTCAGAACGTACAGGCCCCGGACAACGACACCCACGCGGAAATGCTACGGGCATTTCGACCGCTAGTCGAGACCGGAGTCGAACAAAGGGTCATCCGGCAGCCTCTGGCAAGGGCCATCTTCGCCGAAACGCTACCAGTTGGCCTGGTCCCACCAAACATGGAGAAATATTTGGGATTGGGCGATCCTGAAGAGCACCTGCAAAATTTTCAAATCGCCATGCAGATGCAGGGCGCCAGCGATGCAGCATTTTGCAGAGCCTACCCAGCCACTTTAGGAGGAGCAGCAAGAGAATGGTACATGAGCTTACCAGAAGGAATTATTCACACATGGGATGAGTTTGCCAGGGTTTTTCTGATGAAGTATGAGAGTAGGCGACACCGAAAGGTCCCAGTACAGGTCCTGGTTAACTTGCGACAATGGCCGGAGGAGTCGCTAAGAGATTTCTTTGAGAGGTGGATCAGCACAGTACAGTCCGTTAGAGACGTGACCTTAGACATCGCTACTGCAAGTATGATCCAGGTGACGCACAATAGGCGACTGAAGGAGGCGTTAGTTAAGAAAAAGCCTACTACTCTGTCCAACTTAGAAGCCAGAATAAATAGTATCATTCTCATCGAGGAGCAGTTAGCGGAGATTGGAGGAGGCGACAGCCGAAAGGGAAGAAAAGACGGACAGGCGGATGCGTCGCGTGACGGCGCTGACAGGCGAGGACGGTGGCAAAGAACGGAGCGATCTCCTGAAAGAAGGGAGTATCGGGACGACAGGAGAAACAATGATAGACGCACGTATCAGGAATACACTCCGCTCAATCGATCCCGAAAAGAGGTATTCCTGTACATGCAGCACAAGGATCAGCACATTCAGTGGCCCGAACCGCTGCGAGGCGACCCTGAGCAGCGTAACCCCCGGAAGTTTTGCAACTTTCATGATTCGCACGGTCACACCACAGAAGAGTGTCGGCAACTCAAAAATGAAATTGAGCGATGGATTAAGGAGGGTCGCCTAAAAGACTTTATTCTCCAGACCAAGCGAAAAGAAAGGAGTTCAAACAATAAAGAAGATAGCCCAGTCCCAGGTAACCAACCTAGAAAAACAGTTTTCGCCCGATTGCAAGAAACGCAGGGCGATGCGACCAAAAAGGCAAATGATACAGAAGAAGTACGAAGGTCTATCAAACTATTTTCGGAGGAGAAAGTTGTCCGACAAAAACGCAGTCAAGCGATTGTAAGGAGGTGTTGATCATAAACAATGAGGGGCGACGGTCTCCCATCATGTTCACAGAGGATGATGTAATTAAAAGAGGAGGGCCCAGCCTGGAGGCAATGGTGATTCAGATCGTAACACTCCGGAGTAGAGTGGAGCGGGTAATGGTAGATGAAGGCAGTTCAGCTGATATCCTGTTCTGGGAACTTTTCCAACAGATGAAACTCCCCATTTCGAGCCTGAGACCGACAAAGACAACTATTACAGGTTTTTCTGGCCATCAGGTGCCCATCAAAGGAATCATTACCTTACAGGTCATGATAGGCGATGAGCAGATCAAGGCGGTGCAGTCCATAGATTTCCATGTGCTGGATTGTCGGTCCTCGTACAATATGATTCTGGGGCGACCGGCGCTTGCTGCTTTCCAGGCTATCTCTTCACCAGTATATCAGGCGCTGAAGTTCGTCACCAAGGACGGCGTTGGAGTCGCGTGGGGACACCCGGAGGTAGCTAGGCGATGCTATCGGGCAGCGACGAAAGGAGCATGTTACAAAATCGACCTGGAGGGGGGAACGGAGAATAGAGAAAGAATACAGTCAGCAGAATCTGACGTCCCTGTCGCTCTGTGGAAGGCGATGAAGAGAGAACAGTAAGGCTGTCGACTTACTTAAGCCAAGAGGCCAAGCAGGCGATGATGACACTAATCAGGCAATATTCACACCTATTTGCATGGCATCCCAGTGACATGCCTGGAATAGACCCAGCGATTGTAAAGCACTGCCTATCCATCGACAAAAGCTGCCGCCCTGTGCAACAGAAGAGGAGAAATATCTGCCAAGAGCGACAGATAGCCGTCACAAAAGAGATAGACAAATTGCTGGAGGCAGGCTTTATCAAGGAGGTTCAATACCCGGAGTGGCTGTCAAATGTGGTTCTGGTTAAAAAATCATCGGGGGCATGGAGGATGTGTGTCGACTTCACAAATCTAAACGACGCCTGTCCAAGGACGCTTATCCACTCCCGAATATTGAGCAGTTGGTCGACGCCACAGCAAATAACGAAGTGTTGTCTTTTCTCGACATGTTTTCTGGGTACCACCAGATACCACTCAATGAAGAGGATCAGGAGAAAACGGCGTTCATGACTCCTACGGCGAACTATTGCTATAAGGTTATGCCCTTCGGTCTCAAAAATGCAGGAGCAACTTACCAAAGAATGATAGATATGGTTTTCACTAGGCAACGAGGGCGTAACTTGGAAGCATATGTGGACGATCTTCTGGTAAAAAGCAAGAAGAGCGACGATCATCTAGGCGACTTAAAAGAAACGTTTGAAACATTACAACGCTTCGCGTTGCGATTAAACCCACAGAAGTGTGTTTTTGGAGCTACATCAGGCAAATTTCTAGGGTACTTGGTCACTCGACGAGGAATAGAGGCGAACCCAGCACAATTGGAGGCCATCTCCGCCATGGCACCACCCAAAACAGTTAAAGAAGTACAAGTTCTAGCCGGAAGAATAACGGCTATCAATCGGTTCATTCCAAAGGCGGCAGAGCGATGCGCTCCATTTTTCTCTATTTTGAAAAACGCGTCAAAATTCGCCTGGAATGATAAGTGTGATAAGGCATTTGAAGAACTCAAACGATTCTTAGTCACTCCTCCAGTGCTGGCCTCACCCAAGGAAGGCGATGAGTTATTCATGTACATAGCAATATCACCAACAACGGTAAGCGCGGTGTTAGTACGACGGGAGGAGCGAAGCGACCAGCCCATTTTTTACACAAGTAAAACGTTGGTCGACGCTGAAACTCGGTACCCTGCCATCGAGAAGATGGCCTATGCTGTGGTCTGCGCGGCACGAAAGCTCCGACCATACTTTCAGGCTCATACCATAACAGTATTAACCAACCTGCCAATACAAAATGCTTTGCGGGCAATGAGCGTGGCTGGGCGACTTGCAAAGTGGGCCATTGAGCTCAGCGAATATGACATCCGGTACAAACCAAGAACGGCAATCAAAGCACAGGTTCTCGCTGATTTTATAGTAGAAGGGGCAGTGCAGGAAGACAGTGGAGAGAGCCAAACTTGGACACTTTTTACGGATGGTGCCTCCAGTAAAAATGGTTCGGGAGCCGGCATAGTACTAAAAAGCCCAGAAGGAGCTATCCACGAAGTCGCCCTACGCTTCGCGTCGCCTAGAACCAACAACGCTGCCGAATACGGGGCGATGGAAGCAGGACTCAGGATTGCAAGAAGTATGGGGGTCAAATATGTGAAATTTTTTCTGACTCAGCAGTTGTGGTCAACCAGTTAAATGGGGAATTTGAAATTAAAGAAGAGTCTTTAATGCCATACTTTGATGAGATAAAGCTAGCCCTGGCAGATTTTACTAGAGTAGACATCTTGCAAATCGCCCGAGAGGAGAATTGCCACGCTGATGCGCTATCAAAACTAGCCACGGCGGTTGATTTCGACGAAGCAAGAATGGTGACGGTGGAGAAAGAGGTGAAGCTAAACACCTGCTTCCAGATTGACGGGTCTCAGAATGATGAAGGCGCACAAGACGATTGGCGCACTCCCATTATTAAGTTCCTCAAAGATGGAACAGTCCCGGAGGATCAGGCGATGGCTACAAAAGCAAGGAGGCGAGCCAGCAGATGCACTTTAATAGGCGACGATCTGTACAGAAAGTCTGCCGCAGGTCCTTATTAAGATGCCTCGGACCAGTGGACGCTGATTATAGCCTCCGGGAAGTACACCTGGGAGTCTGCGGGACACACTTAGGCTCTAAAAGTCTGGAGAAGAACCTATTATACCAAGGTTATTACTGGCCGACGATGCGACGAGAGGCGACGGAGTTGGTTAAAAAATGTCACAAGTGTCAAGAATATGCCGATTTTCATAAGTTGCCTTCCACCGCTTTGCAGGCGATTGTCAGCCCGTGGCCTTTCGCTCAGTGGGGAATGGATATTTTAGGACCTTTTCCTGAAGCCTCTGGAAAGCGGAAGTACTTGATTGTGGCCATAGACTATTTTACAAAATGGATTGAGGCCGAAGCGACGGCCAGCATCACAGCCAAGCAGATTGAGAAGTTCACATTCAAACATATCATCTCACGATTCAGCATTCCTCACAGCATTATATGTGACCATGGCACCCAATTTGATTGCCAGAGCTTTCAAGCATACTGCCAAGAATACAAAATCCTCCTCCGATTCGCCTCGGTTGCTTACCCACAGGCCAACGGGCAAGCTGAAGCGGCAAACAAACTTATATTGCGGGGATTAAAGCGACGGATCGAAGGCAAAAAAGGCACATGGGTGAGGAGCTCGATCATGTACTGTGGGCACATAGAACGATTTACAAAACGTCAACAGGGGAATCGCCTTACACATTGACCTATGGATCAGAGGCGGTCCTTCCGGTGGAAATAACAATACCTTCCGTCCGTTTGGATAGCTACAACCCAGAGGAAAATGAGCAAAACCTTGTCCATAGCCTCGATATGGTAGAAGAGAAGCGCGAGGTCGCCCAGATGAGGTTAATCGCGGAAAAGGAGATGCTAGCCAGGCGATACAACAAAAAGTTAAGGCCACATCACATCAAGTTGGGTGATCTAGTACTACGAAAGATCTTTAGGCCATCTGCGGGAGCCACGAAGCTTGACCCTGGATGGGAAGGACCATTTCAAATAAGAAAGGTCATGGGAGCAAACACTTTCAAGCTAGCCAGGCTGGACGGAACAAAGATCCCTCGGACCTGGAATGCGATGCACCTCCGCAAGTACCATGAGTAGTCGCCTAGAAGCATGTATGGTTTTTCGTTTCCCTAGTTAATGAAAGAAAGGCGTCCGATAGCTGTATCGCTGGATGACTTATTTTATCATTTATCCATCGCCATCAATATTACCTAAAGCTTACAAGTTTAAAAGTAGCTTAATCGCCACAAAATTCTCGTCGACATGGATTCATCTCGCCTACGAGGCCTAAGTTTCAAATTTCGCTAAGGCCTAAAGAGACCGACATCGCCTAAAGGCAAAACATCGCTCATTAGCAAACACCAATCGCGCTAAGGCTTTCAAAACAATCGCTTACGAGCCTCCCTTATAAGATAAGGGCGAAATAAAAGAGCGCTTACCCAGTTCACAGACAGCTTGTCTTACAAATACAAAACAAAAGAGAAAAGGAGTACAATCATCATTTATTTTTTCCCTTGCCCCGAGCTTTGCCCATGATCGCCTTGGGAGGATGCCAAGCTCTTTTCAAACACCTTTTCCCTCTACCACCATCTGCCTTCGCCTTTGCGGCTGCCTCAGTCTTGGCCCGAGCCCTTCTGGCCTTCTCAGCCGCTATATACTCCTGATCCGCCGCCTGACTTCCTTCATCACACTGATGTACTCAGGGTCGACGTCAGTATTGGGATCGGGCACACCATTCAGCAAGCGATTCACAGCCCTGAAGGACGCCGTGAGAAATTCACGTCGAACGAAGGGAGGGGTAGGCCCAACAACGGCGACGAATTTCTGGCGAATGGCAGTCAGGATCACAGGGATGGACCTTCGGATCAGCGACACAGCAGTCATGTACTGCCGAGCGCTAAGTGCCTCGGTCTCCTCCTTGATTCTCAAAGAGCGATCCCTCTCCGCTGTCATTGTTTCAGCTAGCTCCTTCGCCTTATCCCTCTCCTCAGCTGCTTGGTTCCGCGCAGTAAGGGCGGCATCTCTCTCCTTTGTCAGGGCTCGAATCTGCTTCTGAAGGACATCTTGGTCCTGGAGTTTCTTGGCGGACGAAGCAGCAGCTTCTTTTGCCTCAGACAGGCTCCTCGCCAAGCTAGTAATAGTGGCCCGGCTCTTCTCCAAGTCTTGGGTCAGGCGTTCCACGGAAGCAGAGGCCTCGCTTAGTTTCTGCTCAAGCTGAGAGTATGCCTCTGTCAGGCGACTAAGCTCGTTCCTGGTAGCTTGATGATCAGACTGAAAGATATGAAACAAAAATGGTAAAACAAATATATATATATAATACAACAAAAACGCAATGACAGAAGAAATAAAGCATCATCGTCATCACTAGCGAAGTGTTTTGCTTACTTCTTCGGTGTCCAGGCGGCGCTGAAGAGCTGCATGATCGTCGCGCAGCTCACGAGCCTTGCGCATCAACAAGTCACGTGACTTGTCAGCAATGCTCAATGCCAGCAACATCTGGACAAATGGAAGAGCCATACATGTTAGAAGGCAATGGATGGCTGAATCGTCAACAGTTAACGCCAAGACATGAAAGAAAGAGGAGGTTCGATTAAGGCAAATACCTCATGATGCTTCACATACACGTTCCCCATCGCGGGATGGAAGTCGCCAACCTTCACATCATCCAGGCCCTTGAGAACTCCAGAGGTCAGCTCCTCTGTGATATCCCGGGCCACGTCAGCTGAAAGCTGTGATCGCTGGGGATAGACAACTGGAAAGTAGCCTTCTGGTTTCTCGTAACTGGGCGCCAAAAAGTCGGTCAGGACGCGATGGGATAAAACGCGGCGAGCCTCCTCGTCGTTGTGAGGCGACGGGGGTGAGTCATCCTGGATGAAAGTAATGGACTCCCGCTCCGCAGTTCTCTTTTCCGGGGCGTCGAGGGGGAGACTCAGGAGTAGCATCTTGGGGCTCCGCGGGGATAGGCTCGGCGGTAGACGGCTCCGAGGGCTCGTTAAGGATAGCCATCGGTGGTGGCACTATTTGCTCAACAAGGATGTCCTCCTCAACAACGCTTGGGTCAGGCGCTCCAGCGGAGGAGGGCTTGTGTCGCTTGGAGATTTTCGGCACAGGCGACGATTTCTTTCCGCGAGAGCGGCGGGCCCCTCGCTTTTTTCCTTTCCCGGGAGAGGGTGGGGGAAGCTCAACTGCGGGAGGAGGCTCACGCTGTGGTTGAGTGGTGGATATAGATCCACGAGCTGACGTGCTGATTAGCACGTTGGAAATGTCCGTCATTCCTGCAAAAGGGAAGAAGCCAAGGTCAGAATAAACAAAAATGGTGACATGGCGCAAATCTAGCAAGGGAGAACAACCCCATCTACCTCCGGGCAGCGTCGCCAGGACTTGTTTTAGGACGAGAGGGTCATTCAAGTTGAAGTTTTCCCTGTTGATAAGCGACAGGAGATGTCGCTCGAGCGCCGTGATTGAGCGACCACTTGGAAAGTTTTTTTGTGTCGCCTTGCGACCAGTAAGAGGGAAGGGCCGTCGCCCGGTATCTTCGGGCGAGGGTTTGAAATAAAAAAAGGCATGGTACCATGTGGGGTGCGGCTTTACTGTTCTTCGCATCCCACATCTCTATACGCACCTCGCTTACAAAACTGACGCGTTGGTGTTACGTTTAGCGCTATACAAAGGGAAAAAAAAGGGGAAGGGTAGGAGTAATCTTCTCACGTTGGCAGGACACCTCGAAGCTGGCTATGACAGACCACGAGGTTGCGGTATAGGCGCCAAGAGAGGCTTTTAGGCTTTGAAACAATGATACAACAAAAGGAGAGGGGGGAAGGCGCAAGCCGTTGGAAAACTTTCTGACCACACTCCGTGCCAGCCTTCAGGGCAATTCCCAATGGTCGATAAATAAGAAGGAGCAGCAAAATCCCAGTGAGTTGGGAGAGAAAGCTTAGGAAGGAAGAGCAATGGTAGTGGCAGAAAGGTAAGGAAAGTAGCCTGGCCCAATAACGTAACGGTCTCGCCGATGCCGTCATACCACATATCTTTCCAGGCTAGAACGGTAATACCTTGGTTGGAAATAGGGGCTGACATGTCTACAGACCAAGAGCGAAAGCCAGGGATAAAGCCAAATTGATGCATGCCCCATCTCGGGGCTCTGAGGATCGGGGGAATTCTGGGAGTCGTCAAGTGACGAATTAGAGGCAGTTTTTTCTGAACAATGAGGAAGCCATGGAGGCCCAAATATACAGAGGACTTTACTAGAGGAAGAAAGCTAGAAGGGCGTAAAGAAGACAAGAAGGTGAGAAGAGAAAGATTCAAGCAAGAAGTGGAGGCTTACCGGGGCAACTGAGGAGATACTCAGATCGTCGGACATCTGGAGAGAGAAAGGCCGAAGGAAGTAAAGAAAAAGCAGGGGAAGCGTGGATTACCAGAAAGGGAGGCAGGAAGCAAAAAGGGAGTTGGATGGTAGAGAGGAGAGGAGAAATCAGAAGTAGGAGTGGGGTGTCTTATAAAGGAATAGCGGAGACGTTTGAGTGACTTGCATCGGAAAGAGAAACGTCGCGGTAGTTGAAAAGACGAGGAGAGAGGCTGGCATTGGAAAAAGGGGGGAAAGCGTCTGAGAGACGCAAGACAGGAAGGAAAGCGATTGGGCAGACGGGACTGGCAAAGAATATAAAAGGGGGCTACCTCGTTAGGCAATGATGGAGCATAGGGGGCTAGCGCGAAGGGAAAAGACTGGAAGACCCATCGGAAATGGCGAAGGTAGGGTTCCTCAGGAACGCGGTAAGCGCGGAATACGAATAGTCCGCTTGTGTGCTGGGCGATAAGACACACAGGCGGACTAGGGGGCTCATGATGGGCCACCCTGGGTCGAGTCGGCCCGATAGGCGAAGCGGTCCACCTAAAAAGTGGGTCAACGCCCCAGGCGAGGATTGACCGTATGGAAAGTCTCGAAAGGTGCTAGAAGAGTGGGCCAGACACGGCCCCAAGGAGCAGTCAACGCCTCAGGCGAGGGTTGACTAGCTAGGAGATCTGTGGATCGCTTGAGGGTGGGCCCAACCGAGGCCCAGGGAAAGTCCTAAGGCGCCGTCACGCTGATCATCTGAGAAAACCCTAGAGGACACGTGGAGCATCCTAGGGTTTCGTCTTCACCAAGCGATTGTCTAGATTCGGCGACACGTGGTGCGATCTGCTAGGCGCCGTACCATTGCCTAACGGCCTTGGCAGACCTGACAGGCTATAAATACAGAAGGAATGAGCAGACTGCGGACACGACCAAATTCTGGGAGCAATCCCTAGGTACGCTCTGTTACATCATCATCCATTTCATTCCTCACCCCTTTGTTCTGATTACTACCCCTCACATTCTTGTTGCGAGGCGATTCGGAGTAACCTAGGCGACCGGGTCGGCCCCCTCATTGTTCAGGCGGATAATAGCGGAACAGAATGAAGGGCCATATTCATCACCCTATCTCTTGGCAATAATCGTAGACGTTTACTTCCTGTAGTAAAATATTATCTTCTCCCATATTGTCATTAGCTACATTTGTACTTCTAGGGGAGACGGAACGTTCGTTCTCCGTGGCGACGAGATGAATAGCCAGAACCGGAGCAGGAGGGAGAGAGTTATGGTCATAAGGTTATTCAACGTATGATTAAGCCGGGTAATAGGGAGCAGAATCATCGGCAAATGCAGGAGTGATTATCGGCATCGGATATGGCAGTGACAAGACTTGCAGCACGAACAGCATTCCACAATCATTCACTCAAATGGTTGCCCTGGATTTTAGAGTTCTCCATCGTTGTCTTGGACGACATCGGGTTTTATACCTGTTTTTTGAAACAGAATCAACAAATCATTGTGATCTATGATTAATTGAGGGAAATTTACTGAATCATAGTTGATAGACCCCAACCTCGCGACTATGGGCCTTGGAAGGGCTCACCTAGAAGCCCATAGAAGGTGGTCAACGATCACTGGCCCACGCGATGACGACGATTGAAGAAGCGGCCCGGAAGAGTAGGGAAAGCCCATCTCTTTGTTGTAAGAATAGTTAGTATTTAGATCATGCATATTTTTAATATGACTTTATATTTAAAATAATATGGTATAATTACATAATTGTACTAGGTTGAATAATGTAAATATATGATGAACGAGTTGGCGTAGAAATTAGTATTGTCCTACTATTTTGCATGCATGGAGAACTTTAAAAGTTATTATGATTTAATTGGATTGTTTACATACTCATATTATCATGTACTTGTTCAAAATGCCTTAGTTTTATTCTCTTGTATTACATATTTTTCAGGTGTAAGCCATCACTTTCAAACTGTTTATTTGGAAGTGCACTTTTGGAGAATGAGAATGCGACAAATTATTATGGGTCTGGAAACAATTACAAAAGCAATGGGAGGTAAGAAAGTCGGATGTTGTTGTCACAGATGGAGATAAGAGCATGTTGAAAGCCATCAATCAAGTATTTCCAGACGCTATACACCGACTTGTTC